>OY987207.1:31558949-32758949 GCA_963920795.1 Eutolmus rufibarbis
AGAACCTGTCCCATTATTTTCTGAAAAATCGAATTATGTACCCGTCAACACGTTTCCTGACTTGCATTTGTTGAATCATCGACTGTCAAGACAATATTTTAGCGTGCCGGGGCAATATATCTTTATTTATAAATTGCACTATCGTCAGATACAAATTACGGGAAGCCATGGGAATTCGAAAACTCACGTGATATAAGGAAAGGAGGGACTATTCGCAGCATCAATTCATAAGTTCAATGGTCTGAAATATTGAAGGCGACTGCAAACTTATTCCATATTACACCCGGACCCGACCCGAAGGAGCGGGGCCAGCTAACCCATGCATTTCCGAGTCTGTCAGGAGCAATACCCTCCGGCAGGGAGCGCTGCACCGTCGAAACCATAGAGCAGGTTCGACTTGCTCGAAAGACAAATGATTCCAAACGAAATCTTTCAGTTCAAAATTATTAAGGAATTCCAGGGAAGAACGGGCATATAACTTTCAGCTCCTCGACATTTATCTTCGGTGTGCTCGAAAGGCACTCCGCAACTCAAAATGAAAATTAAGGAAAGTTGCCCTCAGAAAAGTAAGTTAAAGCGAATAAGTTGTCGCTAACTTTTACCTTCAATTAAGTACACTAAAGGTCCTGTCACTAATGTGCCAGCCGGCGGAGCTGGCTCTCGCTCAGCCATTTAACTGCAATCTGAGGGGGTGGAAACCCGAAACCCTCCCGGCCACACTACCTTACTTAGCATAAAGCATAAAGATTTTCAAAACTTTATCCGGACCTGACTTATTATCCAGTTGCCCTTGGCGCTCTGCTGAGCAGAATGCGGATCCAGGGATTGCAACATAAGGGGGATGTCACATTTACGTGCCCGCTCGAAGGAGTTTTGCCCCTGCATTACTCAACTAATATTAGGTTTTGGGACCAGGACCACATCCTTCGGATCCCGAAGTAGCGAGCCCCACAGACCCCGGCAGGATGGGGCCACGATGACATGGTGGGACCTACACTAGGCTGCAATTCGAATCGGTTTTGCACGTCGGTTAATGTGAGTGACATGGAACCACTCTGGATATATTTTCGATATTGCGCAAAACCGGGAGGACTTCGTGCACATGCAGAGCCCATTCAAATCCAGAACTTTGGAGCAACCACCAGTGGCTCCCGCACCGGCTGTAAGCTTCCGAGTCATCCAGTGTACGTCGGGAAATCGTTGAGGGAACATTTCCCAATCTCCGGACCAGGGCTCCTTGGCGCTGCGCTTCCGACGGGGGCTATCACGTGCTCGTCGTTGTGAGCCCCACTCGCATCCGTCGGCTAAATCCGAAATTCTAGTCGTAGGAGGAGTGCGGATCGGAGGTCACGTCGATTGGGGTGACGGTTACGGCTTCCACTGGACACGTTCGGGGTGTTTGTTACAAAGTTAGTTTCGTGTTTTTAATTATTCCTCCGGATAACGTGCGGGAAGGTGGACGCCTGCGGTGGGTCAACTGCGACATTGTGCTTCTGTGGAAAGTAAATGAGCCGAGATTCTTCGGCCAGCAATTTCCACGGCAACGAGAATTCAATTAGAATTAATTAGATTCTAGTCATCAGCGAATCAAGTTGCTATAGTGTGGTGATTTCGCTGCGTCCCCAAAGATTTGGTAAACCAATTTTAAAGGTATCGTCTACTGGCAGCAACTTGCTGCAGTCCTCCTGAAATATTTAATGATTCCCAAAGTGTTTAAAATTAGGCCACCACTTAGGCCTTTTATTTTCTTTAGAAGGCTTTTCAGTTTTTTCTAGAAAAATATTCATCCAGATTCTGCAAACGGAAAAAATTAATTTAATAAATTATTTAAAAGTAGTTCAAGGTCAAAGCAATTATCCTGCAGCCTTTCTTATTCCTATTGTTTTAAAAATACCTTTCATTATTTTCTAGTGTTATGAAAATGTTTTAATATTAAGTATATGCATTTAAAGTTGCACTATCACACACTTTCATTCAAGTCCGTTCCAAAACATTATGTTACATGTTTCAACAATATTTGAGTGAATTTACAAATAAAATACTCGATAAAAGGCTAGGGGAATTTCGGGTAGGCGCCGGACACATAAATAAAGTTGAAATAGAAATTAAATAAATAAAATTTTAGTCTGTATTTTACTCTTAACACTTAGCACCCGCAATTTGAGGTATAAAATACGCATTAACAGTTAAGTGCTTAAGTGCTAAAATAAACCGAGGAACTTCGTCAATAAAAAGTAATTATGTTAAATTTTTTGAAAACATAAATATAAAATTCGCTTTGGCCTCAGAGTTTTGACAAAGCAAAACCGGTAGCCCCCAACATACTTCACCGGGAATATTGTTTATTGTTTTTAACAACTTTTTAGCTCCTATATCTTTCTGTTTTATCTCTTGATTGTTTTACCGTCTCTTGGTGCCTTTAATTTTCTGTTTTTCCACTAATATTTTGTTAGCATAAATTGAGTTTGAGATCTCCTCACGTATTTTAATGAAACTTTATAGTAATTTCCATTTAGGGCCAAAAATGATGCCAAAACAATTTGTCGGTCGCTTATATTTCCTAAGATATTTAACATTAAAATTCTGAAAAGTTATAGTTTTCCGCCGCGATTTACCCATGCTTCGACAATCTTTTCGTGAAAATTATGGAAAAACGTTAAATTAAAAATATTTCTATCGAATTTCTGTACAAAATTTATACGAGGAATGAAAATTAGGAAAATTTTACTTTACTTCCATTTATCATTTCATAAGACAAAGGCATGCTCGTCACTGTCAATAAATCGAAAAGACATATACCTTTAATTCATTAATATCAAAGAAACTTGAGGAATTGGTTAGAATGGAAAGGTCAAAATGTCTTTAATTTATGATATTTATATAATTTGCAACGAAATTTTGTGGGAATATGCTAAAAATCGTGGCAGCTAAATGCCAATTTTCGAATTTTCAAAGTGAAATATATCGAGAAGTAGTTTTTGCATATTTTTCACTTTGGACTCCAAATAAACACTTCTACAAAGTTTCATCAAATCCGTGAGGAGACCTCAAATTCAATCTATTGAATCTTTGGGTCTTTCGAGCCCACGTTACTCGTTTTTAGCTGCGTCAGGAAACGGTGACAAATGCTTTAATAAAACTGCTGCGCTGGCTGAGATGTGAATTATCAAAGTAATTATAACACATTTCAGTAATATTGCGAAAACCAAAATTTAGAATTGCGTCCGAGGTGCCCGATCTCTAACTAGAAATATTTTTACCTACATCTTTTATACTGTACCAGAAAAGAAATAAATACTATTATTAACTTAATAGATATTAAATTACAACGTATTTGTTCTATGTGATTATCAAATAAAGTTTAAGAGGAGTGATAAAAAATTCTTGGCAATAACGTGTAACTTATATTTATAGTGTCAAAGCCACAACTGGATTGCATTTTTCTTAACCATAGAGGCGGACATCCGAATAATAAAATAAAATCGTAACCGGACCAAAACAACACTGCATACATATATGAAATATTAAAAATATTCGATAATATCGAAAATGACCTTCACCTACGGAACCGAATTCATTTTGAATTTAATTTGAGAATAAAGAACGCGGTCATTCATTCTCGCTTTGATTATTAATTAATAATGTGAAATAGAATACATTTTGAAACTAGCATTCAATTTAGCACCCGGTTTAAAAACAAAACTGAAAACAAACTGAAAAGTTTACCAATTTGTTCTGTGTTAAAGAGCAGTCAGAAAACGAACTGAAATATATTTTTCGCTCATGAGCGTAGGTAATATGTATTTTCGTCTGATTTCCGCCTGATTTTCTGATTGCCTTTTAACACAGAAAACATTGATAGATTTGCAGATTTATTTTCAGTTTTCAACCCGGTAGCGAAACAAATTAAAAGTCCAAAAGTTGAAAAATTTTCATGTCTTTTCAGTTTCTTCTCCGATTGTAAAATAATTCCGCCTCATTTCCCTCTGAATTCGTCTTAACTATCTCCATGTAATGTGTATATCTTTAGTGAATTTTTTTCAGTGCAATTAATAATTTCCGACTGATTCCATTCTCTTTTCTATATATTTTTCCGACTTATTTAAATATTTACCCACTTTTTAATACAACATCCTTCAAACAGAAACCATTAGTTGGTCAACTGCTTATAATTAATATTGCATTTATTAAAAACAAAGTGCATTACATAATTATAAAGTTCCCTTTGCAACTTTTACTTACATTATAAGCGCGAACTAAGAATCACTTATTAACTTAACGAACTTTTCCCTGCAAGGTTTTAAATGTGCAACAGAATAAGCTACTTATTGACTAGCGGTCGTTGCGGTTCATCAGGAAGCGCAATTCTTGGACGAATTTGTGGTGTTTCATTTGCTATTTTATATCAGAAAGCGTAGTAACTTCAATACAAAAAAAACTTTTTGAAGAAAACACACAATTGCAGATTTCGAAAATTCTTCGCTATCTTATGACTCTGGTTAAATGTTTGCTGGGTTGCTACGATACTCTGGCCAAGATTGTATAGTAAATTTATAATATTTAGTGGACTCATTTAAAACATTTAAAGACATTTATGTCTTTGCTGTTTATTAAACTTGGAACACAAACAACGACGAGTTGAATGTTACAATTTCTTTTACATTTTAAGTGATTTAAAAATAACAACAATTACATTTCGTACTTTTAAAAAGTGGTACGGAAAACCATAAACGAAATTTAAAATGTAACCGAGTAAAAATTTAACGTCCAAACGTAGGCCAAAATAAGCACGGCACGCCCGTTCTATGCCTAAATTAGGCACGATGCGCCAGAGCAAAAAGTTGAGTTGTTAAAATATAGCGCGCCAAAGGCACGTATAAATCCTAACGCACCTACAACATCCTAAATGAGGCACGATGCGCATTGTGTCCACGACAAAAAAACAAGTTTATTGCCATTATAAAAGTTTAACTTCCCAGAATAATCCGAATGAAGTAAGATTTTGGACTGGTTAAGAAAAACTTTGCGTAGCAATTTTTGTTCATTTCATGCAGTAAACACATCAGCGTATATCCCGAGTGCCTGCAAGACGGGCGTATTTTTAAATTTTTGTGCCTGTTGCAGGCGTATTTGTTCGCTTTATGAGCTAGGTTTTAGGTGTGTTTATGCCTCCGAGTCTGTGCCTCGTTTGGGCGCATATGTGCCAACGAAAAATTTTTACTTACTTTTTTTTTAAAATTCGTCAACTTGAGTTTATTAATTTTAGTAGCAGGTTCGAAATTACCATCTCTTAAAAAACCCCATGCACTTTACATATTTTTATGAAAATGTTATGTCAAGAATTTGATAGCAGTCATCTTACAAACCTCTCATTAAGATAAATTTTAAAAGAAAATAAGGAATTTAAATTTGGTTTAGGAGAAACATACATAAGTGATAATTTTAAAGTATTGCTTTGCACTTTCCAAAGAAATTTGTTTGACCTAATTTCAAAATTATAAACACATTTTAAGCTTGCAATGGTTTATGGCCCAAATATAAATAAACGCCACTTACAAAGCAAAAATTATCAAAGTTTTTAAACTCATATTAATAATTCCATTTTAGCTTTTTACGTGTTGCCCATTTATAAACAAAGTACCTAATTCAAAAATCAAAACATCGATTTCATGTAAATTTTCTTTTTTAAATTGACTCAATAAATGGTGGTTTATAAAGATTAGAAGTGCGCAATAAACCCATGCAAATGATGTGGAGATGGGCTTCTTTTTGCTCAGTGCGAATTTAAAACTATTCCTTTGTTCAGATGATGCATCCCATTCCTACAAAATTCTGACGTGAGCACCACACCACAGGGGATTACAACTGAACGTTTTTACACAAAAATGTTCGCATTGGCTTTCTGTTCTAAAATGCAATTTCCCTTAAATTGCACCGACAAGGATTTAGTGTTCTTTGAGCTACGGCTAGATGTAAAAATGGGAAATTTATCATTTTAACAGCGTAAGCTTCTTGTTCGTAAAAATTAACCGAAAATCATGTGAAAAATGTTTTCCTAACACCCAAAGTACATTGACGAAATTTTGACCAGCAATGAACAAGAATAGAATTTACATTAGTATGTAGATAATAAAAGTTGCTAATACGCATTTTTTATTCTTTTTCATTGCTGGTCCAAATTTACATCAAATCTCCATTGTAGATTGAACATTATATGTATGTAATATTCAAAAGTTGTTGGAATTATTTATGTTCCAAAATCAAGTAGTAAAGTAATTATATAAGCCTCAAAAGCAACGCGTGTACATAGTTTAATAATTAAAAATAATTAAAAAAAAATTCCAAAAATAGATATATGATTATATCTATAATAGTAACTAATTGCTTTAATAAATAGGTAATCACATTAAATAATTTTAATAAGATAACTTTTACTTTATATTTTTGTATTCCGGAATTCTTCAAGGGTTTTATTGTTTTTCTGAAGTTTATTATATTCACCACTATTATTTATAACTATTTATTTAATTTCTGTTCGTGTTTATAGGACAAACTCACTAGGAAGACATGTCAATGTCCTTTACTTTTATTATTTAAAATATTCTTTCTATCACATTGTATACAAAATTAGAAAATCCCTAAACTCAATTGCAGCATTAAAATTGCTGGTCTTTACGGCCAAATGCAGCAATACATACAACTAAGTTTCTTTTTCTTATATCGTACTATAAAATTCGTAAATTTTAGTATATAATACCATTTAAAAATTACATGACACTCCTTTTTTTTGTTTTGTGAATAAATGCTTTTAAGGGCAGAATTCAACACAAAGCTGCATTTTAATAAAATAGTGTATGAATTCAAGATACTTGCAATTGCGATACCTATAACAATGTGGTTCTACAACTTTTACTAATTTTATTAATTTAATGTCAACAACATTGCAGTTTCAACTATTCAACACAACAATTATTTTGCTGTTGGACTCGTTGGAATAACTCTTCCACAAAATGTGAAACGAAACTTAAACACTAATTTATAAGCATATGAACTTTGTAGGTTGAGTGAAATTTGCTGCTAGATCAAAAAATAATGTAAGCAATTGAAAAACTAGTTGTTAGTTTTTTAGGAAATTAATGAAAGCAATATTATTTATGTTATAGGTAACTATCAAGTATAGTTCAAAAAAAGTTTACTCTTCTAATAATAGCTCTAAACATCCTAACTTGACTTTGATACATATTTGTAACTTAGATAAACGGATTTTAATAGATATAAATAATAGAGATAAGATTTAACTTGTCTCCAAAAAACAACCTAGACCTACTGAAAAATGTTAACATTTTCTAGGCTGTTTTATTAAGTATATGAGCGATAAAATTAGAAACCGTTTAAATGAAAACATGTTGGTTTTCGAAGAAAGGTGCAGAGATTTGGAACCAAAATTTCATTACAAAACAATAAGTGGGCTGTCATTTCCACGACTGTAAATCTTTTGACTTGACAACTTTTATGGGCAGTAGAAGAAATTATCAACAACTCGTCAAAACCATTTTGGATGCTCAGTTATTCTTGTTTGGCAGTCGATGTCAATATTTTTGTAAAAATGGAAAGGAAAGCATTCCACCCTTTGCAGCCCACTGTTTTGACTGTTGTTTTGTCTCAGGAGTGTAATAATGGATCAAAATTTCATCTACAGACTCGTTTCGTTTAAACCGCTCCAACGCCACCTTGGAAATGTTAATTCGATTTTGTTTTTGGTCCATAGTGAGTAAGCAAAAACACTGACATCGTCAAACACACAAACTATTGTCAAACAAGCACTGAGCGTCCAAAATGGCTGAAATTTTCACAAGCATCTTTCAAACCATATACCATTGTAGTAACAGAATGGTTTTGACGAGTAATGCGATCTTTATGTTGAAGCTTAGAACTTTTCAGACTACCCTTGTACATATTTAGATTTGCAAAAACTTAGTTGGGATAGCTATTTTTTCTTTTCTAATACCAAAATACATAAGGATCAATAGCCTATATCTTTGGTAGAAAGCCTTTCAATTACTCTAATTTAATTACAAAAGATCTTCCCCGTAATTAATTAATGGACCGATGAATTAAGCTAAAGAAGCAAAAGGACAAATAGAGTGTGTTGAAACAAAATGGTTATTTCCCAAAAGCATTAGAGCAAACCACTCAAAACAATGTTCCATTGAGTATTGAAAATTCTAACTATGTGCCTCTATTTGGCGGGCTGTAAAATGACCAATTGTCAATTGGCATTTCTCCCTCGAATCCAAATTTTGGGTGATGTTGTGAATTGTTTACAGAACCCGCGCCAACAATTTCCATCCTAATTAAAACGGTGCTTAACTCAATAACGGTTTAATTACAGTCTATTGAATAAATTGGTTTTGTGACTAATTGTAAACTGGGTGTGGAATTAAGCCCGAACACATCCGCACCGGGGATCGATGGGTTTTAATTATTTAACAATTTGCATGACTATTTTAATTAATTTTTGAACGAGATGCCATAGAAATTGTGGCCGTTAATGCGCCCGAATGGGCCCCATAATATGGGACCACTCTGGGAGTCCTGCAGGGGCATCTCATGCTATTTAATTCGGTTTTTAAAGGGAGCCATTTAACTTGAAGTAACAAACGCTAACCAAGCACACAATGACCATTAGCCGGTAGCTGGGCATCCCTCCAAGAACTGTTTACAGAGCGAAGGGTCGATTAGTCACCAACTTGAGTGCAGAAATTCCACTTAATTAATGAACTCGAAATGAGGTCGATTCGGATGAATATGGCGCAGCAAAGAACCAGTCGAATGCAGTTGCACGTCCGCAGTTAACAACGACGGGCATCGGATCCATGCACCCGGTCTGCCATTGTTTAATCCAAAGAAGGAAGGGCTATGATATGGGGCTGTCATTACGAGCGGAGCCCTATCAGATAGAAAGTTTCCAGTGCCTGTGCCATCCCCAAGCAATATACAAAGCCTGGAGCTTTTTTGTTGACCGTGTTGCGGGGCCGCGAGGGTACGATCGGGAATGGGGCCCAACTTTTCTCAAATCAGGGACGAGGTGCTTCTATTCCCAGCTCCTAGATATAGTTAGCAGTCTGATGAAGGATGTGCCCACATTCAAAGTTGATTTTTCAGGTTCATATTACTCGCTTTTAGCAAAAAAAATGTTATTCCCATCAGAGTACGTTTCGCTGCGGGAATTATGCGCTCAAAATATGCAGCTTCGATTTAATAAATTAAAAAGGGTCTTCATTTCACTGCCGCTCAAGTATCTTCGCAGTGCTCCATTTGGATAATGATGCTGCAACGTTCGCTGTGCAGCACCAGGAACGCCAGTGCTCCTGCATCGCTGAAAGCGGCTGTTGTGCCCATTGTGGACGGGGTGAAAGAGGACTTGGAGCGCTTTAGAATTCGGTGGGACGTCCCTTTAAACTGAGGATCTTCAATAACTAAAATGGCAACTGGATAAAAACATACCCTCCAGTAACATGCCAAACATATCAGGCGAACATTTATCAAGGACTGGGGCCGCCGTTAATCTCACAATCTGGCATACCCAAGAGGCAGGTAGGCCAGAAACAAACAAGCCCTCCTGCCGGAAACAGAATTGAGGTCGGCACTTCTTCTCGTCCTGTAATACCTCAAAATCCTGAAAGCTTCACAGTCCATAACCAGGAGCTTTTGATTGTCCACCCCTAGGGATACTAATGTGGCAAATGAGTAGACAAAGGTAAAGCCATGCTACCAATGATTAATGATTGGGCTCATTTGCATTTGGAGCAGGGTGCCAACGTAGCCACGGCCCTATCTACAATTTATATCGTACACATTCAACCGCACGCATGTCACTCCTAGCAGACGACAAATTGCGTCTATGCTGCAAATATAATTATATGATTAGATTACAGGTACACTTAGATGATATTAGTTTATAGCTGAAGGCGAGCCCTGGAGGTAGGCTTACATAGCTTTAGTTATGTCTATTGCGGTCGGCTTTTGATTTCCCTTAATTTAAGGAAGGTGTTTGAAAGGTTAACGTCGCCCCTACGATACCCACTAGATTAGCGTTACCTATGTACACATATTTCTTTAATTATACCAACAATTTTATGTCATTTTTCTAACAAAAGAAATTTATCAAAAATATAACCAAAAGGAGGTTACTATGAATACAAAAACGCCATCCAACATCTAACAATATTAGGCTATTTTCAAAAAGCTCATAGTTAGGAAATGCAAAAAGATGGATGGATGAAGTTTAGTACAGATAATAATACATATTAATTAATCTAGTGGAAGTAATAACTCTTTAACAAATAAACGATTTTCTATCCATAATTTATACTTACATTTGGAATGTTTCTATCCTTTAAGTTCTTTTTTTTTAATTTGAAATAAATGTTTGCATTTATGTATGTTTTTTTAATGCATTCTAATAGGCACACATCTTTTGTAGGTATCTTACATATAAGATTGTTCCATCAAAACCTTTTTTTAGGATTCCTCATCATTAAAAAACGGAACCCTGATAGGATCACTTTGTTGTCCGTCTCCCCGTGTGTCAAGGCCCTTTTTCTCAGAAATGGCTTGAGGTATCAAGTTGAAATTATAATCTAGGAGCAAAATACGGCTCTTTGTATCTACTTTTTAATTCTGTTTTAATATAAAACGAGGAATAGAAAATGCAGCTAATGTTTTGTTTTCAATTTTCTAATCTGAAGTGCGCGTCATATTTCTAAAATTCTCACAGATAAAAGCCTGGCAAATTAAGAGATTCTTTGACAAATTGTTATTTTTTAATCCTATTTTTCTCTGAAACACGAATTAATAAATTCGTAATCTACGGAATCCCAGGTGAAAATAAAAGGCCAAAAAATAAAATAATGTCGGTGCTTTTTAGGCCTAAATATTAAATGGTAGGAAAAGCTGAGAATTCATAATTTATAATCATTTATATTTAATAATAAGGTTTAAAATAGATGATTGTTTATTTTTAATTAATTAACTAATATAAAAATGTAACATTCAAGCGTATTTTAGGTGTATTTGGGACCTACGAATCAGCGTTTATTCCGCCTGCTTTCATACTGATGACGACTTGTTTTCCGCAAAGTTCGGCGGAACTTGAAATTTTGTGGCGCGACAATTCTATTCCATGTTCGGGTTTTTATTTGGTTTTAGGGAAGATATAAAAACGAGAATTGTAATTTGACAATTACAGGAAATCAAAAGTTGTTATTGTTTTCTATCTTCAATTAAACTCGTTTTTGAAAGCCTGATGCACTTTTAAAGCCAAATAGCCGAGCTGTATGACTTTAATTAATTTTATCGCATTCATTTTCATATTTTGTGACTTTACTGACATTCCAGTAAAAATATAGCGTCGCATGCATTGCATCAGGCAATGTGTTTTTTCTCATCATTTCGCGGCGCAGCGCAACAAAAATGCGTCCATTGTATTCCAGCTATAACATATGTATAAATCTAAAAACCACCGAAATTATTTTATTTTTCGGACTTTTATTTTCACCTGGGATCACATTGAAATGTAATGGTATATTAATAATATAATAAAAAAACAGCCAATTGTTTACCCATGTAATTATTTTAAAAATATATTTTATTACAGAGATAGATATGGATATTTTAGAGAAATTTTTGCAAGAATTTTTGGTAAGACATAGCAATTTCAGGTTTTAATGTTTGCGTAATGTGTGTAAAAAAAATTGAAGTATTTGTACCTACATACATATATCGTAGTAGGAAAACATTTGGCTGAGATTATGATTTTTATTGATTTAAATTTTCTATTTCAACCAATCGTGCTGTCCATTCAATTTACTGCTCTGGAGTCTAAGCAGACTTCCTGAAGAAGTCTCCATGAAGTGCCTACTTCTACTTACATATGAACCTCCAAATGTTCCATTTTTTAAATCTTTCATTTACTTGCTGCAGAGTAACTTGGTCCAAAGCAAACCGTTCCTGTTCATTTCAAAATTGTGGAAAATAAAATCACACAATTTTCAGACTCTCCAAACTTTTGCCGTGCCAATTGTCTACCTACTCAACAATTACGCGCAAAATTTTATCCAAAAGAAAAACTGTTCAAGAAGCGGAATAAAGTTGAAAATCGAGTTTTCGACCTTAATATTCAAGAGTACCTATATTGAATTACGGGCACCTACTTTTTAATTTATATTCTACGCAAAGGTAAGACAATGACCACAAGGCTTCATTCGAAATGCAATCCGGCTTAAAAATCCCATTAACATCGTCACCATTCGATTTCTCCTTTTTGCATGCACCTCCGGATCACCATCGTGAGACCCATCAATCATTGGCAAGAAATACAAACACTCAAGATTCATTCACATTTTTAGCCAGCGGCTAGAGCAGATGTTTATCAGTCGCAAACTAGCGTCTTCGACTTGAAGAAACACTGCGGGGCCGCAGTGCTTTTCATTTATCGCGGATCGATCGCTCGCCTCCTCATTTATTCCCGTAGGAAGAAGATCGGGCACTTCTTTTCTCTGAAGTCGCGTGTGCGTACTCACTCCCATCGCCGGGTAGTCTCCGAGCCGATCGCACCGAGCTCTCAGACATTGGGTTCAATTTCTATATTTAAAAATGTATGCCGCCGATCCAGTCGAGCCGAGCATGTTCTACTACTACTATAAAACGTATCTTCTAAGCAGCTCGATCAGCTTCGAAGGCAATGAGAAGAGCCTCCACAAAACACTTTGAAGCAGTTTTCACCACTGGGCGCACGGACGCGGTTCAATTGCACTAACTTCCGTCAGATACGTCAATAAACACGCGAAGTAGCAAGTGATTATTTGAAACGATTGACATTTGTTATCAGTGTCGCATCGATGCAAATCAGATCAGAAAATGAGCAGTTCTATGAAGAAAAGTTCATAAATCTATAACTAAGCAGGAGAAGATACCAACAACTGAAAATGAACTGGCCGATTTTCCAACTGTTCGTATTCATCGAATTATCCCTCTCACTAGGTAAGTACTATCTTTAGCATGATGTAATTTTTCAGTGTTGAGCGCTGCAATTGTATGTGATTTTAATTTTTCTGGCATTAAATTTAAAAGAAATGTCAATGGCAAAGAAATGCATTACCTTTTTTTTATTTGTAATCGGACACTTACAATAATCCCCTCTTTTATTATATTTTAAAATTATTATTATTTATTATTTCTTGTATTAGTTTTAAAAGTGCCATCAACGATTTATGGTTTTGCTTAGTTATCCTTATCTTATGGCAATCAAATTTATTTCTTTTAGAAATATGGCAATTATAAAATGAAAAAATGGTAAAAGGTAAAAAGTACAAGGTGTCCATTTATTTCTATAATAAATAAATAAAAAACTGAATTCGACTAGGTAAATAAAACACGTAAAAGAAAACATTTCTTTATATTTTCTATCTTCTTCGAGAATTAACAACTAAATAAAATGAAGTTATTAGGAGCCTTTTACACTTTAGTGTAGAGTAAAGTGGTCAACAGTGGATCAGTAATTTATGGAAGTCCTGTAAATCACAAAATTATTATCGAACAGTTATGATTTTTTTTTCTGGGAAGTCTACACAAATAAGCAGTTGTTTTTAAAAAATGGCATTGTGCACTGTGGACCAGGGGTGGTATAGAATGAACCATCATATGGTAGTCGCTGAGTCAAATAGGTATAGCATGTAGCAAAATTGCAATTTCCAATAAAATATATTCACGAATATATGTATAATAACAAAATAATAAAGTCTTTATTCTCATATTGAACATACAGAATTTTTAAAACTACCAACGGTGTGTTTTCCTAAGTGTTCTTTCCTTGTTCATCTTTCTGCCCGTATAATAAAAAGCTATAATTATAAGATGAATTTGCAAAGCGCTTATTTTATTGCTAGACTTGGCCTATCGTATATATGGTGAATACTGAATCAAGTTCCATTGTTTACCATGAAAGATATGATTCCGTGTGTACCAGACTGCCATTTTGAATTCAAGGTAACATTCTAACCATATAGTTTAACTTGATCACAATTTTACCGGTATAATATGCCGTAATAACCACTTTAAACAAATAAACATTTTATCCAAAAACGTCTTTCGTAAACTCCTTTCGATTCGTAAGATCGACTCTTAATCGCACAAGTGACGATATTCTCAATAGGACCCATTACTTGCCCCTTCGACATACATATGTACATGAGTTTTCATTTTGATATTAAACAACAGGGTATCATCGTAGCCGAGGAATATATGAATGGATTCATGAAAGACTCATTTATGTTAAGGAAAAGATTTACTACTCTCCTGTGTCACTATACCATTAACCAAACCCTACAATGGATCAAAAGTCTTAATTAATAGTACGAAATTTGATGATTTAAAACGAGTTTAAGTTAGTACCCCAAAAGAGCATATGCCATTCTACCTACAATTATTTAACTGACCAACCGGAGAACCTGAAGGTAATGAAGATGAACATGATGTTAATAAAATAAATATATTGTACATATTACAAACAGATGGTATGCTTTAAAGCCTACATACTATAATAAACCCAAAAGAGCCCTTGAAAATTCGCGTATTCGTATGTTGCACAGCTTTTATTGCTTCCTGAAAAATGTTGATTTCATAACTTATGTGATTTTTGAAATGACCGTTTCATTTCCAAAAGAGTGGTTATTGATTTTCTATTGGATCGAAAGTCAAAACACATTTTTAAAGCTACTTTACATTTGATTTTTTTATAAAAGTAATAAAATTAACTAACAAACTAATAATTTTTTTTTAAATTATTTAATTAGTTCACATTCCCAAATTTTAAATTGATCATACTAGCTTAAAAAAATATTAATTTTTGACAAAATTGCGGATGTTTCAATTGAAGTCAAAATTCAACAATTTTTTGACTTAACAAAAAAAAACTAAGAGCTTAAAAAATCCGTATAATATACGTGATAGATAATCGGTTCAAAAAATTGAAGCGATTCGGTTCTATGATTTTCGAGATATTTCTGGTACCTCTTCAAATACTTCAGTTTCGGGAAAAATGCTTTCGAAAATTATTTCAATGCAATGTTCACAACAGGTATTTGGATAAAGGAGGTTAATATATATAATTATAAATTTATCACTTTACCGATATTTCCAATTAAAACAAATGGATTGAACCACATTGAACATATGTACATACATATGTACTACTCCCGTAAATATCGTATGCTTTGTCTTTTGTAAGGGCAACCTCACTGCCCCTTTTTACCTTTATTTCCTTCATCCTAATAAAACGACCAGCTTTTTTCCCACAAACTATCCAAATCTCAGCTTATGGTCCCATAATTTACGTAGAAACGAGCAAGAATGTCTCCTCTGCACAAATTTCGTGAAAATAGATGAATGTCCAATCTTCGAGGAAGAGCTGTAAAAGAATAAATTTCAGGCAACCGACGAAATGCTTCTTTAAATCAATAAAAGGTTCCTGGTAAGAAATTGGAACCTTGAATTTTTAACTTCTTCGGCTTAGGCAAAAGCTTATCGGAGAAATTCAGCCTCTTTTGCGAAGCAGGCGCATTTTCTGTTCCGGAAGTAGTCTTACATATAGAAAATTCAATCTCATTGCCGTAATCGGACGGAACTTCTAATTTGAATTTTTTTCGCGACTCAGAAAAGAGTTTTATTAAGTTGCTGAAGAGGGACGGCCATTTAGGGATCAATTTTCTTTAATTTTTCTAAGAAAATACTATTCCAAACTCCAAAGTATACGTTTTGCAGCTTGGATTTGCTTCTAGATCAGTTCTGTATTTTAGAAGTTGTAAGAGTTTGATATTTGCGCCTTATCTTTTACGATCCCAACATTTAAAGGTCTAGATCTCATAAATTTCGAACACTATATGTTTGTTCGCTTATGAGACTTTAAAGAGAATGGCAAAGTTAACCCAAGTAGGAATAAAGCACTGAAATTTGGATTGGATGTATTGAATGTGAAATACCCCAAATAACTCGATACTTCTAATAACAACTATGATTATCTCTCCGCTGTGATCTTATATTGGACCCATTTTTTATTAAAATATGATATTCAAATGAAGATTTGATCAGCTAACTGAAGCATCATAAAGCTCCATAAAGATAAAGTTAAGTTTTACTTTCATTCATATAATAAAATTAAAAAGAACAGACTTTTCAGACTAATAAGTCTCAAGATTGTCTTTTTGGATAAAAATCGCAGCGAATTTAATTCAAATTAGAATATTGAGTCTATACATACATTTCTCTTTTGGTAATAATTCTTTATGATAGTTTAAAAAACTGTTTTTTAAGCTTTTTCACGAAATGATTCTTCGGATATGTCATTAGCAAATCCCAAAGTTTTTTCCTCTGTTAACGAAATTTGGCTGATCAAAACCCTTTTCGGTTTTAACAATTCTTTTATATATTTTTTGGGGTTCTAAATACTATATTAAATTACAAATTTTCTATTATATTGCACCACGTTTTCGAGAAAAATTGGTAAAAATTAAAAGGTAATTTATTAATTTTTGAAAACTTTTACAAAATATCGGAGCGGCAATAGGAAATACCTCTGACGTTGCTAGAAAGAGAATTCAGATATTCAGCTATTACATAAAAATACGAAACTAGTACGACAACTTCTTTATAGTAATTTTTTTTTCATAAACGAGTGTATTTCATGCAACATATAGTGAATAAATATGAGTGCAAGAAAACAGCACCTTCAAATATGTGCCTCCTGATGGAGGATTATTAATTCGCGTTTAAAGAAAAATAGGGTTAAAATATATGAAGGCATTTTAGTTCTTTGTTTTTTAAAGCATTATATCATTTATTTTATAGGACTTACTAATTTGCAAACGAAAACTCGCTATTTCCTCACACTTTCGAGGAAAGTAGGGTTTAAAAGTAAAAACACGGTATTTTGGCCCTATTTTACAAATTCATTAAGACATAAAATAATGTCCATGAATATTATTTAAGTATGCGTAATTGAATTTAAAGTGTGCCGAACAAAGTTTTTACCCAGAGCAACGAAAGAGTTGGGCCCTGGGCATAATCCCCTACTTATGTTGCAGAGTGGGCCCTGGGCATAATCCTCTACTTATGTCGTAGAGGATTTTATCATGCTAAATATATTCGGAGTTTTAAAATTGAAGTTTTCGTGTCCAATAAATAAAATACCCCACTGTAAAATTGATTAGAATGGATTGCGTCCGATTTTAATGCGTTCACGTTGCCCTGCACAACCAGTGATACCTGAACCTCAAATTCGATTACAAGACCAAAGTGAGCAACAATTTAAGGTAACAAGATTGCACACTCATCACCAGACCGAATACCACCCATCCCCAACTCCAACTCTTCTTGGGGAACAACAGAGCATGGCAACAACGAGGTCTTCATTTAAGAAAATCAATTAGATTACAAAGTTCGCTCAGATAGAGCACGGCTCGAGTCTGTGCAACATGCATCAATCAAACGCAAAGTTTGATGTGCATCTAACGAAATCAATTAGGGCCCGACATCATGTGGTTATCCATTCCTAATTACAATACCAGTCCTGTTGGGTGCCCTGTTGCAGGACTCCAGCTTCCGGGGGCACCACTTACTGGAGCTTTTGACCCCCAGCTCTGCAGCAGATTCGCCCTAATGAGGTCGGACGTAGAAGTTTTAGCAGTGGAAACAACAAAAACTGCAGGTCCTTCCTCGCCGGCTAGTTCTATGTCCCCGTAGTTTTCGCAGCCCCAAAGGGTTGTAAGTTCATGGGGCAGGCGAAGAAAAAGGCGTTCAAGTGCAGAGCTGAAGTGTGCAGGGACCGTCCTCCTCCCCGGCTATCACAGCCCGACAAGTGCTTTTAATTTTAAAGTTTTGTGTAGTGTGATCAAAACCGAGTTATACACGACGGTAGATTGCTGGGTACTGGGAAGAGTGTGTGACAACGGCTGTGGTTCGAGGTGCATTAGTTGGGACCGGGCCGCCCCCGCACCGTGTATTCAATTTTCGCCATTACCACAACACGCCACAGCGAGCAGCCGGAAGAGGAGCTGAATTTGTGAATTTGTTTACAATGAGAACACTTTACACGGTTCATCCTATTCCTGTCCTGACGCAGAGCACTCGGTCTGAAGGAGCATCCTGCGAGGTGAAGGATGGATGCACCAACTTAGGAACTTTTTCAAGTGGAAGGAAGCAGTAAAGAACTTTCGACAAACTCGTTTGACACGAAAATGCTCTAATTGAATAATTCAGATAAGTGGAGTCGAAAACTCTTTGAGAAACTTTAGATGGAGAAAGTTTAGCTTTTGTGATTAGAATCGGTTGAGTAATCCCAGGCACGAATTAGTACTTCAAGATCAATAGAGCGTCTTTTAGATTCTCAGGTGAAGACGTTAGATTGCAGCCTCACGACCCAAATCCCGTCCCGAGTGATTTCGTCTGAGGAATAAAAGAATTTCGGGAACTCGTTCAAAACCAATGAAACGATGAGTTTCCCTTCATTGATTTCCCAAACCTGAACTGACTATCATCATCCACAAATGCCCATGATTCCTACATTAGTCTGCTTTACTCAGAGACTCTTGCAGCATTCCCTACTTCTTGCACTTTAAATAAGTAAATTTAGTCCTCTTAGCTAAACAACTATATATGTATGTATGTAAATATATGTTACACAAGGCGTTTACATATTTTGAAAGTGAAGTAATCCCATTTCTTAGGTTTTATTATTTCTTATTCTTCTTTTTTTTTATTATTTCTTAGGTCTAAATAAAATTCAAGTATAGTAAGAATTAAGAGCATCACTCGAAGTAAAAAATCTTTATTTGCACTTTCCTCTTAAAACTTCCAAAGTTTGCCATAATCCATAAAAGTATCGTTCAGAAGTCAAAGGAGACGGACGGGTCACGACCCATACAAAATTAACGCAGACCTAGCACAAAAGAGAACTATCTCAGATAAATCGGTGGTAATGAGTACCTATTTAAATTTTAAATATTTTATATTTTTGATATCAGTGGCTAACGTGTTAATATTCCCGCAATATGCAATAATTAATTAGTTACTTAAATTCAATGGATTAATTAATTTTTTGAACTTATAGTTTCATTATGTATTTTCGTTTTTAAATTATACAAAAATTATGTATAATCGGGCTTTGATACGATACCCTGATCCGGCCAACACTTAATATCCTATTGTTTTTTCAATTTTTTAAAACTTGTTTCTCCCTTACAAAAAACACCCTAGTGAAATGTTCAGAAAAATATGAATTAACCCTTGTCAGATTGAACGTAAATTATTTAAAAAATTCAGCCTAAATAATTAGACGGAATATTGATTTTTCCAGTTTTGGAGGTTTGTGAATTTTTCATAGTATAAACATTTTGACATTTTTGCATCAAATGTACAAAATTATAAGTTCTCATAACAATCTTATATCCCTTTTAAACCTATATCCGTTTTAGAGGTATTCAAGATAGAAACTTAGTAAAGTTAACAGAACTTCATTTTTTTTTTTACATTCTACGATGAAATTTAATTTAATGATATAACAAAAACGTATCCACAAAATTTCATCCAAATTAAAGATAATCAAATTCAACAGTTTGTCAATTTGAAGTGGAATCAGCCCTATGTGATTCAAAATTTAAAATTTATGTGTTTCAAAAATTAACCCTAATACCTTTTATTTTGTTTATTACAGAGATAATCGAAAAAAATTATATGTAGTACTGTAAATGTTATCCTAATGATTTTACTACTTAAAATTTGCACTAGAAATTTAAAATAAACTTTTGCAAAATAAAAACCAGGTGGTAAACGTTAGGTAGCCAAAACAAAGTTTGAACAAAATATGTGATTATGTAATTGACCTATTTCTAAAATATAAAAATTAAAGAATAAAAAATATATCATAAAGTGATTTGCTGTTTTTATTTGTTCCCAAAAATACACTTAATCATTTTCATAATAACCTATCATTTTGAACATACATACATAGATATGACAAATTTAACTGTTTATACCTTAGTTATCTTATTAGCAAAATATAAATATTTAAAACTTTATCCGAGCAATTTATTAATTACTTCTTAAAATAATTTTTAAAAAACTTTTACGTGGAGAAATTCGAAAGTGATCAGTAAACATGCAACAAATGTATGATTCCTTTAAATTTCTATTGCAGTTTTACATTCATATTTCTGTGTCTAAAATGAATTTTAGTCAGGATGTCGAAATGTAAAATATATGCGCATATAAATCCCATTTAGTTTGACCATTTTCCATATTAAAACAATTGTGGACTACTTTATAAAAAGCACTATGCTGTTAGTTAATAAAGTCTTAACAGCATATTTTAAGTTAGCGCACCTTTCCTATTTCGAGACTGATTCGACATTTGCCCAAATTAGACTAATCACTAGATGTATAGTTGAAAAGACCAAAAAGGTTCAAAATTTAATTAGGGTCAAGCTAATGGGAAAAAAAGGTAGAACTCAAAGAGTTAATGGTTTACATCGATGTGACGAATACCTTATAGTCTTGGGTATGCAGATCACTTCTTTTTTACTCTTCTTTTAAAATCATTCAGATGTCCTCGTCATATTAGGGCCACTGTATGTAACATGCAAAGCATACAGCACAAGATACGCCTTTTATGAACATAAATTAGGAGAGGCAGTAATGAGCTGGCGAACTGCAAAGGGACTGGTCATAAAAAGCAATTTCCTGGCATTTTCCTTTTCAGCTGGACGTTATCAGCCAGTGAATGTTCTTAATTGCAAATGAGCAAGGCATAAAATGAAGGCGAAAAACTACGCGTGTGCGCCCGTGGACATATCAATCCCGCCCGCTGAGGCCCCTATAATTAAAATTTTCTAGGACTCCCTGTTGTTTTCCTGCGGGCTTTTGTTATATCTCTGAAAAAGTTGGCATCGCATGATTCCGTTTTTTATACATGCACATAATTAAAGTGATATATTGGTTTTTCAGACGAATCGATGCCGCTGAGCGCTTAAATGATGTCCTTTTTATCATTCGGCCGTCGTCATGTATTCCGCAACAACGTACTTTTATAAATATAATACATCTCACTTTAACGTGCTTCCACTTTCCGGCTTTAACATTGCAACAGTTGCGCTGGAATTTGATATATTATTTAAGCGCAACTTTCAAAAAGGGCTGCCTGTGGAAAATTGATGTGGTGCCCTTTTCGGATGTTGGAAATTCTCCGAACCGACGCGACCTGGAAACGCATAATTCTTTACCTCATTGGCGTTTAATCGTCAGGATTTAAAATGACATCTGTAAGGTTGAGAGGACACCTAAAGGAAATTCAGGGTGCAGGAGCCCTCGTTCCGGGAGCTCGTGGTAATGCTGTTGTACCCCAATTTCCGGTAGCATGCATGCAATTCTCAGAGACAATACAATCAGGCAACCACTCAATGCAACCCGCCAACCATTCCCACGTTTATGTGAAAAACTGATTTTTCGTCTGAACGTGCAGTGCCTGTGAATCTGGCTGAGTACTCTGTACAAAGCCGAACCAGAGCAGACGCTGAAGAGCTTTCGGAACTTTATTTGTCTACGAAATTAGCTGCAATTTTCGAAACAATTGAGCAACGGCATGGGCAAGGACGAAAACCCACCACTTTTGAGTTAATAGTGGACTCCAGATATATTGAGGCACCGGCACGTTTCCAGTGATAGATTTAGTAGTAACTGGCTCAACATCCTTCCAAAGCCCACCCACCCACCGCTATTTTTTCTCGCCGTGCCGCGCATTTCTGAGCTTAGTTTATTCAGGATGCAGCTCTGCACGTGATCTGATAGCAAAAGTGCAAAAACAGTGTGCGCTATTCCGCAGGAGGCAGCTACCTCCAGCTACCTCCAGCTACCCTTCACCACCTCCACCCCCTTCCCGACACGGTGTAGCTACGTGGAAAGGTTCCCCGTGCAGCTCTGATTGATTTATTTAACTCGGCTGCAAGGCTGCTGCACCAAAGTCGAGTAATTTTTTATTTGTCGCGAAAGTTTCAGTCACGTGCGTCCTCGAAACGGCAATCAGTTTACTACCCATAGAGCTCAGGTATGTAGTGAAATTGAGCTTCGAATTAAGTCCCTTTCAGGAGTAATAGAAAAAGTTAAAGGATTACCTCCACGAGGGAAGCGTCTGTTCAGATTACCCTACCTTCAATTTTCAGTTCAGTTTCCTAAGCTCAACAGTTTTTTTTTTTGGGACGTACTGTAATAATAGGTAAATTTTGTCTTGAAAGAAATCTATAATTTAAAAAGTAATAAATTGCAAAAATGTATATTTTGAATATTTGCTTTACAATTAAATTCATTAATAATTTTGAAGCAACACCATGACTTTAATGTTTCATAATGAAATAAAGATTAACATATCACTGTGAAATTTGTCCTAGACTTTTTTCATATGATTTCATATCTTCTAAATTATTCATCTCTGTGAATTCTACTTTATAATATACTAAGAAACTTTAGGACTTAATCTTTCATACAATGTTAAGATATTTTTAAGATATATATTAAAATAAAATAATCAATTCGTGACACTAAAAAAAACGTAATATAGCAAACATTTCAATTGTTAAAAATTAAAACAGGAACTGAACTCTCGAGGCTTGCTCTTAAAACAAGGTTCACAGCAAACAAAGCAAATAGATTCATCTTCTTGACTTAAAAAATCTACTAATTCATTTAATTTAATTTTTTGATTTTTTACGATTCTTTCTTTTCGAAACGGCCTTTTCGTTTTTATCTTTATAGATTTTATTTATTAGAAGTACACCCAGAAAATCTGTCAGAACTAGCTGAAATTATTAAGAAAAATTAACTCATAATTATAAGTTTCTAAAGCATTAGTCTAGATAAAATTACTTTAATGGATAAATGTAAAATTCGATAATTAATTAATTAACACTGAGCAAAATCTGAATGTTTGATTTAAAACTTTTTGACTTTTAAAATAGAATGAATTATCGAGCATCTGTTAAGCATTACATTTAAACTTTCAATTTAAGGTTCAACATCTCGTTCTTAATTAAATTCTTTAATATAAAAACTATCGTAAATCTTCAAATAAATGTCCGTGTTTTCTTTTAAATGCAAATATGCGAACTAGTTTTTCCTCCTTTTAAGTTTAAAATCGCATTTAAATCAAAAGTTAACTAATTGGATTATTTTCATTTTAGATTATAATATTGCAATTTAGATTAATTTAAAGCCTTTTTTCTTGTATTTAAGTTTCTGTCATTTAAAATTACTGATTGGAACATTTAAAATTGAAGTTTTCAAACAAACGTTTATTTATATTACTACTTTGTATCATAAAAGGTAATAACTTCATTGTAACGACAATTTTTCGAAGATAAATGATCAAAAGCACTCATTTTTTCCCAAGGTTTCGATCGCTTATTTGAAGTGTTGCAATTACCATTTTGAGGAAAATCAATCTTGTTTTAATTACATCAATATTAAGCTATTTCTTAAATTTTGCTTTTTATCATTATCTTTAATTAATTTTTTCATATGGTTTCCTTTTTCAGTCGGTATCCAATCATTAATTATAATACGTAAATCCTGTGAAAGTTTGTATAAATATATGTTTTATTTATTAACATGAATAATAAATTTATCGAAAGATAAATGTAAACCAGGACTTTTTGATTGATTCCATATTTCCTGCATTAATTTGCATTATTTTTGCGATAACGTTAAAAACAGACCTCTCATGATAATTAATGTACTGCAGGCTGATAACTTTAAAGCTATCCACTTTCAAAAATTATTTTCTGACCACTTCAATGTCCCTTTTTTAATACCGGAACATCGCTTTAATGCAGAAATAACTCCAATTAATTACATCTGGTGCCCCCATCGACACCCGGTCACTTGTATTTGTTTACGCTAGGGGAAAATATCTAAAAGGGAAAAAAGGAAACTTGCAGGCTCTGCAATCAGCGCCATTAATTAAAAGATTTTTTCAACTACACTAAAGTGAAATATTGATTAGAACCGAGCGTTTGATAGAAGTTCTACAGAGAAGTGCTAATTGATGTCGTTAGCCAAATTTTGGAAAACAATTTATAAAACTAATTGGAGTCCTCGAGTTGTAAAAATTAAAAGTTAAAAATATTTTTAAATTTTAGCATTGTTCTGTCCATGCATTTGCATAAATTGACGGAACTGCGTTTTCCTCTTAAAAGGTCATAATTACTTTTGTATATTTTTCCTTCCAATGTCTATTGAAGTAAATACTATCACTATGTATTATCTTAAAGTGCAGAATCAGTATAATGTTAAATAGGATGAATTAAAAACAATTCTGACGTTAATTAAACTTTGGTGGAGTAAATAAAAATATCTCAGTTTTAATCAAAGTAACAATACTAAAATCTTTCTAAAACTCAATCTATTTGTAAGTAAGGAAAACTCCCTTTCCCTTTATAGAGAAATGTAAGGAGAATTTCAGAAAATACCAAACCAAACATATTTACGTATAGGAGCAAAATTAATGATAATGAATTAAGATTTGGAATTCAAGAAACTTTTAAATTTTTTAACTGAGTTAAAAAAATAAACGTTTCTAATATCCAAATTTCATCTAGCCGAAAGGATAATTATCAAAAATAGTTACCACTACCAACAATTATAAATTACATCTCAAGCATTTATATAAATTTTTGGTAGCGCTTATTCAATAAATTAGAAAGAAAAACATTTGAATTTGAGGAGATGATACCTTTTCAAAATTAAAGATTCAATTATTGTCTAAACATTTCTTTTCCTTTAAAACAAAAATATTGAATATTTTACATAGTAAAAAATTTAAATTTCGATCAATTTTGAATTTAAACCCCCATAACTCCTACATTCGGAAATTGATCCTAACAAGAGAGGTATCATTGGAAAGGTATTTTTATCCTTCTTTAAATGAGTCCCCGCTCGATGTCCTTACAAAGATATAAGGATTTAAGTGAGCGCACCTGCTAAAAACCGTTGGCGTCCAATTTGAGAAGAAAGGAGTGCCCTTAGGAGGGAGTTAGGGGTCAAGAACAAATGTTTGCTCAGGACACCCCAAAGAATCGATTGGTAGAGCGTTTCCTACGCAGAATCTGAACACCCTGTATATTAATTTCCAAGATGATTGTAAGAAATTTCACCTTTTATTTAGAAATTCCTTAAGTAGGTATGTATCTAACCTATCCAGTTTAGATATAAAAACAGGCTACCTTCCAGTATTGTTTTAAAAACTCAAAACCCGACTTAACTCACCGTTTAAGTCAAACATTGACTTCCCTTAAATTTTGATAACATGGAGTATAAACTCAAATCCTGTGCAAAATTAAATTTTGAGTTGAATCAAAATTTGAGTTGAACGGACTGGAATATTGAGTTGAACGGATTCAAGTTTTAAATTATACTGGCTTTAAAGTCAATAAAAAAGTATTATTAGACTAGGCAATCAACATTACTTTGAACAAAGTTGTTATAACTTTGTTTAATTTGCTACTAAAGTATACTATGAACAAACTATAATATAAAATTAATTATTGGAAAAAAGTAAAATTAAATAAATCTTGCGTTAATTTGTTTGCTATTTACAAAGTTTGGATTAAGAATTCCAATTCTAGCCAGAACATTTAAAGATAGATATATGTATGTATAGCCTGACCTACTAAAATAGTAAAAGCGATGTGATTTTCATGATTTTATGTATGTATAAATAATGCATAAAAGTCCAATAATGGTTTTTGAAATCACATGGCATAAGTTATTGTAGTTTTGTATTAAATATTTTAAATCAGCCAATCTCCGGCAACGTCCTTTTCCGTCATCGCTTGCGGTGGTGACGATTACCTATACTCAAAAACGGCTTATATGAAATCAAAAAAACCTAACCATGTTAATAATGTTAGTTTTATCGCCTTATAAAGAATCTGAACGAAGGATTTGTTCAAATTTACATGTTCAAAAACGATATAACATTTTTAGCGAAAAATTCATTTTTCGAAATGCTCAAATTTGAGTTATCGTAAGCACGGGAATTGTATTATACTTTTAAAAAAAAGCATAATTTAGCGCGTGCTTACCTATATCTTTTAAGCTAATACTCTGATCTTTATGAAATTTTGTAGAGATATTCTTGAGATAGTTCACTAACATAAATTGTAATACTCGAATTTTTTAGCCATCGGGCTATTATATAACCCCTTAAAACTAGCAAATATTTTTGGCCCATGAGAGAGTCTCCAAAGTCATTAAATAAGTCTGCTTTAAATAAACAAACAACTTTCTGCACAAAACAAGATTTTATATTTGTGTAGTAAGATAAGTAAATTTCTCGGTGCTTTCACTGGAAAAAATACGCGTTTAATTACACCTCGGATGTAACGAATAGTAATTTTCTTGGTTCATTAAAGTTCGTTATTTGAAGCGGATCTAAGGAAAATTAATCAAAACAAAATTATCTTGTATTGATTACAAAGAACCCTAACATTAATCACGAAAGCTTAAGATTTGACTACTGCTCTCAATTGAGTATTGTTTTTTTTTTTTGTTACTAAGCTCTCAGAAGAAGTAATATCTTTCTAATTGGGAAATCAATTTATCAGGCAGATGAAGAAATTATATAAATCTCTATCGATAGATCCACATAAACCATTAAGAGCCCAAAGGAACTAAATTACTTTCTGTTTATTTTCCAGCACCGGGTGAAATCGTAATCTTTATCCTCAGTCAGCCGGACTTGTATCACACTCAATTGGCACATAATCTGAGGGCAGACATTTATAATCAATCACTGGCAATTAATAAGGATCATCTAGTAAACATCCACCTCCTGCATGAGGCGTTCCGGCACCCTGGCTATTGGACATTTCTCGCAATACTGCCAGAGATAGCTGCTAGTAATATCATAAAACCGGACACGAAATGGATTGTGCTCTGTGAGGACCTAAGCTATATCGATTTACCAGCATTGGTCAACAAGTTGGCTACAGAAGATCATAAGAGGGTAAGTGTCGACAAGTCACATAAAATCTGGTTTTCAGCATCTTGCCGCCCCTCCAGGAAATGTACTTGGGACATCCTCTACATGACCAGGAAGCAACAATAATTCATCACTTTGCCTTTTTCGAAAACCCTAAGTGGTTTCCCTACCCGATGATAAGGTCAGGAGTTGGGTTTACTGCCCCCTTAATTGAAAGGTAAGTTTGGCCTTCGTTTCGTTCCATCCAGAGGTGGATGAGATGAGAGCACGTGTTGTATAGTATAATATGTGTAGTATCATAGTATCTATACCTAATTTCATTCCTTTTCTTTTTTAATCACATGATTCCACAGGCTGGCAAAGCGGGTCCTACAGGAGAAACCAGCCACCGACTTCTTTATTGATGCATCCCATGAGCTCTCGCTATTTATATGGCAGAATATGAGGACTGAAAATAATAAACGGACTCCACCACGGGAAGGAGTCTCCGCTCGGAAGGCGACCTCCCAGTGGCCAACAGATGAGCCAGGAAGTTCCACCGAGCAGTCGGAGGAAGACGGCGGAGCTAAAATTGGCAAAGGATCTCCTCCCGGGGATATACAGAGTGCTAAATTATACAGGGAGAAGGGGCGTAAATTCCTGATGGCAACGGCACTTTATCTGTGTCCAGTAAAGGGATATGGATGTGCCATTTACCCAAATGAGGCTACCTCGACATGTGTAAGTGCCAGTTTGGCCATGGCGAAAGTTTATACGGTGCCGAGTGTCGAGAATATTAACCAAGCCGCATGTACACCCCATTCAGCAGCATGTATACAAATCCTTGGTGAATAATATTTTTTATAGTGCTGTCCTTTTGAGCCGACCGCCCCGCTCATCATGTGCTAGGGACAATTTTTACTCATTTTGTTCCTCATTCCAAGTCGAATTTCGGATTTCATGGGTAAAGTGTCCCCACCGCCCGAGGGGACTGTAAAATGTAAAAGAAGACACCGAGCAGAGGCTAAGAAGATGTTTCTCTGCCCGCTAAAATTTTAGCTGGCGTTCCCCGGGTTTTCCTGTTGTTTCAGAATCTTTGGCACGATTGTTACTTTCTTCTCGAAGCCGTCGTCTCTTTTTATAGCTTGGCGAGAGAAAACTTATCACCGTTTTGGGATTCCATCCTTATAGCCTAAAGAGAAAGTCGAGATATCTTTTGTTAAAAGTGCCCCTGCTCTCGTTGAGCAGTTTAATTTTATTCAAATGGAGGCAGCGATAAGTACAAACTGGAATTACTACATATCTTAGTTTCGTCCCCTTAAGGACTAATAAATGTCTCAATATATTTTTTTTAAAAAAAAAACTTTCGCAAAACTTACGGAGAATTTGCCCCAAGCAAGACGAAAACTTTAATCTTTCCCAAAGCTGGTTAAGCTATTTAGTGCGAGTGCATGTTAATTCCTTTTTTAAAGTTCTTTAAAGCAATACCTTGGACGAGTCGAGTGTCTTTTTGACTTTAAGCACAGATTTTCTGCTTCCATTATACCTAATTATATCGATAGTAACATTTCTTTTCTAATGCATCTTAGTTCAACAAAAGTTTTCATGGTGCCCACATTTTAGAAAATCAACGATATGTTAATTAGCGACTCAAAATCATGAATTGAGACTAAGCGTTTTGATATTAGTACTTTATTTATTTATTTATTATCTGACGGTATTAAGTCTTATGATAGTACATACAACAATAAATTTCAACGAGTTAAATAGAAGGAAAATCAGCGTATCTGACCGATATAACAAAATATGAAAAAGTTCAAACTAAACGTTATAATCCGACCGAATCGCAAAATGTTTGCAGCGAAACGTTTCGTAAACATTTTTTCGCGATCATGAATTAAATTCAAAATATTTCATTAAATTTACTTTTTTCATTTATTTCATATTACAACAGATAGCGAATGAAGATCACGCTCATAAAAACGTGACACTCAAAAAATCTTACAGAAGTTGCAGATAAATAATATTTTATAAATTATAGTTAATTTATTG
Source organism: Eutolmus rufibarbis (assembly GCA_963920795.1). Classification (NCBI taxonomy): domain Eukaryota; kingdom Metazoa; phylum Arthropoda; class Insecta; order Diptera; family Asilidae; genus Eutolmus; species Eutolmus rufibarbis. The sequence continues at coordinate 31,588,063 of OY987207.1, forward strand.
TTCAGCGTGTAACTTTAATTTAAATTTGAGCGTTTTTAATGCTCTATTGAGTTTGTGGAACATATTTTCAAATATGGTCCAAATAAGTAATATATGTATATACCCTATTTTGTTCGAAATCATGATGTTATCTATGGAAAATTGACTTAACCGAAAAAAAAGGTGTTACTGAAGTGTTATTTAAAAACCAACCTATTAAGTATTTAAAATTAAATTATAACAAAAGTGGTAACCAGGAGCAAGAAGTTTCTAAAAATATTATTAAATAAAGAATAGACTATTTAAAAACAAGTAAATCTCTATACTGGTGTTTTTTGTTACAAAAAGCTATATCAAAACTTTAAATTTATAGATTTTTAAACACACAACATTTTAAATAACTACAAAAATAATCTAACCACCTTAAATCGAATTTGAAGGTTCGATATTAATAAAGTAAGATAGAAATCGATTAAGTTCTTTTGTAATCTTTCATTTTCGTTATTTGTTTCTGGCCCATTCTTGGTTTATTCCTTCAAGAGAGTCAGCCATAAAAACATGATTACACAATTGTACTAATATTTTAAAATACATTGGTTAGCCTTTGTCCATATTAAATACATATATTAAAATTTTAGTATTTCAAGATCTACCTTATAACGTTATATAACGTTAATAAATGTTTCTTAATAAAAAGGAAAGGATAAATAAATAAAATATTTGTTTAAAAGTGGTCTTAAGTTAATAAGATATGTAATATTCGGAAAGCAGAGAAAACAAAATTAAAATCGATTTCCCGAACAATTGCTGATCTACCAGTGGATAGTATTAAACATTAAACCTATGTAGAAACGAGAATATTGTGGAATACATCTTTTACCCTTACATATCTCTACCTGATACCACTTAACATAAAATTTAAACTATGTTAGATGACGGTTTGTGTCAGATTTCCTCCCGCAAGACAAATGAAGTTCATAATTCTTCTTTGGAGCGTATTAAATAACTTGCATCCCTGAAATATAGCGTCATATTAATTCTTTAATTAAAAAGATTTTGCTAACAGATAAACCAAGCTATAATACTTTGAGATAAAATGAATCTGCCACAATCGGGAAGAAAACATTTTAATAAAAAATAAATAAACCTTGAAAGAACATACAAAAGCTGATTAAGGGCCCTCAAGACTTTTGTCTTCTAAGAACCGAAGTAGCCAAACGAATATTGTATGAATATTCATAACATCTTTTAAGGCGAATTAAATATTATCCTGAGGTATATAAGAAGAAAGCTTGCAGGATTGCAGTTGCTAACTCAATTTAAGTCAGCTTGAAAGATTGTCAACGAAAACTCCAGATAATCTTTGAAACAAAGTTTGCCTGCATTGAAATATCAACAATTCTTTTCTTCAGTTAATTTATCATGAATCCCTAGTCTTCTCTGTTCAAAGTTTCTTTAATTAAAAATGAGAATTATTAACTTTTCAAAGTTTTAAAGTAATAAGTAGAAGATCAATGTATTACTATGCATACTGTATAGTAAAAAATAATTTCCACTAACTAACACCATTCTATTTCCATTTATATTTTTGCAAACGCCGAACTAGAACGAGGCACGGTTGTGCCATTGTGAATCTAACAAACTGCAATAGTTCGATTTAGAGGCAGGACAGTGAGCTCGTAAATTTGTTAGTGTATGGGCTCTAGATACATGGGTTCCATGGGGATGAAAATGTTGAACAGTATAAAAAGTTATTTTCATATTTTTTCAATAACTTCGAAATGTCGTAACTTTAAAGTAAATACAATACAATAGATATTTATAACTTTAGAAATGATATTTGGCATTTTTCAAAGGATAGTTTTAACTATAATCATACCCGAACGGCGAACACAACGAGGTGTTGAACCCGCGACCCCCAAATTTCATTACTTACCTATATTTTAATTATTAATAAATCATAGGGTAAAAAAACATCAGTCCTAAAAAATGTATGATACATACTATGTAAATAGTTGAAAAAATAAATTGACCTCTTCAAAACAAAGTGGTGTCTGCAAATTTTTCTAATTTTTTAATAAACTACAACAAATATTATTAGTTATCATTAAATCTAATCTTTCATTAATTTCCAATGTAAACTGTCCTTTTTAAAGTGTATCAAGATATCAATTTTAAAGTTGCTATAATTATCACTATAAGGTGCAAACTAACACACCGTACCTGTTGTTTAAAGTTATAGTAATTTTATTTAAAGTGTATTCAAATACATATTTCCCCTTGTTTTAAGCACTGCAATTCAGATTCCAGACGAAGCTGCTTACATTTTATATACCACTTTTATATCATGAACCTAAATTCCCACTACGCCTCATAAAAGTGGGACAATCCCTGATTCTCAAAATAAACTCTGCGATTTAATGTGTCCAGTGACCAGTGGGAGTAGAGTGATAAATTTAATATTAAATTTCCTTCCAGTAAATATACGAAAAATAATTTCGTATAATTTGAAGTGTGATAAATATTTGTTGGTTAATTTATTTGACTAAAATTTTATAAAAGGCACTGTGTCGTTTCAAACATTTTTCCAATAAATGTAATTTGTGGAACTGCATAGCATTATAATTCGTAGTATTAAATTAATTAAAATCCACTTCATATTGAACGCTATGCTACGCTATTTAACTAACCTCTTAACCGGAGAATTAACTTTTGTTCAACTCGTTTCAATATGTATGAGTACCTACTTTTTCTTCGCACCTTAAGTAATAAAAGAAAATCGTTTTTCAATTATTGATTATGATTATATTTATTTCGACAACAATGTGTTAGCTTTAATTTAATGAATCAGAAAGGATTTAATGAATCAGAAAGACGCAAAACATAATGTGTTCAACGTATTATGTTCAAAAATTTCCGTGATGAAAAATTCCGTCATACCCGATTAACAGGGTGGCTTTTAGAGGATGCTTATGCTATTTCTGAGCTTGTTTATAGCTGAAAAGGGAGTCCTCAGAAAGTTATTTCTCTATTTCTCTATAAAAACGCAGTTCAAATATTACTGTGTCTGGAAATTCCTCACTTTCAACTGAATGCTTTGAAGGTCTACTATATTCATTGATGATTGGACCATTCCTCTGTGGAATAATAAACCTGAAAATCTTAAGAATCAAAATTTTTTTAGAAGTTTTTCTTGTAATGCTATTTTTAAAGCACCTACCTGAAATAGGGTCTTATTCTTGTAGCCGTTCGAATTGGATCGAAACTAATTTACAAACGCACCTTTTGAATTGAAATTCCTTAATAAACTTCCTAAATTTTTATTAAATTCATTTCAATTACCTTTAACTTCAATTAATTTTGTCGTTCAAAATGGTTAAAATAGTCGGATAGAAAAATTCAATCGACTTATTTTGACATTATGGGCGGAAAAATTAATTGGAATTAAAAGTAACTAAATAGAATTTGTGAGAACTTTAGCAAATTTGTTAAAGAATTTTTGTCCCAAAACGACTTTTGTAAGCTCTTTTCGATCCAATTCGAACGACTACAAGAATACGGAATAGAACCCATATATTCAATGTCAGATTCAAGTTGCAACAAGTACTGAAAGTGTACAAGAGTTGTTTTACATAAATCAAATTAATGCTTTCGTGCTTGAGTAAAAAAGGGATAACATGTAAAATCACAGTGGAAATTCGCAACGATAGTTTTTGGTCTAAAAAAAGGATATTTAGCCCAAGTCCTATAAAGTCTGATTGAATTCGTCTAATATATTGTATGATTGAATACACCCTCATTTTCTCATATCCTAACAACTAATTATTGGTATAAATGGTATAAAAAGATGTGAAATAGAGAAATATCCGAACTATTCGACTTGTCGTCGATGAAAACCACACATTTACCTTGTGAATTAAAGAAACCAGGTGGAAACACCTTTAATTTAAGGATTTTTGTGCACAAGGAACAAGGTTTTGTGCTGAAGACAGAACACCAAATGTATGAAATATTCTAAAACCGGATGCACAAAAGAGCAAAGCATCTAATAAAAACTGGGTTGTACGTTGGTCTTTATTAGTTCTAGATTTAATTACGTTGGTCTTCTTAATTCTCCCTTTTAGGTTTCTTTCATTATTATTTTATTATTTTTAAAAAGTGGGTCACTACCCGACCACTTTTATTAATTTTACAAGATGTTTTCCTATTAGAATACCATCGTTTCTCAGCGCTTTTATTTTTCCAATTTATTGTCAAGAAAGTTTTTAAGCACGAAGATTAGGAAGTTTTTTGGATCTTTCTTTTTATATGAAAAAAATAATAAATCATTTAGAAATATTTATCATTTATTCAATTTTATAAATTATGAGAAAGGGTGAAAAAATTATATAAACAACAAAAAGGTTCATTTTTATTTTTATTAATATTAATATTATTAATAAAATAATTCGATGGAAGTTCAATCCATATAGTCTACTGTTACGAATAAGACACTTTTTAAAAAATTAAAACCGTTCACTAGTAATCGCGGAAACTATTGAACAAATTTCAAGAAAAACATGTTTAAAGTTTGAGCAGCTATAACTAAGGCATACTTTAATCGCTGCGTGCTCGGTTTTAAAAATCTTCGACGACTTTTAATTTTTTCCAAAACTATTTCAATAAATTATTCTAAAATAGGAAGACTAGATTAATAATCGATAAAAAAAAACAACCCTAAACTTGGACAGTAGGTTTCTTTTATGACGTAGGCACCCACTAAGAAAGAATTTTACAAAATTCTTCTCTTAAGGGGCAAAAATAGGGGATGTACATATGTTTGTATGAAAATCCTTCATTTTTGAAAATACATCCATAAAAATTGGTATTTGGTCTTTAAGTTAGAAATTAAAAGAGACGTATTTCAGGATTTTTGGAAATCTATTCCTTAAGTGAACAAAATAGGGGATGAAAGTTTGTATGGAAGTTCCGTTATTTTTATAGTTAAAGGAATGAAAATTACTATTTAGTCTTTTGGTTGGAAATTAAAAATAACGTGTTTCAGCGTTTTTGGAAAATCATCCCCTAGGCTAGGGGGTAAAATAGAGGATGAAAGTTTCAGAGTTCCAGCGTTTCTAAGGTTAAAACTATGAAAATTAATATTAGTTAACGGTTGATTATCTTATAACCCTGAAACATAGGTGCTTAATTTCAAACCTACCAAACTACACCTCTTTAACTTTTGAAATGACTTCCATACAAACGTTTAACCCCCATTTATTCTGTTTCTACATATTTCGATATCTACGCGGACGAAGTCGTGAGCAGAAAGCTAGTATCTTATAAAACAAAATTCCCCGCCGATTCTGTCCGTGCGCGATTTTCTCCGTAATGACTGAATGGATTTTGTTCCGGGTTTCACGATTAGATAGATTGATTTACAAGAATGAATATTTTACGTAAATTAGCTGAGCTATGGTGATGAATATTGGTGACATCAACAAATTCGTTATAATAAAACAGACCCTATTTCGGTAATCTTTCTAAAAACATTAATTTTCAAACCTAGAAGAGACGAATATCTTGAATGACTATCTACATTTGCCATAAATCATATTCAATTAGACTACATGTATATTCTCCTAGCCGACGATTGGGCTCTCTCCTGGCAAACTACTATCACCATGTACAAACCTTAACCATCTATTATTACGAGCATCCCTTCACCCGGCGGGAATCAATAGATGTTCATCTCACATTTATGGCAGAGAACTCAAAGTTTCCTACGATGAAAAGCAATCCCCAAAGAATAACGCAAATTGAAGAGGGCCACCGGCACTCCAAGTGATCCATAATTTAGAATAATCCACCTGTCTAGTTGTGCTTTACTGTATATTCCAAAATTAATTTGTGCTTAAACTCGGACTATAGCACCCATCTCGATGACCAGGGCCATAATCTGATCTGGGAATCTCATTACACAGCGGCGCGACAAAAAACAAATTACTTTCGTCGGTTATTTGCCCGTAATCCTTTCAGAAAACCATAAATAAAATAGATTTAGATCAGCCCCCAAACCCCTTTCTTTGTGGGTTTCTTTTAAAAGTAGGTATAGGCTGTAACTGTAACGTAATCTTATCTGGTCGTTTCAGAGCCCCATCAGTGCCGAAACAATCTTTTTTGCAATAAAAACCTGTCACAAATTTCACAAGGAACGGATTCCCACAATCGAAAGGACCTGGGGTCGCCATGCCATCCACAAGAGATTTTTCAGTGATGTCGGGGGTGAGTATCCAAACACTACAGCCGCTGCCAAGATAAAAAAGTCCCTTTAACAAGGTTTCCGCACGCCAAATATCTGCTAACAATTTCTCATGCAGATGAAAGAATCCCAACAGTAGCAACTGGTGTCCCCAACACGGAAACGGGCCACTGTGGAAAGACACTATCGATTTTCAAATTAGCCCTCATAGAAGTCGAGGAGATGAATCGGAGACTTGAGAAGCCCGTAAAGTGGATCTTCCTATCCGACGATGACACATTGCTAAGGTAAATTAATTTGAAAGGCATAGTCGTCGTAGGTCGGCATCTGAATCTTCTCTTGTTGCAGTGTGTCTGCTGTCTGTGATATTTTGGGGTGCTTTAATGCAGAAGAGGACGTCTACTTGGGGGAACGTTATGGATACCGACTGCATTCTAAGGACGGATTCAATTATATTACCGGAGGCGGCGGTATTGCTTTCAGTCTGCCCACCGTAAAGAAAATTGTTAAGCATTGCACATGCCCGACCATCTCCTCGCCAGACGACATGATTGTTGGTGTCTGCCTTCAAAGGCTGGGAATAAAGGCAATACACTCCTCGAGATTTCATCAGGTACGTAATACTTTTCATCGGAGGTAGTGAAAGCTACCAAGCGAAATTTTAATTAGGCTCTCCGAATTCAGATTATTTTGGTCCCTTTCTTTGGAATTTGTTTGAAACTGACTTAATGCAAATGTACAGAGCTCTGTATCTTTTAGCTTTTAAAAGCGATTAAGTTAAAAAATAAAACATAAAAAATTTATACTCAGAGAGCTTGCGACAAAATTTTATTCATATAATACCACTGCCAAACGCTGATATGTGAGGCAAAATTATACAGAAAATAATTTCTTGGTGTATCTAAGAAATTTCTCCTTGAAGGTGTTTAATTAAGCTAGCAAATGATTATAATTTTCTTCTTAAGCTTCTCTCATGTATGTAATATCACCAACATTTTCTGGTTGCATACAAATAGAGACTTATCATATGTACATAACAAAATTAGTGTCGGTCCACGATTTGCCAAAACTGCCAAATATATTGTACTAATGCCAAATATTTAAAAATACTCGAAAAGCGCAAGCTAAGCTAAGGATTTTTATAAATAAATATTGTAAATATTTTTTTACAAATCATCTTAAGAATGATCTTTCCAAAACCGATCATCTCTTTTCCCATTTTATTTCGCCCTTCGAATTGTATTACATAGAATGAACAAGCATGAAAATTTAAATTATTTTCCAAAATCCTAATTTTATCGCCGTCTTTAAAAAAAAACAAGTTAATTCAAGAAAGACCTACACATTTTTTCACTTCATTTGGTACTTCGAATATTTTTATTGTGTCTCAAAAAGTTTCCAAAAACTAATACATATTCTACCTACATATATGTGAAAATTTAATAACTTTTTCTTTAAAACTGATTATTTTCTGGCACAGTTGACACAGTAGTTCATTATCACAGAAAATTTCTTAAAAGAAAACGCAGGTAATTCCACCATCTCCCACTTGACCGATTTATTCCCTTTAATCTTTATCAAATCCTTTATAAGTATGAATATGTTACATACATACATATATCCGAATTTTATGGGCCAATAGGTTTGCAGGGAGGATGGAGATTTCTTCAATAATAAATTTCTGTCCTATCGCACTATATTTTCAATATTTTTTACAAAATTCATAGACTAGAATTTAATAGCAGATTTTGGATCAGAGACCGCGAAAATCCTTATATACCAATTTCTATCAATCTATCTGTTAAAGTTTAGCATTACATTTTCCATTTTAATTTGAGAAACTCACATACTAATTGAAATGCTGTTTTTTAAAGATTTCCAAAAAATAAATTACGGTAGATGCGGGTTTCTTTAGCTTTGAGCGGCTGACTTTGGCTCAAAACGAAAAAATATTGAATATTTAGTGTAATATCGTTGTCAAGTAGGCAATTACCTATATTCAAACTTTTTCTGCAATTCGCATATTTTTTGACATTCGCATTTATGTATATTCGCAAAATTTATAGGAATATTTTGCGAATACATATTCATACATTGTAATAATTTAGTGCCTACCAAGTATTGAAAAAGAATATTGAAATAATATAAAAAATCTATGTTTATAAAGAAGATTTGTTTTGTCGTCACTTGTGTATCAGGGTTTATCTAATATAATATATGTACATACATATGTATTTATTTTTCTCGATTCATAGGAGTTAGGGCCAATTTTTCTATCGTCAGATAAATTTATTCGTCGAATAAAATTGTCCCAATGATTAACTTGGCTTTGATTTAAAATAGCTACCACACGGATAAACTTATACGCTTCTTAAACCGACAGATAGGACTGTTATTCGTTGGTTAATTTTGACAAATTGAGTGCAAAATAATTTTTCCTCACAGCCAGTTGATTTTTTATCTGAAGAATAAAGTTATCAGCCGATTGGAAAATCGGCCCTTAATCGGTTAATTTAGTTAATGTAAAAAAAAGTAAAATTCACTTCTCACTGTTTTTTATCTGTCGTTAAATAAACAAATAAACGAACCCAAAAGCAAATCAATTTGATCCTTAAGCAAATGAGTTTAAACTAAACACAAATATTTTTGACCCATTCGCAAATAAATTTGATCTAAACGCAAATTCAAATTGTGAAAAGGTTATATTTATTTGGGTTTGCGGCTAAATTATTTGTGAACAGGTTAAATGTATTTACATATTGGTTAAATCTATATGTGAATGGTTTAAATATATTTGTGAAGGTGTTAAGTTTATTTGCGCATGGGTTTATATTTGCGTTTAAATCAAATTTATTTGCGAATGGATCAAATATATTTGTGTTTAGTTTATACTCATTTTCTTAAGGATCAAATTGATTTGCCTTTGGGTTAAGTCAATGTGCGAATGCTATACAGTCGAAACCGGATATAACGACATCGGATATAACGACGAATCGGTTATTACGACTAACTGGCAAGGTTCCGGCCGAATCCCTATATAAACACATGTAAACACACCGCCTATAACAACATCGGATAAAGCGACATATCGCCTAAAACGACGAAACTTTCTGGAAATTCATAGGTTATAACGACCAACCGTCATACACCCAATTCTCAAGCCCAGAAATCCAAAATAAACAAGCCATGAAGTAGGCCAAATCACTCCCACTCACTCATTTCTCCCACCTCACTTGCGCCACTTTTTTATTTTTTATATTTATATTTTCTTTGAATACAAGTTTGTACGCCGAACATCTATATATTACATATAAGTAAATTAAATACATACATACATATTACAAGTTCAAATTATCTGTCTATTTGTGTATATTGCTTATAACGACTATCGGATATAGCGTCCGTAGTTCTATGGTCCCTTCAATGTCGTTATATCCGGTTTCGACTGTATATTAAAACTTATTAATTTTTTTTTTTTGAGAAAGAAGCATTATTACGGATTAGCTACTATCATCACCTATCAAATAAAACCATTAAAACACTAGGAAGTCTACCACAAACTCCACTCTAGGAGGATTTCTAAAAAAAGGAAAATAGTAGCTAAAACAACCCGAATCTACGTTAAAATTTCATAATTTCATATTTAATAAGGCCACAATTTTCAAAAATGAGCCAAATACAAAATATTTAATATTTCCATGTCTTATTACTTGTTGGGCAGTTGAAAAAATCCTATCATTTATTTTGGTGCAAAATAATTTTAAAACAAATACACTACCTTCAAAGAAATTATAGATTACATTCTGAATTCAATTCCGTTTGTCTTAAGAACTTTATTGTAAGACCTCAAAAAATTGTTCAATTACATTGCATACTATAATGTCATATTTTTTCCAGGCAAGGCCACCAGACTACTCAGAAAAGCTGTTAGCAATAGAACAGCCTGTCTCATTCCACAAATTCTGGCAGATCGACCCAATGCGAGTGTACCAGAGATGGTTCAGGAAAGCCGACAACACCTTGCGAACTGGCTTAAGACCTGAATGTGATATAAATGCTAGTCCATGTACAAAAGTAAGAAGTTTGAAAAACGGAAAAATGAATGGGGACAAGGTCATCGCGAGAGATACAAGGCCACGGCATATTGACTTGTAGTTCATTTAATGCTTCATTATAGTTCAAGACAAATAAAATATTTTTACATAGCAGTGCTTTTTAACGTAAATACTGTAGACAGGTATAAAGGATTAGTGCAAAGGTGACGCCAGTCTTCCAGTTGTTTGTGTTCCACGAGGATTGGCTTTTAATCTGCATTCATTCACTTGCCGTTGCAGTTGCTCTTGTAACGCCAACATTTCCCTAGTGCGCTGATAAATCGAGTCTTGTGGACGCATACTTGGATTCCAGCGACAGTAGAAGCCTTTCCACAATTTGATATTCCTCATACTTACAATTGGCTTTAAAACCGTTTGCACTCCTTCTGGATTAGCGCCATAAAGCGAATTCCTAAACTGTTCGGGCGTCGAATTTATGTATGACCAAAGCGATACGGCTTTATGCTTCAAGTCTAAATACAATAAAAATAAATTACTTTTAATGGCAACCATATTTTTTGAATAACAATTTTGTCGTGTAAAGCATGAAGACTGATCACTTTAATATTGCTAATGCAAATTAAACGTTCATGATCAACATACATTAAAACTTACCTTCTTTCACTCTCTCTCCTTCCGTGTTGAATAGAAATGTGCCAAAACGACATGAGTATAAATGATCCAATATAGTAATGAGAAAGTGGTCGTTAAATTCCAAAGCATTTGGAAATTGCTGGCTGACTTGCCAGACGCAATCTATGAACTGAAGAAAGACTGGAGACCTATCGGCGTCAGAATGTCGATTATCCCCATGACCGATCCGCTGTTGAAATTTATGACCAAAGCTTAACCATTCCTTTTCGACAAGTACCTCAAATCCCTTTATTGTGCGATAGTACGGATCTAGTAACAGCATAGACAAAGCAGTTAGCTGAGCAGTTCTATCCCAACCGTCAGAACAGTGAACTACTACAGAAGTGCTCATAATCTCAATCTTATCCACGATCCGAACAGCCCCAGCCATAATACACTTAATATGCTTCAGCCAGAAACTTCCTTCCACGGCGGTGAGCCATTTCTGATCATCCATGGTCGGATAGCATACCTCTTTTAATTTCCTCAAACTTTCACGCATTACGTGGATGTTGTGTATATCCAAAAAATTGATTTCCACATTTTTGTATGTTTCCTCGGACTCGTAACCTCCTCCTTTAGCCTTGTTGGCGATCGCATTAGCGCTTGGCCGCGCATCCATAATAGAAAGTTTGTCCGACTGGGCGTTTGCCTCCATAATGTAGTTGAGGTACATTTCATCGTCTTGACTACGCTTGCCGCTGACCTAAATTGGAAAAACTTACTTAGTTCAATCTCAAAAACTGTAATAAAATTAGTCGAGCTCAAAAATCCAGTTGAAGAGGCTTTTAGAAGGAATTCAATAATTTTGGACATGAACATTTTTTAAGCGTTTCTATCTATGAAACCTATCAGACACATTAACATAAATAATTTCAGAATCGCATTGAAATTAAGCAGCTTAAGATCTACAATAAAGCGAATCAAGGATATCCGAATTCTCGCAACTTCATTTTAGTATGTATTATTTTTTGGGACAAATAAAGAGATTATAAACTTACCATGGAGAGTTTCAACTAATATTTTTGTCAGATTCATTCACCAAACTCTTTTTTAAATTAAATATTTACGATTTTTATCTTATTTAATTAATTATGTTTTAAAAAAATATATATAAAGGCTATTTAAGTAAAAATATAAAGGAATGTTCATTATTCATTTTGACTGAGTTTCAAATTATTACAAGAAATATATAAATATAAAAAATTTTATTTTCAATATTAATCTCATTTAATTTTTAATTACTACTACTACTGATGAAAACCATGACACCTCCTTGTCGACATGATACCTTCACCAAAAATAATCTAATCTTCAAATACAAAACAATAATCTAAAAAAGCAATGTAGTAGTTCTTATTTGACGAAGGGTGTTTTTTTCTTTTTTAAAAATACAAATTTACGGTGTTTTTGACTTTAGTATGCAATTTTTCAATAAGAAAGTACAAAATTATCCAACTAAAAAATTAAAAAAATCTTTCGTCAGACTATAGACAAATCAATTATCGGGATTTAAAAACAAAAAAATTAAAAAATATTGAAAATGCCGACACTGAACAAAAACATAGTTCCGAGGAAAATGCGTTTAAAGTGTCGGGTAGGTAAGCATTTCAATCCGATGCGCAGCCACGCGCAATAACTTTGTAATGAAATAGAATTTTTTTTGAATAAAAGAATATCTGTAAACAAAATTTTGAATTTGTGAAATTTCAGGGATATGTAATATCTTAAATAAATAAAAATAAAAGCGTTCTCTTTTTTTAACTAATTACCATGTTTCTCCTAATTCTTAAGTTTTAGGGTAATACAATTTCTTCCGACAAAATTTCACATATATTATATGCAGTGCTAATTATTATTAGAGGACACTAACTTGCTATTGAAACTAACAATAATAAGTTTTAATTATTTAATTTAATTATATTTTTTTAAATATAGCTTCTCAACAAAACATGACTTTTAGGCAAGCAGCAAAACAACCGACTCAATATTTTTTAGCAAAGCATACTAAAGTGATGCATGCTATCTGTGATACGTCGCCACATATACATACATGTTTTCATTTAAAAATACATAGTTTGGTGAGTGGATGCAGGAAAAAATTATGCCCAAAATTGTAATCCTTCTTTTTGTAAATTTAAAAATTCTCCTATCATTTTGACCAAAGAAAGTATAACATAAACTGCGTTCTTTTCATCGAGTTCTGGCTCTAGTTTAGGCGCTTTACATGCAAATACAACAGCAAACTGCTAACCCACATATTTATCCGGTTCTTGATCAAGGAACTAAATAAATAGTTCAAAAATATTATATTATAACAGAGGCGGTGATGTTGAATTTTGTTTCGCAAATGTTGTCGACTATCGATTAGAATTTTAAACTTTCAGAAAATTTAAGATATAAAATCATTACCTCATCACATCCATCCTCTCCAATTTTTTATTAACTAATTCTATTTTAATTCAAAACAAAATTACTGTCAGAGGATCAAAGCCAGCAGTGGAATTCAAAAATAGAACAATCTTCCCGATTACAGACGTGGATAAAGCCCTGATGTCATCAGAAACGTACTCGCCCAGTGCCCGGTTTTGAGCCCCTGCTAGCGCCGAAAAGCTTATTTTGATAGTATCTTCAGATCTCGGGTATTCAACTGAGCATTTTCTAATTTAAATTAGTCACCTCGAGTGGTCTTTTATAAGTTTTATATCTTCTATTGTTATTAATAAGGTTACAAAAGCAGTTACTTACACCGACTAGAGGCTGGGAGCACCTTGTAATCGTTGCCTGGGATTTTGGATGGATCCATGACATAACAGGGAGGCGATTCCGAGATCTGAAGGTGGCCACCTTTTTTAAAAAGTCATCTGAAGCTGCCTTGGGCACCGCCCAAACAGCAGGGTAGCTCTCGCACACAGAATATGCCTCATTGATTTTCGTGATCCGCCAAGTGTCGTTGTTCACGCCCATCCTTCGCAGCTCAGCGAGGGGCTCGTAAACGGTCCAACCATCCTCAAGGAACTGCTCGGCGTACGAAAATGCAAATAATTTTCCACTATATGAAAGCGGAAATGCATAAGTCTGGAGCTTCTCGAAAACTGTCCTCCTCGAGTGATTCTGCTGCTTGTGCGCGAACCTGAGATTCCTCATGTCCTTGCAAAAGATCTCTATCCCGTACGAGTTCTCGCCCCTGGAAGTCGATCCCCCGATCTTTTCTACCCGCGATATCACACCGAGGGGCACGTCGACGATGATGGGTGGGTCTCGGTCATTTATTAGATGTGACCGGAAGTAGAGTCTGTAGTTGGTGATGGTCAGAGTTCCGTACAGTGGGCCTCTGTACGGGCAGACATACGTTACATCGTTCTTTTGATCCTGCTCCTTCTCCCCGTTCAAGTAGGTAAAAGGTGTCTCTCGAGAGCCCTGAAATAAAAACATTTTAGCAATACCCGGTGCATAGAAATCAACCAACCATCGCTTCAGCTCCGTGTTTTGAATTCAACGAGCTCGACTTCGAGTCTGAGTCTAGGGAGTTTGAGCTGGCGTGTTTGGATGCATTAAATTCCATCGTCCCACGGTCCATCACAATCCTTTTGTCCATCTTTGCTCAGTATAAAATCGGAAAAGTTACCAACCCCGTCACCCGTACCGAAAGCAAGCAGCAATCACTAAAATATTTTGACGTTTCTTCTTGACAGCAGGTGTCAGTCAGTATTGTTACCAGAGCAACTTTTTCGTCTGACGTGTTATTTACAGGGTTGCGCATTGAACTGTATAATGTCAGTAAATTTGGATCAAAGTTACACTTCCAGTCCCGCAGGAAATCAATCCTTGGATTCCTATTTTTTTTATTTATATGTGTTTTCAGGGAATTATTTACTTTTAACCGAAGGTTATATATTTTCCGGCACAGCTCAATGTCCATTTGGAAGGACAATCCTCCATTAGCACAATTTGTCCTCCTTTCCTCAAAGTGGATTCAAGTCTCCTTCAATTTCACTTCAAACAGACAAAAATTATTTCACAGCTAAAAAATTAAAACACAATTAATTTCACCTAACCGATTTTCGTTAATCGTTGAAATCTGTGATACTCTTCACATTCTATTCATAATAACTTTGAACAAATCATTAATCAAGAAAAGTTAGAAAATCTAAAACATACTTCAGTGAAATTCATTAGTATATTTATACTTTCTCAAATTGAAGATAGAAAAAATATTTTACATGCATTGCGTTTTATCTTAAGTATCCCCACTTCGTCTGCATTCTGTGAAAAGATTTTTTTGATTATGAACCTTACTTAAGTAGCGAAATGAAGGAAACGATTCAGTGTAGAGTTGATTAGAACCGAACTTCTAATTTATATTAACAAATAAAAAACATGAAATGAATTTTATGATTATTAAATGTAATAAAAGCAGGGGCTGTAATAATTATTATCAACAAAAATATAAATTACAAAATAACGATTATCAATTATTTTTTATTTTTCGATTAGTTGATAAGGATCAAGTAATAATTAATTATTATAAATAATAATAAGAAACGATTTTTAACTGACTTAAAAAAAGAAGGGACTATCATTCCGAATCGTACTATCTTTTGTTTTTACTTTTCTGCTCCTTAAATTAAGGAAAATAATGAAATTCGTTTTATTTGGAACAATCAAAAAATAAAAATTACTCGATAATCATTATCCAGCGATCGAAATATAAAAATTGCTTGATAATCGCTATCAGTTTTCAAAATAGTCATTAACCAGCACTAATAATTATTATTATAATTTATGGCTACTAATAATAAATTATGGTTTACCAGGGTTCATTAGTATTTACCTATAAAGGTATATAATGCAAAGAATAGTTATAAAAGTTATAAAAAGCGGTCAAGCGCATGTCAGATCATGCTTAGTTTAGGGTTTCGTAGCTGATTACAAATGAAAAAATGAGTAATACAATGCTAAATAAAATAATAATGTAGTGCATATATACATGCATGCATGCACATATATGTACATATTTGTGCAGACACACACATACAAAAGCGTGCGCGGTTTTTCTCGAACAGTTTGTTTGAGTTCAAATAAACATAACCTGGTCGATTATATCTCGTAAACTATTTGACTCTAGTAAGTCGAGTTATTTTTAAAAGTAATTTTAGTCTATGTGCTAGTACTCTAAATGTTTTCAGATTTTTCCGAAATTGCCCCACTGGATGGGGTAAGTAAACATTTTGTTTTCATCCCCACTTTTCAACTTTTTTCCCAAAAATATTAATACATATCTTTGTAGTGGGTATAATTATCTATACGTGTACCACATTTCAGCGCTATAGTCCTAATAGTCTCTGAATAAAATGACTGTGTCATAAGGACAGACGGACATGGCGAAAATATAAGGGTTCCATATTATGCTACGGAACCCTAAAAAGTTAACAAAGTAAGCCCAAGAATCAGGATGCTTATTTTTCTTATGATAAAAGTCCCCTGTAGAAAATGAATTATAACCACTAATCACACGTAGTGAAAAAATAATTTATTTTTATATTACCTGTATACTCCCAATCCTCTTAAAGATAGAAAAAAAACGAAAAATTTGATTTACAATTGATATCATATACATACATTCATTATGTATACAAAGAGTACTTATTTAAAAGCAATCTTAAGTTCGGTTTACTTTGTTATCATATTAATTCTAAGATTAATCTTGAGTACCGCAAGGGTATCAAATACATGAATTGCTGCACGAATGTTGATACCTTTATATCATAAAATATGTATTTATCCTAAAGTAGTTAACGTGATAGATTATTATCATCGTATAGCAATTAACGAAATAAACTCCTATAAACTCCTGTATGTATGAAGATAAAAGCCAAATTCATTTAACTTCTTCTAACTTTCTAAGATCAACATCTTTTGTTTATTTCGTGAGTCATTGTGCCACCTTGAAACACAAGGGAGCATACTTACTATTGTATAATAACACAGGTGTGCTTTCGGCAGAATAATTGGCTTGCTTTGCACATTGAAAAGAGAAGACGGAGATAAGATAGCAATGGCAAATGATAAAATGTTGAGTTCCGCTACAGCTTAGCTCAAAGAAAATTTTTAGTAACGAACGCTTTGGATAACTCAATGGAACAATAAGGAAAAAAGAGGTAAGAAAACGGACTTCGCGAAAAACTATTATTATAATTCTGTGGAAAGTGATAGTTTATGAAAAGTGATTGTATCACCCACCTACTTCTTTGAGTGCTAGTGATTGCTATCTAAAAACAAAGTGGGGTTTAAACGAATTTTACAAATATACACGGTGCTCCAAAAAACATTTGCATGTTGTAACTGAAAAAAAATTAAGTTACTGAATCCTCGCATAAAGTTGACATCTATGCACCTTCCATTTCCACAAATATTAGTGTTTTTCACGATTTTTTATATTTTCTATTGTATTGTTCAGTGTAATATTATAAATTTTCGAATTTTTTTTGTAAGGAAACCGATAGTATCACATGTGAATGTGAGATAATAATATAGCAACACGTGAAAATTTGCATTATTAAATATTATTTATATATGTATAATATGTATTTGATTTCATGACATTTTTGAGCATCATTTTTCAATCATATCAACAATAAAAGATTAGGTTTTTAATTTTTTATTTTTAGAAGATTTACTGCTTTATACCTTGTGATATCACTTTGTATAAAAATAAATAAAGTATATTTATTGAAAAACATTCCACCATCACACTCATTGATTTTTTAAGAGTGTCAGTTCCGATTCCCTATCACCAAAACACTAAAAAGTTGTGTTTTTTAGACTCTATAATCATTGGTTGACAAAATTCTTTTTCTTGTTGATAGCAGTGCTGTGGAAAACACTCTGGATTTATCTTGTTTAGTACTTATTTGAAAATTTCAATATTTATTTCTTAATTGGTTCAATAACCCTTGATTTTTACCACCTCTTATTTTGAAGAATTTATCCGTTGTCAATTCGACAACATACATATGTATTTTCGATCGAGTTCAAGTCTGAGGAGACCTTCAGTTTCTTTTAACTTAATAATGGGACCATTAATATCTAGATATTTCAAGTAACACGATTTTGGAAGACAATGAATGTAGTCTAAAAGTCTAATTGTTTTTTATTATTGTTGCTCCAAGAAAATAAATAATAAATTACGATGTTTTTTCTCTTTTAACATCTTAACGTATGTACATATTATTGTTACCAATTTTCATGAAAATTGAAAATAATGCGCCTTCCATTTTTATTTAGAGTGACCCAGTAATCTTCACTGGAAAAGGTAGAATAAAGCAATTATTTTTTTGTTATTTTAAATACATATACATACTTTGAAAAGTTTTGGAATTATTTTTCGAAAATTGTTTATTGGTTTCCAAATTTGTAAGTTCTAAGGTTAGTGATTCGATTTTATTATATAAAAACTGCAATTACTTGTATTACGAAAACTTTATATACCTACATATAATTTTAATGAGACCAGTTACCTACTAATGTAACGATAGTTTTGTAACTAATGCTTTCAGATCCCATTATTTGTCTTTCGTACAACTCGAAACTTATGTTCTTTAAACCTTGACAGTAATACTGGCTACAAAAATGGAAAAAGAAGACTTTAACTCGCGGCGTATTAGTGCTCCAGTAGTATCCAATAATCATCACGAAGAAAACTCCACTATATTTCGTTCTCTTCGCACAGAACATGTACGGAAAGTTAGAAAGACACCAGATATTTATGTTATTCCAGAGATAGAAAACGAGGTGGAGGTCAGGATGGAAAGAGCTAAACTACCCATTCGACCTATATCAGCGGACAGTCTGCGGATCATACATTACAGCAAAAGTGAGAATAGTCTTCATCCGCCCCATCTTCATTCAACTCATTCTTTTGGAGGCAGCCATAATCACATCCACCGATCTACGAGCACACTTCACAGCAGCACATCGTAAGCCTTAAAATTTGTTGGTTAGTAACTAATCACAGCATTTCGTTTCAGAGTGATTCGAGAGCAGTATTGTTCCTGTTTCAAAAACTGGACGAAAAGGGAGAAAGTTTTAGTTACAATAATCGCGTTTCTTTTATTTTTTGTATGTGGACTTATTACTGCCGTTGGTGTACTTATAGAAAAACAGTATGGGAACCAAACAGACAGCATGTGGTTTTCATTGCGACTGTGATTTGAAGTCAAATTTTTAATTTTTAATATAAAAAAATAATTAATGTGATAGTTGAAAATTATTATATTCATATTGAACTTAACTCATATTAGGACATCGCTATGATAAGCGCTTGTTTTAAATTAAGGTTTACATGTTAAAACTTTGTTCTCGCATAATAAACCCTTTATTTTTAGAATAAAAAAATAACATATTACTTATTATGTACATATATAGATTTGTGGCCACATGGAAGAATAGTCGAAACACTAACATAAATTAATTAATTAATTATGTATTGCTTTGCATGTATTCTGCGAAACAATCAATAAATGATAGTATAATAACCATCGTATTTTTGAGTTACTTGTGAGAGTGGACATTTTATTTAAACTGAATAAAGTTTAAAGCCAAAGAACTGGCTAAATGTTGTGCGTACATTTAATTTTTGACGGTAGGATTTTCTTTGTATTCTTAATAATTATATTTGATATTCGAGGGATAGTCCTTTTTTTTAATTTGATGCATGCACACTTTTAGAGCATTGGGAATACATTAAAAGAATGGTACCAAAGCCAAAGTTTTTAAATTTGATATTAACACGAGATCTAAAGTTCGATATGCAAAATATGTACGGTACATATGAATTGTGTTCGGCGATGTACGACGCGACTGATACGTATGCATACATACATATTTACGGAGGAATTAATTAGCAGAATTGGGACTGCAACGACGGAAATACGGGAGAAGCTGGCTACAATACACTACACCTTAAACAGGGAATTAGAAAGAGGTTATTGGCATGCATTCAAAGTAGAGTAGATTGGTTGGAGTAGATTTTAGTTTAATTTCTTTAAAATTAAAATTGTTTTAATATTCCACAAATAGTTTTCCACGAATAAATTTGCCATATGTTTTCTCTACTTGGACATGTTGTACCTTCTTGGAAAGGTAATAAGATGGGCAATTCGATAAAAATAAAAAAAATAAGCGCATTAATTATATACATGAACTTCGAAGAAAATTCGGGGAAATTTTAGGAATATAAAAATCATTTTTTCCAGTTTCGGAAGTGAGTGCACCTGCAGTGGCTGGTGTTTGGACAACATATTAACATTTTTGGAAGGACCATTAGGATAGTAGATTTTTGGCTAAGACGCTGCGTTGAGTAGATCAAAAGATAAAAATGAAATAGTGATATGCATACCATGGAAAATTGGAATTTACGAATCACCCTGTAACTCCCAAGCGGTTGACATGGTCTCCCCATTGCCATATAATTTTTTTTTTGTTTAAGTCAGATATTTCATTCCACTCATTTTAGCATATGCTATAAGAAACACCCTGTATATTCCATTAATTGCACATTTTCATTTTATTGTCCAATCGCTTTCAAAACTTTAGTCAATAATTTTGTTTTCTTGAAGAAATTAGGGGCGTTTTAAAATTCAAAAGCCCCATTATTAAGAACTGCGGTAATACTAATAAATACATATATGTAATGTAGAATTTTGTAAATTTTCAATTATTATCAAATATTTTGTATATATTTTCACATATTCGGAAATACACTTAAAAAAAATTCCTTTGATAATAGAATATTTTGCAGAAATTAAATTACAAATTAATAAATATATATCCTATAACATCAATATATGAATATTTGGTGGAATAACTATAAATAATAATAATAGTCATATATACTGAGGTCAATGGTCTTATATATATAAACTAAGATCAAATCTAATAATTAACATTATTTACGTTTAATTATGTCGGGAAAAAACGACCCGGCGGTGGTCCTAAGCAAATCAATTTTTTTTTTTCAAAACCTAGTAATTACAAAAGTGAAAGTGTTTATAATTAGTAAAATACACCAATTGAATAACAGTCAAAAAGTTTCATGGTTTTAAAGAAAGAAAAAACGCAGTTCGAGGTGAACGAAATTGTCGGCGGGACATAATTGGGACGACGACGGTTCTAATGATACATCAATTTCAATCTGTGGGAACTTTCTACTTTTTCTAGAAAATCATTCTCAAAGTAGAAAATGCTGTAACATGCCGTAATATGATACAGAAACCTGGTTCAAATTCGAAAATGATATATGTACTTAAAAATTCACTACATCCACGAAAAATGAACGCTGTAAAGAAACTCTTCTTTTGTTTTTATGTAATTAAAATTTTGCTGCGCGCTTAAAAGTTGATTGCTGCTACAATTGTGAGCTACAAAAGCAGTGACATGAAAAAGGAGAGCGTTTAGAAACTGCTTCGCTCCTGGAAAGTCCGTCAACGACAGTGGCGCATTAACAGCTGATTGCAAAAATTCGCTTGCATTTTTTGATTGATGTTTTCCTCTACTTTCGCATAACTTCACTTTTTATTATTTTATTGCACTAAGCGTACAGCGTCCGCCCTGCAGATATCCAGAATATTAAATGTTAGCAGTTGCATTAAGCTGACAATCTCTTTTTGATTAGATAGTGCCGCTTTCTTTCTAATTTTATTTTGCAATACCGTTGAATCATGAATGACGGGATTTGGGATCAGTGAGGCGTTTGAGGTCGACTGGTTAAGGTTATCCAAATGCGCTTGGAAAGTGGGTTCCGTGCCTTGCGCGCTTTGATAAAATCTGCAAATAAATCGCAACACTTTTTTCCTTTGGCTTCATATCGGTTACATTCTCAGGCGCGATTTTTATCTGCCATGGGTTTCTCTACGAGAGTTCAGTTCTCGGATGATTTCTTTTTCCGACAAGTAAGGTGGCTTTATTATTTGCAGCCTAATGCATGGTAACATGTTTTTCACTCGCAGCTATTTGATTCAGTCAGCAGCACTTACACTTATCTTCTGGCGGATTTAAATAGTAAAGATGCAGTCATAATCGACCCGGTCTTAGAGAACGCTAAAAGGGATTCCCTTTTAATTCGTGAACTGGGATTCAATCTGAAATATGCGAGTACGAACAGAAAAAACATGCGAAGAACTTCAATTATCCAATATATTTTGATTAAATGATTCAGTGAACACCCACATGCATGCGGATCACATCACTGGGACCGGGTATCTGAAGCAGCTGCTCCCGGACGTGAAAAGTGTTATCTCGAGGGCTAGCGGGGCCAAGGCGGACAAACACCTTGAAGACTGCGAGAAGGTGAAATTTGGTAATCATGAAATTGAAGCCCTTTCCACCCCCGGCCACACGAACGGTTGCATGACCTACGTAATTCACAAACAGGGAGTTATTTTCACTGGGGACGCAGTGCTCATCCGGGGCTGCGGACGAACCGACTTCCAGGAGGGGAATTCAGTGTCTCTTTACGAATCTGTCCACTCCAAGATATTTACATTGCCAGACAACTTTCGCATATACCCTGCGCATGATTACAAGTAAATTTTACTCTTATAGTTGCACTATATTTAAAGTTAATACCATTTTACATAACATTTTTAGAGGTAATTTAGAAAGTACAGTGTATGAGGAGAAAACATTCAACCCAAGATTATCGAAAGACATAGACACTTTCGTTGAAATTATGGCGAATCTTAACCTCCCACCCCCAAAACTCATTGGTATTAGTAGGAAATTGATAATAAATTATCTCTAATCGATTAATTTTCAGATAAAGCTGTCCCAGCAAATAAAGAGTGTGGACTGTACGACATTCCAACTTAATTTATGTATTGTATTACTATGATGACTTGGAATGGGATTTTGCAAGAAATACAATTTAAGACTATATTTTACCGGAAATTATAATTGATTGACATGATTGGCAAATGGAATTATCATTTTTGCTTTTACGAATGTGTGTTTTTCGAAATTTTATACCCTTAATGTGCCTCCTCGATCTTAGAACCTAATGGGTGGAATTTTAAAAAACCAACTATACCATCTAAAGGTCGGAAAATGATCATTAAAAGTCAATTAGTTTGGTTAATTGGTCAGCGATAGAAAATATTTGATCCATTGTTGAAGTTATAGAGTTTTACAAGGCCAATAGGAAATGTTAGCACCTCATTTTAAATAGACAAAAAAGAACAAAAAGCTATATTTGATCGGAAATATATACTGATAATTGGTCAGTTAAAATAAATAATTTGTCAGAATAATTTCTATTAAAACAAAATGATTCAAATTGCGCCAAAGGCGAAGCACAAACAGCAGACATCAAATCGATTTTTTTAATAATTTTTCAGAAAAGGTAGATTTTGTGACATAAAAATAAATTTTTTTCTTTAAAGTATGGAACTATATTCCACTTAAACACCTTTTAATTAATTTGCAATAAATTCTTTTGCATCGGTTAACAAGAAATTCTTATTTCATTTCTGTTCTCTAGGGAAATTGATCGAATTTAAATGGTTTTGCGATAGAAATGGCCACTTTTAATTTTGATTAATTGGTTTACAAATATTTAGTAACTATGGTTTTCCAACCCAAGAGAATGATAGAGTACAATTTTCTAATAAAAATGTTGCTTGATTGCTGTTGAATTGTAAGTTATTCGTTGTAGGCCATAATGATTCATAGCAACCAACTTAACTTAAGCACGGTGCACACTGGATCATTCTAAAAAAAAAAAAAAGAAACCCTGTATGTACCTATTTTATAGGAAAAAAAACATTTGTTGGACTGTTACCCATCTTCCCTTAAGAATTATTTTGCTTTGGAGTGGCCTTTTATAAATGCTGCGATAAGTTTTAATCCAATTCTTTGTAGCCTAGATAAAATTTAACTAATGTAAAATGAAACGCAATTTATAGTTTAAAAATATATTTATCTGTCTAAAATGCTAACTTTTTAATTAATAAATAATTGTGCTGGTCAATTTCGAAACCATGCAAGTTGTTAGCATCACCTTGCAAACGCATAAGCAAACCGCCAAAAGAAATATATGCAGATAGTCGGCTCGAAGCTTCATTCAAAGCCTCGTCACCTTCTATTCTGTATATTTTCCCATACATAACATACTCAAAACTATCAGCCCTAGAGCCCTCAATTTCCAGGGGGTTAAATTCGCCACTGTCCGGGCAGCCGTCCTCCCGCAGTGTTGTTGCCAAAACCAGTCTAAATTTGTCCCCCAGTTCCATCGGATATAGCCATGAATTTATGTCGAGTATCAGATCCATTTTAAATGATTCAGACTCGCAGTGCAGTCTGCTTACTCGATCAAACTTTTTCCCTTCCGGGTCCATGTCTTTCACATTGAATATGTCTTCGAACAGGACACCAGCCATATTTTAAGGTTATGCGACAATCTAAAATAATAATAAACAAAATTATTACGCCGCGCATCTTATTTCACATTATTGCCCGACGGCAAAGGAACGATTGTTTTTTATACGACTCAAATCAAATTCAATTACCTTTCCAATTAATCAGCGAACGAAAAATGTAGAAAAGCAGGAAACACACCTGACAATGTCAACCAAACTTCAGCAGACTTTCATTTAATTTCACGCAATTTCTGAATAAATGGAGAAGTGGGAGAGGGCCTCTTGTAGGTCGTGCATGGATTCAGATATAGAGGGCGTAGCACTGGCATATGTACCTTATGATCAAAAAGTACCAAGTACCTATAATTTAAATCTCCTGCATTAAAGTAAATTTATAAATTTTATTTTTCGGCTAAATTGTAAAATTGTGAACTTTAACTTCCCTCTTGCTCACACTATCAACGGATTTTGAGCATGCAGCTGTGGGTTTGGCTTAAACGAAATTCTCAAAACATGTTTTAACCCCACTTTTGGGACTCATTTAAATTTCTCATAATTTCTTAAGTTTTCGCCAGAAATGTTACCAATTATGAGAATTGGTCTTCTCTAGTACGCCATATTGCGAATTCTTTTTATTTTACACCTAATTTACCAACACAAAAACCGGAAGGAAGTCTAGGGGCTGTAATAGGGCTATTTAATTTGAATTTATTTGCAATTACTGTAACTAATATTAAAAATAACAACTTATAGCACTTCCAGAAGTCAAAGCATATCGCCACTTGGAGTTTTTCAACGAAAACAATCTTGTTCCAGAAACTTCTCACTCCGAAAGTGTGTTGAGAATTTTACAAACTGCCTATTAACTGAAGATTTTTCCTTTTATAAACTGAAAAACAAATTGCTACCGGTGATGAAAACGAAACAGATAAAATAAAAGATTCCACAAATTGCTGATTATCTAAATTAAATATTTTGTGAGCTGGCAGCTCTGCACATTTTTTTTTTCCAGACCCTGACCCTCATGGAGGAACAGCTGATTAGTGTCAAAGTAGAAATTGGTGCAAATCAAAACAAACATTTGGTGCGGAATTTTAGAAAGAATTACTCTGCAGTGTAGAATGGTGTAAGATATGTTTATTCGACGATTGTACAGAAATTTTGCTAGTCATACCGTTTACCGGTACTTTAATAAAAGCGGCGGTGATCAATGCCTCAATTTACGCCATGATTGTGCACGAATCTGGAGCAATCAGAAGGGCTCCGCTGTTTTAAGTACGCATAGATCAAGGAACTTCTGTAGCGATAGCAGATTTAATGAAGACTACAGCGTCGACCTGGAGTTCACAGAGCCTTCAGGGGAGCGAGATATTTACACTGAAGAGGGGATGTCTTTCCTCAGAGAAGTGCTGTATCCGAATTCCCAAGATGGTCAAGTGTGCAAGCTGAACACTTTTTCGAGCCCTGAAATGGTGGGTTTTCAGCAATGCATTCAATTTTAGTATATATTTTCCCATACTTCCTTAGATCCTAGACGAATTTCACAACCAAAAAAATGCGTACGGGTTGCAGCCTATGGTGCAGACTGCAATTATTCTCTCGGGATTTTATCTGGATGCAGACTTCCACAGTTCACCAAAGTTTAGCGAATTTATCCATCATTTGGGGAGCTTTGTGCCAGAAATGTCACCAGAAGAACTGACCTGCAGTCTTCTATATTTGAATAAAATTGGGGTAGAAGCCGGCCATCCTACAATGCAAGATCTTTTGATACGATCTAGAGATATAATAAACAGCGGTATGAAGAATTCTTAAACAAAAATAAAGTAAATTCATGATATTTTTATTTACAGGCGAATACGAAGTCTCTTTGACTGCACTCTCGAGATTTGCAGTGGCCGTTAATGCTATTGATGATATCCACACAATTTTGGTGTGTAAAGAAGTGGTTCCGCTAATTATCGAGCATTTGAATAAATGTAAAGAAGCCGAGGAATTACGTCTGATTACAATTTGCTTCCACAATCTAATCTTGATGGTGACACCAGAAATACTTGGAATCTATAAGAGTAAAATTGTTAACCTTGTAGAAAGTGGAGCCATAAACCAGGATTCGATTAAATGCATCCTAAAAGTACTTAACTTTTTGAGCTTCCCACATTGGTCGCATGAAAACTCTGAACTTATTAGACGTCTCATGCTGCTTGTTGAAAGTCAAATTTCGACACTATCATCGAGGGAGTTAGCAGCACTTTGCAGAGTAAGTTTTAACATCTTTAATCGTTAACCAAATATTATAAACACCAAGAACTTTTGGATTCATCTTTTGTTCTCTCAAAATCTTCAACTGACTGATGACTTAGATTAGATCGCTTAATTCTTCTTTATTCGCAGATATTGTTTCTGAAAAATACCGTGTATGTAATTATATAGTCGCAAACAGAACTTTGACTTTAAACGTGCACCATTTTAACAAAACACGTTAGTTTTTAAGAGTATAAAATAAATTTTGTTTAGTTTTTAAAAACTGGTGGCGTCACAGATATCAAACCAAACCACTTCATATTACATAAAAACATTAAAATTAACAAGATTTCTTCTAAACGTTTCTTTTTGTTACAGATATTTCATGGCCAAATTGAACCTGCAATATTCATACCTAAACTTTTGAATGCTTTAGAGCGACAATACAAATTATGTCCAACGCTTGAGACATTTTCCTTCATAGCACAATATTCCCCTACTCATAAAAGAAGGGAGCTTTCGAAAAAAGCCAAACAAATTATTTTGCAAAGTCCACTAGCCCTCTCGTCGGTACCAATTTTTTTTAGAATATTACGATCATTAAAAATGTCCGATTTCCAAACATGCGATAAATTTTGGGCAAGTACATTGAAGCAGATTTTAGAGAATCCACTTGAGAGACAGGCGCATCGATTAGTGAAACATTGTCATCGGTATATGCATTTCAACAATAACCTCGGAGGGACTTATAGACATGACGCATTCGAGAGAATTATGTGCAAATTACTAATGAAAGAGTTGTCCACAGGGGTTTCATCATTAGTTCCTTCAAAATTGTCCAGGATATCATCGTTCGTGTTAGGATATGGACGTACTGAAAACTCAAATGAGAAATTTCCAGAAGAAATTGTGCAAAAAATTGAAGACATGGCAGGTCAATTTAATATTATTGATTGCTTATTTTTATCGAGAGGTGTACAAATTGCTCTGGAAATGAGGTTTTTTATTTGTAAGAAACTTTAATTTTAATAAAAATTATTCACTTTTCTGCAGATTCCGAAAGTACATTTCTCAAGCAGTAGCGGCACAACTTATTAAAATTGAAAATGTTCTTAATTGTTGTGCAGAACGTCATTTAAGGACAAATGTAAACATTGCGGATTTAAATTCCATTGCAAAGTCTTTAAACTATAGGAAAAGTAACTATTCCAATAATTACTAATTGCTCATAGTCAATTAATTCATTGTAGCCCCACGGAAGTCGTTGTTGTATCTAGAGGTAATGAATAAATATTCAGATATCCAATACCATTTAAGTTCAAGGACGATCAGAGATATTACAATCAACTTGACTGCCGCATCGTTCCTGATTCCCGACGTTTTGGAGCGTATTTGGGAATATGTTGTTAATAGCAGGAACTACATAACTGGGGAAACTACAGAAAAAATCCTTACCTGTTCTTATAATTTTGGATTTACACCTGCAACAGATGGTGCTCTTCATTGGGCTGCGGAAATTATAAAGAGGTACCTGATATAAACCTATAAAACTATAGATTAAATCTTATTTTCTGGTAGATTTAATGTTGTATATTTTTTTATTTATAATTTACTGGTTAACTTTGAAGTAATTAACCGTATATTACAGCAACTGAAACATGATAGGAAAGAATTTTGGCATGATGCCTATTAAGTAATCTTTTTTACGATATAATGGGTAACGTTAAATTTATTTCATTAAATTTTCACAGAGATTTCGATTACATGACCGGACTATCTATATTACAAGCTTGTCTAGCTTTGTGTTTCTACAAAATGATTCCAGAAAATTTAGTAAATAAAGTGTTTTCCGTTGATTTCATAAAGCGATTAGAGGATGAAATACAAAACTGTTACTCAAAGGTAATAACAAATTAGATTCGCTTTAATAGTAACCAGTGAAATAAATATTTTAAAGGCAACATATCCCGAACGTGTTTTAAATCAAGTGATGCAATTGAATCGAGCTATTTGTTTGGATTATCCGGAATGTCAAGTGCCGTGGTTTCAGCAGAATTATCTTGAAGCACAAATGTCTAAAAGTAAGAACATAAAAATTCAGGACTATATTTCAATTAAAGTGTTTGTTTGCAGAACCAGTTATAAATACGTATACTCATTTGGACATAAAAAACCTTTTGGTTTCGCTCGTGAAAGAAGAGCAATTTCTTCGTTGCAACCACGTCACACCTTACGGCTACATAGTAATTAGAATTGCATTTTTTTTGGTAAAACATTCTAAGATTATTTATTGCAGGTCGACTTTGTTGTACATTTGGATAAGAACAATAATCCAATTCCAGCACCAAAGGAAACTTCAATGCTGGATCGAATAACCAAGTAATTTATAATTTAAATATTTTCAAGAACTACCTTACTTACCCCCTTTATAATCCTCTATCACCTTCTTACTTATTCCACTAAAATTGTAATGGGTTTAAGACTTATGGCGGAATGCACGATAGACAGAAAAGAA
Organism: Eutolmus rufibarbis; assembly: GCA_963920795.1. Taxonomy (NCBI): domain Eukaryota; kingdom Metazoa; phylum Arthropoda; class Insecta; order Diptera; family Asilidae; genus Eutolmus; species Eutolmus rufibarbis. The sequence continues at coordinate 31,617,184 of OY987207.1, forward strand.
AAATCTGAATATGGAATTTAAAATTCGTTCAGTAGTCTTTGATGCTGCTATTACATCTTTGTCCTGATGATCATATTAATAAAAAAGCCATACTTATATTTGATATGTATGTACATTGTACATATATGCTTTACTTTGTTATTTCTAAATATTAAAATGTTTGATTTTATTTTCCAGAGTTGCGATACTTCCCCTGAAAAAGAGTTCATTTTGTGAGGACGATCAAGTGAATCTGCGGGGACATGAGCACTTGAGGACGAGACATCTTGAAATTTTAGGCTACAAAGTGCTGCACATTAATTTAAATGAATGGAATTCATTATACATGAACGTGCCAGGTGCAAAAACGAAATACCTGAGGAGTCTGCTCCAAATTCAATAGAAATTTTACAAATAATAAACCATTTGCGTATTTTACAAAAGTTTATTACAAATGATTTGCTTATGTAAAGAAAGTTTACAAAGCTTTTATTTTTATACTATTCAGTTTTCGGCACACCACACATAAGCCTCATCGAACATAGTTTGCCATGGAGATTTTTTCGGATTGAATCCGGGAGATGTATATGGCCACGTGGACATTGAGCTGCACCTTTCAGGATGAGGCATTAGAGCCAAGTGTCTACCGTCTGCGGAGCATAATCCGGCTATACCCTCGATACTTCCATTCGGATTCATCGGATAAACTTCCGTTGGCAGTCCTTTATCATCAACATAATGCATCGCAATACAATTATCCTTTTTCAGATTTTTCAAAACTTCATCATTCTTGAAACAAAATTGTCCTTCACCGTGAGCAATCCAGCAGCCTATCACAGATCCAGCCATTCTCTTCAACATAATTGCATTACTTTGAGAAATTTTTATAGTACCCCATCGGCATTCAAAGCGTTCCGATCTATTATGGAGCAAAGCAACATCGGGTACGTCAATATATCTTTCATTCTTTGTAGTTCCAATCCAGCCAATAAGTCCCATCAATTGACAACCGTTGCAAATTCCCAACGAGAAGGTGTCCTTACGATTTTTAAAATCTAAAAATTGAGGAGCAAGAATGTCGCTGTACATGATATTTGCAGCCCATCCCTTTGCTGATCCCAAGGTATCTGCGTAGCTGAAACCGCCGGGGAAAATAACGCCACGGTATTTATCTAGAGAAGTTTTCCTATTTAACAAATCGTGCATGGAAATATCGTGGACCTCGAATTGGGCGTTTATTAAGGCAGCAATCATTTCCCGATCGCTATTAACTCCCTCTTCCCTAAGAACCGCAACCCTAAGAGGCACTGCAGAACGTTTGAGGATGATTTCTGCATCTGGATTAAAAGTGCAATGATATTTTGGTCCTGTACGATAGTCAAGAGTATTAAACTCTTCAATGGCGCAGTCTGTATTTGCCTGTAATTTTTCTAACTCAAAGCTAGTACGCTCCCATTGCTTAAAGAGAGTTCTCACATCACTTTTTATCAAAGACTTCGCATTGTTTGAGATGGTAATAGTAGAACTCAATCCATTGCCTGATGATCGTCCAATGTGATATACAGGAACTTTTGCCTTTTTAAATTCAGACAAAACCTCCGGTAAGTCGTTGCTGGTAACTTCTAAAACCCAGCCACATTCCTCAGCGAATAGTATAGCAAGCTCAATATATTCTGAAGATAGACTTTCAAGATAAATGCTGTTACTACCAAAACTGTTGATTGCATTTGATAGATCAATTTTTAGTCCACAAAGTCCGGCAAATGCCATTTCTAGTAAACATACGATAAGTCCACCATCGCTGATATCATGTCCTGATAATAATTTGTTTGCTTTAAGCAACTTCTGAGTTACATTGAAAGCCTGTTTCAATATTTGGGGTTTCGTTAAATCTGGACAGTGTTCTCCTTGTTGGCTGAACGCTTGAGCGAGAGCTGATCCTCCCAGCCTGAACATACTTTCAATATTTACCCAAACAAGTTCGCCTTCCAAACCATTGGCGGGGCCTTTAAGGTCAGGAGTTATTTTAACTCTAACGTCGGGACAAGGAGCATATGTCGAAATAACCAAAGTGCCTGGAGACTTAATCGTTTCACCACGAATTCGTGCAGCCATTGAAAGGGAATCCTTGCCACCATCTACAGCAATATTTAGCTCTGACATTATTTTACACATTTCTTGGCAGGCGTCGTAAAGCTTGGCTCCTTCACCAAGTAGCTTTGCCGCCCACATCCAATTTCCGGAACATTTTACATCAGCAAGTTCTGTAATTCCAGCAAAGACCAAATTAGAAATTGCTTCTGCAACTGAAAGTCTTGCACCGCACTTTGCGCTTAGAAGCCCTTTTATAGGTTGCGTGCCTATAGAGGAAGCAATTCCTTCATAACCAAAGTGAGAAATAGCTACGATAGCAAAATCTGCAAGTGGAGTATGTAGCGGCCCAACGCACTGTTGTTGAGCTATGAGCCCAGTAACGCACCTGTCGACCTTGTTCGTAAGGAAACGTTTGCTGCCCACCTGCATTATGCTGAGTACTCGATTCAAGGCATCATTATAGTCGAAAGGCTTAGAGAAGCACAACGGCATAAGATTATTTTCTTGTCGAGTTAGATGATATTCTCTCTTGGGCATATCTCCCAGGACGTGTTTTAGATGCATATCAAAAGGTAATTTCCCCAATTTATCGCGATTAGGTCTGTCCAAGTAGCCAGTAAAATCAGCCTTCGATTCAATAAGTGTAACGAATCCGTTTCCAGAAACCACTCCAACAAAAGTAATAGGACACCTCTCACGATCGCAAATTTTCTGAAGAAGTTCTCGATCTTCTGGTTTGCACAGTATAGCATTATTTTCCTGATATTCAGCTCCCCATAGCTCAAGCGCTGTTATAGTTGGATCTCCCAATTGGAATTCTTTTGAGAATATTACTGCACCTGCGAAACCTGGCTCAACTAACTCTTTTAGTACGTTGCCGTTTCCACCAGCGCCCTGAAATATAGCAAAATAAGTTAAATAAAATTATTTTAAAAATTAAAAGTTTTCTAATTTTATGAGATAAAGTGATGGAAAACTTTAACTTAATCTCATAAAATTAAAAGTTTATGACGATTTTTATTCAGGACAGGGCAAGGAAATTTGGTTTGAGACTTGTTTTTGTGATCATATTATTGCTTGCGAGATATGAGTTTCAAAAATGCCCTTCTTAATTTTCAAATTGTATGATTTAAAAATCGAGAGCGTTATGAAGCCTTTCATCTCGTTTTTTGCGATTGAATTGCGTGTTATATTTCTTATAAATATTTGTAGGCACGAATCATCCGCAAGAGACGAAATAAAACGATTCGGTTGAAGAAATTCAATGTAATATTTATGACTTTGATTGAACTTCCAATGAAAACTGATACAGGTACAATAAGAATTATAATTCAAATTATAGGACTTGTAAATTATGCACAGTTCCTCTGTTTTTTATATCAAAATATTGAGACTAATTTCAATATAATCAACGCTGAGTCATATATATAGATTTTATACAAGGTAAAAACCAAAGCGGTGAACGATTTGATAACAAACCAAAAAAAATTACATTTTCAGATTTTCGAAATGTTGACACTTTTTTTAAATTCGGGAAAATCGTTGCCTGAGGTCAGGTCAGGTGTTAAAAAACATTTGATTTTGTAATTATTCTAAATTTTTGACGACAAATTAATTTTTTTAAATTTCTTTTATGCGGGAACAGTAGTCAATTGTTTACTAATATAATTGAAATATTATACCATCAATGTTTTACTAATATACTTGAAATATTATACCATAATAACTAAGTTTAGATATTTGGTTTTGAGGCACTCTGTATAATCCCCCAAATTTAAACTATTAGCTTCTCACTTAAGTCATATTTGGATAATACATATTTGTAAAAATTGCTATCAATAATCTGTTAAAAACCGGAATTATTACAGCAGAATAATGTGACGAAATTGTACACTTTTACTCATTTAAGATAGCATTACCTACCTGGTCATGGATAGCCAAAATTGGATTTCTATTTCCCATTTCGATGCATGCTCGTACAACTCGGTTCAATTTGTTCTCCATTTCTGCATCGCCTCGTTGAACGGCATTAAAATCGAGCTCTGCGCAGGCATCACCTTGAACTTCAACTGAACTAGCCGCACCACCGCCAACACCAATTCTATATACAGGACCTCCGATCTTTGCTAGTAACATGCCTTCGTAAAATAAAATTTTATTTAATGTTCTCTAACATAAACATGTAGGAGCATACCTTTCGATGGATCAATTTTCTTCCTCATCGAGGAATCCATAGTGCCAATGCCTCCGCTAAACATTATCGGCTTTACGTATTCGTCCCTTTCTTTAATTGAATTTTCAAGGCCGTATGAGATAGCAAAACCAGAAACCACTGGTTCACCAAATTTGTTACCATAATCAGAAGCACCATTGCTAGCCTCTATAATAATTTTCAAGGGAGACGCAAAAGAAGGAGGATACTCGTACTTAGAATTTTCGTATGGAAGGGGATAGTCTGGAATGTTTAGGCACCCTACACAATAGCCAGCTGTCCCAGCGATTGGTATACCTCCTCGTCCAACGCCTTGCACATCTCGAATGCGTCCTCCTGTTCCCGTAGTTGCTCCGCTGAAAGGTGCCACAGCAGTGGGCATATTGTGCGTTTCCGCTGTGAATATCAAATCGGATTGAACAGTTTCCACATTCATTTTTCCTGGACCAGTAAAGTTTTCTGGGCGTAGTGTCCGATGAGTGTATCCCTTAATGGCACTGCTGTTGTCACTGAATTTTATAGTATTATTTTGATTGGTTGATTTCTGTGTATCAATGATCATTTGAATTAGTGATTTTGGCTTAGGTTCACCATCAATGATCATTTTGCCCCTGAAAAACCAGTGACGGGAGTGTTCACTGTTGCTTTGAGCACAGTCAAACAATTCGACTGTAGTAGGATCTCTTTGCATTACATTTCTAAAAAGATTGAAATAAAAATCGAGGTCCCAGTCTCCAAATGCTAGGCCTAATTTTTCATTTACTTCTTCCAAAGCTTTTCTTCCCTTTTCCATTACGGGTACGGTGTACCAAGATTCTTGCACAGTAGGAAGACGTTCATCAAAACTCTCAATGGGCAAATTTTCTATTGTATAACGACATTCTGTCATTTTGTCACTCAGGTGATCTAGAATAACATCTACATCCTCTGGTTTAGCTTGGTATGTGATGTGGTATCTTACAGAAACCTCAAGACGTTTTACTTCGTGCAATCCTATGTTTTGGCAAATGTTCACGCAATTTGTTGATGACGGTGTCGAAAAGTTAAACCGAGGTCCAACTTCTATAATAACAGAGTTTGAAGATTCTAGAGGAAGGGTTGATTCAGTAGTCATATTGTCCTGCTTTTGCGTATGCTTTAGAAGCCATCGGACGATTTCCTCTGTCTTCTTTGTCAAAGAGCTTCCTTTCTCTAATTCGACGTGAAAACATTTTTCAGTTTTTAGAGAATTTATGTTTCCATTTACCTGGAAAGTTATAAAAAAATAACTGGAATTATTATATGATTATTATAACGTGTAATAATTTGAAGTTTTAAATATATTTATTTATTTTTCTTTTTCAGAAATGAATCGTAGTGTCCTACATATGTCTAGCTTATTATTTTTATTATTTTTCCAAATATGTACATACTTCATATATGTAACAAGCGTTCGCGACTCTAATTTAAGATTCCGACTCAGTTTATCAATAATACTCAAATCCAATCAATGGATTGAAAAAAAGAGTACAATTTTTTAAGCATCGTTTAAACATTGGTTTAAACCAGATCGATATGCATGAGCTGAATACGCGGCTGAATTGCATGTTGAAAATTTGATATAAATTGTTGAAATTAATTCAAAACAATTGAAAAGATTCCTCTTCTTGTTACCTCGATGCAGTGATGGGTGGCTTAACATGCGTCAATTACTTACCTCTTATCATTCATCACATACATACATAACTGGCAAAAAAACAAAAATGCCCGCTGAGATTATCCCTGGGAACCAGGCTTATCTATGACGCTCTCAGAAAGTTATTTTGCAAAGTCAAGAAAGTGAGACTTATTATTTATTAAGTATACTGGATGGAGGTGAAACCAGAAGCCCTATTTGGGAATGCGACACATTTGTATTAAAATCATCATTAGCTTCCAAGATAGGCTTACGTTGTAAAATTGACTCACTAGAAATTTAGTTTGGTCTAATATAATAGTAAATACCTAAAAACGATCTAAAATATAATATACCTATAAGTAAATCTATTTTTTCCACATCTTGTAGTTGAATTGTATGCGAAATTACTTACACAAATTTCTACTCCTAATTCAGCTACAAGTTATAAAGCAAATGAAATTCTCTCATACTCCCGGAAGACCTTAAATGGAAGTCGCATCACAATGATGTAATATGGTATGAAGTATGTAACATGAAAATCGCTCTATGCATTATTTATTATACTGAAGTTTGAGTCGTTTTCGAATGAAGATCGCTGAAAAGTGCTCACACTATTCAAGTAAAATTACAAATTGCGTAGTAAGTACTGCGTTCCACTTTCCATGTTGGCTGAATGCGGTGTTATGTGGTATATTATGTGGTATGCTAACTTAACTGAACTAAATAGGAAAATTTTTCTATAAAAAGGTAGGATCCAAAAATCTTTTCAATAAACACCTTCAGTTTAAAAATTACCTAAAAAGTTAAACTTTAATACTGCGACAGTTAGAAATGCAATAAATGGGGGTTGGACATGCAATATAATATGCCTCATACTGTATTAGTGTAACCGGTAAACATTTACGGATATAGTATATCACTACAGTTAAAACTTTAACTTATTTTAACCTTGATTTAACCACACAATGTGGATTAGAATTTATCAATTATAATAACGCATTCATTCATTTTTGCTGAACCGAAAAGCCTATTGTCTCGGTAAATACCATTTCCGCATTACGCGAAGATACTTTGACTTTTAATTTAGAACCTCAAAGAATTAAAAAGTGCAATAATTTACACGTCCAAATGCTACTTACTTGTTGCAGATTCCTCAATATTTTGGCAGTTTTTGCCTCATCAAAGGCGTCGATGGAGAAGAACCGAACTATGACCATTTTCGAAGTAGGGTCACTTGGCTGATGCAAAAATTAACCACTAAAAGCAATGTCTGTAACGAGCGAGGTGTGCTCTACGACTGGCCGTTCAACAACCAGGTCACATACTATCAGCCAACTTCCTAGCAATACGCGGCTGCAACCATGTGGGGTTGAAATTGGTTACTTAGGGTTATCGCTGCTTTATCATATCACGGAATGTTGTGCGCAATCGGCGGTGAAAACAATTCCCCAATATTGTCCTAATAAAACGAGAAGTGTTAGCCGGCAAAGTAAGGATTTAGTGGTCAGATGAGGTGGTTTGCTATTGGATTGTTGGAAACCTTCTGCTAAACAAGCCACCCACTGGACTGAGTAGCTGGCAACAGAACTTGTTTTCCCGGGAACTAAATTGAGCGGAGTTAGCTTATGTTTTTGCGGTTGTAATTCAAAACACTTAACCAAGGCGTAAAGTTGATCAACAAGTGGTTTGCACTGTTCGTAATCGTAATCTAAAAACGTGAAATTAACCCACACGCGCATGCGGTGAATGGCGACAGTAATCGAGTTTGTTTTGATTTCGATCTTCGTATAAAGCTAGAACTACACTTAAACCTATAGATCGATTTTGGTTTGCGACTCTGCTCTGCATTGCCACTGTGAGCGGTAATTTGATCTACAGAAACAAAAATAGCAGATCACTCGATCTAAAAACGTTGTTGTAATGATTATTGTCAATGCTTAAAGATCTGTTCAATTTAAATGATCATCTAGTTGTCAGCCAAACAACTAAGTTTCGTCTTATAAATTTGGAAAGATAAATTTGAACATAATCATTTATTTAGAGGTCATTCGTAAATTACGTCACACAAATTCAGCAGTTTTAGAAAAATTTGCAGTTTTAAGTAAATATATTTTGTTTATATCCACTTTCTCTTCTTGAGTGCATTTAAGTGTTTATTGTGGGTTTTTTGATTGATTTAATAAATAAATAAATATAAAACAAAAAAAGTGAGCGAGTCTTACAGTTGTCGCCAATGAAGTGTACTTAACATCTAATTTCGATAACGAGGAAAATGGTTGTTATAATGATAGTCTCGGCTATTGATTGGACTGATTTAAGATATTTAGTACTAATTTTTTGTGTAAATTTTATTGAATTTAACTTTATTACAATTAAAATTTGGCAGTCTGCAATCTTGAATTCATAAATCCTGTCAGTCGGGTTGAAATGAGCGACCCCGAAAACTCCCAAGTACCAAGTTTATGGAATTCGCATAAGCTTCAAAATTTGAAAGTTCGCCATTTTAAATTCGTAAATTCTAACAGTCGGTGTGAAATCAGCGACCCCGGAACCTCTAACCCAAGTACCAACTTTGGTGGAAATCAGATAAACTTCTAAATTTGACAGTCCGCCATCTTGAATTCGTAAATTCTGACAATTGGTTTGAAATCAGCGACTCCGAAAACCTCCAAATACCAATTTTGGTGAAAATCTCAAAATATTTAAAATTTGAGAGTCCATCATCTTGAATTATATTTGAATAGCGCGCATCGGAAGATTTACATAATTTCCAGTTTACGCATTTCCGTCACATTCATGAAATTAATCCCACCAAATGCCGCATACCGAGAGCTAAGATGTTACTCATAAAAAAAATGTGGTGTCGTGTTTTGGAAATTGACACCTTTCGAATTTATCTATAACTAGTTAAAAACATAATATTTTTGAACTTTATGTTTTATGAACACTCATTTTGATTATCAAAATTAAGCTATAAATGTAGTATGTTTATTACGTCAAATAAGCGCTACTGGAGCAAATTTGATAAACTTTTTACATAACATCTTATCCTTAGGTATCCTTATTAAGCTTGAAGACTCAGCTTTCGAATACGTTATCAACCGTTATCCTACGACGTCTCTGAAAGCATTTTCTCTTTCAAATTTTCAATTGCGATTTTAGGGGTGAAGGACCGATTTTATTAAAAATTCCAACAATAACATGAAAATTCGCACCAGCTGGACGTATGTAACCCCTTAATTACATTATTATAAATATTATGTCCAATGTGATTTTATAGCCAAAGATCAGCACAAGCACAGCACACTAAACGGAAATATCACAGTGCATGGCATAAATTTCTCCTATTGAATATAACAGAACATTTATTGATAAGTTAAGGAGAAATTGCGCTCATTCTGAAGGTTAAATGTGTAAACTATCCCAGCTCTTTTCTAGATTAGCTGTTCGCAGACGCTGAGCTTTCTCAATATATCGGGACAGGGGAAGCTTATGAGTCGTCTGCGAGAACGTTTTGATAATTCTATTCTTTCTTATCAAGTACGCTATTTTAAGCTTTTCTACGAAAAAGCAGTCGAGTATTTAGATTGGGAAGTGTACGGTAACAATAGCTATATCACTGGATGTTTACTTCTTATCTCAAAGCTCTTTTGGAGAGGAAAGTTTAGAATTGTTTTTGGTTCAATCTTATGTCAAGATCAGATTGCTTTAAATGATCGAGTGGAATGGGTAACAAATAATTTCCAAAACCCTATGGTTCTGCTGAATTACACTTTCTTCTGTTATTTGTGGTTAGTTTCTTCAATTTGTTTTAAAAGTTACCTATAAAATAAAATAATTGGTTTTTAAAAGTTTCAGTTGCCAAGATGCTTCGAGTAGATTGCTTACCAGGCGTGTCGCACATAAAAGCTAGTCTTCAAGCAATAAACGGCGACATAAATGGGGCCAAACGAACAATGTACAATTTTCATAGGGAATTTCCGGGTGTTTCGCAAATAACTTCCTTAGTACAGCTTGCTAAAGGTGATACGAAAGGTGCAAAAGAAACACAGAAATGTTGTCTTGGTACTGTACACAGTGTCTTAAATGTAATACCTTTATTCGGCCAACTAAAAGGTGGGCAATTTTGAATTTTGCTAAGAATATAATTTAATAACCTTTGAATGGTATAATATTATAGCTTTTGCCCATCATGTTGCGGGAGATGAGGAAGGTGCATACAATGCGTTATACGCAGCAAATCGAGCCACATTTGTTTTCGCAACTGCTTGTTTTACGGGTTTGGCATGTGAAGATATTGACGCTTTTCCTGCAGGAATAGCAGCTGGTGCTTTCGTTGATATAGGATTAACTTTAATGACTGGTAAAGATTATGGATGTGTTGCAGCCGCAAAGAATTCCATTGAAAATCCTTCAGTGGGTGCAAGTTTTGATGGATTTGCTATTCTAGTTGGTTCCGGTCTAGCTGGTCTATGGATTTATTTGTATTTGAAAGGCAAGAATTTTTAAAAAATGGAGAGGATCCTCGTTATCGTTATTAACGTTACATTATACTAACTTAAACTATATCATGGAACTAATATACAGTCAGAATGTTTTACTAGTAGGGCAGTTAAGCTGTTCAGTTGTACAGAGGCACTGTCCAAGTTAAAACCTAAACCTAAGCACTAATACAGGTATTGCTACCAGTCTAGCTATTTTAATTAAATTAGCCCTCAACATCAACATGGAGCCAGATGTGGTCTCGTAAAGTGAGCAGTGTTAAACAAAAATAATATTTGTTAGATATCAATGAAGATCGGTGGCAGTATCGCAACTCAATCACTTTAATGAAAGAGGAGTGAAAGTGCGTGCTAGAGAGTAAAATAGCACCAGCACGCAGACTTCGTCAAAATATGATGAAATTAAACCGACAAAAATACGATTTGTATTAGAGCCACTTAATTCACAATTTAAAGTTTGGCTAAAAAGTTGAAGAGTTGCTGATCTCAAGGCGTAAAATAATAGCCGTAAAGTTGCATTGATGATTCAGCACATCCGTCAAGAAAGCATTTTGATGTTTAATTCTTACAATGAAGACATTGATAAAATTAATTATAAAAGATTTAGTGGAAAATTTGGAAGAATATTTTGTTCCAAAAGCAAATGTTGCTATGAAAGGACATAAATTTTTCACAAAGTACCCAGCAGCTTTTACAACTTTTAGACAACCCTTTCGTAGGCGCTCTGTCTAAGACTACAATTCAGGCTAATAAGCGAATACAACATCACCATCGGCCAGAATCCAACAGCAGAAGTAAGCAGGGCAACAAAATTCAGCTCGACTTCCAGTGACATTCATTGGTCCGAAATGCAGTCGCTTTAGTAAAGTCCATCGTCATCGTTGTGTAGCTAACGGAATGATTTGCAACAAATGCAAGCGAAAAAATATGGCGCGGGCTTTCAAAGTGACAGATTATTGACAGCTGACAGGCAAATTAAAATTGTGCTAGTTTTCCAAAAGGACAGAATTATTAAATAAACAAGTAATATATTTGTTGAAAATTTTAATTTCAGTATTTTGAAAGAATGGCCGCAACATCAGAGGATTTTCATTTCATCATACGACAAATGCCAAACAAGTCCCCGTTTATAAGAGCTTTTAACTCCGGGAGTGAAACTAAGATCCGCATCTTGGATAGGGATCGAACTGAGAGTTTCACTCCCCGTTTATAAAAGACTTTTGCTCCAGATCGGACTTTTACTCCCGGAGTTAAAAGCCCTTATAAACGTAGTGAATGTATGCTTGTCATTTGGTTTGATATTTTACTGGTTGGGGACTGTGATGTAATCACGAAGTTATTAACTTGAAAATTTAAAATACGTATCAAAAGTAATTTCGACAAAAAATTTGTTATTTTAGAAGCTTACCAGCAGCAAAGCATTTACATACATAAGTATATCGTGGAAATAAAAGGCAATTGTGTTTTGGCAGTAGTGAGGGTATGGGTGGTGGGAGGAGAGGGGTGTGGAAAATGTCTAAATTGTGGGTACACCCCCTTCCGCCCTCTTCCGACTTGCAATTTTCAAATAACCCTCGATATTAAATTTCAAGGTCATCAGGGGTGTGTGGGTCTAGCAGTATAATTATCGATTTTTCTTCTCCCACCCCCGGCAAAATATGAGAGCTCAACCCCTCACTCCTCGACTTAGATTGGTGACCTTGACTCAGAATGCCGGAGAGCCACACAATCTCCCGATAACACGCTTCGGGCGCTCGTGTGCACCTCTCCGGCATTCGGCGCACATAAATCTATGTTGTTAATACTACATTTGTATAACTAATTCTTTGAAAACAATACTTATACAAAAACATATATTATTATTTCTTTTGCCAAACTAATTATCAAAATATTACGAAGAATCTTATTTATTGAAAAACGAGGGATTTTCTATGAAGTTTCATTTCTGTCGCATGTTTTGTACGTTAGTCATCCAAATAATATAATAAAGTTTGGTGAGGTATCAAATATTTTTTTTTATTTTATTTTAAAAATGCATTTTGTGTGGGATGAGTAGTCTTTTTGTATATAAAGCCAACGAAATTTTGATTGTTTTTAGTTGCAGAACTCGTCATTCCGATAGCATTTTTTCTACCGCAATATGCGGGCTCAGATTCCGAGAGCCGAGAGTACTTAATTATAAGTAAAGATTCAATTCAATGTATAATAAAAAAATAATTTTTTTTACAATTATGAATCGTCGAACAGAAGTTTTAAATTGGCTCTCGTTGTTAAGAGAAATAATTAAAACATTAAAGTTATCATAGAAAGTTGTAACTTGGCTCAATTGAATGCCTAATTCTAATATAAAAATATGAAATACCACTTATACCTATATATGGGTGGTTCTACAAAAAATGGGTAACTCAATGCCATCAGTCAATAGATATGCAGTGTTATTAATTTCGTTAATATTTCATTTTATCTTGAAACAATTAAAAGTCTTCTATTTGGTCACCCAATTTCAGCTATTTATTTTAAATACAAGTTTGTAAAAAACCATAATATATTCTCAAAACGTCAGTTCCTTGGCATTTCACAATCCCAAAAATGCGCAATCAAGTGGCTGTGTATTAAACATTACCTTTAATTTAAGAAAACTTATTGTTTCACTACAATACAATCTGTGTGTGATGTACTTAGTAATGTAATATTCACGACTTTCATAATATATATTAATATTCTCACCGTGTTGTAAAAATAATAAGAAACTTTGTGTTCAGTTTTATTCGTCAGTCCGTTGTGTGTTGTCCGAATTTGAAATTCCCGCTAAATATTACCGACTTAAGGTCAAATGCCTGTTAAATTTCAACATTGGTATTGATGATCTATGATAACATAACTCTTGCGTCCTCGTGCCTTATTTTTACTGTGAAAAACTTTAATAAATAGTGGTGAATGTGTAGAGACTAAACGGCTAAACGTTGAAACTTCTTCTCACACACTCCCCACGGATCATCTTTTACGGAACCCTTAGATTCCGTGGAATACGGTTAGGGAATAATTGATTTAAACGAACGAAATGGTAGGGAAAACATAAAACTCAAAAATACTCGTTATTTGTGATCCAAAAAATAGTTGTTAATTGTGAGTGCACACTCAAAAATCAAGAGCTACAATTGTTATTCATAGGCGAAAAAATTAAATTAGAGATGGTTGTTTATTTCAGTTACAGTGCCTGTAATTTTACAACTATGCAAAGAGATAGAAAACATTCCTTATAATGGTGGTTATTTAAATACATATTACTAGAGTCGAATGGTTTAGAAATAGCGATGCAATTTTAATTTTTGTTTGTACCGCACGAACATATCCGCAGTTGGTGGTTGTTGTAGAAGGCTTTTTTGCGTCTACGCTAAACTTTAGAACTCTAAAATTATGATCAATCAATCAATTTTATTAATTTATAATGTTGTTCCACAATTTTGTGTAGGTATTTTGGTATTTGGTATTTTGTTAATAAACTTCATTTCCGTTTCAGTTCGTCCCATATTTTTTAGTGATGATTGCGCCACCTGACATTTAACAATAGAAATGCCTAATCAGCGCGGTCGTTCTTTGCGTCAGCCTGTGCTACGCTCACACCACTGAATGTTTTGTTGGTGCCGTTCTCCTGCACGACTTGAGGCCGCTGAGTATTTATTTTCAATTTGTTTGTGTGTTACTGCAGGTAATATTTTCCGACTACGATAATTCTTTTTGAAATTTGTATCTGCCGCAGATTACGTTATTATTTATCACAGAAATCCACAGGTTGGTGAGAAATTTAAGTTAAAATTCTGCAAACAAAGCAAGTTTCGCTTGTAGTGGTTGACGCGATTGCCTCAAGAGGTCGAGCGTCTATTTCCCTTGAGAAATTTTCCGGTGGGTCTCCATTCTTTTGCGGGGGTACCAATGCAAATCTCTCAAATTGACTAAATTTTCGCCTGACCGAACGTTTCACAAAGTTTGCATTTAATTTTCCTACAAAAAGTAAAAGGTGCTCCGCTCGGAAAGAACACGCACACACCAGAGGCGGTCGCACAGCATTACTTCTGTTATTTTATTAATGTGTCGCTTTTGGTTTTGTTTCGTCTTCTAAGAGGAAGCGGATAAGTGCCCCAGGGCTCAACTTCCAACACCTTAGGAACCGACGGGTAAGCTTGCCTCTTGTCCCCAGTTTTCTTAAGGTGATCACGCTTCCCGTTTAGCCGGCTGTGGGCAGGGAACTTCTGGTCCTACGCGAGCAATCAGTCACCGGAAAATGCTCATCTTTTCGCAATATACTTAATGGCGCATGGAAGATAACACGATTGTGTCCCACGGCGTAAACAATCGCAAGTTGCCTCGCTTCGGCCTGTTTGGCTTCTTTAGCGGTGGGCCAAGCTAAATTATTACGGTCGTTTTGCTATTTCTAACTTTACGTCTATCTATACGGCGAAAATGTAAAACGCAACAGGTGAGGGTTATTTATAGTTTTCCTTATGTTAATACCCCAAAAATTGTCAGTTAAGTGTTGAGGTATATAGCCTAAGGCAGTTAAACGAACCCGAACGAGAACGAGGAGCTCTAGCGCGTACATTGATCCCAGCAGCAAATTTCAAGGGCCGTGAGCTGTGCGGTTTGCAATTATTTTTCACGAATTTTATGTTTGGTCTGTTAAAGTCTTCAACCCTGAGGCCTTCATGAATTCGATTCGAGTATGAAAACGATTCGATTTTTAGTTTCGATTCAACAGTAATTTCGTATTCACGAATTCGATCGAATCTCAAATTGGTGGTGCACTTAAAAAAGTAGGAAATTTGTTTCAAAGCGTGAATTACTTACATTTTATTGAAGAACTTCGTGAAACTCTAGATAAAAACCAACTTCGAATGAAGGGATACGACACAGAAATATCGCTGAATGCATTTTCGATAAACATCGAGTGATATTTCGACGAGTATCGAATTCATGAATACCATAAATTCGGATTCGAGTCAAATTTCTAACGAATCGAATTTGTAAATAAGGCTCCTGGATTACTAAAGTATAACAAATTTTGCGAAAGGAAAACTTATTCTTTAAAATAACCACTCGTTTCACCTGAGCTTGGTTTGGATTGTCTGTACCTTAGCAATTACTCTTGTTTACACCTGTTATTTCCACTAAATCATCGCCTGAGTGTCTACTAAATCCAGAAAAATTACCAATTTTTGATTGAAATGCAAAACCACGTTGGCGCTAGGAAAAGCAGTTACCTATAAAAAAATTGTTTTGAAGCGACTATTAAATATGTACATATGTATTATATATAAAATTATTTATATGTATTTTTGACAAACACATTTTTTTACGAATTAAGGGGTCTACCCACTTCGTCAACAATTTTTTTTGGCGATTCTAATATATGTATTGATATAATTCTTTTTGGGTTACATTATAATACACTTAAAGTTGAAAATTTTTTTTTTATTTATTTAACATTGTTTTTTTTAATAAATGCAGTATAAACAAAATACGCCAAATCAGCTTGCGTCGTTAACATCTCGCTTTCGGATAATCTGAAACAGATTTCAGAGAAGATTCATGATCAGTAATGTAATGGCTATGGCCCGTACTAGAATTATTAATTTTGGGGCAAAAATAACAAAATGGCGGACCGTTAAACAAAAAATTTACGTTATTAGCTATTTCATTGTAAAAAACAATTTTAAAATCAATATTTTTGCTTGATTCTAGTATGGCCGATAGCCACACATGTATAAAATATGTGGAAAAAATTTGAAGAGAATTGGTCGAGTAGATTCTGAAAAATTTAGGACGCAAGGCGTATAAACGTTGTTTTCAGAAAAACGCGTTTAAAGTTTTTTTTAACATTACGCGGCCAAGCAGTGATTTTCGAAATTCGCTTATAAATACGGAACGAATGCTTGGATTTTCTTAAAATTTTTACACAGTATTTCTAAAACACAATACTTTCGAAAAATATAAAAAAAAATCAATTTTTGGAAAGTTGAGAAGTCGATAGACCCCTTAATTAAAAGAAAAACGATAAAAACAATGATTTTGTTTTCTTTTTCAACAATTGTCTGAAGATCGAACACCAAATTTTTTCTTGTAAATAAAAGCTAAAATCTGAGAGCAAAAAAAAAAAAGGTAAAAGCTGTCTAACAGCTGTTAAAAACAACTGACTACGCTACATCCTAGATAATAATGTAATATATGGTGTAAATTTAATCAAAATCGGTAGTACATCTCGTGATATTTTGTCCATCAGTTTGAAAATAATGATATTTTGTCAATCAGTTTTAAAACAGTAGTTTCGAGAAAAACGCAAACGAAGTAAAAGTACAGCGTCAGTGTAATATAACCAAACATTTTTCTATATTACCTTGAATTTGTGATTTCTGGTCCATACAATGATTCTTCCACAGACAAAGTGATTAATTTAAAGGGTCTTATTCGAAAGGTACGATAAAGATTTCTATTCAACAATTATTCCTTGCCTCACTCATTTCAAATTGCCATAACTCAGGTAATAATTGGCATTTTCACAAGTGGAAACACTTAAATAATAAATAAATAAATCTAGGCTAAAATATAAAAGATTTTTTGAAAATCTCGAGATGGTGTAATATGATGTGTGGAATAAAATAAAACGTTTTATGATATTTTCGATCTCCTTTCAGTGCAAAGATTAAATGTAATGTTTATTTTTAGTCGATATTTTTACGGATATTTAATATAATAATATCAACTGCAGGAAGGTTTAGTAATTTAGGTCAGGAAGCAAAAGGAGCAAAGCTGCCAGTTCACACTATAATTTACTTAGCCAACAGTTTGCTTAATGATTCAATAGGACAATATTTAACTTTTCATATGAAGTTTTTTGGTTGTGTGCCAATTTATTATTTCAAATTTTGTTCATTTTATTTCATTTATTAGACCTATGCCATTCACTGCCATAAAATAATCATCCTGTTACTCAAAAACGAAAAAAAAAAATTAAAAAATATTCAAACTAAATTTTCACATATTTGTAAATTTGAACTTTAGTTTTCATAGTAGTCGACGGATTGGGTTTTGTGGGGCACCGTTGGATGCTTGAGAATATGCACTTTCGATTGAGTTTTAATTTATAACTCTGCACACACATCGGCTTGGTGTCCTGGATCGAAACAACACGTCCGCACTAATTTTTGGGCTCATTTGTCTCAATCCTGATCAGAGCCTGAGTAATCTTGTGCATTACATGCCTTATATTATCTTCATCGGGTTTGCGCGACCTGGTCCTGATTAAGTTCAGACAAATTGTTGCTAGTCGAATAACTTTGCTTGCTGATGCTTCTCGTATATCAGATGTGAGAAGTGCATAATTTTTAAAAATGTCCTACTGTGTGGTGTGACATGTTAAGTCACTACGTCTTATAAAACAAAGTCTCTTGTAGCGTCGGTGTGCCTGCGCGATTTTCTCTATAAATACTGAAAGGAGTTTGTTCCAGTTTTCACGATTAGATAGATTGATTCACGAAGAAGGTTTAGATATATAATTGATTAATGTTTTGGATAAATTAGACGACATATGACAATGAATATGGGTGAGGTCAAAAAAAGAAATCGTTGATAAGTTAATCTTCACGTGCGCTGCGAAACTAAATAATTTGAATCCCGGCCAACACTGAGAGCGGGGAAGCTAGTTTAAAATAAGGAGGTGACTATTTTCACCTTAAAACGTGAAACCAGAAACCAGAAAAAATAAATTCACAGTAAAAGGAAAATCTTTATTTAGTAGGCATTTTGTAAAAGGAAAATCTTTAGTTAGTAGGCATTTTGTAAAAGGAAAATCTTTAGTTAATAGGCATTTTGTAATTTGAATGAATTTATTTTTTCTGGTTTCTGGTTTCTGGTTTCTGGTTTCACGTTTTTTAAGGTGAAAATAGTCACTCGCTTAAAATAAAGTAAGACTTGGGGAGACGATTCGCCAGCAAAAGAATGCTTGAGATATGTACGTCGCTGTCCTAAAGATTATGTTTTTCGTTTGTTGATGTTAAAGGTTAGTTTGTAATTTAATTTCTGCAAAATATTCTATTATGTACTATGAGAAGAATTTTTTTTAAATTGCATATTTAAAAATTGTCTAAAACTGCGGTTTATAAATATTTCGCTTAATAAAAAGTTACATAATTTGTACATCAAAATATAGTTTACTATTTTCTTTTAAAATTAGCACTCTATAAAATTTTTTTAATTTTGAAGAACTCACCATGAATAAATTTATTTTAAAACCCCTTAAAAATCCTTTAAAAATGCTATGATTTTACAAGCCCACCTGTTTTTTTTGACCAACTACTTACTGCATTCAGTGACTTATTGCGCTGCTAATGGCAATAAAGCAACTATTTTAGCGTGTTATTGCTACATGCTTATTTAAATAAGGCATAGGTTAAGTAACGGTAACGTTAAGCGAAATGAGGTGAGCTTATAAACAAATTGCATTAATGAAGCTATTTCCAGTGTTCACACCTATTATTGTGACCACTACTGTATATTTATTATATTCCGACAGTTCTTAATAATGGGGCTTTTGAATTTTAAACGCCCCCTAATTTCTTGAAAAAACAAAAATATTGCCCAGGAATTTGAAAGCGATCGGACAATAAAATGAAAATGCGAAATTAATGGAATATATAATTCTTTACAATTTTTTAACAATAACAATTAATAGTAATAGTAAATAATAGAAAAAGGTATATTTACAAAATAATTACAAATAAATTTTTGTTTTTAACCTATGACAGGCTTAAAGCGGAGATAAAAAACTTGGTGGAGGAAATCTACTGTAATAGCATTTAGAGGTCTTAAAAGTTTCGCATGCATAAAATTTGGTACCATGGGTCATCGTCTTTTTTCCTTTCGTTTTACTTACAATGCTGTGTGAAAGTGAGACTGTAAATTAGGCAATGTGTATTTGCGTATATGCATATATAAGCGAATTTAATTCTTTACCTTTTAGCTGAATTATACTCTAGGATACCTATAAGAAACATTTTAATAAATTTAGCTATAAGTTATCATTATGATTAAATCCAGAACCGGTCTGAAGCTTAATATCATGTAAAATTACAGGGAATTAAGTTTCATTAATGTCGTCCAAGCGGAAGTCGGAGTCAAGTAACTCGAAGACCTCTAAACGTGGTCGGAAGAAGAGGGAGAGCGATTACGATGAGGATCTTAGTGACGGAATGGAGGGTGTTGATGGTGGTAAATCGAAAGTAGAAGTTCTAATTCCCAGCGAGGATGTTGAGCCTCCGACTAAACTTCCTGAAGATTTGCTTCAGACGTATGATAAAACACCAGGAAAGCTCTTAATTGCTGGAATGGTAACATGGGATTTAACTGGCAGACGAGATAACAAAAAGGGAAAGGTCATCAAAGTTCGCCCAAATTTGTATACTTTTCATCGATTCACCGACGAAACGGTATTTAGTAATATCTTATATTACTACTGTAATTTTTAATGCGCTATTTATTTTTAGTACCGTCTTATATACAGTGGGTGTTCATCAGCTCACAGTGTGATCGTTAACATGGACAGGAAGGCCTTAACCTTTGGTAGTTTTCAATTGTCGTTTTGCAAGGATATTAATTTTTTTAAAAAAATTTTCACATTACATTTAGGTCGTAATCAGTGGGGCCAGTTGGGACAACCGGAGCAAAAAGTATACGAGAAACCGACATTAGTTCCTGGTTTGGAGAATAATAATATCATCCAAGCTGCTTGTGGGCGCAATCACACCTTATTTTTAACAGGTACATAATGAACATGTTTCTCATAAAAGTTCAATCTATTTACTTTTTATAAATTAGACGCAGGCACGGTCTATGCTTGTGGCGATAACAAGAGTGGTCAATGCGGTGTTGGCAACAGCACCCCGACTATTTTAACTGCAACAAAAATTAACTACCGCGGTCCACCAATCATTCGCATCGACTGTGGCGCGGAGTTTTCTGTTATTCTTGACATTAAAGGCAACCTGTACACTTTTGGATTGCCTGAATATGGTCAATTGGGCCACAATACAGATGGCAAGTACTTCGTTAATGCCAACAAACTTACATTCCATTATGAGACTTCCCCTAAGAAAATCGTACTCTATATTGAGAAGTCGAAGGAAGGCCACGTTACGCCAGTCGACAATGTCCAGATCGTTGATTTTGCCTGTGGAAACAACCATACAGTAAGAATAATGTATTATTAGCTTTTTTAAGTGTCATATTATCGGTATTAAATAGAAACAATTTTTTTCGTATCGATCGGGAATAAAGAACAGACAAAACTTTACATTGATTTCTTAAGGTTGCTATTGATTCTAAGAAGAGAGCATACAGCTGGGGATTCGGAGGATTTGGAAGACTTGGTCATGCTGAACCGAAAGACGAATTAGTTCCAAGGTAAGTTGCTTATTTAAGTTTGTATATTATCTTTACAACATAATGTGTTTCAGATTAATTAAATACTTCGACAGCCAAGGAAGAGGAGTTCGTAGTATTCATTGTGGATCTACATATAGTTTAGCTATATCAGACATCGGCGTACTTTTCTTGTTTGGGCAAAACAAGAAGACAGGAGAGGCAAATATGTATCCGAAACCTGTGCAGGATTTGGCAGGTTCATGAGAAACTTTATTCGTAACAACTGTTCGATTCTAAATTTTTCTGTAATTTCAGGATGGCATATTACAAGCATTGGGTGCTCGAACACATCAGTTCTCATATCGGCAGATGATACGCTCATTGCTTGGGGTGCCTCACCAACATACGGGGAGCTGGTAAGGGAATCCTTTGTTGGTATTGCAAAAGAATTTATATTTATTGCTTTTATGTATTATGTAGGGCCTTGGAGATATTCAGAAAAGCACTTCAGTACCAAAGGAGGTGACAAAAATGGAGGGAATGAAGATACCTCAATTGGCAATGGGATTTTCGCATTCGTTGCTTTTGGTCAATACTGAACATGATCTCACAAAGGAGAAATACGAGAAACTTGCCGAGTTCGAGTTCGATGATTAAGAAGGCGGCTAATAAGCTAAGATATATAATCACAATCCGAGATTCCGTTGGTGTTGGTTCATAGTAAGACAAAAGTTGCGATCCTGATAGCTCAAAGATATTACCGCTAAGCACCACAAACTGAAAACATTTACTTAAACAGATATTACGAAGTACTGCATCGAACGGTGTTGTCGCATTTTATACTTTTAACATGATAAGCATACTGCAAATGTTAATAACTTTTAGTTGAGAAATGTGAGAAGATAGGGTGTCATTTTAATTATGTGCCCTCCGCATCTTGATTCTTATATTTTTTCGAACACTCGTGTGAGTAGAGAAAGACTGCTATACTGCCAACCAAAAGATAAGTAGCGGCCAGGTATGGTCATTTTATTTACATCCGTTGGACATAAGTTCTTTATATCTTACCAAGACTAGTTGTAGACATTAACGGAAAATAAAAGTGAATTTGTGTAGTTTTGTTCAAATATGTAAAATTTGGTGACCTAAATTAATTATTTTTTTTTTTTTTAATGTCGAGAGTTCTGTAGCCATCCAGTCAGTATTTTTGTCATTTTTAATTCCCCAATTTTTGTGAACATTATCGCGTGTAATAAACTTCCACCAATTATTTCTTAAGTCTTGCTTTGTTTTATTTTCCTTAATTTTTTTTGAAGTTTTATTCTAAGAATGAATATAAATGCATCTCGTTTTCCTTATATGAGGAGTGTATTTCCAAAAGTAGTCGAGACTAAAGAGTAAAGACTCATCCCTATCATGAATTCCATGTGGAATATAATTTAACTCGAAATCAAATTTTCACTGAAGTTCGAAAACGAATTACGAATTCCACTGGAACTGTTGGACAAGAATGTTATATGATATTTAAAATCGAATTCCAATAGATGTAGCTGATGTTGATGTCGATGTGTTGCCAATGTCCTTCCCGAAAGCCAGACCATTCACTTCTTATGCTGCTTCTCATCCCTGTATTAAAAAATGTTTGTACATAGGCATTTACAATTTATTTTATTGATTTCGTTACATGTTATTCGCGCAACTTCCTCTTCCAAATTTGAAAAAAATTTGCAACCTCTTAGCACATCCATCTGTTGCAGAAATTACTTTTTTCTTGTGGGTGAATGTTTTTTCCAGATATGTACTTTAAAAATAAGACGCATTATAAATGGGTTTTATTTGATATACACAGTGACTAAAAAACCGTTCACAACATACGGAAGTAGCGAATTGTTTTGCAAATGAAAGGCAATGGAACAGTTACTTGTGTGTAATGTTAGAATTATTGTAAATTAATATTTTGTGTCTACCTTTGTTTTTCAAACAGCCACTAAATTTTTTTGGAAAGTTTTCAGAAATATTTTTTAAATCCTCTTCTTGAATGGACTCCTAAACATCGTTTGTTCTCTCCCAGAGCTCATGAAAATTGCTCAGTCTCCTTTTAATAATGAACCACTTGTTTTCGATTTGTTGAAGTCTGGAGACGCAGGTGGCCAATCCAGAGCATTAATATTATTATTTAATATAGTATGTTTAGGATCATCGTCGTGTTGAAAAATTATCCTATTTCTGCCACCCGAAAAGTACCGAAGCTCTCCATCAAAGAAGAGAATTTGAATGCAGTCGTTTGCTGTCGTACGATTGGTAATCCGATGTAGTTTACCCAATTTGGTACCCAGCATACAGCCCCACACCATAATATTCCCTCTTCCGAACTTGATAGTACGAAGGTTGAACAAACCGATCTTGAAGCGGTCCAGAAGGCTTTTTCCATATCCACTGTCTTCCATCAGAGCCTCAGATTTATTTTCGTCTCATTGCTAAAGACAACTTTAGCCCAGTCGTCCAAGGTCCAGTTTTGGTGTAATTTAGCGAAATCCAAGCGATATTGTTTGTAACGTACGGGTAGTAGGGGTTTCTTCACTTTAGGTCTACCACGTAAACCTTCACATGTTAGGCAATTCTGGACAGTTTCTGTGCAACCGCTAAAATTTTTCGTAGAGACCAGGGGCTGATGAATTTAAGTTGAAGTGTCCATCTTTCCATTTTGCGCAAAACGCACCACATCAAGAAGCCTCCGGTGAAAGCAACTTAGGTCGATCTCGCACAAGAGAATTGCATAAGTTTGCAAATTTTCAGATGCGTACGACAAGTAGAAGTAGGCGAAATGTGAGTTGTAAGATTTGCTACAGTCAAGCTAATAAAAGCGTGTTAATAAGTAACAGAAGTCATCAAGGGAAGGTGTCCGTAAATACGCATCCGAAAACAACAGCAACTTTTCCTCTTTTATTAAAATTTAATTGCTAAGTACCTTTTGATTCAGTATTTAAACACCGTACTTCAATACAGCATCATAAAGGGAACGCATTTAATTGTTTTAAAATTATGAATAAAGTGATATTGAAGTATATAGGGTGTTTTTTTAAAGCGTATGTCAAAATTAGTGGGATAAAAGAGCTGAACTAGACACAAAAAATTGTATGGCAAAAAGGCACTACAAGTTCAAGTAGAGAAAAAATTTGCTAATTTATTCGTGGAAAACCTTTTGTAGAATATTAAAAAAAAATTCGAATTTTAAAGAAATTAAACAAAAGTTACCAAAATGCTCTTTGTTTAATTAAAAATCTATTTAAGTTAATGCTAATATCTCACGAAAACTGCTAAAAATGCCATCCGCCACTTTGGATGCATGCTAATAACCTACTTCTAACCCACGGTATAGAGTACTCTCTATACCGTGCTTCTAACCCATATGTATGTGAAGTTAGCCCCGCCATTTTCGATTCTTGGATAATTTTTTTTGTGCTGTAATGTGCTATGGATGTTTTGTTTATGTTACTAGGTTAAAAAATGTTAACTCCACAATTGCGACTTTTACAGCTATACAACTCCATTATTATTTTCGGTGGTCGTGTTGTCTCATGTACCAACTATAAATACAGATAAAACAATTATTAGGGAGTTTCTTGTATACTTTGCTTTTGCGTAGAACAGCAGTCTCTAGACCAGTGTTGACTGTAAAAATCGCAATTGTGGAGATACATTTTTTTTCTCTATACCATAAGCAGCACATTACAGTACATTTCTTTTTCGAAAAATCGAAAATGGCAGGGCTACCTTGAAATGCAAAATGAAGTTGTGGCTTTAAAAATCCGCAATTGTAGAGATATGATTTTTTTTTTTTTTAAAGAACAAGCAGCACATCTAGAGCACGCTACAGTTATTATTGTTTTTTCCAAAAACCGAAAATAAAAATGTAGTTGTTTCTGTAAAAGCCGCAATTGTGGAGTTAAACTTTTTTAACTTAATAGCACAAAAAAAACATGTTTCCAAAAATTGAAAATGGCTAGGTTTTATTCCTTACTTTTTTTTTTATTTTATACTTCCACAGGATAATGCGGTAATTCATTCTTCAAATAAAACGAAAAACTTCCTGAAGTTCTGAAATATCCCGATTCTCGATTGGCCCGCACTTAGTCCGGATCTCAATGCAATTGAGAGTTTGTGGTCCATATTATCAACCAAACTTTTTCTTTTCGGACGGCAATATACAGGAGCCATGTAGTGCCTTTATAATTACATATTTCGGTGCTGATTTAGTTTTTGTTTTTCAATAAGTACAAAGAATGCTAATTTTTAAAAACATTTTAATATAAAATATAGTCAGATGAAATAACAAAATTAAAGCTGAAAAATTGCTAATGGTTAAATTTTGTTTTGTTACTGGCTTTATATTTATTTATTTACACTGGTTGGGCCAAGCAGTCGGAACCATGTTATGTATGTAAATATATGCATACCTTACTCGTATATGCATAGGTTTGATCTAGGAGTCTCAAATTTCGGAAGGATTTCTTTTAGATGTAGAGCTAAAACATTGGCCTATATAGGATCGAAAAACAAAAACTAACAAAGAAAAACAATAATAAAAGCCCTAGGGCTGATATAAAAAAACGATCGAATTTTAAAAAATTTGCACAATTGTTGAATAGGAATAGTGGGAGATTTTTAAGAATTTTTAGAACAGATTGAGTTCTAGCTCACAGGTTTTGATGAAACATTGTTGTTAAAACGTTCCTTTGAAATCAAATGTTACAAACATATCAACAAATTTTTATTGCAGGCATAACTTAAAAATTTCGAAAAATTAAGTCGCATAAACATAATAGCAGTTAAAGGTAAATTTTATTTTGCAAAAATTTTCATCGTAATTTCTCTTTTGTACCTTTTATTTAAGGGAATCTTCTTACACTTTCTCGGTCGAAAATTTTATTAATTTTTGTGGGACTGACAAATTAGTAAAAAAACATGTTTGAGTCCGTAATTTTTCTGACGCATGGACATATAAAGTATATAAATCTTCAAAAACAAGAAAAAATGTGTATATAATATAATTTTTTAATTTATTTTTTACAGTGTTTTTGTGCAGCCTCATTTTGAAAATTTCGATCTGTTGGTGTGCACGATTGCGGGTCACTGGAACGTTGGAAAAAAAAATATATATCCTTAGTAAAAGTATGATTATGATCATAGCATAGATTACGATAATTTTGTTTGCGCACAAATTCACAAAATGGTGGACCTCCAAATTTAGTGGTCTCAAAAATAGCATGTTTTTTTTCCTTTTAAAACCTTAAAAATTGAGAAAAAAATTAATCAATCTTATTTATTGTAGTCTATGTTGGCCTTCTTTTGTGTAGAGGAACATATTTAAATTTCAGATCGATGTCGGTTAAATAGATTTGAAGTTATCATTCATGCGGATTACAAAACGTTGTTTTGAGAAACACGTTTTTAAAGTTTTAACAAACGAATTTTCACTTATAAAATCTACTTTCGTTCAATTAGCTACATATAGTCTATACCTAACTTCGAAAGAATTTAGAATTTCCTTCTGAAATTTTCAGAGATTATTATTTAAATATGATATCTACTTTCCAATAGGATATTTTCTAAAAAGTCGATTTTTCTAACACGAGATAGGGCAAAGGTGTCCTTAAAACAGTTGTGTCAAGATTTAAATTTTCATTTATTAATGTAATGTGTAATAAATATTTAATGGATTTAAAAATAATGCACTTAAACAAGTTAATTTTATGTTAAAATTATTTATTTAATATTTTCATTAAATTTTCCACAAATTTAGTTTCATTTATGCTTTAGGTAAATAAAAAGTCATGCACAATGACTTAAAAGAAATTTCATTAAGGTTGGATCAAAAAGGTATGTTGTCCTGGACTCCAGTTCAATTAAGGAAATCTGTTCTGTGATACAAGAGCCTACATCTTAAAGTCCACCTAACTTCAAGTTTGCTTTAGAGAGTTTAATTCAAGAATGTAAATTAATGTGGAGTACCATCTTACGATTATAAAATTACCTCAAAGCAATAAACTTTTTACGTCCTTGCACATTCACCGGCCAGAAGGGCACAAAAACAAATATTCTTGTTTTATTGCAAATATCAAGGCTAAAAGGATTCAGTCTTATCGACGGAAGTCAGAATTTATCATCTTGAAATTTTATCGTCAATCCCAATGCACGGAAAAAAGTAAATCTCCTTCCACTTCAATCAATCGCGGTAGAACTTAAGTAGGTCGCTCGCAGGGGCGGTAAAAATTAAATTATGCGGAGCGGTGGCGGATACTTCGCATTTGTCTTATGCCATCTGGTTTGAATGAATTTCCATTTGAATTGAACCAGGATACGGTGGAAATTAAATTACATGAATCTGTCTACCAAGAGGCAGCCCGCTCCCCAAAAGCGAGCAAGCAAATTTTGCTTTTTAAGCACTCGCTGGTGCGTTTTCAGCATTTAACGAATTACAATTTAATGATGGTATCCAAGTAGCTGATTCCTTCTTTCTGCCGTACACAAAAGGTACGAAGCTCAATTCAAATTGTTTTGTTTGGAAAGCTTCGCGGATTCGTTCAATGATTAATGGAAAATATTATTGCACAAAATAAAATTCGAATTTTAGGGATAAACCTCTGCATAGCGAATAGTCGATTCTGTGAAATGTACTTACGTTGCCCGTCTTATTGAAATTTTTTATTAATTCAAAAAACATGAGATAGAGAATTTGCAGATCGATCAAACGAAATGTAAGCAGCTGTTGCTCCCGAGACGAAATAAAAGTGAATTCAAAGTCTTCTTTTGTAAGGTATTCTTGTTCGATATAAAGAACATCAAAATTTCTCTTAATGCATAAAATTAAGAATTCCGGACAAAGGAAATCGTATTGCAATTTTGATTCTGTACAGTTCAATTGAGAATATATCGCTTATAGGCAGATGAAATTATTTTATTTTAGGATTAGGTTCTTAAAAATGTTGTTGATGATTATTTTGTTGATTAGTTGAAAAGAAACCAATACATTTTTTAAAGTTAGATTTTTTTAGAAAAGAAAGAAATTGATTTAAAATAATAAAAATAGTATTAGTTCGACAACAATTTATATACAGAGTGTCCCAAAAACCAATGTCTAAACGAAAACTTATGACTGTTCCAATAAACCAAACTTACCCTAAGTAAAAATCTCCTAGTTTTCGAAATAATGGTAATTCTATGAAATTTAGGAAATCCGTTAAATTCGAGCAATATTTTCGGTGTAATGGCCACAAACTTTGATATTTTTTTATAATGGGTTTTTCCCAAATAATTACCGAAGGAACCTCTTATCTTATCAAAGCAAAGAGATTTCCGATAGGGCTGTCGTTTTCTCATAACAAAGAATTTTTTTTCAATTTTATGTGTATCAACATTTTTTCCTTCAAGTTTGACTATTCGTGCCGTAAAAAAATATACTGAGCTAGACTGGACAATTGATCTAAAAGCTGGCGCATGTAGTTTACATTTTAAAAAGGTTTTACACCTACAACGTTTTTTACTTAAGAAAAGTAATATCGATATTTAAGTAAAAAAGACAATGATTTTTTACTTACATCATTAATGAAATTTTCGATGAAAAACAACCTTTCCTTCATCGCAATACCATTTTAAAGTCTTTTGGGGTACTATTTTAAACGTCCATAAAAGAGGTCCATTTGAATTACCCGAAACGTTGGACGGAGGTAAGTATCTTGGTTTATTATAAAATCAACTTCCGATATTGCTAGAGGAGGCGTCCTTAGTTATAAGAAGCTTAATGTGGCTTCAAAATGATAGTTGCCCAGTGGCGGATCTAGAACCAATTTTTGGGGGAGGGCTACTTAATTTCAAATATCCCAACAATTTTTTTTTCTGACTTTATAAATAAATGAGAAAACTCTTTCAATTTAAACTGTAAAATGAACAATTATTTATTTAAAAATTACTTTTATAATTTAAAATTTGCAATTTACAAACATCAATTTACAAATATCAATTTACAATTTACAAATTTCATTCAATTGAGATCGTCCTCTCCATTAAGATAAAAAGATTAGAAATTCGAACATTCATATATTACTGCATTGTAGAAAATAATTAAAAACACTAAATATACCTTTGATAATTCATTCATCTTGATATAGTTTAATAGTTTGACTTGAATAAATTCTCGGTAAAAAACCAGAAAAACCTGCATAACAAAACATATACATAAAAAACATTAGAGTTTGTTAATGTAAAGAAAATAATATTTTGAAAAACTAAAAGACAATTATTTGAATTAGTATTTAAGTTATTCAAACAAAATTACAATAATATCAAAATTCAGGTTGTTCAGCATTGAAAGATGATGAAACTTTTTACCAAAAAAGTAAACAATAATTGGAAACTTACTTGATTTGAAAACAATTTTTTCCGTTAACGGAGCTTGTTGTTTGTCAAATGTGTGATAAAATCCTCAGTTAATAATAATCACTCTTTAAATTAAATAAAACTTGTACAAAAAATTGTAAAACAGCGCGAATGAAAATTCGAATCCTTAACCATTGACTTAACTCAAACGGTGACACTCGATATGAGCAGACTTGTTCACTCGATCGCAGAGGCGGCTCTACCTTAGGGGTCTTAAAACGTTATTGCAGTTTTGTTGTTAAAGGTATTAAGAGAACATCGTATATTCCATGCAGCTACAATAAGAAAGGGCTAAGGAGAACGAGCCCCAAGCCAACAATAATAAGCGAGAACAAAGCTGCTAAGTCTTGTTCTCTTGATGACCTTAGTTTTATTTCTCTTCCTTTCCGTTGCGTTTCTATGCGTGGAGGGCTCAAACAAATTAGCCCTGCGAAAATCTTCTACATTTACAAGCCGTGAACTGGCTCGGCGCACACACAGTTGCTTCTCTCTTACATAAATTTTAGATGTTTCTCTTCTGGCTGAGTGTCTTTCAAAGCGCAGGGGGCTCAAATTTTCTAGCCCCGCGGATGAGAGAGGTTTAAATGTGTGTGCTAGCTATCCTCTAACACTCGTAACCGATTTGGCGTGCACAGATAGCTG
Organism: Eutolmus rufibarbis; assembly: GCA_963920795.1. Taxonomy (NCBI): domain Eukaryota; kingdom Metazoa; phylum Arthropoda; class Insecta; order Diptera; family Asilidae; genus Eutolmus; species Eutolmus rufibarbis. Next base: position 31,647,119 of record OY987207.1, read on the forward strand.
TGAAAGAGGCTGTTAGGGGCTAACGTGAGATAGCCCCGAAGGATTTGAGTCGATGAACTCTTATGCATACAGTCTACGTCGCGTTGAGTTGATACCATGTAGGTAGGGGTTAAAACAAATTCTTAATAGTAGGGGTAAAAAAATTCGCCCTGTTACGTAGGGTTTGGGGGGGGGCCATGGCCCCAATGGCCCCCCCCTGGATCCGCCACTGTAGTTGCCCAGGTCATTATACATGCCAAGTCTGGACTATTTAAACGAAAATTATCCACAACGATGCGTCGGGCGTGCTGGTTCGATTTTTTGGCCCCCGCGCCCTCCGCAACTAAATCCAATGGATTTTTATTTTTGGGAATGCCTCAAAGAAATGAAGTACCCTCCGCAGCCAGTAAATTCCGAAAGCAAACGTATTCATGTTGCAGCACGGAAGATAACGAAATAACGGCCAAGGACACATTAATGATTCTTTTTGAAAAGATGCGCATGTTTCGATGTTGATGAACTTTTAATGTGGTTTCAAATAAATTTAATTAAAGCGATTTGCTTTTGTTTGTCATTTTTAATACAGATGCTAAATTTAGTTACTGTGGTAACATAAATTATGGGAATCGATATCATTGGTTTGAAAATGTTAATAATAGGATAAGAAATAAATCAGTTCCCTTTTTACTTAAATAGCAATATCACTTTTCTTAACTAAAAACAGTGGTATTTGTAATACATTTTTAAAATTTGGATTACAGGCGCTATCCGGGTTAAAATATTCATTTGATATTTGATAGTATGAATTTGATCAAGTCGACGTAAATGTCTGAGCTTTATAAAACTTTCCAGTTCCTCTTTTTGTTTTTTTTTGTTTATAAAAAAATCAATGAATAAATAATTAGTATTAAGAAAGCGTGTACACATTTATAGACGAGTTTATAGCGGGTACTATAAAGCGCATTTATAAATTAATTAAATTTGGTGCTGCCGTGTTGCAGCCGTGCTGCGGCCTTTTTCGTTTTTAGTCGAGTGCGGTCCTCGTGCGGCCTTTAAAGTTTCTCACGAGCTATTCGTATTCCGCGCGGCCGTAGTGCAGCCGATGAACTTTTTTCAAAATCAGTGCGGTCGTTGTACCGCCGTCTAAAAGCCGTGCGACCGAGGTGCGGCTATCGTTTATTTTTACTCGGGAAATTACAAAATATATGAAAGGGATTTGTTTGAAAAGAGGTAAATTAAAAATTAAAAGCAAAAATACGTCTTCAGTTAAACATATATTAAAATGTACTTTTTCTCTATACAAATTCCATTACACAATAATATTTCTTATTTGATTGCATTTTTTATTCTAAACTTATGTGCTATGCTTATTTAAAGATTCTTAAACATGTTTATGTTATTAAACATGGAATATTTAAACATAAATTCTTAACATTCAACATTTATTTACAAACAACAATGTTTTTACGAAAATAGTGAAATATTCCAGGTAGTTTACATTTTTTACCTCCTTGTTTAGATTTCAGTGCTTTGTCAACAATGCTATTTTTCATGAATTTAATTATGACGATGGAATGTTTTATTGCTCTCCATTAAATTAAAAATTCAATAGTTTATTTTAAACGTATTACTCTTGTATACTTTAGTTATTGTATAATATTATATGTAGTGTATGCATATGTAGTATGAAAATGAAAACCGCTCTCCAGTTTTGTTTAAATTTCAAATTCTTGTAATTCGGAAGCATAGAAAGTAAATTTGTAATTTTTGTTGTTCTATTGATCTTTGGATCAAAGTAAGCAAAGAATCTTATAATATTGATAAACAGAATATGTAAACTTTGGTTATAGTAACCACTATGCACCAACTGGAGAGCGCTGGCTTTAGTTAAATGGAAATTGCGCTGTGCATGTTTTTATTATTTAAGTTTAATGTTTTGTTTGTATATTCTTAATTTCAATTACAATGAGAAACCTTTGTGGGTATTTGTTGTCTTGAGTGTGATTTGAATCGTGCCTAACAATGATAATTGTGAAGAAAAATTAATTTTGGCTGAACGGATTAGTAACAAAATTAGTTTAAGCTACCAGCTTCCTAAGTCTTAAAAGTCTAATGTACGTAGTTTCAGTGTAATGTTTTTCATAAAAAAAAGGGATTGCAAATTTCGCTTTAGAATACATGGGTCTTATAAAAAAATATTTAATATAAAATAATACCAAGTCGTTGAGTGACATTGTAGTTATAACGGAAAATCATTCTTCAAATTTTCTTTGTTACACAAGATATTCAACACTTCATTTAAAAACCATTGCTATTTACTGAAAATTGGTCAGTTTTAAGCTAATATGTATTGCTTGATTGAATGTTCGTTATGTGAAGGAATTAAATTTAATTTATTTTATAATCTTGCAGCATTAGCTTAGAGATAGGCACTGTTGAAAAGTGTAGTTAGCAATCGCAACTACATATATTTATCTTACACAATAAAGTTCATAGCGTTTTGCCAAAACTTCTTTTTAGTTACATCACAGATAGAAGAATAATTAAGACGGTTCAAGAGAGTTGTATTATATACACGTTACCTTCATTACAATCACACCTACAAAACATTGTCATATTTAGCTGTAGGTTTTTACTACACTTAGTTTTATGATGTGAGATAATTTCAATTATGTTTTTATTTTTCATAATAAAATTACTCATTGGCGGGTTTAACATCAAGTCAAGTTTATCTCCTTATTGCGGAGTGGAAGTCTACAAATTGACTTGAAATTAAAAGCCCTATTTAGACATTTGCTCACTTTTTTTACATATAGTAGAAAAGTTAACATTTCACAGCGATACTTGAAATTGCTATTCATTTTACAATTCTTCCATTAATGCTAATTCTTAAAATAAAAGTTAAATGTCTTTAGTTAAAAGGTTTTATTTATATTTTAATTATTTTAAAGATAATGACATGTTTAATAAATATTTTTAATCACAACTTAACATTTAACTACACTTAAGATTAATTTTAAAATTAATACTTCAGAAATAATTGTTCTTTTATGAGACTATACTATCTAATTATTGAATTAAGTATAGCATAGTTGTTATTAAATTCTTCATATGTCCCAATCATTCGCTTTCTTTCCTTTTTCTTCTATTTTGGACAGATTTGTAAATTAACTTAACATTTTTAAGTTTTTAAAAAATAACTTTGTATAACATGATAACTCATATGAGATGTACCAATGTAATTGAATATTTAATATTTAACATACTGAAAATAAAAAAATAATAAATTTTAATTCCTATAAAAGTGTTAAAGAAGAATGCTCCATTATCATTTATTTTGAGCGATACAGGAAATTGTAACGCAAAAATCGGTTTTATTGGGCAAAACAAGTAAATTTGCGATTTTGGTATTACCATATTTACATAAGTTATAAACATTATGCGAACCTTTAGTGAAACGAAAAAATTTAAGGTAGGTACATTTCTGTTCGATTTCGAATTCTCTCAAAATCGTTCATGGACTTAAGTACGTACTACGTAGGATTAATCGTTTTCCAGGGATAGCGCTTCAAACTTTGTAAAAAGATGTTTCGTTATTATTTTGAAAACTGCTGATTATATAAAAATATAAAACTGTAAGCTTGAAAATCATTTTATTCCCAAATATCGAATTGTAAGATTAAAAAATATTTTCTCTCACGATCGATATTACGTTCATTCGATTTATAATTGATGTATTTAAAAAAAAAAGAATGACAGAAAGTTAGGAAATATATTATTTTTCAGCTCCTAATGACGTCTACAAAATCCTGAAGTTTTTCACTCGAACGAGCTTGGCGTATTCTCTCCAGAGGAGATGGAACACTCCTGAAACTTTCCAATAAAAATACTTAATTTCATAAAAAAATAAAACAACAAATTTTCTGTAGGATTAGGTACTTATCAGTAAAAATTTGGAGAGGAGAAGGGGTTCGTTCATTTTGGTTATTTAGTTTTAATACATTAAAAAGGCATAACGCTTCCCTAAATCGAAAATACTCTAAAAGATGCACCCACATTAAATTCAACTTTATTCATTCAAGCAAGCTGAAAGTTTACATTCTGGAGGAAATTATGTAAACAAAAAGTTCATGAAGGGATGATGTTCAGAATTTCCATAAAAAGGATCTGCATAAATTCGTGAGTTTGCATTTCTGTCGTATAATTGAGTTGCACGGTGCATATGTTCTTAAAGAGAATTTTTTATTCTTTATTGATTGCGCACTGCACTCACTTCAGCATACATATGTAAATATTGCTTCACTGTCGGAAATTTGGGTTATTTTTAAAACTTTCATTTTAAACCAAAAAAGATTACCGTATTTTTAAAACTTTTTAAGTTTCTTTCAGAAACATTTTTTTGTTTACACTCTTTTTTCTTTTAATGTAGTCTATATATATAACAGATTTCAAAGTATTTCACTACCATGTATTTGTGCTGATCAAAGATAAACTTAAAAATATACCAATTAGAGCTAATAGTTTAGCATCTAAACTGATTTCAGAAGCAATTTAGTCTAAATTTTTATTATAAATTGAAGGAAACTATGAAAGTTTAATTTTTAATCTTAGAAATCTTGGAGAGAGTAATTTAGTTTAAACATTAAACTGTTGAAGATTGAAAAGTTCTCAAGAACAAGTGCACGCCAATGTGCTGTTGACGCCCTTTCGGTGCGCCGCCGCAGTTTTCGTGTTTTCGGTCTAACCCATATTCTTTGAAATCACACACACACTGCCTATTTCTTTTGCGTAATTTTACATTTGCTCCAGAAAATAACGGTCTGTGCAGGCTCATTCAAAGCATCGTAAGCGACGCAGGCAGCACAAGCAAAAGCATTGTGTCAGTCAGTAAAGTGAAGTGATCGTTACTGTGCACTGTGTGTTTTCGCGACAGATTCTGTTTTTACCAAATATGGCGAGTATTGAAGGATTATTTGTTAAAGTTAATTTTATCGAGGAAAATCTAATAAAATACGTAGTATTGCAGAAGTACGACAATGATTCTGTATTTTCTTTTGAGGATTTGCTGTGTTCAGGTGAGAAAGCGAAAAACTTAAACTTAATTAGTGTAATGTCAATTTTGGAAATCTTAAACCTAATTAACTGAAAATTTAATAAAAATGGTCTGCATATTCGTATTTTATTAAAAATGGTTTACTGGTTCGACTTGAAATATGCGTGTTTTAAATTTCTCAATTTTATCATTTGTCAGTGTTAAAAGAAAGCTCAAAAACAAGGGACGATTTCGTTTATTTCCAAGACTCCAGTGGCGACATTATACCGACAAATATTGTCGTAAATATCATTTCTCAATTTATTTACTCTCCCGGTTTTGTATTGCTGTTTTGCACCAAACAATCGGAGGAACAACGTTCAGGTAAAGATATGACTCTGGTGTTAAAATTTACCAACTTTTATTACTTATTTAGAAAAAGGTGCTTTACACAGGTGTAATGCAGCAATTGGTCCTTCAATAATTTCAACAAAAGAAGTTAGTTGGTTTAAAGTGATATATTAGGTTAGGTATCTAGTATAACATAATTTTAGGCTCTCAAGCAATATATTCTATCGAATGGTGGCTGAAACTGAAAACTGAAATGTAAAAATTGTATTTCTTAAGCAGAAAAAAGAAAATAAATAATTTTTTATATTCAACAAAGGTGTTTAAATATACATTTCTCTAGAATCCTTTTACCATGTTGCTTACACAATACCATAGATAAAAAAATAACAAATATTGTCAAGTAAGGCGATCACGAAAATAATTTCCAAAAAAATATGCTGCCCAAGTTGTAAATAATTGCTGCCTTACTTACTTCTTAAAAACTATAATTCTCTAATATTTTTTTAATCTTTATCCATATAGGAGATTTTAATCACCGCAGTTAATAAAGATTTCATTAACTGCGGTGATTAAAATCTCCTATATGGATAAAGATTAAAAAAATATTAGAGAATTATAGGTTTTTAAGAAGTAAGTAAGGCAGCAATTATTTACAACTTGGGCAGCGTGCACAAAGTTTTAATAATAAACTTTAAGGAGGTTTAAATATTTAAACTTCTTTTAAACTTATAAGTTTACGATAGTAAACTATATGTGGTTTCAGATTTAAACTGTGGGAAGATTTGAAATGCAGTTCTTAAACTTTTCCAGTTTAGACTTTAAACTTAGATAGTAAACTATATGTGGTTTCAGATTTAAACTGTGGGAAGATTTGAAATGCAGTTCTTAAACTTTTCCAGTTTAGACTTTAAACTTATGGGACTTGCTCATTTTAAACATTTGAAAGTTTTCCTTTCAAACAATATTCCGTGTGGAATTATATACAATCTTTTTTGTTTAAAATTAAGACCAAAATTTCCGACAGTGTTGGGAACCTCGTTTCCTAAGAAACATTTTTTTTTTTTTAATGCAAACTTATTATTAATAAAAAAATAAGGCTGTGGTTAAGATATTTAGTAAATCCGTAATTTATCTATTGGCGAAATAATATAATAAGTATCATTAAATAACAAAAATCAACTCAAGTAATTTGTCGAATACAAAAACGTGACTAAGGACGTCATTGAAGATGCCAATGAGAATCCATTTAAATAAAGAAGGCCTGAGAAGACAATCTTCAAATAAAGGAAATTGACGATTTTTCTGGTTGTCTATAATGGGGAATTTTAAGTGGGTAAATCGATTTTCCTGGTGATTTATTTGAGTGTAATTTGTTATCGAATTTAAGATATTGTACAATGTAAGCACATCACTATTATATTACCTTTTTTTTTGATAAATTTCTGGGAGACGAATTTAATAAAACAATTTTGGTGAATAAAAGTATAAGTAAACAAATTGTTTGGCTATTAAACTTGAAATAATTGAACGGCATAAATTAAGTTTAACGTTTCCTCACGCATTCGAATGAAACGTTGTGGGAATGTTTATTTAAGGTCAACATTTATGAATATGTTTTTTAGGCGGCGGAAAAATATGAATTTGCGGAACTTCAAAGTAAAATATCTCGGACAGTACAAGCGCCACTTTTGAGCCCAAATGAATGTTTGTACAACGATGTGTTTGAATTTACCTGTATTTACTTAAAACAGTCAGAATCTGTAGCAGTTCTGTACATTATTGCTATGTTGGTAATATTGTTGCTTTATTTTTATAATGATTGAATCATTTAAAAATAAAAATAAATTTTGAAATAAAGTATTTCTATGCAAAATTCCACCAATTTATTAATTCTGTACACGAAATAAACATAAAAGTGTTTCAATTTCGAACGAATTCGAGATTTAACCCTTTTGGTTGTAATTATAAGCAACTAGTAGATTTAATAGTAATATTGCTGATTACACATGAAAAAAGTAAAACAACACCGTATATGAATAATTCCTTTGAAGTTTCTTTTGTCATCACTATTTTACAATAATTTTGTAAAGTACCCGGTATGCTAAATTTTGTGATTTAAACATATTTATTATGAAATTGACAAACCCAAAAGACGAGTTTCACCAATTTTTGTGAGATTTTAGCAAATGTTTTAGCATCGGAAAATAGTTAATTTAAATTATCCAAATTTTAAATCAGTGACTCCGAAAAGTTATATACAATATTAATTTCCAACCCTCACTGGTCACAAAGAAAAAATTCAAAGATTTCAGGATAAAACCTTTAATACCTTAGTAAATACATAAATTCAAATTCCCAAAAATTAAATTATTATAAAGGCCATTAAATTCATCATTATGCAAAAGGTTGTTCTATTTACCGCAAAACACTCGTAAAATAAAATGTTATACTCGTAAAATAAAATGTTTCACAAGATTTTTAGGTGGGTTTTAAGTATATTTTATTCATATTTCTTAATTCGTTTAGGTACCTTTTGGCTAGCACGCAGGTATTTACTCTTCTGGGAATATTTAGAAAATTTTGTATAATTTAGTTGTACTAATCTTGTAATTGGCGTTTATATTGCATGAGTTTAGAAGAAACATTTCTGCCACCAAATTAAAAATTAAATATTGTATTTAGTACTTGTCAACTTTTAGTCACGTTAATCTTTCTTAAGGATGAATAAATCAAAACTCATAGTTTCGAGTCGTTTTCGCAGCAGAGACTGAAGGATTTAAGAAAATGTGTTATAAAATTAGTTTATTTCATCAAGTACTAATATACAGGGTGACTAATATCATTCTTATTAAAAAAAAAATATTATTATATTTTCTTAATAATCTTAAAAAAGGGTGGTTTTTGGAGGTGACCCAGATTCAAAAAATGTTTTGCCCTATAATGATTTATAAACTTGGTATGGGTTCCATCTTTGTTTCTGTAACTACTAGCGGTTTGCGAGTAACAACACAAGTAACTGCAGTGAAACCTCCCTAACAACGACATTTAAGGGATCGACCGTTTACTGTCTCGATTTCGAGGTGTCTCTATTAGAGAGGTTATTATAAGTTATGGAAGAAAACTAAGTAAACCACATATAAAGATACTAAATACGTTATATACATAAATTAATTAAAAATTAAAAAATATACCTTTCGTTAGTAATAAAGTAACAAAATAAAATAAATTTCAAATTATTTAAAATTGTTTATGCATTTCAGTTATTTAAAAAAAATTAAATTTATTATTTATTATTATTTGGCTTTGCGTTTTGTTCTGTTTTAGAATTTTCTTCTACAAAGCGATTTTACAACTATTCAATTTTTCTGATACAAAAATAATTTCGTAGGGTGAATTTCGAAAGGGCAATCATTTGCCGTAGTGCATGTTCCAGTAAGAATTTTAACTAAAAATGGATGATGCAATGTCAATATACCTTGCTTAAAATTCAAGTGTCCCAATTACCGAAGGCATAATTTTTGATATTTTGTGCTTAGTATCCCATTTAAGAGGTACATCCCAATTTAAGTAGTCCTATGTAATTACAAAAATGATGTAATTTAATGTCTCAATTAAGAGGTGTCTCATTTAAGATGTCCCGATTATCGAGGGCATTTTATATGAAAATTCCAGAATTCCAACGGTGGGAAATGGTAGTGTACCTATTGGGAGGTTGTCTCGATTACAGAGTTTCCCTATGTCCCAATTAGGAGGTTTTACTGTATATGCTTTTATTTTTGCTAGAATTTCGGTTATGTGAGTATTGCAAATTAATGATCGTTTAATACATATATTCATTTATTAGCAAATTTGATAAAGTGTAGGATTATTGATTTGTCATATACACGTCCGTTATTTTCATGATTTTGTTTGGATTACAATAACATAATGTTTTTATTGTTAACTTGTTATTGCTAGATACAGTTTCTAAGATGAGAGTTTGTAACATTGCAAGGTCTGGACTTAAATGTTGTCGTATATTATTAAAATTAATAAAATTATTGAGTTTGATTCAAATTGTGGTATACAATGTTTAAACAACATGTATACAATGCATGCATCGTGTCCATTTTTCAAAGGTATGCATTTATTCGTTTACGTTGCTTTCATGCATAAATTCTAAATTGATTAAAAGGCTTTCAGTTTCGTATTTAATCGCAACAATATTCAGTATATAATTGGAAACCGTAGTGCATGTCGAAAATATCGTGGTGAAGTTGCTCTTTAAGTCCTAGCACATTACCCGCAGTTGTGCCCCTAAAATGTTTTCTATGTACAGTTTATATTGACAAGGTAATGGAGCATTTCTCTTCGTTTTCCCGCGTAAAATGTTCATAGGAAGACATATCTACCCTGAATAGGTTTATTGATCCATGCTTAAAGTGTGCTGTTTTCTTTCACCAAAAATGTCTTTTCCGTTCCGGGTCACATTAGTCGACTAAAGAGTTGGACATTAAATGCCACCAACAAAATAAATCAGACAATAAATGAAGGCGTTTCATTGCTCAGAAATAAAATGAAAGAAATGAGATGTGTTTGATATTCAAAGCGAATTGCTATCTAATTCTTTTTTTACACTTTGCTCACAGCACATTTGAACCCTTTGTCCTCGCTACTGAGAACTATTATTTTGAATATATGTAGTTGATACCTAAATACCTTCCAATTCGGTTAATACAGGTAGTGTGATGACGCCTGTGCCCTGTACTGTTTCGGTGTTGTTTTGATATATCGTGGATGGAAGGCTCCAAGTGCTGCTTCATTTGTTGACGATGGCGGGGGTGGTGCAGCCGGACTCCGCAAATGCGTCCGCAGAAATCGCTGCACGGTGTTAAAACGAATGAAGGGTACACAGGGTGATTGTCTCAGACTATTGTGATTCAGCGTCCAGTACATGATGGGACTGATGGCTGAATGGGTGTAACCTGGAATGGTAACATTATGGAATTCTTAATTCACAATTTTGCTTAATTACTTTCTTTTCCTCACCTAGCAGTAGACTGAAGTATGATAGAGTTTTGGAGCAATATTGCTTACGGCTGAACTCTGTCCATAGCACGCAAAATACATGAGGTGTCCAGCAACCTATAAATATTATTGCTGCAGCTACCAACATATTTGCTAATCGCCTGCGTGACCGCAGTGTAGATGTTTGCGGCAAAGGAATTCCTGGTCCAGGAGTTATCCCGTCCAATTTCTGCCTTTGCTGCTGGACACGTATCTCCCGCATAACTCTGGAAGAACATAAAAGAAATACAAAAGAGGTCATTTAGGGATTGAATGTGGGACTCGGTGAAATTGCTGAATAAATTAAGGGAAAGTAAGAAATGAATGCCACTAGCTCTTGGTCAGTTCTCATTTTCTGCATTTACATTTATCTTCCTTATTTCGAAAATTAAATGGCACTTAGAGAAACTCAAACAAATGGGAAAATAAAAGTATTTTAGACTTATAAATTCGTTCTTTTTAATATTATGCAATACTTTGTGAGAGAGATTTGAAAATCAATATAAAGGAATATTAGGATATTGAACATTTATTTTAAAATATAAAGCTGAGAAAGTATAAACTGCACAATGTATTCATTTCCTCACCACAAGTTAGGCCTACTCAATGCTTTATTTGTTCCAAAAGTAAAAGACCTCATTATATCAAAGATTATTGGTCGTAAAATTTGTATATATGTATAACCATTTTTGAAGAGGATTTTCTGATTAAAAGTGTTTACTATTACTAAAAATCTAATAAAACACAGTAGCTAAATTTTTGTCGCTTAAGTTTATTCATATTCAAAATTTTTAAATTATGGGGCGGGTAGTAATGCGACGTAATCCCTTTATGCGTTCAGTGTGTAATAGCGGTAGTCAGTGAGCTAAATCTCATTTATAAAAAAAGATAATGTATTGGTTTCATGCTATTTCCAATGCATTTAAAGTTAATTTCTATAAAACTACAATAAATATACTAAAAAACTATACAAAGTCTGTAGCTAAAAAGCTTTAATCTTCAAAGATACAGGTCTCAGAAAAAAATGTGGTTCATTATTCCACAGCTCACCCTACATATATGTACCTACTAATAATATTTTGGTTTACTCTCTTAATCTAAAATTGCATGGAAAATGTGTGTTTCTAGATTTGCATTAAATTGTGCTATTTTACGACTAATTAGACTAATAAAAAACTTTTTTCCCATTCTGCAGTTTAAAACGTCCCAATTTTCATTCTGCAGTCAGTATCGACTAAATATTTTCTTAAATAGATCTGTTAAAAAAATTGAACGACTTTAGCACTTCCTCATTTTATCTTATTAGGGGTCATATAAACCCTATTACAAAAGATTAGTTTTGGTATGTCGCAAGGGTCTAATTATGCGAGTTTCAACCGATATCACCCTACAAATCCAGGTTGAAACATTATTCTTTCCACCCAATTTTTATCACTCAATCATATTTTTTTGGGGTATATTTAAATATGTGCGTGCTTAAGCGAATCAGTAAGTTTTTAAAGAATATGAAAAGGTCAGAAAGCTCTTAAAGATTTTAATCCAATGTACCCTATCTGGCATATTTTTCTTGTTCCGTTTCGACATTGACAAATTACCTTATTTATGAAACTAAAGCGAAAAGTTTATACAAATACACATAAAGTTATTTTGAGATAGAGTTACATATATGTATATGAGGAAATTTCTGTTTCTCCGTCCAAAATAAACTAAATTCCAGCTTTACCTTTTACTTGTAGTATGTATATAGAAAGACCAGAACATGTCGTTCCGTATACTAATTAATATAAAATATTAGCCTAGTCGCAACCATTAGTATTATTATAAGACAATGACCTAATTTTAATTCTAAGGTAACTAATTTTTTTGCACGGAACTGGTACTCACGAAAAAAGCAATTTAATACTAGAGAAAACTCTTGGTTTCGTACATAAAATTTTTAAAAGAAAATGTTTTCTCTAGTGGCAAAATAAATAAAATAAGTAATTTTTCTTGGTCAAACAAGGCCTTGAATGTAATTGTGTAAAGAAATGACAAATTGCTGAGATAAAATGAATTAGAAGAAGCTCAAGTCGGATACACACAATAGGTGAAGGCAGCAGGGCGTAAATTCTGATGATACAATCAATCACAACAAGTATGTATTGGAGGTGACGTCGATGAATATTTTGGTCCTGTTAATTTTTAAGGAAAACAATTCGAGAAAAAAATATATATGTTTTTTAGAATGTGAAATACTCCATGAGCTTTAAGAATTTTACTAGATAGAAAACATTCTGTCCGGCTAACAGTAGCACATCGGCTTTAGCTCGGATTTCGTAAATTTTATATATTTAGCTTTGATTTAATTAATTAATTAATTATAATTAGTTGAAATTAATATTTTCTTTTTTATAAACATATAATAGATAGATTCGTTCTTATATTATGGATATCAGATTACAGTTTAAGGTTCCGAATAGTACCGATAATGTTGATAATTTGAATATCCGAATCTTGAAATAAATCTCGATTAAAGTAAAACCTGCCACGAGAAATTCGTATTTGTTTTTGTATAACCGATGTGCCATGACAAATCGTAGATATGCCCCAAATATCTGCAATTTTGTATCTCGTATTTTTACACATGGGTTCAATTACATCGCTCATTTCAGTTGATATATACTTTGACACCTTGGAATTTTAAGGAGTTAAAGTCGGTCGATATAAAACTCCACAGTCGTTATCTTGACAAATTCAAACAGAAATACCCGTGGAAATTGTTCCCTTAAAGCCAAAATTTAACTCGACTAGACTTAAATCCGAAATATTTTGGGTACTTTGAAACATTACTATGATGGGAATAAATATCGATTGAATTAATTGCTACTTAAGTTAAGGTCGAAAAGAGGCTAAATGCCGAATAAATTCAAATCATTAAGTGCCGGCAATGCGTATTTATTCTACTTCTGGAATTAGGAGGTTTAATTCAGCCATGCCGTTTTTTTGCTCAGTCTCAATTTTTGTATAGAAAAATTGAACTCGATATGAAGTTAATACTCGGTTTACTATACAAATATCAATTCTGAGCTTTTCCTTTCTTTTTTAGCATAAGAGCCATTACTATCGTTAAATTTATTATTCGATAAATGGCTGAATTGTGAATGTGGTCATAGCGGATGCATGAAAGCAGCATGCAGCTGCGAGTTACATACATATATATGTAATTTACTATAAGTTGAAAACTTCTATTAAGTATATTAATTTTTCTTTAAGATCGTTTTCGCTTTTTCCTAAAGTTACCAGTAAAACCCCAAAAATTAAATTTTGACTTAAGCATGAAATTAATTTTACTTAATAAATTCTGTTGGTATTCAGTTTAAGTTTAATTTCAGCTAATGAGATAGAGTTTTAAAATTTCCCAAACGTAAATTCAAATTTAAAAATTTTCTATGAGACAGTTGCAGTTGAGCTGAATATAAAAATTCGAACTTTGTGAATCTAAAAATAAAATTTTTCTTTATTCATTAATGACTTATATCTTTTAATCCAGAATGCTCATATATACATATATATAATAGTATTCATAGAAAACTCTTCACGCCTTGACAAGGTTGTAGATCTAGGTCTAAACCTTGATTTGAAGCTATAACTTTTGGACTGCATATACTCGTAAATAGATAATATGCTCAATCGTGCTAACTCTACTCTTGGATTTATTACGCAATGGTCCAAAGAGCTGATTGATCCGCACGTCTTGAAATCCTTGTTTTGAGCATTTGTTCTCCCTATACTGGAATACGCTTCTATAATCTGGATGCCTCATTATAAATTACATTACTGGAGGAATTAAGAATGTTCAAAAACGATTTTTATGCTTTGCCGTTTGTCATCCCCCGTGGAATTATCACCAAAATCTCCCTGCCTAAGTCAGTCTAAACTGAAACTTTTATGTAAATATGGTGACTCTCTCCAAGCGTAGGGATGTAGCATGAATAGTTTTCATTCATGATCTAATTACTGGTGATCTAGACTCTCCCTATCTTCTTAGCAGGGTTTGTATTAAGTCGCGTCTTTGGCTAACTACACAGAAGTCGAAACTTTTTATATTCCGATCATCATAGAACCAATTATTGCATGTTTGAACCTCTGTCAGTCATATGTATCTAGAAAGTATAATTCCATTTGTAATGTACTAGACTTCAATTTAAGATGGATAGAGGCTCTATAAAGTGATTGATTCTTCTCGTTTAGTTTTATTCACATACTTTTATTTTTCTTACATGTGTATGAACAGATATTGAACTGTTTTAATTGTTTTTGTAGCTATTCTTATTTAATTATTTTTCTTTTTGCATAATTAAATAAAAATATACCTTAAACCAGTGTCACTGATCATTGATCAATATATGTACATTTCAGAAATCGGTCTCTGGGATCGCTTTCATTTTTATATATCAATATGATCTAAAGCAAACTTTAGACTAATAACCTAAAGTAATATGCCTATAGGAAGACGACTGAGAGATGAGAGAAAATTTATTGCGAAGCAAAAAAACGTGAGTGGTTACATATTTTTTGTTCGGAGGATTAAATAAATTGAAATTTGGCACTTGAAATTTTAATCTTTAATTGAAAATACGAGTATGTAATCATAAATACTCTCTTATGAACTAATCTTATAAAGCTGTGGTGGTTCTCAGTCCCTAATATAGAGCCGACCCTACTAATTGGAATACTGAAGAAACCTAATTTATATGTAAATTTACGCGACAATCAATTAATTACTTCATCATGAAATTACACAACTTTTACATTGCATGTGACATCAAAGTGATCAATTATTTCAATTTCTTTCCATTCTGATAATTGCCGTTTTATTAGGACTCAATTTAGAACGAACTCCTTTGCTGTTATGAAATTGGTTTCATGTCCTACCGTTCTTAACTCTTCAATTAAATTACCGAAAAATTGAGTCATAATTTTTCCTCATTTTCAAATACGGGGTTGAACCGAACCCCGGCAAGGGTAATTGCTCTGAATGATGCGCTTCGGATGAAATTGTTTATTTGGGCCTGGTACATTTTGCCTTTTAGTGGCCAAATTACACAGGAAGTTTCCCGTAAAATTTCCACGAGCAATTGACTGTGATAAGACCTGGTAAGTAAAGTTCATGCAAAGTTTGCTTTTGATGTTATGCTCATTACACGAGCCCCCGGAGATAGCGCACCTTTAGGAGTAGGTCAGAGTTTCCCTTGTGCCCAGGGAATATTATCCGCGCCTTCGGCTTCCAATTTCCGAAACAGTCACAGGCTATACTCCCTTTATTTAAAGAACTTCTCAAGGCTCTATAATAAACAACGACCTTTCGGCACTTAATGTCCATTGCGAGTGTATAAATAGCAGGAAATTGTTTCTGCTCTCACTTATATTTTAGCAGTTGCCCATGGGGTTTGCGGGTGCTGCTATCACCTTCTGCCGGAAACTAAATTTGCTAATGCGTTTAATTGTCCGTTTTTCGGCTTACCTCCTTTGTTTCACATTTTATAATTTCCTGTATTTATCAAGTGAATTACTTCAAAATTGGTCGTTGAATTATTACTATGTAAGTACCTACCCTTTAAAATATATTTAATGATTTCCTGTGCAAAATTTTTTAAAAGTTATGAAAATGCGGCTAAATAGCGAATAAAATAGGACGTCCAGAATGAACTAAAACCGGACAATTTTTGAACCTTTTATAGAAATTATTATAATTTAGCTCTAATATTTATGTCTCCGCCTCTTCTTTCGGCTTAGTCCTTCTTCAACTGCGGCATGATTATGGTAAAGTTTTTTATCAAAACAATGTCATTTATGCGCAGTCTACATTAAAATGATTTTAAACGTTTACAAAAAATTAATAAGGAACTATTAAATTAAACTTTCGAGTTTCGTAGCCAACAAAAAACCATTATAGTCTCAATTTGTCTGTCAGTCTCTATGTATGTCACAATCCCCACACCGGCCATCCATGTGAATTCAGCGTTATTAGGGCAACACGGAGAGAAATGATTTGCTAAAATATATTCAATCAATCTACTAATTCCACATTTGTAATATTTACTGAAAATTAGTATTACAAAATTTAAACATATCATTGTTTTACAAGGCCAAGAAAGTTTTAATTGAATCAATTCTGAACCTCCAGAATAGAATCGATAAAATTGTGATTGATTACGACAAATCTAAAACAAATAAATCCGGATTGATTTTATAATATCAGAATAAAAACAAACTTAAATTGATAAATGTAATAAAAAATTTATTAAAATTCGTTAAACTAAAAATAGAAAATAAGAATTTAATAAATTTATATTTACTGAAAAGCAGGAAATAACTTGATATAGAGATTTTACTGAATCAATCTTATCCTCGACTATTACAATAAAACTTGAATGTTTTTCAGTAAAATAGGATTGATACTATCCAAAATATTTACTTGGTGTATACGAGTGCGGCACTGGTAAATTTGAAGTTAGTTCTGTGCTGGCGTTAGTATTTAACCTCAAGCCAACAGTGAGGCATATTCTTCCAGATGGAAGAATATTTTTTAAAAAACGAAATTTGTAAAGAAATACGAAATTTAAAATAAAGACATGTACATTACATAAAGAATTGTTTTATTTATTTTTTCTTTTTAAAGAGTATGTTTGACCTTTTGCCTGATGTTTTGAATTTAAAGTGTCATGCAACTATTTTAAAAAGAAAGTATTTTAGTGGTAGCATAAGAAAAGTAATAAGACAAGATTTAGCCGAAAACTTTCTTTACTATTTTCAAATTTATCTGCTATTATAAGTATATACATAAATAGCTATAAATAACTTTTACCAAAATTGGCCCTGAAAAAGAGAATAATTTACAGATATTTATTTACTGTTTTCCAGCAAATTAAAAGATACATTTAGTAAATAAAGATTTATACCTTTCTATAGAATATATAATCAATTCAATATTTTTCTGACTTTAGTAAAAGAAGAATTGATTGCGGAAATTGTTTACTAATATTAATAAAGTTTTATTTAAATTCAGTAAAAATGTATTAAATTCTTTGCTATATATCACTTATTTATGATTAATTCAGTAAAATAATTTGATTAATTTTATCATAATTTTATCAAAGGTTCTATTTTCAACTTTTCTTGATTTTAGAAAATAAGCATTAAATCAATAAAATTTTAGATTGACGCAAAACCAATAGCAAATTTGATTGATTTTACACCAAATTCGATTGATATTTCTTTCCGTGAAGGCTCAAATTTTGATTCTACGCAATTGGCATTCCAAATGAATCGAATCACAAAGTAAATCTTCAAAATAACATTGGAATTTTCACAATAAATTATTCGTTCGATTAATTCTTCATGAAGAAAATAAACCCTTTACCAAAATAAGGGACGATTTTTCAATCGGTTGAAAACTTTATTTTTCAGACAATAAGGCCGGCCGCAGACGTACGGTTTCCTTATTAGGTTTCCTGATCAGGAATTCAGATTCCAAAAACAAAATGTTCATCAACGCGTTCCGGTAAAATAAGAACGTGTGCGCCTTGTTGAACATTTTGTATGTAAGCGGAGCATTTAGGTTTTCCGAATCTGAATTTTTGATCAGGAAACCTAATTAGGAAACCGTACGTCTGCGGCCTGCCTAAATCAACTTGGCTGTGAGGAAAATTTATTTTTCACGCTATTTGTCAAAATTAACTGACGAATAATAGTCCTATCTGCCGATTTAAGGAGCGAATAAATTTATAGCTATTTCAAATCAAATCCCAGTTGATTATTCGAACCCCGCTTATGCATCATTAAAATAAGACTAATTTTTTCTATATTATGATGATGGGAGGTCCTCATTGGTTTAAAAACTTTAAAATATTTATTTCTATTTCTTTTTTAATATAAATCCAATAAAACATTCAAAATTTTAACAAAACTGAGCTTCGCAAAAATTTAAGATCACCTATGTGTTGGATTTTTTGGCAATTCTGTAGTCTAAAACAGTAATTTCATTTCAAAAAACACATAAGTCATGAAATCAAAATTTTTCAGATATCAATAAAAATTTTGCAACATATTGCGAATTTTCAAGGGAATTTTTTGGCTTTATTATAATACTTAGGCTTTAAAGCATACAATATGTTTGTAATATTCTTATTTTATTAACATTGAGTTTAAAAATATTTAAAAAAAAAATTGTTTCTAGCTTAAGTTACGATGGGCAATATTCCAGCAGCCTTGTTGTCCTGACTTGGATATTATAAGGCATAAGGCTCTTCACGGATTGTGATGACACATTGTAGGAATGCTCAGTTAAAGTCAAAAGTAACTTGTATTTTCCGAGCTTTCTAACTTTGAAAATTTGGACCAAAAATTAAAATTTTTCAACATTCTGTGTATTTTGACGAAATTTTGGTAAAAAATGGAGAAAATCTGTGCACTTAAGGTTTTTCCGCTCTTTCTAAACAAAAAAAGATTGATAGATTCCTGAAAATAAAGAACTTGAAAAAGACTTCCAATTTTTTCTATTTCCTATTTCGTACGATGGTCGGCGTTGATAAATCGAATAAGTTATTTGCCTTTAATTGGTTTTTTTTTTCGGAAATAAATTTAAGATAAAGGTGAAAAATTCTTTAATTTATAGTTTACGCTAAAAATTGCGACGGAATAATGTAATTTTTCGAATCTTCAAAATTAAATTTCGCAGAAAGTAGAAGAGACCGGAATTTTTTGTTACATGATTGTTGATTATTTTACCCCAAATGAACATATTTTCAATGTCTCGCAGGAGAGACCTCAAACTTAATCTGTTCTTTAGTGCAAAATTTTGGAAAATGTTGGGTGTTGGTGGTGTTCCAAAAGGAAACCAAAAACGCTGGAGGGCCTGAAAATAACTTGGAAGAAGAGTGGAGAAACATTTTATAAGCTTTATCTCTCTATTTTGCTTTAAAATTCAAAGTACTAAAGCTTAAGGGTTTTATTTTAGAGGGTCGTTTTAAAATTTAACTGATTTTATACTTTTGCGCAGCTCATTTTCTTAAAAATTAAATTTTTAAATTGAATTTATGGAATAATTTCTTGAAAAAGTATCTCTGTTGTTTTAAATTATTTTAAATGTTAAGGCAATCTTATTTTTCTGATAAAGATTTGCCATTTTAAAATTGCGATTTAATACGAATATGTACATGGAAGAAAGTAATTCAATTAGATCCTCTGCCAAAAAGTTAGAACTATTTAATTTTAATTAAATAATTGATCGAAAGTGCAATATTTTACATAAAAAATTTTACTTTATTATACCTAAAATCTAACAAATTAAAATATGACCCCAAAGTGTGGGCTGTACATACATACACATATAGCATGTATGAGGGAAATTTTCAAAGCCATAGTCCTCCGTTACTAAATCTAATGACTTAGAAAATTATCCGTTTGGCATTCACGAAAGTTCAGATTACACTAATTGAGAGTGAGTAAGGATCAACCATTGCTGGTTCTGATTAGCAAGGGATGTATAGAAAGTGAAGAAACTCCGAGAATTAATCGTCTATATTATTCAAGCTCGAATACGATTTCCGGCGGCTGTACATCTGCTCATTACGAAAATAAGAATTATTTTGGCGTGGTTGGGTTACCGCATTGACATGTC
This sequence comes from Eutolmus rufibarbis, assembly GCA_963920795.1. Taxonomy (NCBI): domain Eukaryota; kingdom Metazoa; phylum Arthropoda; class Insecta; order Diptera; family Asilidae; genus Eutolmus; species Eutolmus rufibarbis. The sequence goes on from OY987207.1 coordinate 31,667,188, forward strand.
TATTGCTTTACATCACTCCAATCTTAATCAATTGGCAGGAGGTCGCAGGTGACGTTTTCCATATTCATGCTCATTGCTCATTGTTGGCTTTGATTAATGAACGCAATTATGCTTAAGGCAGACTTGTCTCTGTGGATACCCGGGGAATGGAGGAGGGTTCCGTAACTCTAACAAGCCTGTGATAACGTTTCCAGGTACTGATTTTGTTATGTTGGTTCTTTACCAAAAAGTATACCTATCTACCACATGCTATGCACAAACTTTTTTACATACCAACATATACATACATACATGTTTACTCTTACTCTCTTTGTTTGCACACATTTCGGAATGGTTTTGAAAGAATTGCGTATTTTGCTATTTGCGATTAGCAAATAAAAAATCATTTTTCATTTCCAGAAACTTCTGGATGAGTTCGTTCTTTTTAAAGGGTGGTGAAAAATATTACATTTTCGGCAACTCATATATCGGTATCATAAAGGAGTATTTTGAGCGAACACAAATTTATAAAACACTTCCAAATCGTAATCCAAAAGAAATGAAAAGCGTAATAGGTATTATATAAAAAAAATATATAATATGCGTACGACATAAGAGATTACGAATATCATAAGGGCAATGTGATAAACAATATTTTATACAAAAATTGTATACCTCAGCTCATAGAGAACACTCGACAGGTCGAATTCATCAAACATAAATATACATCAAAGCATCACTTATAAATAAAATCTGTCTAAAGGATCTTGCACAACCAATTTTAATAGACAATAATAATAGTATTTGCCTGGACTACAAAAAAAAAAAAACGTTCCAAAATTTAACAAATACATATCCTTAAAGCCGATGCATGCCACTTACATATTTCGACATGGTATTTTATATTGTTTTGTAGGAGTAAAAAGTACATTAAAAGTTTCTTTGTTGTAAAAAATGTATGTAGATAATACTATCACTATTATAATAATCTCATCATCGATAAAATTAAAACTCCGAATAATGTTTCTTTGCAGCTGATAAATACTTTCATGTCTAGAGTTTTGGAAATGTCAGATAGAAATGTGGATATCAGTTGTCATCATCAAAAAGTAGTTTGAACGAAAATCGAATGAAAAGTCTTTTGCATTTTCCCTGTAGTTAAATACAACAAATTCTAGTGCTTTCTTTGAAGCTATACAAAAACATATGTAAAACGATTAAAAAATTACAACCTGTAATTAATTTAAACCTTTGGTATATTCCAAAGCTAAGAAACTCTCAGGCAACTGTCATCTGAATTTTCTGAAGGTGATTTAGGTTGAGGTTTACATTCGCCCTGAATTATCGCTAAAGAAAGTAGCTTCGGGCTGAATTCAGTAATAATTGAAATCTAAGAAATACTGACTTTTACAACACTTTCACATTTTTTGTAACACATCCATATTATTAAAATTTATATATATAATAACTATACTAGTGGAAGTTTCATATTTTTGAACATTTTATAAGTAATTATTCCATAGCAGCTAGCTCCACAAATTGCATAGGAATGAAGAAAACTTCATTTACAAAACCAATTTATAAGTTGGAGGGAGTTTAATAGCTTTACCAGAACTGAATCATCCTGCCACATGACCCCTGTAAAGCTTAAACGTGTTCCGCTTAAAAGCGAGCCTCATTTTAAAACGTGGGGGACAATTTTGGACAAAATTAAGTTTTCGCTGAGATTGAAGGAAAGTTTATTTTGGCGTAATTGAGGGGTATATACTCAGTTAATTATTGCGAAATTTCAATGTAATAGTATGCAGATAAAAGCAATTTTGAAATTAAATTGAGGCATAAAATATATTTTTGGGATATGACAATAGGTTACATAATATTATGCCAGCTATACGCACGAGTAGAATCACTGCGTGGGCTTTAAATGGTCCATACATGAACAAACTTTCCCATATGTGCTCAGATCCTTAAATGTGCTTACCATAAGAATTCATAGCACTCAAACGAAGGATAATGCCGCTTGGGTATAACCTCATAAATCAATTCTCCACATTTCCTGCAGTGATTCTGCGAAGTTTAAGAATAAAGTTGGTTCGAGAGGAAGACATGCTTAAATATGTTGAATGAGGTATGTTGGATTAAAAGCGGAAGTTTTGTAAATGTAAATGGATTTCAGATCCAACCCATCGATAACGTCACTAACTTGTAAAAGTCTCATATATTACATAAAATTAATAGGATATTTGATTTTTGAAACTTTGTTTAAAAGTATTTCAGATGCAATTAATCAAATTTAGATTTCGACGAAGCAAATTTGTTTTCTGAATTCAATAAACAAATTTATAATTTATTTATTAACTAGCTGACCCGACAGACGTTGTCCTGTCCAAATTTCAATAAATTTGTTGGAAACAAAGAAATGTCTTATTTCGATTGGTTTGCTTTGCTGTGACATCACCATTTCGTTCATTGCAAGACTTTATGATACACGACATATTTTGTTGCACACAAAACAAATGTAATTTTAGTTTAATTTAGGCTGGAATGTGTTTTTCCAGATTTTTCTCTAGATCTTCCAGATTTTTTTCCAGATCTTCCATATTTTTCTTTTATTTAGTTATTTTCATCCCGAGAGCATAATGAACAAAACAAAAAAAGAATCAACCAAATATGTCGTTCCTATCGTGAGTTATGATCGAGAGAGCATATAAAAATTATGTTTTTTGTAGAAACTCGAACAAAGTTTTCCGACTTTCCTTTTTAATTGTGCTGAATTTTTTTTCCCTGAAAACTTTTCCAGGACGATAACGAACAAAACAAAAAAAAAGTATTATGCATATCCATCGTTCGAATTGTGAGTTATGGTCTTGAGTATAAAAATCCCATACAAAAAACACTCAGTTTTTTCCCGAATTTTCCAATTTTCCGGGCAACTTTTCCAATTTTTTTTTGCCTAAAAACCTTGTTCGGACTATTACGAACATTTTTAAAAACAAATAGCCAAATCGGTCCAGCTGTTCTCAAGTGATGCGCTTACCAACGAACAGCATTTAATTTTTATTTATACAGATTCATTTTTAAAACATGTTTAAACTTTAAGTCATACATAAAGACGAAGCTATAAAATGTTGTTGCAATTTTTCAGATTTTCAAAATATGCAAAAAGGAGAATATTTTGTGACAAATTATCTTTCATTTATGACAAACAAAAATCGATTTTTAAACCTTTTGCACAGATTTAAGATTCCTCTTAAGTACGCGTCCTTCATTATTCCCATGTTAACAATTGAGAAAATAGTGTCCATATAACTTTTGGATTTAAGGGTCCATTGTAAAATTCACTTTATCTGATAATAAATCCCTCTATCTACCTCGGCGCCACATTTATGTTTAGAGATTCTGTTGGCAGTTTATGAACACTAAATGTGTCTTGTTTCTTCTATGGTAAGCTACACTAAGTGTCCATATATGCATATTTTACAGTTTCACATACATACTTAAAATTGAGAACCTATCAGTAGAAACCGTAGCTGCAATGTTATGAAGAACTTTTACGATTGTAATTTAAAGCAACCATATTTTCATTTCATAGCCCAAACCTAAACCCATAAGCGATGAAGTGCAGTGATTTCCTATTCAAATGTGGGTTTTATCTGCATACTCAGTCGTAAAACGGCAACGCATTAAAAATTCGGATGAGTTGCCAATAACCATTTCTCTAGATACTTCCTGGGATCGTTCTAGGATAGATGCATGATACCACCGCAAAATCACTTTTGCATCCTTTGGTACATTAAAAAAAATAGAATCATAAAAGTTTCTTAAACGATGCTACAAACGGCTTAAGTTTATACCCTTAAATCATTTTGTCGTATTCACTCAATAGTGCTATAACCTTAAAATTAATCTGTAAAAGCGACTGGCTTTTCCGCTAACGTTAAGTAAAGTAAAGTTACCGAAGAGAAGTATTAAAATTACACTTACCTAGGAGATTTTGGGCTCGTCTTGATTATGGTCTCCATCATTAAATTCTTCTCCCCCGCAGGGTTGTCCTCGTCGGAGCTGCCGTTGCTGACCACTCCTCGGGCGGCATTGGCCATTCCGGTCACAATGATCATGTGAGTGGGTCTTCGTAAAATTGGCATCGGTAGTGGGAGCTCCCCGTGGGCTGCTCTGGCCGTCAGTGATAAAGCACAAAGTTTCCGGCGAACGCCATAGTGATTTAGGATGACTCCAAGTCCGGGAAAAATGAAGACGAGGACGGTGTGAACGACGGTGAAGGAGGTCTGCAACTCGTTCGACCCGAAGTCAGCTGTGCAGGCCGTGTAGCTCCTGTGGTGACTAATGATTGGGGATTCCCTTGTATAAACAATGTTCGTGATTCGATATGCTAAGAGGATTGGGATGCAAATAGCGCTAGCACCAATCCAGGAGAACGTTGCTAGAATCGCGTGGACATAACGCCTTTGTCTCAGCTGAGCTAAGCTCGGATGCTTGACCGTCGCGTACCGGTCCAACGAGAGCATCAAAAATGATATCGTGCTTGCTGCCACAGGCATCGACTGCAAAAAATATAATAATAATAGCTTAATTTCATATATGAAATCCTATAATTATAAATATAAATCGTATTTTTGTTCTCTTTCAATTTTTAAGTAGACAAGTAGACTTTAAGGAAATACTGCCTATTGCAACGCATCTGATGAAAAAAATTTCGGAAAATGAATGATGTCAAAACTCGTTTTAGAGGTCGTAGACTTCAAAAATAATGTATGTACATATTAGGTACTATATGGGATATAACGAAATTTGTGGATACGATAGATGCCGTATTTCTAAATCAATTTTGACCAAACTTCGCCTATACGTTTATACCGTCAATACTTCGTCTAAGTTCGTAAATGGGAAGAATCGGTCAAGAGGGGGAGTGTGTATAGGAGCTACAAAAGTTACATAAAAATGATTTAGACCCCAAATCTCCCGTATTTCTTAACCGCTATTGACCAAAATTAACATAACAATTGACAACATGTATTTCTAAATCGTGTTCTAAATGGTGGTAATCGGTCAAAGGCGTGAGGGACTACATACATCAGTTTCTAAAAGTGATTTTGTTACTACGATAACTGCTCCATTTCGTAATGGAATGTGATCCAACTTTGCGCATGCATTTATTGGCTCGATATCTAGGTCATATTAAAAAATTGCGTGGTTTGGGGAGGGAGGAGGGGGTTATATATTTTAATTTATTTCAATGTAGACCGTATATTTCTTAATCGATGATGATTTAAACTTCGCTGACAAATTCTCCATGCAATATCTCAGCTCTGCTTCCTTCTGGCTGCCGCCGAAAGGTCGTTTTTTCTTTTAGGTCAAAATATTAAAAAGTTTTCATAGCATATTTAAAAGACTAGGAAGACCTTTACCCCTTTTGGACGTTACGTTTTAGGATGAAAGCGTGTATACTATGGATTAACTTTAAAATTTTGATAAATCACTCTTTTCGGAACAATTCACCATATATCCATATATATTATAATTTTCAAGGATTCAGATACTGAAGCATTTCGATACTACCAAACTCTCAAATGCTCTTTAAGGGTTATATTACATTTCAGAGCTCCAAGAAAAACGTTTTTCAGGAATTTATTTTGGGTAATGTTTACTAAAAAAAAATTCTAAATGTGAAAGGGTATATTTCGGCAAGTTATTTTGAACGTTTCAGCGGAAAATACTAATATTTGTAGTTGTAGATGATCTTCTGAAGGCTGTCAAAAAAATGCATTTTTTCTATACAAAAATACTCGTCAGATCGACTTGGATTTCGACTTGAATTTCTAATTTTCCATGCAAAGAAAAGTAGCAGCCAAAAAAATACTACATTACATTCATAAAAGTTTTTTAATTTATTTATATACTTATTTTATCTCAATTTCCTTATTTTCTAGTGAAATATGTATTGTACAACACTAATTCAAATTCTTATATTACCGGAAAATTAGCTAATTTCGCTGGATATTAAAACCTTATGTTTTGTTTTATACAATCTCAACTTGAAGATACTAGAATTATTGCAATTTGTTATGTTTCTCCTTAGAAAACTAGTAAAATCCTATATTAGAATTGATCTGGATGAATGAAGCACTTAGGAGTGAAAAGCAATAAAAATGGGTTAAAAATTCTTGATATTGAGAATGAATACTAGCGTACATAATGTAGATTAATGGAATAATGCTTCGATTTTCTACTGGGATACTCTAAACTCAGATCTTTGAACTGTGGTACTCTTTTAATAGAGAAGGGCTAAGAAGTACTCGGGCAATCGACTCCAAGTCTATACTAGTAGGGGAATGGTGGCATCAAAGGAATATTTGTGTTTCGAATGTTCTAGTAAATAAATGAGATAACCAATTAAACAGTTGCAAATAGAATTAGAAACCTCAGTTAGTTCACTATTGATATACAACACAATAATAAACCTTTCTTTAGGCTTAGTTGCATTGAAACGGACACGACTATTTATGGAAGGGACAGTGCGCAATAATAGGGAAAATCACCTTGTACTTTACTGAATTATTAATAAATAAATATACGCATAGATAAGTCCGTACCTGTGCCTTAAAATTACTTTTTTAAAACTAGTTGAAAATCAATAGTCTTACTTTTTTTTGTTCTTAGACAATTCAATTGAAAATTAACACTTACAAATAATTCAATAGGAATCCACCTGCCTTACATTTTTTTCCTAAAGATAATACAATTGAAAAGTATCATTTAAGAGATGTTCCCAACGGATGGGACAACACATTTGTTTTTTGAATTTCTTTGAAATTTACACGTCCGTTTCATAAATATCACACATAAATTGAAAATAATAACCTCTAAAGCTACAATTTTATCTAAAAGATATTTTTTTTAATTGTTTACCTGTAATTGAATAAATGACTTGATGATGATTATATGCAATGGCAAACATTTCAATGAACTATTTGCAACATTTAGAAAGAATTATGAAAAATTGACTTTGCATCAGGAATAAATTACGAATAAATTGTATAAAACCGCCAACTCTGAAATTACACTTGAAATTAGGGTCGAATGGGGGTAATTTGGTGTTGCCACACAATAAAAATATTTTTGTTTTAGGGAGATTTGTAGTTAGCTCGTAATTTGAATTGTCCGTTTTAATACGTGTCCCTTTCATGCCACCTCTCCCCTACTTTCTAGAGTCTAGCCACTAGTGCGAGCATTTTTTTATGTGATTCTTTTTCTCGAGTTGTTTTCTGCCTAGGGGTTGACGGGATACAAAATGGAAAAAAGGGAGAAAGCTCATTTTTCCAAATTACAACAAATAACAAGATGTGTATTCTTTGTCATGTTGTCTGGAAATAGTTTCGAGCTGGGATTTAAAGAAGTTAAAATTAGCTTCTTTAGTTTATCCTTAATTAGCACAAATAACTCTATGCATATCTTTTCATACATTTTAGTTTATAGATAAAAACTAAACTGAAAATGTATTTTTTAGAACTTGTAAACCAATATGGATCTTATTATTTAAAAAGCTTGGGAAAAACTACCTTCTTTGCGTTCTTTAGCAAAAAAATTGTATAATATGACACACCAATTGTAGCTGTAGTGTATAGGTACTCAAATTAAAATTACTAATATATTTAAAGCCTTAACTTAATAAAATTGTTCATAAATATACGTAAGTCTCTTAGTATAACTTTAGCAAAAATGATCGACAAAATTTCTAAAATAGGTATTTTCTTCAAGGCAATAGAATTTAAAAGATATTGGACATTTTCATTAATCATACACTCTAAGAATTTACCATTTTAAGCGATATTAAATAGCAAATCTTGTCCGTTTTCAGCAGTTCTCCGTTTAAATGTTAATGACAAGAAAATAACTTTTTCCAGTGATGTCCGGATTACCCCTATCCGTTGGATTGAAATATTTCCACGTAATGGAGAGACCTAAAACTTATAAGGAGTTTTCAGCAATTTCTTTAAGACTGAAAAATACAAGTAATGCCATGTTATTGATGGTGGGAGATTTGTTCAAAAATGAAATAATAATGCTTTTGTTCCTTACACAATACTTCATTTGAAGTCGATAAACCATACAAAAATGAAGTCCTGTAAAGAAGTTACTGGCATCTTTAGAAGGTTATCAAACGTGGCAGTTCCCTGAGTTGCCTGGGCTTCATTAATTCAGCTCACACAGACGCTGAGGCGAGCACGTTTCAAGAAAGCAACTTCCAACAATCATTCAAAAAAAATATTTTTAGCGAGGAGAATTTGTCGTAAAAGCCATTGGCTAATGGAAGGCTTTTACTTAATGAAAAAGCCAATCACAATTGAGGCCGCAATCATATTTCAGTGGCGACAGGTACAAAATTCTGGAAGCATACGCAGCTCAAGATCGAGACACTCGAAATGCCCAGCAACAGTTTCCTCAGAAGTGCGGAAGGAAGATGCTTCTCTTAAAGCAATTTATCTTTGTTGTATCTCGTCAGGTTGGATTATCTCAGAGGGTTTTTATAGCTGCACTGGAACTTTAGTAGCTGCGTTAGTTGCAGACTGATGAAATGAAACGAGCAGGCCACGTGTATTTAATAAGGACATATTAATTAACTTCAAGCAGGTCTGCGTCGTTTAATCACGGGATTTTATTTCAGACATTCTAATGCTAAAATGCTTGAAAAAAAAGAGCGGAATTAAGTACGGCTGGGACGCTGAGTAAATTGTTTTTATCCGACTTTTACCTTCAAGCCCGTTTCTCATTCTCAGTGGAATAAAATATTAAGGAGAGAAATATTTAATAACTCGGATACTCTGAGATTAAATTTTGGAAAGTGAAAGGTATAAGGCATAATACCAACAAGAACAGACGTTTCATTTTCCCTTTCTTTAATCACTTTTAACTACCTGAAATTACGTTAATAGGGTTCGTATCTCAAGAGATAAAAATGGAACTTTTGTAATGAAGGTCGGCTTTTTGTCTGTCGTGTCATAGTCTTATAATTTTGAAACCAATTCACGTAAACATCTTTTGAATCAAAAATGCGTCTTGTTGCATCAGCTTAGATAAAACCATTAAAAAAAAAAGAAAAATTTGATCTGAACACGGTCCTATTGTAATTCCTCATCTTATTCCGTATGTCTAACTCTGTACGTGAATTGGTTTTCATATTCGATTATTGCTGAGAAGTAAAATATAAGAATGAACATGTTTTTCTGTGCGTACACGAAATCTGAACAATATGAAGATAGAGAAGGAAGGACAATTTTCATCATGAACGTGAATCATGTTTTAATAGGCTATATAATTCTCTAGAAAATCAGATCGAAGTAGCACTTAATCTATAGACAAGGCGAATACATTCCCAAAATGTTTTCACTTCAATTAATGTCATAAGGATGCTGTGGCAGAAAATTCGTTCTCGTTATCGAAGGCATAAGCGAATTTGATCAATTTGATTGCATTCCGAAATTTCCTCAGGGTATAACCTGATAACGAAGGGTCCTCGAAAAGCAGGATTACAAGTATCTTAGACCTTTTGATATTTCCTTGAGCAACAAGCTTTAAAGAACTATCCCCATGGGTAACGACAGCAAAAACCTAAATCATCCTACATACCCAAATAAATTTATCTTAACAAACCTTTTACCCAGACATAAATTGAGCCTTCCAGGGAAATATTGTGAAAGATATTTGGCATTCTTTTCTTTTTTTCTTTTTTTTTTTTGGGCTGCCGTCCACAAATAAAATCGAGACATTAAGGGAAAAATAAAAACCAACAATTTGCTCAAATCTCGAGAAAAAGAAAATAAATAATGGTTTTGTTACTTTCCTTTTTTTCTGAATTGAAATTTTTAATGAGCTTCCGAAATTCGCTACGGAGAAAGAATATAAATATAAATCTGCAATTTATTAAAAAATAAATCAATTTTATTACCTTAATTGAAAATACCATTGGGAAAAAAGCGGGAAAGACAAAAGTGTAAGATTTAACTCGCCGAATTTTGTTTTCAAGTAATTGAGGTTGGAATTGAGATTGACAATTTACTTCCGACACGTACGTACTTACAGACAGAATAATGCTTTTATACATAGGCTCTGTGATGAGGAAATTGAAAATCCATATACAGGGTTTTCGGAAACGTACGTAGGAAACGCTATACCAATCGATTCCTTGGGGTGTCCTGAGCAAACTTTTGTTCTTGACCCCCCTTTTAAAACCACTCCTTCCCCCTCAAAATCGACGTAAAAGTTTTATATAATAGGAGGAGCGGTTGCTTAAGTCCTTATTGATCCTTGTAAAGACATCGAGCTTCATTCAAGAGAAGATAAAAGTATCTTTCCAACGATGCCTCATTTGTTAGGATCCATTTCAAAATGTATGTAGGAGTTATGGCAGCTCCAATTAAAAATTTATCGATATTTCGATTTGGGACTAGACATTTTTTAACGAAAATTTCGATCAATTTTAAATTTGAACCCCCATAACTTCTACATTTGGAAACGGATCCTAAAATGTGAGGCATCGTTGGAAAGATACTTTCATCCTCTTTTGAATTAATTAGAAGGACTAAAGTGAGCAGCTCCTAAAAAGCGTTTCACCCGGGAAGCTCCGCATCAAACTGTATTAATTTGTGGAGAAATGCAGTTAGGCATATAAACAAATTTAAAATAATCTAGTGTTTTGATACAGGTTACTGACGACCCTACTCCGTCTAGCTTCCTAGACTTTAGAATAGTTTAGCCTTAAAGAGGAAAAGAAGCCTCCTTGTACCTTTAGGAAATTCAGATCCCAAAAATATTGCTGCTTTAAATACACTGGTCAAAAAATTCAATTATTTTTATTTTTTTTTCAAATAAATGGCATATTATTTCTATAGGATTTTTCTGTAGATTACTAATTCGTAAATGGAAATGCTCAATCAACTCCCATTTTCGAAAAAAATAGGATTATGTGATTATCTTCACAAATATTTCTTCGCCAAGAATTTCAGTCATCAAACTTCATTAATTTCTGAAGGACGACAGTTAAAGCAAATTTGTAATGGTGACTTACTAGAACATTTAGTGTCTTAGCTAATGTCTTGAATGTGCAAAGACTTGAGATCTATCACATTAGCTATTAAAAGTGAAAAAGAATATAATAACAAAAACATCCTTTTAAAAGGAAAATTCCACTAATGAATAAATAATTAAGAGGAAGAACACATTTTTTCTCATATTTAGATTACAATATTATTTATGTAGTAAATAGTAAGTAGAGCATTGTCGTATATTAAAACAAATTAAGAATGGATTTAGGTAATGAATTTCCATGACCGAACAAAGAGCATGTTGGACTTAGAAACCAAAAGATCTAAACCTAATCGAATATTAATTTTAAATAGATTTTCTAGTTTTTTTCAGTTTATTTCTTGGACTAAAACGATGAGGAAATCCTTATGATTTTGTTCATTTTTAGGTGAAGGGAGTGGTAAGATGAGGTGGTGAGGTAAGCCGGGCTATATATTTGCTCAGAATCCAACTACAGTAAAACCTCCTGATTGGGACACTCTGTAATCGGGACAACCTCGCAATAAGAACACTACAATTTTCCACCGTTGGAATTCTGGATTTTTCTATAAATAACCCTCGATAATCGAGAGATCTCAAATTAATTATTTTTATAGTTATGTACCTAGAACCTCTTAAATTGGGATGCACCTCTAAAATGGGATACTAAACACAAAATATCGAAAATTATGACTTCGCTAATTGGGACACTTGCATTTTAGTGCAAGGCATATTGGCATTACATCATCTATTTTTAGGTGGAAATCTTACTGCGCTTTGCAGAAGAAAATTCTAGACTAAAACAAAATGTAAAGTCAAATAACAGATTTTTTTAAAAGTAACTGAAGTGTATGTATGTACAGTACATACAAATTATTACATATAACATATGCACTAGTATGACCTTCAATTAGGCGACTTTCAAATTTTTTTAAGCAAATCTGTTCAAGGTATATGAAAAAGAAATGAGTAAAAAACTTGAAAGCAATCAGACAATATTAACGCATGTCACCGAGCAATTAAACTTTAAACGTAAAATGCCTGTTTTTTCTTGAAACAGTTGTACCTTCGCGAATAATGAAGGGATTTTGCTTTACCAAAACTTATTTTGAAGGTGATAGTTTCATTGTATCAACATTTTTTTTATCGTTCTGCACTATTCCGTGAAAGATTAAAAAAAAGTGAGAAAATTCCTTAATTTTAAATAAACCAAAAACTTATCTCTTCAAGAGATCGATATTTTCAATTGTGTATAAATATATTTACGAGTATGTTATGTAAATATAGAAAGTATCAGCTTCAAAATTCCAATTGATACAGTAAAATCCGTTCACTTTTCGCAAAAAAATATTAATAGTAATTGAAAATAATTTAAAATTTATTTCATTTTGTTATTATATGTTTTTAGTAGTTGTTAATTTTTAACGCACATATCGTAGTATTTTTATATGTAGTTTTACTTAGTTTTGTTCTATACCTTATATAAACCTCTCTAATAGGAACATCTCGAAATCGGTACAGTAAAAGGCCAGTCCCTTCGGTGTCCCAATTATGGAGATTTCACTGTATATGCAAATGTTTAACCATAGATAAAAACAACCTTTCACTAGCGTGCCTTTAAAATAAATGAACCTGAGTGAATTTTTATTGCCCATTAACTTATAAAAGAACAATCGATTATAGCTTTTCAATGTGGCATATGGAAGAAAACATTGAGAAATTTCAATTATTCTGTAGAGGCACCCACCAAAGATGAAGTAGGTATGGATGTGCTCATATGTGTTGGCACGCAATACCTCCTGATGTTATCAAAAACATTTTTTCATGAGATGTCAGGATAAAGTGAAATATGTTTGTGTACCTCAACTCGTCTGGAGAACTTTGGGGTTCAAAAGGTGGGCTCTTTATGGCTGGCCAATTGTTTTCTTGTGTGGAGATTGGTGCTAGCTTGAGTGATATATGAAGCGCTTTAAGCGGCCGTAATCTAATCGCAAGGGAACAATAATTCGCATTTTCCTGGGATTTTTCTGTCATTGGATGGATTTGAGTTTAGGAACATGAAATAATTCATCAATTAATATTCTGCATATTATTTCCAGTATAATAATATCAGTAATTATATAGTTTTAATATATACATATGTATGTAGGTGTTGCTGGCTTAAAGTCTAATAATAGGTGAAGGCAAATTACCTGAAAATAATAAATTGCTTTGCAACCTATCGATGGAAGTGTCCATGGTTTTTGTGTCAATGCCAGTGTTACGATTGTCGACGGCGCCGATACTCCTGCCACCAATAAATCAGCTATGCAGAGCGCCACCAGAAGTGGGTTACGTAAGCGCATAGACGATTGGGAGTACAATGTGACGACAAGGGATGCATTTCCTACGACTCCTCCAAATACGACAATTCCATAAATGATGATAAGGAGAAGAATCGACCCAGAATGAATCCAGTTTTCGTCTATTGAAACTGTCTCTGTATCGTTGCCACTAACTTCTGCGAAGGTGGATGAAAACTGGGTCGATGTTGTTGATATTATTGATGACGGTGTTAAGTTGTATTCACCTAATATATGAGTTGCTCTTTCTTCTCGCCACCATTTTTGCAGTTCGCTCATTTTACCAACATATTGCTAACGAAAGTTTACTATGCTCCTGGATATGTCCGATGAGTATTAAGAAAAAATTTTCTTCAAAACGGCGGGAAAGGTTGCTAGTAAGCGAGTTCTTCTGGAAAGAAAAACATAATTGTTTTATGAGATGTAAGAAAGTATTTGTATTACAAAAAGTAATACATAAAGCACGTATATATTGCGAAGCATAACAAGAACCTAATATTTATTATCAAATGTAATCACAACATAATATGCATGCGCAATATATTTTGAGAGCGCAGCAATACCCAATATCAATAGTAACTATGTATTTTAGTTCCAGTGCATTATTTTATTAGATAGACCTTCAAGTGCAATTATTATTTGCGAGCATATGAAATGCTCCAAAGTTTATTAACATTTGCAAAAGATTATTAGTATAAATAAAATTTCAGATAGTTTGACCTTAAGTACATAATAAACTGCAGTGATAAGCGGAAGGAGATGATATACTTTCTGAACATAACTGGTAACATGGATTAATCAATATAATTAAAAGCATAACATGATGATTCGTAAAATTTCGAGGATCTAGAGTGGAATTTAATTTTGAGCGGCTGATCAAATAACAAAAGATTTTTGGATCTATGGGTTCTAAAAGAAACTAAAATTTCAACCTCAGGGTCTAGTTCGCTATTGCTACTTATCATTTAGGGGCGCATATGTATCTGAGTTAATATCTTCAAAATATCGATTTTTCTTATAGGCTCAAAAATTTCTATGGTCAAAATTCAAATGAGAGCATTTTGGAAGCTAGGTTTATTCAAGTGTCGAAAACTAAACTGACTTTAACGAACCTATCTTTGATATTTTGAAGTAGTTTAGTATGTTACTAGTGTATCCCAAAAATTTCATTTTGATCAGTTGAAAAGCTCAGAAACCAAAACTGCCCACCAGTTTATACGACACAACAAAAACAGTGTTGGGAGAAATTGGCTTTATAATTCTGAAAGTAATGAATGAAACAAATCATATGGTACTATAGTGAAAAATATTTACTACAAAAATATTCTTGTCAATATACAAAGATAGTATAAATATTTTATTAATTTTTTTAAACAGATTTTTACCAAAACGACTTTATCATAAAACAAAAATTACATATAGACTGAAATTTTTTTTAAAAAACTAAATTGAAGTTCACTTGATTTTCGAAAGATGAGGAGGAAGTGGAAGTTGACCTTGGTTATAATTATCTAGGCTAGGATGTGAATTTCGACATGAGGTTTGCTGCGTTTTTACCCTAGGATTTTTAAGGCAATACAGAAAATTTATATTTTAAAGATTTTAACTAAGGTATGCTCTCTTAATTCACTGGCCATGTGAAAGATATTTTGAAATGTGGTGTGATTGAGTGAGTATTAATAAAATTGAGGTGTCTGTCTTTGATTTTAAAATATTTGTTGATTTGTAAGCTCATATGATTATTTACATGATGTGAAAAACCATACAATTATTTTTACAATTTTTGTCTCTCTGTTTGTCTGGGCTTATCTCGGAAATGGCAAATCCGATTTCGATGAGACTTTTACGGGAAGGTTTAGTATTTTCTTAGGTACAGTTTAGGCAGCTTTTTCACTCTGTTAAAAAAAACTGTTGTAGGGTGGGGATTTGTGAAATATGGACAAAATGGCGAATTTCAAAATGGTGAGTTCAAATTTTTATTTCAACTAGAAGAGTTTTGAACAGAAATTTGGATTTCGGTAGTATTACCTATTTTATGCCGTGCGCGTTTCTCACATTTGCACAAGTGTTTTTCAGGTACTGGGGGAGATCATAAGCAATTCAAATAGCTAGAAATAGTTAGTTTAAATGAATTAAAATGGTCGTTTTTTCGTTGAACTCAATACACCTCGCATTTATACAATAATATTAGTTGAGATACTTGAAAACTATCTTATTAAAGTCAAATAAAAGGTAGCTCAAGCAATGCGGGGAGCGAGCAAGCTATGTATGTATGTACTAATACAACTGACAGTTGAAATATATTTACGTGTAAATTTAATAAATCACTGCTGGTGCTAAAGGTTTCCGTCATTAAAACTTCGAATGTAAATTTACCTTTCGGCGGAGGAAAGTGTTAAAATTTCTATGCTCCGTTAGCTGATTCAGGGTGCCTGAAATCCATTTATCCCTATTTACATAATTAAGAAACCGCATAATCCAAAGAAACTCCATTTTGTAGAAGTAAAGACGACTATGAGGAAAGTTCAAACGCCCCAGACTGGGTGCTCCGAAATGCTGACGACGTACATACGAGTATATAAAATAACTTGTTTGGGAAAAGCAGAAGGAATTGCTCTCGTGTCATCAAAACGGGTAGTATCCAATGCGTAAAACCCTGCTTCCCTCGCATATCAATAAACGTATCAAGGAGACGGCGTGCCGCTTTCGGGGAAACCCCCGTTCTACTGGTAATTAATCATCTTGATTATCTGACGGCTCATGTAAGTGATGCGGTAAATGGGCTCCCACGGGAAGCGCATGCTGTTGCGTCGCTCAGGAGCTGCCCTGTGGTGAGATCCGGAGATGCGAAATTATTTATAGGCACCCTGCCGCCGAGTCTTATTTTCTAATTGCGATAATTTAACTTATTAAAGGGATTGATTACCTAAACTGGAGAGCGAGGTTGCGATAGAACTCAAGAAGGGAAGGGAAGGGAAGGGGCGTTATTAACAAGCTGTGGGGAGCCCACATCTTTTCGGCAAAAATTAATTCGAGGAATCCTTGTAAACAATTGGAAACGTGCGAATTTCGTCTGAACGGCCGGATGTAGGCATGTTAAAGCATAAGAAATTAGACAAAGGGAACTCCCAACGCACACCATACTCCCCACCAACAACGCAAATGTTGCTCCATCTTTTTGACAAATGTTTGAATTTGATGTAAATGTGCCCTTAAGGACGAAATTTGCAATATATAATACATATGCATGTGCGTACATAGGTTTACGACAGTCTGTCAGCCCTTACAAATTCTCGTGGAAATGGCATTCACAAATGACAGCTCAGTACAGTTTAGAATTTGTAGGGATAAAGTTTCTCTTTTTCGACAGCTTTAAAATGCAATAAATGATTTATTATAGTAAAATTAAATATATTGCAAAGTAGTTTTGTTGTTTCATTGCATTTATTAGGTACCTACATTATATTTATGCATTTACACAAGTATGTATGTTGTAACCTGCATCTTTAATTTATTACTTTCAGTATAAAAATATTCGATTCCATCTAAGTTAGAACAAAATACTCCTACCACAGCTCCGTCGTTCGCCGGACTGATGAGATCACAACAGCTACGTTAGTAATGTTCGTTGCTAATGCTAATGTGAGTGAGCTACTCCCACTGTTTGTTTCTTAGAAATATCATTATTCCATATTAAGAACCTATTCCACTTTTGACAACTTTCCTTTAGTAATTTTCAACCAGTTGAACAATATTAGAAATTGATTTTAAATTTCATAATCAATACGCATAAATTCGTAAAATTACGTACTGGTTTTAAAAATAATTCAATTAATGTTCATATTGATGGAAAAAAATTTGAAGAGTGGGCAAAATTTACTCGAAATTTACAATCCTATTTTTTAAACGATGTTCGTTCAGAATATTGAATTTTTTTAACTATCCAGTTTATTTTTAAATCTCTTCCGTTTTGAACGGACTTGAATTCCGCCAAATTGAAGAATGAAACAACTACTAGGAACATATGTAGTTTTTATGTGAGAATTCTTCTTTTTTGTAAGACTGAGACTTGAAATTAAGTTGACCAATTGAATTTCTTGATCGTTAATGGGCTAAGAGAGAAAAAAGATTTAACCATGGTTCAATATATGTCAATATTTCAAAATATTTCACTGAATATATAAATATTAATGCAAAGAAAAAAGTTTTAGTTCACTAAAGAACTTTTTAAGACCCAATTGTAAAGTTGTACATATTATGTGTAATTTTTTATAATTTACTTGAATTTGGCTTATTCAGAATTTCTTTAACTGCAAGTTTCAATATGCATTTATGAAATTATACTCAGACGTGTAAATGTTTACTACTATTATATAAATAAAAATAAAAATATTTTTGACTGTGCATCTTTAAACTCAAAGGATTTTTCGTCGCTAAGATAAACCGCCAATTGCAAATAGATGAAATTTATTAAAAAACCACTATCATAGAACAAATTGCTAGTTTATGTTTCAATAAATATAATAATCTTACTGACTTTAATTTAGATCGGAATGAATTTAAACCAGTTCTACATAATCGTTATGGGCATCACATTATTTAATGTCTACTATTCTGCTAGACAGAATAATAATAAATAGTACATACATCCGTAGCATTTTGACAATTACGTTTACAGATGAATCAACTTTCAGAAAAAGCAATTTTGAATTTGCATACCTAATCTGTAGGTATTTTTGGGCACTTGGTGGTATGTACGATATGATTGATGCATAAAGGCCCAGTTCTTTCGATAAATCCGGCAGTATTTGAATGAATGCTATGGTTGCCAATTGAGTGAATGAGTAGGTCCAGTTTCGTGACCAGTGAGATTGACTTCACATGTTGAACGATTTTAGTTTAGCATTGATTCCAAAGTTTTATCACAAAAAAAATATATCCTTGGTGCAAACATTTCTAGGGCAAAAAAAAAGAAATCAAAAGTAACAAATTTAGCAAATTTTGAAGTTCAGAATTGATAGTTCTGACATCTGTCTAAGATACCCTGTATTTAGTATATGAGTTGAGTCAAATTAATTTAAAAACGTATATGGAAGAATACTGTAATAATCTGTTATAAGCCATTTATTTCAAAAAAGTTTGGATGCCGTGAATTTAAATTGGTTCGTTTTTAAGTTGCTTAAGTTCCTTAAGATTAAATAAAACATTTTTTGCCATAGTCTATTATAAAATATAGATTTTCTCAAAGTAAAAGAAATTACTTGAACAAAAACCACTTCCAAACAACCTGAAACTTTACACTTTTAGTTTCGCTTGGTTAACTTTCTCCTTTTCTACATCACTAGCCACAAGTTTTTTCTGGTCTTGATTGTTAATAATTCAGTTCAAAGATAATTGCAAAATCCAAAAAGAAGCTTGGATAAGATTTTCCGGAAATTGGTTATCTAAACCTATCAGGTACCTACCTATGCTTTGTAATATCCCGAGCCTTTCGATGCGGCTTTGTTCCTGGTTTGTTTACAGTTTGCTTATTGACCCAATGTTGATTCACAAATTAAAGTGCACACAAAAGCTTTGGCTAAAATTGTTTTCTACGGAATTAGAGGAATTAATTAAATTGTGGGAGTATGTATTTTCCTACGCCCTACGATTACAATTTGTTGGGAAAAATTGATTTCTAACCAGGATTATTGGTTTCCCGCCTTTTTTCCTGTTCCTAGAAATAGGTTTAAAAATTACGTTTCACGAATGGTATTAAAATTTATTGTTTTCTAAATCTAGGTTAAAAAGAATTTATATGTATTAGATTTGAAAAAGTAGAGGACAGTCTCTACAAAATGTATACAAATATATATTTATATAATTCTGTGCTAGATAAACTTATGAATTTATTAGTATATATTAATTGTTTTTTTTTTTTACTTAAAATATAATATGTATTGAAAATGACAGAAAAGTTTTGGTCGTCTGACCATAAGATGTGGCAATTTTACATGTTGTACCAATAGATTTTAATAATTTGCATACCTCACATAAAATTTTATCTTTTGGAAGCTAGTAGATTAGAAAAAAGGCACGGTATTTATCGTTATCTTAACAATGACATTGGTCCAATTTACGTTAATGAAAACTTTACTAAGCATAACAATCAGGCCATACATATTTAAAGCGCATGGAAACCTTTACATATTAAACAAAACTTCCTGGTGAAGAGAAGGGTCTGCAACATGCTCATTTTGCAACAAAGACTAAAAGAAGAAGACAGCCTTACTTTTTGGCTACCTGACCAACTTAAGCCAAGTTTAAAGCAGCTTTCTCCCTTGTTTTTCTGTACAGACGAGTCCTTATTTTACAATTTAATAACTTGTTGAAGTACCTTTGCAGATCCCTTGATATACCAAACCTCTCATGGTAACTTTACTGTTTCAAAGTAAAACTTACATAGATTATGTCTTGAATGAATAAATAAGCACAAGTCAAGTTTTACGAGTTTCTATAAAATTATCACGTATTATAAAACCAACTAGTTTGATATTACTCTAGTCTTCTAAGAGTTTGTTTTAAACAAGTAGGTACTTTAAATACATGTACATAGGTACACTAAGAGAAAAATCCTATATTAAAATTTAATGCGATTAACTTTGAAGCATAGTTCATTTCAATTTTATAAAATCTCCTTATTTATACGTAAATTATTTCGAATTAAGAATAAAAATATTTTCTTAGAATTCGATATATCGACACAGATAAAATATGAAGTAGAAAATAGTTTTAAAATTTTTCAAATATAAAATAAAATGAAAATATTTTTATTTCAAATTCAAAACCATTTCATTTTTAGTATCATTATTATCGCTTTTGAAATAATACTCAGATAGTTTTCTTACCAGATTCCACTTTAGATCGTAAAACTTTATTTTTATTGCTTTCAGACAAAATATCTTATTTGAAGTCAGTGCCTACGGCGTGGTATTAAAGTAGTGTAAAATGCAATGTCTCTTCTCTTCAAACAGATTACCTGTGAAGAAATGGTCTAAGATGTATTAACATAAAATTAAATATTTTGAGATAACATGAAATGTGGAAACATTCTGAAATACATTTCAAATGATTTTCGTGTTTAAAGCAAACTTAGAACCCATAAGAACTACTTTAGATTCAAAGCCAATTATTTTCAAATTCAAAATGAAGCGGCTTGAAAACCAAATTAATTCTAAAACTGAATTTTATTTTAATCCAAACATATTGCATGAAGATTATATAATTTAAGTGCTGCCATTTAATTTTAAAATTTTCGTTTTTAATTCATGATTATTGTTGTGAAGCGCTTTTATTATAAGCTTTAATGCTCCTTTTTCTCTGAGTATGTACATATTTATATTGCAATGTATGTATATTTGATTAAGTATTAATTTCATTTTTAGATATTCATAACAAAAGTTGTGTAATGCGTGTCTTGTTTAACGATGTTTTTGGGAATAAGATAGGTATTTATGTGCGTGTAGGAAAGCCTTTGTTTACACTGCTAAGGTGTCTAAAGGCGTAAAATAAGGGTACACAATGAGTTCGCAATAACTAAAAGTTGTCCTTCACATCGGGAACATAAATACGCTTTGCCTCAAGCCAGGGCAAACAGCCATCTCCTGAATCGTCATTAACGCTGTTAAAGTCTTGGCAAAATCGCGGGATGAATGAGTCCGTTCTCAATCTATGTATTTACATTCTTATATCACATTTCTACGCAGCCTACTTAGTCCTCCTCTAATCTATTTCTTTAACGTCATTTGATTCCTTCGTTCCTAATGAGAATTAGCGCCGCCAGCATTTTCCTTGTAAGTTTTAATTAAGCGACTCTTGTGTATTCCCCGAAGAACTGGTCCCAACTCCACGCAGTTAAATATACCTAAATAATACTTTTGGCAGCTAAAATTGCTGATAAAGTGATAAGATGCTAAGAAGATTTTGCGAACACCAGAAATCGCTATGTTGAAAAGATTTTCAGGATTTTCCTCAGGCTATCGAAAAATATTTGAGAGCTTGAATTATTTTATATTTCCCAAAATGTGGGCTTTCAAGCACGTTAGGTTCAGGTAAACTCTTAGGTAGAAACTGGTAGTTGATTTATGAGCGGCAATCTTGTAGATTCATGTCTCAATTTGTTTGTAAAGACACCCCTGAATTTTCGATAAGCCTTGAAGATTAACATTTTTACATGTAGCTACGTTGTGTAGGTATACGCAATTTGGGGTACGTTTTATATTTTCAGGGATTGTTTTTTTTTTTTAAAACACTGATGTCAGAACTTTTTGAAGTTAATAAAGGGTAAGGAAAAGCTAGATCCCTAAAAAAATACAAAAAAGTAAAATTATTCCACGTCCGGCTGTTTCCCCGGGTCGTTAGGGCGAATTTTTCATTCCATTTACTTTACTCTTGCTTTTGTGACTATATTCCCTATATGATAAAACCCACATGACTTTTTCGACACCTGAGTGCTTTTCAATTTGATTAATGTCCTTTTATTTTTAAACAGTTTTGAAAAACAATGGCCTCAAAGTTGAAAAGTTGTTCTTTCAAACATTGTAGCAATATTCAAAGCTAAAGCTACTTCTACTTGGATTATTTATCGAAACAAATTTTTTGATCTAGTCAAATCCAATTAATCCAGTGAATCTATTGAAGGAAAACGAAACAAAAATTTTTCAAAAAATTTGGTACATAATTTAATTTTGTGAATATTCCAACTTTTGTTTCCATTCCAAAACTTTGAATAAATCTTTTACACTGTATATATAATTTTGTTTTGCGAATTCCAATCATGTTTTATAAGAGCTAACGTAAAGTAGGGTATTATCGGCGTTTCATCGATGGACTATAAATTTTTCTCCGAATTTTCAAATTTCAAACATTAAATAATTATAAATTTAATACTCGGTATGTTACTTTCAAATAAGATGCACTGCTCGGGTATGTTGCATTTTAAATATTTAATAAATAAATAAAATAAAATAGTGGGCCCTATTTTACTAATTTCAGAAATATCCACCAGTGTAGTGGCTAAAAATCATAGCCACTCTGAAAAACACTTGACTAAAAACTCGTATTCTACAAAAAACCCAGTGACTATTGAATTAATGAAAATTGTGTAATATAGCTACTGTGACTATCAGAACTTTAAAGAGCTTTTACAAACTAATGATGAATTTGTTTATTTGGAAGGTTTTTGCTAATTACTTAAATTACTGGAGGGAAAAATTAATTTTGTTTTTCTAACTATCGTGAATTTTCAATTATAATTTAAAAAATTTGATGTTAAGGTTTAATGCCAGGAGAAATTCCAAACAGCTCCAACAATCGAAATATGAAACAGATTGAGTTTGAGGGCTCCACACTAACTTTGATACAACTTTGTCGGCGTGTTCATTTGGAGTCAAAAGTGGTAAATATGTAAAAAAACACTTTGTTGCTAATTTGTACTTTCCGAGATATTTAACTTTGGTACGTCGAAAATTGACTCCACGATTTTTTGCATATTCCCAGAAAATTTCATTGTAAATTGTATTATATACATACAATACGTTAAATTAAGACAATTCCACCTTTTCAAACTAAACAATTCTTCAAGAATCTTTGAAATTAACAAATTAAAGGTAAATATATCTTTTTCGACTTATCGACGTCTATAAAATGACAAATCGAATTAAAGTAAAATGTGTCTTATTTTCAGCACTCGTGTAAAATTTTTTACATAAATCCGGAAGTAACATTTTTAATTTAAGGGTGTTCTATCATTTTCACCAAAAAACTTTTGGAAGCATGGAGAAATTGCAACGGAAAACCTTTATTTTCAGTATTTTAAAGTTAAATATCTTAGGAAATATAAGCGAAACACAATTTTTTTTTTTGAGTATGCGTCACCTAAGTGATCTTAAATGAACATTCCTACAAAGTTTCATCAAAATCTGTGAGGAGATCTGAAATTCAATTTATGCCTATTAAAACTTGACTGAGTTTGAAAAGGATACGTTTGGATTAGATTGAAATCTGGGGGGTTGGTGTTAGAGAAGTCGCTTGGAAAATAACTAATTTCGAGGAAATTTAAAAGCAATTAGTAAAATTTATATGTATACATAATATTTTCACATGAAAAAGAATTAATCTTGATAGTCCCGATAAATTTCACGACCAAATTTCGACGGTGGCGGTTTCATGGTATGGGAAGATATTTACAACACCAAAGCGCTTTAAATTTAATTGACTCGAATGAGCAGTAAGGACGAATCCACAATTCTATGAGAATAGTTCGATCAATTTTCTTCGTGAAAATCTCCATAAAAGGGGAATGCTCCAGCAGGACAACTATACAATATTTATTTATATGAGTAAAGAAACATGTCGAAATTTTGTCATGGTTTTAAGCCAACACAATTGAATTATTGAAGTGGTCAGCATGCTCTCCAAATCTAAAGTCCTCAGAAAGATATTTAATGATTCTGGTTTAGACAGTTCATGCTGACCATCGTGTATTCAACATATTTGAGGAACTGAAACATTCAATCGTTAATAAATGGCATAAATTGGATGCCTATAAATAATAACAAATTATTTCAAGTATAAACAAAAGAATATTTGTACTTTAAGGTTAAAAGAAGTCAAATAACTTATTAAAAAAATAATGTGCTTTTATAATTTTGCAACGGTTATGAAATCTTAAGCCTTTATTGATGCTCTGCAAAATAAAATAATTTTATCAGGAAGTGGGAAACTTTCATGGAAAAGTTTTAAAATTCTGTGGAGAAATTGTAAAAACGTCCATTCCCCTAGTGAATTTATGCATAAATTTGCAAGAGTGTGCAAAAATGTAGCTACAGCAAAGATTTTCTAAGATAACACCCAATAACTCTCTTCCTTAGAAAAGAAATGGGATTTACGTTAATGGATATGTCTTGTATATATTACTCTTGGATTTTTATTCACTATTAAACTTTTACATGACTTAGGTTTCCCAAGATAGTATCTATTTACGTTCTATTTCGCAGATAATTCAGAAATTCTTCGTGCGACACATTTCCTAAAAACGTAATTACATTTTTTGTTACATTTTATGAACCCTAAAATGTCATAATGAATTGTATAATTAATCATCTATTATCTTACCCAGAAGCCACTTAAAATGTTGCAGAGTTGAACGTGACTACTTGAAATTAATTAAACCAACACAATAACTTTATTTGCAGCCGGCTTCATGATTTTCCATAAGTTTGGTTTTGAGGGCAGGTTGAGTGCCAACATAAATACTTTCACAAAGCCATCTAGATACACTAGAACGTGCATTACCCAGACCACCGTGGAATATAATGAAAAATGAATTTACCTAATCCATAAACGATGCTAGAGGAAATTCAAGAAATTGTGTTTGTTTGTTCCTGGATTTGCATTACATTATATTACAGAAAATATAGTTACTTAGCTCAAACTAATTCAACTTGGTTTTCTTTGTGGCAGAATTTAATAATGAGAAATGGTTATCTTTGGGCCAAAGCATTCTGTGCCGTGCGGATGTATTTATTATCAAGAATTCATTTTCCTACCAACAAAGCGTAATCTGGGCATGACCTTACCTTAGCAAGGGGTTTTTAGCATTCATTTCAAGGATGCAATTTCAGGTGAACCTACAGTCACTCTTTCAATATATTTTTATGTTTTAACCGAACCAATATCAAAGGATACATTCAGAGCTCTGTACACAAACAGCTTAAATTTTGTCGATAAGTTGTTTAGGGAGAGCAGTTTCACCAAATTACAACCCAATAGATTTTGGCTTTTATTCGTCCAAATCCAGTAAGGTTTTGATAGTACGGGGATTTCAATCTGAGCACATCTCTGGTCCTTTGGGTTCTACTTTTCGCAAGCTGGCAAATGTGTGGTTATAGCCATGTGTCTATCAACAAGTTATTCGTACAAGATGTTTAGTAAAAGGAGAAATCAATAAAATAGAAATAAATGCAGTGTTACAAAAATAAGGACTTACTTTAATATATATGTTACGTAAGAATGGATTCTGATCGAACGATGTCTGAATGTTTTCACTCTCACCCCAATAACATAATCAAAATACATAAAAATGTACTAAAAACTTCAACTTGATCGAAAGCACCATCACATGCCGTAATCAAAGAGACACTACTTGTTATGCTTCGAAACCATTTAAATATGTTTTACATTTTATTTGATAAACACATACGAAGCGAGGTATAATTGCTGTACTTAGCGAAAGATTTAAAAGGAAATTTAATAAAAACATTCCCGCCACGTCCCCGCAGTTTGCAAAGCAAAACATCTGAAATATTTAGAGTTGATAGAGGTTTATATAAATACATATTACAGGAAAAATGAAGCGATGTCTCTAACTAGCATATGTTTTTTTTGTTTTTTTTTTTTAGAAATCGTCAAAAATCATATACAAACAAATTTAGTTATGCGATCGCAAAAATGAACTTTCTTGTGTGCTAAATAATACCTACAAATATTCATAGACTATAATTTTTTTCTCTTTTGTGTAGATATTACAAGTTTATTATTTTAAATTTTCCCTGCACAATATATACATAGTCTAAATTAAATGAATTAAATTCTTAGTCTTTCTTCTGGTCATGTACTATAGTATAAGACTGTAATATGATTTGTATAACTTTTCATCTCTCTTCTTTTGATATTATTATATAGAACTATCTCTAACTTTTAATTAACAAACGGTAGAATATAATTGGACTTGTTCCGTCTTACTATCGTTGTAATTGTATAAAACAAATAAATTATATAATAAATCACTTTTTATACGTTTCCTTCCAAGGTACGGAAACGTTGAACGTTTGGTATAAAATTTAATAGCAAATGTTATGATTTTAATTTAATTCTGCGTAACAATATTGAAAATATTTTTAGTTTTGAAATTTTATAGTTTCGTAGAAATATTAAAATAATAATCTTCATAAAATGAGTATGTGTTAACTTATTTATTACCTTCCAGTTCAAGGTTTCATCTTAGGCAGGTTATAATTCTTTGTTTTTTAACTTTCATATTTTTTTAAAATTTTCAAATGTCTTCTACAATATTCGTATTCAATTTGTAATTAAATTCCGCCATATTAAATGGTGATATAATACAGTCTACGACACACTTACGGTCCAGTAGTTTTGGAGCTACGAATTAACAACCATAACTTAGACTGTTAAAAATCATAGCCATTCTTTCACCGACACTTTCCATAAGTTTGTTATTCTATAAAAGTTTTAAAGCAAAAATAGTGTTTCATGAAAAACTGTTGTGTTTTAATAAAAAACTATTTTGATTATAGAAATTGCAATTAGAGTTCCCCACTTTAATAAAAGGGCAAAACTTTCAAGTATTTTAATTTCAAAGCGAAAGACTTTCTAATAAAAAAGCTTGTTATGCAGTTAACAAATGTAAGAAAGGCACTTAATTGCACCCTTCGGGTTTTAAAGAAATCTCATTTTCGGAAAAGCTGTGCAACAGTGCACATTTATCAATTTGTTTTCCAGAAATTCATATAAAAGGGGTAACTTTGTGGTATTGTACAAAGATAAAAAATAAATTCTTTATTGTGGTATTGTTATGAATGCGGCGCAACAACGTTTGTGAATAATTAAAACTTGTGGGTGAAGGCTTTTAACTGTGGTTAAATGGCTTAACTTCAGAGGTTTTACAGGTCGACCGCAGCAAGATGAAAATCCTGCAGGCTTCTCAGTGACCCAGTTCCACAATTGTATTAAGCATGTTGGGACAAGGGGCGACTGATGGCTACGTTGTTTTCTGATGATATCAACTATGAAATTTGGCCCGCAGTGCCTTTAGCCTCTTCGACGGTGGAAAAATTTAGGTCTAACCATTTCATTTGTATGCTAACTTGATTGAAAATCCCAAAGGCTTTCCCTAAAATGCTACACTTTCGCGAAATATGGGGTCAGCAATAGGATACCGCGGTGATGAATACTAATTGATAAATGTTAAATGATGTTTTTGCAAATTCTAAAAGTTTTCCTTTCCAATAAGGGTCTAATGAAGGATTATAAAACTTCAGAAAGCCGAATATATTTAAACACTTTTTGGTTATGAAACATGGGTCATCTCATTTTATATTTATGTAGCGCAGATTTTTAGGAAGGGATCACTTAATGCCGCAAAATTTTGACAAACATTCAAATTATAAAGTTAATAAATTTAAAGGCGGCAACTTTATTCGTTTGGACTTAAGGGATGAGGTTTTTTTTATTGTCCTCAATTCATCCAGTATTTCATTTCCCAACAGCGCGGTTCTTTACCTTGACCCCTCTTCAATTTTTATGATTGTGTAACGTAATAAATCCACGAATCAGTAAAGTATAAAAATCCTATCTATTTAGGTAATGGTATTTTTCATCATCATGCTTTTATAGCAATTTATTAAAAATTCAATTATAATATAATTTAGGTATATTCAAGTATTATTACGAATCAAACCAGGAATAATAACGATTGACTGTACATATATGCTAAAATTAATGTACATTGATGGATTTTACGGTAAAATGCGGCTGTTATGATATTATGATTCGCATTAAACCTGTCTACTGTCTCTTTGTTAATAGGAATGTGCAAATAAAATCGTACGAAGATTTTGTTTTTGTAAAATGGATAAATTATTGAAAGTACAGAAAGATAAACTGTGGTGTGAACATTCAAAATATTTTATTTAATACAACCATTGGTCATACATATTTTAAAATTATGCCTTTATATTAAAAATTTCTAACACGTCCGAAATATTTATTTAAAAAAATCTATGCACAACAAGAACTACGTAGATGTGGATTGAAAATATATTTCTTTTATGTTTTTCTTCGTTAGACCAGTAATTTTGTACACTTGTTGATTTCTAATTTTTTTAAATAAAAATTTATATAATATAAATTCAATAATATCCTTTTTCCAAATCAAGCAAACCGTTTTTACAGTGATAAATAATTAAAACAGAAAATTTTAAAATCAAAGATAGACCGCTTCGAAAATACAAGCAACTCGTAAAGCGTTTCGTTTTAAATATGATTCAAGTTTGGAATTAAATGATTTTACTGTTAAAATGCTTTCGCTTCAATTTAAGTGTTTTCTTCTTCACATTCAAATTTTTGTGTTTTCATTTTTAAATCGAAACTGTTTCCGGATTAAATTGCTCTCACAAGCATTTAATACTAAAAAGCGAGGCCTTTTACGTGAAATTTATTTTATTTTGGAGGTAAAGAAAGTTAATCTATGTACTTGGAGGTTGCTCTAACCTGGAGAAGATAAAGCCATCAATGATTTATGCAGAGCTCAATCCCCTGTAGCCTAGTTTAGAAAGTACGAAAAGTACACTTTCGTAGTGAAAACAAGAATTGGAGAATTTTTCAACAAACTTCCTCCTTTATTGAATGTGACGCTCCAAAGTGTGATTGTAACAAGTTATTTATTTCATGAATATACCGAGGCTTGGGAAGAACATTTACAACATGTGGAATTTTCCAGACTAGGTTTCACCACAAAATATAAATTCATGTGGATATGATGGGAATGTACGGTCCCAATTTGATTTAAACCCTGACATTTAAGAAGAAAGAAAGTGCCTCGTGTCAGTTAAAACTCGATTATGCGTTTTCTGCGTGTCTCACGTGAATAACAACAACATAAGGTTCCTCGTAAATTCTACATTTTGACTTTTATTTATGTTAGAAAACTTGATACAACTTTCCGAATTCACTATATGTTTGTATGTATGCTAACCCTTACATATATGAAGTGCTTAACGTCACACTGTCTTTTGATATTCCTTGCCTTGATTTGATGGATTAAAAATTAATGTGATCATGGTACATGCATATTATTCAAAAAATGCAATAAATAATGTGTTGCCAATAATTTAATTGAAAGTGTGATCTGTTCATAAATTCCCTTACTCTTTTATGTTTTTAAAGATAACTATTTTTATACTCTGTACAATTCATGGTATTAATTGAATTAATTTAAAAAAGAAAGAAACTGCTCATCTTGTTACTAAACGTAATAATAACTTTATCTTCTTGATTGACAAGAGTAAAATATTATTTTCTTTTTTTTCTATGTGGGTAAGATTGTGGTTATCACCAGATTTACACATTTCATATTTTGTTGCTGGACCTAAAACTTGAGAAGGGTGCAATATCAATTTGTGCCCCTGTCATCTTGGCAAATTTGAAGGTTTCTTCTTATAATCCATATCTTTGGGTGACCTTTTTAGCTCATGAATTTTTTTGTTCAAACGGTTCTGAAAATCGTCTGTCAGTCCACTAAAACTTTCATCTAGAGTAAAGGAGAATATGTTTGTAACCGGAGAATACTCCGTTTATTTCAGGCTATTTGATTTATGTGGCTTCAACGAAATGCGACTTTGTTTTCATTATTGCATCATAGAGAAAATAGAATTCACTGCTTTTAAATTGAATTCGTAGAAGCTGTGAAACAAAAGATCTTTACTGCATGTTGCGTTTTTGCTGGAAAACTCTCGTTTAACTTTTTAATTGGTTGAAGGAAATTTTATACATTGCAGTTTAAGTGTGATGAAACCAAAAAAGTATTGGTGCAAAGTATTGCTTGAATTCTGTGCATTTCTACACCAAATATGTTCTGAGAAGTTGTACAGAGCTAATTGGATATGTATGTTAAATTAAGAGGGATAATTAAGTTCGACGGAATTTGGCCCTAAATAGTCAGTTATGGCCAATTTAACCTTTGGATGGTACACTTCCGTAGAATCGCATAACCTGGTACTGTGTGATCTGCGTGTCTCAGCCAGGAAAGTGATTTAAAACCAATACTCTTATAATACCCTATTAATAAAAGAGCATTTAGAAAATATACAATATTAAGATACAAACCAATGTTATGTACATATGTATAAAGAACAAGGACGAAAACTTAAATATTCGTATATTTAAAATAAATAGTTATTATAAATGAGGCAGCTAAGCTAGTATCATAGATATTCGTTTTTTTCTGTGAAGGTTTGTGACTTGCACATTGCCAGTTCAGAATTTTATAAAAATATTTAGAAAATCGAAAATATGATTGATTAAACATTTAATCTAAAAAATATAAGTTCGTTCGTTTTGAATCAAACATAATGTTTATTCAAAGTTTCATCGAAATACGTGAAGTTGACGTGATCAGAGAATAAGTCAAATTTATAAATATTCAATGTATGTATAGTTTCTACCTAAAGACTAAAGTGCAGCTGTTTTAATGAAATCATAAAAGTTTATTGAGCTTTTTTTTAAATTAGAGAAACTCTAATAAAAATCTCGATAAAGATAGGTATTAATTTTAAATTATATATCTATTATTTTCCAAACAGTTCCATATCTACCGGAAAAAAATTATTCGAATTTCGTGTAAAAATATCTACTTTTTCATTTATACACATGAGAGAAAAATGTTTGAAAAAATAACCAAGAAAAATTGATTCAAAAGGCATTTTTCAATATATAATATTTTTATAATTCATTGATTTACAATTATTTTCTTTTCGTTTTATTCGGGTTTTTTATTAATTAGCTCTGAATATTCTAGATTGCCTTATTCCACTAATTTCAGAAATAGCCACTAGTCGAGTGCTTATAACAACACTGTATGATTTTTTGGAGGGGAAAATAAATTTTCATGTTTTTCTAAATATTGTGAATTTCCAATAATACAAAAAATTTAAATGTCTATTGATGTTTACGTTTAAGCCCAGAAGAACTTCCAAAGAGCTCAAAAATTCAAAATCGTTTAAAATCTCCTACAAGCTTTTCTTTACCCTACTTACATATACACTGGCTACTTAATTAAGCGATCCGTCAAAAATTTTAAAAAAATTTCGTGATTTTCAAATTGCTGTATTGCCGCGAAGAATAAAAAGATTTTAATAAATAATGGCTAATTCGAAAGCTTGCACCTTTTACTTTTTTAATCGAAATTCTACCCTCACGGCACGATAAGGAACGATAAAAAAATCATAAATCCTTGATTCAAAAGCTATAGAAAATACACGTTTTTTATTTGGATAGTCCGAAAGTAAAAAATATTATTCTATGCAAATTCTATGGTCCTATCTACATATACATATTATATAAAAATGATTGTTCGTTTATATGAAGCTTACAGACTCGCAAGCTACTGAACCGATTGAACTCAAATGTTCAGGCTACGTTTGTTTTGATGTCAGAAAAGTTTAGAACATAGTTTGATCATTTTTTAGTAGATGCCGTTGAAAATGATTTTAATAATGTAACAGACAAAAATATAGATATAGACAAACATAAACTCAAACTCAAGCTTAAATTCAAACAGAAAAATTTTTCGTCCCGGTATGTATGAGTTTAGATTAATAGAATTGAAGTGTATGTCTCTGTTTTAAAAGTAATTGCCTTTTTATGACCTCATATG
Source organism: Eutolmus rufibarbis (assembly GCA_963920795.1). Classification (NCBI taxonomy): domain Eukaryota; kingdom Metazoa; phylum Arthropoda; class Insecta; order Diptera; family Asilidae; genus Eutolmus; species Eutolmus rufibarbis. The sequence goes on from OY987207.1 coordinate 31,699,081, forward strand.
GTTATTGACATGTTATTAAACCTATATAATTGTTTTTACAATTTCTGTTCGTCTGTGTTACTAATTTGACCGGGTTAATCTCTGTTTCTTTATTCACTATACAAATCTACTCCGCTGTTTCTATTGCAGCCAACATTTTGTAAATGCTCTTTAGGGCCTTGAAAAACCGATGTGGGTTTTAGAAATATGGGATGGGATGGCGACATTCGAAATAGTGACTTGAAATTTTTAAATTCAAGTGGAAGCGTTTTAAATAGAAATACGGATTTCGGTGGTATTTTATGTCGCACATTTACACAAATGTTCTTCAGATACTCGAAAAGATCATAAAAGCAATTAAAATAGTTATAAATAGTTGGTTTAAATGGAAAAATGGTCGTCTTGTTCTTGTGTTTGAACTCATTATTTCGCATTTATAATATTACTATAGTTGGGATACTTGAGAGCTATCATATTTAAATCAAATAATAGATAGTCCAGGCAACGATAGAAGTTGACAAGCTAGTAGGTAATAAAAACTTACTTTATACTTTAAATCTAAAATAATTCAATGAACATCAAGTTAAATTAAATATTTTTTAAATCAATCGATAAATATACTATAACTATGTTAAAATTTTAAACAAATCGATTAAATAGTTTTTATTTATCTAGCCGGTTAATACCCAAAAATTAAAAAAAAAAAACGATTTTTTTTCGAAATTTAAATCAAACTGATTCTTTAAAACTATATTTTATAATACTTTAGTAAATAAACCAAGAATAGAGCCGTCTACTAAATTTATTTTAATTTTGAAGAAGTTTCACATCGCAATAATTTTTAAAGATATTTTTATGTTCTGAATTACTAAATAATGAACCAAGGTTTGTTGTCATAAAACTCTATTGTCAGGCACAAGATTTAAATTAATTTGTTTCACTTTATTTCGAAGTTTGTCGCTGACTAAATAATATTTATTACTTCAACTGACCTTGTGCTCCAAAATATGCCTAGGATGCTGTTTCTTCCCCGATTACTTTATAACTTTGATTTATATCACTTTAGGAACTTAGTTGTCGCCCACAACTTTTAGAATTAAATAAACAATTGAATACACCACCAAATCTTTTGCGACCCGGGTCACGTAGCACTCACATATATCAGTTCGGGGTTTGTTTCAGGTAACAATTCGAACCTAAGGTAAAGACCAGCAGAGTGGAGATAAAATAAAATGTTTTTTACATATACATATGTATATATAATATATTGGGAAAATCAAACTAATTTCAACACGTCTTTTTCCACTTAAAGTAAACACAGTTCGCCAATTTTAGAAGAGGTTTCCACAACGTTTTCAGCAAGACAATTCCGGAAGTCGCGATGGTAAACCAAAAAATTCGAAAACGATTGTACGTTGAACAGAACTAAATGCTCGGGCAGGACTAAAGGATTACGACTGGAATCAAATTCCCAGCCGTACCCAAAGGACTTCCCCAATCCTGTGAACGTCCAAAGAGCGAAAACGGGCTCTGGAGTTGCGCATTTCGTTTTTCGGAATGAAGCGAAAAAGTCCCACGCAAACAAGCCAACACAGTCTCAAAAGCACGCTAAGGACAATTTTACGGGAGCTTGCAAATATTCGAGGGAACCTGTTGCTGGTGCCCTTGCGGTGGCGGAGTCGCGTATTTCTTAGGGCTACTGTCCCTGGATTGGTACCAGTTTCTCGGACTTTTGTTTCCCCGGTCCTTTGGCAGAAGTAATTCTGACGTCGGTTTATTATTTTTTATGTTTTGGAAACCCTACGGTAGCCTGGGAGGACTCTTTTCATTTTGTTCTCATCTCTGGCTCATTAGACGTCGTCGCTTGGATGGTGGGTGGTAATTTGCATTTTTCAAGAAATGTTAGAATGGAACTGGTCCCTCTTTTTGTGTATTTGAAGTTGCTTTTAGGAGTAGGTCGATTCAGGTCCCGGAGTTTTACTGCACGTGACGTTTCAATTACCATAGACGTAGACACTGAGGTAGATAATCAGGTTTAACCGGAAAAGCTACATAATTTTACATGCGTAGTTACAGATTCTTAGTTCAATATCAAAAGAAAATTTAATTTCGAACAAGCTTTGATACTCTGTATTCGAATCATTAACAACCACAGACAGGGGATTATGATGAAGTGGACGATTGAATTATGTGCTATGAAATTAATACCCATAGCTGCAAAAAATCTACATATATAACTATAACAGAGTATTCAGAAAGTTCATATTACTTAAGTGAAATCAGAATGATCTTACATTGTGTAAATAAGTTGCAAGTTTTTTGATATAACAAAAGTTATTTTCAAACATCAAATTCAAAAGTTTAGGAAAAAATAATCGAAGTTAAATAATACTAAACCCGGACAAAGATAGTATTTTTATACATATAATATTAGGTATTAGATCTTTGTCACGTCATCGAAATAAATAGAAATAGAAATTGAAAATGTAAAAGAAATAAGTGCGCTTGGTCATCTAGTCTTTTGGGACTACTGGCGGAGCTCACCTTAACACATGCCACATAAAACTGACCATGAGAAAAGCAGTTTCAATGATAACGTGCCGAACGCTTAAACACGCTATTCTTAAATTCAACCAAAAGGCTAAATAGCAAATTTTCGTGGTTATAACTTTATGTCGAAATTACGGAACTCCCATACAAACATACCCTATTTTACCCCCTTAGGTGACGATTTTCATACGAACTTTCATCCCCTATTTCACCCCCTTAAACAATAGATTTCCAAAAATCCTGAAACACGTCTTTCTTAATTTCTAACCGAAAGGCGAAATACCAATTATCATGAATTTAACTTCAAAAATTTCGGATTTTTATGCAAATTTTCACCCCCTATTTTATTCCCTTAGGGGAAAAATTTCGTAAAAGTCAAAAGAAACCTAATGTCCAAATTTAATGTAATTAGCTTCAGCGGTTTCAGCTCGGCGTTGATGAATCAGGACATGTTGTACAATTACATATTATAGGGCACTTTGAGACACATTCGATAATATTTATTGATATGCATATATTAATTTTATTCATTTTAAAGCTTAAATTAAATTTTAAAGCTAAACAAACTAAAAATATGGGTTGGTTTGCACTACAGACTGATTAATAGAAGCTTTAAGTCAAAATTACTTTAAGTGCACGAGCACTGCTTTACATTACCTACTTAGACCTAAATGATTTATTGAAATAGGTCAACAGGCTGGTGTCAGCCTGTTATCAAGAATAATGGTATTTCGGGATTCAAGAAATACACCTATTTTTTTTCACATGCTGCTCGAAATTAATACAATATGTAAGAAAATATCCTTTTCTTGAAATATACATATATATATTATATTTTATTTTTAAATACGGAAATACATATAAGTGTTCTAAATGCATAGCATTAACATTTCTAAGTACACACTTATTATTTTACATAACTATTAAGCTTTTTGTATTTCAAAAATGTCAGCTCTATTCAAAATTTTTCCTCCATACCTATTATGCAGTAATTTAATTCTATTTGAATTTATGTATATTCCTTCATACTTTGGGCTTCAATATGCTCAGTTAATATGATCTTTAAAGTGCGTTTCGTTTTGTCTACATAAATTCCAGTAAAACGTTCACATTTAATTTCCACATATTTTAAGTGTGTTAGTTTTCAGTTTACTTATTTAATTAAAAATTCACTTCTGTAATGAGGTTTTACTGAAAAAAGCAGGGTTGATGATATTTTTTAATAAATGGTGTTTTTATCCATATTTTTACTTAGGGTTCTAACCTGCATGCAGCGTATAAAAAACGAATTGAGTCGTATTTTTTTTTTTTTTTAAATTATAAATATGTCGTTTTTAGTTCCTTATTTAATGCTTGTAGCGATAGTTAGGATCAAAATTAAGCTGTATACATACAATTATGTACTTTGTACATATATCGTAAAATGAAAACATAACATTTCTATTTTTAACGGATATATGTAATTGGAAAATAAAGAATTATATCATTTGAGTAAAATATGTGTTGATAATTAATTAATTAATCAAAATAATCTAAATATACATCAAACAACACAAGCTTCCCTGAAAGTCATAATTAACTAATTTTAACTCGTCTAATTTTGTCTACTAATTCACTGCTTTTATTTATGGACTTAGCTAATTAAGTGTTTCGATTGAGCTTATACAGGTACCAGTGAATGTTTCGTCAATTAGTACGGCGACCAAATCACCAAATAAGGTTTTAATAACTGGCATTCGTTTAATAAAAAATTTAATACGGCTTATAAGCATTGTAATCTTAAGAAGACGATTTAATTATCATAATATATGTATGTATGTAATTTACATAAATGCTGCGATAGCAGACCCTGTGGTTATTATACTGTTTTTCACTTGGAAACAAATGAATAATTAAACCAAGCATTAATAATTTGCTGTCTAGTATACTTCTGCTTCTCTTCCCAGCTTGCTATTCTTTCCAGCCTCACGTAATTTGCAAATATTCTAGATAATATTATGAAAATAATTTTGAGATAATTTCAAGTTGTAATTATGAATGGTTTATGTTTTTTAGTAAGTATTTCATTCCACTAAAGATTTGTTTATTTATCTAAGATTATTCATTTTAAAATATTAGACTCTTAATTTGAGTACACCAATTTCTAAAATTTTGTATTATCAACAGTATAAAAATCGTATAAATTTTTGTGTGAAACTTTTTCTGGAATTACAAGCTTATAGAAGAACAATTACCACGTGAAATAACACGATGTCACTTCGACTAATTAGGGCTGTGTAAGTAGATAAAATTACAGATTTTATTTATTTTTCAACGCTAGCTCGAGCCTACGGCAGTAAACTCTCGGTTGACATGGTTTTTTGGGTCCACAGAAATGTTTTCGTAAGCTTTAAACGAATTACGTCATATGAGATTCACATTACATTAAAAAATGGAGTTAACTTCTGTTTGGTTTTAATAACAAAATGTTTTATTTAAATCAAATAATATTATCTTTTACTTTCCATTATTTAAGATTACTTGAAACGAGCAAATGAAACGCGATTCATTCCTCTACATAAAGAAAATTACCGACATTTTCCAAGTTGTATGCCATTCCATATTTTATATACCTAATTATATTTAAAAGCAACATATGTATGTATTAAATATGCATCAGTAACATAAAACATAAATATTTACACATGCATACATACAAGAAATACAAATTTTTCAAAATTTTATAAACCTCGTTATATCAAAATCGGATTGCCTGAATACCGCTTTAGACGAGGATTACTGAATTTGTAAAACTGCTAACGATAACAAAAGTAAATTAAAATTAAAAAGTGGGTTTTTAATTTTTTGATTTAAAACTTCTTCGGTACGAAGTCAACGGGCTAGCTACATAACATTAAATATCTAATATTTCTAGCAAACTATGGTTGCGTAATGACTTTGAGATTAATTTTTTAATGTAATCAAATCCAAAGCCAATATTATTTTGCGAAAATAATTCTTCAATCTGCTAGGCCTATTATTGAAGTATGTTTATGAAAATAATCAGGGACTACCATTAATTGTTTAGCCAAACTAATGAAATTTTGGATAAAACCCTAGTTTAACTAAAAATACATTAAAACCTAAATAGTTCCTAAATATTAGTGATCCTGCTTTGGAAGATACGTCCTCAATAAAAACCCAGCACCTACATATACATATATATTAAATAATATATTATAGTTTTAGCTAATAAGCACAAAATATCCAGTCGTCCTCACAAATGTTCCGGTAGATAAAAACATCCCGGTTACGCGTAAAATGTTAGATCTTCTTCATATGAAAGTGTGGCGGAAGGGACCAGTAGGCGAATCTACTGGTGTTTACACAATTACTCGTCTAAGCAGTCCTGGTTTTTAAAAAAGAAAATAAAAGAAGAAATTAAGTTTCAGTTTGACTAGTTTTCTCAACCAGTAATGTTGTGCATATTAATTTCTACTAAAATGTATTAAAATTCTTAACTTAAAATTAAAACTCGTTTCCTTAAAATGTGGTGACAAGCACTACAAAAGGAATATAACTACATGTTAAAATTTTTTCTCAATAAGTACTTAGGGCTTTTACAGAAAAGTGATTAATCAACCCACTGCTCTTGTTAATGAAATTATTGAAAAACTAGACATTCGTTGGAGTTCGTCATGGAGATGCTTTGCAGTTTCCTTAAATCAATAAAATGAAGGAATTCGTAAGTAGAAACAGCAGGGTTTATTTTTTGTAGAAAAATATTAGATAAAAGATGAATCAATGGTATTGCATGCAATGGCATTGCACATATTCTGGACTCCAACTCAATAGAGAATTTGTGCAGAATGTTGATCGTAGCTCTTTTTATCGATAAACGCCAATCTGAAGAATTTGTGGTGTTAAAGTGCTCCATTTATGGAGAATAATTATTTCGTAAAATATCAATAATATTATATAATTTAGATTATAAAGCACCGAGATTGTTAAAAAACTAGTCTCTATATTAATTTTGAAATGGTTTTATAAAGATTTATAGTTTCTCCTTTTTTTAAGTTATTATATACATAGATACATCGAATATATTTTATCCGATCCTAAAAGCTATGCCTTAATAGACCAAAACAATAACAAGGGATATCTAAAATACTGCTATAATGAAAATTTGTTAGTTGAGACAATTCACCTAAGGCTCAATATACAAATAAAAAAGTCAACCGAAATCTGATGTTCCCCTTTACGTGTTTTATAATTAATAATATTTGAAAACAAAGTCAAATTAATACACAGTTTCTCAGAAAATGTGTCTAACTGTCCCGAATTTTACTATAGAATATTTGACTATTTATTTAATTTATTTGATTTTTTAAATAATTACCTATTGCAGTTTAAAGGTATTATTAAAGTACTTTTACTCGCATCTAGTCTTACCATATACAGTATCCCGCCATTAAATTATGGCCGATAGCATTTCTGCAAAATTATTGTCATTTAATGACTACTGGGAACTCCTTTATTGCTTTTGACCTGGAAAAAGGACTAATTATGAATTTATTGGGTATTACCCTGCACCCTTCATTGGAAAATCCCAATTTACAGTTGTTGTTAACAGTATTTATAGGTAAGTGCAAAAGATCATTACTTATCAGTTCAATTTGATACTTGTTTGGGATAGTTTTTTTCTAATATTTCTAATATTTCTGTGCAGAATTTTTGTAGAAGTTATAAAATTACTACACTACAGCTATTGAATTCCATATACAAGAGCATGGAAAGGTAAAAATATCATATTTCGTGTAGAAATCAATGGTTTCTGTGACTCAGCGGGTTTAAATATGAATTTGATGATCCGAAAATTTCCAATTCTTATAAGTAAAATTAAAAATAATCAATCAAAAATAAACCGTTACTTATTAATATTAAAAGCCAAACCATATACAACAAAAAATGCTTTTTCAACGTTCTGGAGCATACGTATCGCAAACCAAACAGATTGTGATTCGAAATCGGTATAACAATTTAAATGAATGACCTGTGTATTCATAAATAATTCATGGCATAAAAATAGAAACCACATCAGAAAAATATTTTAATTTCTATCATAATGCAATCCCGCTCTAGCATCAATCTTAGATCTGTTTACAGGACAAAGAACGCGAATTTATGCTGTGTGTTGACAAATGTATTCAAAATTTTGGAAAGTGTTTATGAATAATGCATAAAACAATCAGAAGGCAGAAGATGAATATATTATTGCAAAGGAAGCGCCTTCCTCTGCACTTAAAGATGCTCGTTAGCATGCTAAGGGCTCGTTTGCATATTTTATTAGATCAGCTGAAAACCAAAACTCACCGCAAAATAAATACTCCTCGGAGACACTGCGGGCATTGGATGAACGACAAACACCCGGGACTAAAAATGTACACAAAGCCACAAACAGCTTACGAGCATTTTAAGTGAAATCTAGATCTGGAGTTCATCCCTTTTCGAAGTCATAGATTGTGAACTGGAATCTAGAACTAACGAGGTTAGACGAACAGAGTCACCACATCCGGCAGACTCTTTAGTTAACGACAAACAAAGTGCGCACACCTCCGAAAATCGTGTGAACCGCTCTTTGAACATGATTTATGGACACAATTCATAAAATATTATAAATTCACTTGAATCTAAGAAAAAAATATCTGTTATAAGAAATTAGAGTATTTAACGTAAATTATATCACTACACAAAAAAAAAAATGTCCTCAAGTAACCTAATAAGTCTTCTATGACGAATTATGCACCTGTCTTTCAAGGTCGATTAGAGATTTTAAAATGAAATATACGCGAATGTCATGGCTCATTCAGGGACACTTGAAAACTAAAACCAGAATAAAGAACAGTGAAAGTACGGAGCTCTTGTTCCAGGATATTCTCCTGCTGTATCCCTTTTCGGAAATTATGACTCTTGGAAGCTTTGTTAAGAAAGCCACACCAGCATTTCTCCAGGATTTCAGAAGCAGGTACACAATATTGCTTCGGCACTGGCTAACATTTATATAAGTCTGCAGCATTTGTCTGAAACTCAAAGAACGCAATATTTGATTGCATAATGAAAAGGTTCATAATTTATTTATTTTTAAAATCAATGTGTTTTCTTATCGTACCATTGCACAATCATTTCAACTGATGCAACTAAAAACCATATGCATCAATTATTACATCCTGTTGAACATCACTATGAATTATTTATGAAAGCAACACATGAATGTTTGGATTTGGGCAGACAATATGTGAATGCCAATTTCGCTTTTACCAATATGACATGAATAGACTTTAAGAGTGTACCATGTATTGCAGATGATAGACCGGATGTTTGGTAATTGAATCTGATGACATATCTCAGCAAGATTTATAATCAATATGAGTTAAATGAAATATTACACAACAAATAAGATAACATATGGAACATATATTATGTATACATATATAATTAATTATTTTTAAGGGTATTACCATCAATTTCTTCAAAATTAAACATGTCAACAAATGTAATCATATAAGCTGTAAAAGTAGATTCAAAAAAATTAACGTTTCCTGAGAATAAAAATAGCTAAATATATTTTTAAATGTTTTTAAGTAATTTTAAATCTAAACTCAAATTAGAAATAGCAGGTATCTGTTCTTTTGCATGTGTAGGCAAAAAAAATGAATGTATGTGGAATATGTCTAAATATAGAAATTGTAGGTAATCTAAAGATAAAAATTGTTTAATAATTTTAACTAGTTCAAACATTTTGTATTTACTAAGAAGGAAAGTAACTATTTAAAATAATTAAATCCACTATTACTATTACATAATTAAATTTAAAATTGTTATACGTGAAAATAATAATTTCGAATGGTTAAATTTACTTTTATTTAAGTGATATCTAAAACCTGCAAAATGAAAATAACCATTTAAAGTAGTAAAGTTGACTATATTTCTGGTAGTAAAGTTTATAAAATATGATTCTATTATTATATTAAGAGGTGACATCTACCTCAACACATCGAAACTGAACGTTTTTTTAGGAAATATTTTTGGAGTGTCCAAAATTAACAAATAAATAAAATAAAGATGGCAGGTTATTTATTCATTCTTTTCCTGAAATTAGCAGATATGTTCCTTTCAAGGACTTGTTTGAAATTAAAATTTAAAAGAAATTCGTTCAGTCAGAGAAACCTAAATAAACTCAACACTAGATATTGTCTAGTAATATTTTCCTAGAAAAAAGATTTAGAGTGCAACAATACAAATCTCGAATGCAAAAGAGACAAAAGAAACCCCCTTTAACTAAACATCATAATATTGAGAAGTTGAACTTTTCTAGGAACCATATAGGGCTGCAAGCAATGAATTGGATAAAGTCGTTTTTAGCGATGAAAAAAGGTTAACCTGGACAGACCTGACGGATTTCAATATTATTGGCATGATTTGAGGAATCCGCAGATGATTCCAGGAAACCATCTCAAGCAATGCCTTAAAAAATATACAGAAATGCTAGAGCAGCTTCTTATTAACATGGCTGAAGATTTGCCAGAAAATTGTATATTCTAACACGATAAGGCTGCGGTACACACAGCATCCTTTGTTAAAAATTGGTTCCGTGGGTACAATTTCGAAATTTTACCTTGGTCTGCGAGAAGTCCTGATTTCAACCCCATTGAAAATTTATGGGGTATCATTGCAAGAGAAAGATTGAGATAAGAAAGTCCTTGAGGAGCTGCAAAAATTTATACAATGCCTGACAAGATGTTCGAGGTCATTCGAAGTAACGATGGATGTGCCAAATATTAAGGTAAAAAGTTAAAAAATTTTAAAAATATTTGATAGACTGAAAATTTCAAGGGGCTAATTGAATTTCCACCTTAAAAGTCTATGTTTCTGAATTTTGTTTATTTTATTACAACTTTTGTTATAGGTATATTTCAGATTTTTCCTTATGATTTATGTAAGATGTTTAAATAAAATAAATACAGAATTTTGACATAAACTGGGTTTGATTCGGTTTGTTTTTTATTGCTCTGGAAAAAATATGAAATGGGCTAGTGGAATTTCCGCCATTGTGTATATAATATAAACAATATTAAATGCTAGAAATAAAGTATATAACAAGTATACAAATATTACTTTGTAGGCCTAGCCAGAATAAAGAAAAAAGTAGAATGATTTTAATTAAGGAAAAATTATATTTGTAAATAAAAATCCGATGGGAATCTTTAAATTTAAAAATACTATCTAAACATTATTTTCCTCAACAAAATTTGTACTCCCTTCTTATTGTTCTGATTTTTAAGTAGTAGCTAATTCAAACTGGAAATCGACTTCCTACCATAGTAAAGAATTAATCTCCTTGGGAAATATCATGCTATGCTTATTCTGTTTGAAAGCTAAGAAGAGGAAGGTACAACTTTAAGCATCCCTTGAAAGTTCCCATCAATAAAGCTGTCTTCTGCCAATTAAAAATGTATGAACTCTAATGGGGCGGAAAGTCAAAGTTAACCACTTAAATCAGGGATTCTTACGAACTATAGAAGGTACACGTGTATACAAACGTATATTATATAAAAAGGTAAATAAAACTTTTTGTTTGTAGGGTAGATATTATAACTACTATAATACTTGTAAATTTCTAATTTTAAAAGTTCAATGCCATTACCTAATACAATGTTTTCTGATGATTTTTCTGGATGGTTGAATATTCAATTATTTTCAATACTAGTTTTCCTTAATTTACGCCCCAGATATTGGCAATCAAAATGAAAATATGAATAAGGTTAAAATTCAATACAATTCGTCCAGTATAAATCAGTGCTAAAAAGTTCGCTTATCCGAAAAAAGGCAATATTAACGCGCGCTGCCAGTGCAAAATGCTACCTAAAAGTTGACTAACAAAACTCAAAGCTCAGACGATATTGAATGGGTGTAATTGAATTATTTCTGAATGATTTGACAAAATATTTTCCACCTTGGAGGGAGTTCAATACAAAAAAAAAAAAAAAACAAAAAGAATTCACAATTTATAAGCGCAATATTTACGCCAAACACTTATCATTTATAAATCAAAACAAATAGTACTTTTTTTCGTGAATACAGGAATTTTTCGGTTAAGTCCCTGACTATTAGATAATAACGAAACATTATTAATTTTTAACATTCTATTTTTAGAAAATACGTAAGTATTTTGCGCTGAATGAATGAGTCTAATTTAAACTCATAGCAAAGTACAAAATATTCAAATGGGGGAATATTTTCTTTGTAAGCTAACTTAAAGTTAACCATTTTAAAACCGTCATAGTCACGCTTTTATTATCGATATCTACTTTATTGAATTATGCAATGCTCTGCTCAAATGAACACGAGTGTGAACATTAAATCTGATCGAGTTAATTGAAGGGTGCGCGCATTAAGGGTACTAATTACACCCTAAGCAAAACATTATAATCTTTTGTAGAATGAAAATCCATATTTAATTAATTTTATAAAGATAAGACCAGCTTTAAAGAGTACATAGATAATGACACAATGAATAAAATTTACATTTTTTCTCAATAAAAAATTCAAGTGACTTGATTAAACACGACAAAATAGTTTTCGGGCTAACTACCTGTCGCCACTCTTTGTATAGCATTGTAAATGAACGATGAAAGATTAACTCCATTATTTGAAGACCAAGAAAGAAAATCGTATTAGAAAAGGGAGAAGTTAAATTACTTAACGTAGTTTAAAATATAATATAAGGTTTATGTATTCATTATTAATTGTCGGGGGTCTCAGTTTTTGATTTTGAAAGTCTATTAATACAAAATAAACTAAAGGAGGAATATTTATACATTTTATACAATGTAATATTTTAACAATTTTAAATAGAAAGTGCATATGTATATATATTTTGTGTAAATATATTTTATTATATTATTATACTATTATATAGTAATTTATATGACTGGCTATAATTGTCATAAAAAAATCCTCTTTTCGCATATAAATAAGGCAATGTAGAAAAATGAAAAACAGAATATTATAAAAATGTCAAAACGTTGATAGTTTGACAGTTCGACAGATAAATATAAAAAAAATTTGTATATAGAAAAACTGTCTTTAAAAAATACTTATTTCTTCTCAAGTGATAGTCTTATCCAAATCAAATCATCTCCCAATATCTAAGTATATTATTTTTTCTTACTGCCTAGAATTACCACTCCGCACACAGGGTGTACGATTCTCTCGGGATAACTAACTTTTCATAAGGTTGCCTACTTTTAGCTTATATAGTCTAAATTTTTATCCTCCTTGCCAGAGAATCTCCAATTCTGTATGATTTATAAATGCCAAACCTATTAAATTAGGTAGGGTGTCTTCCACCCAGAGCATCCGTTGAGAGTTAGAAAAAGTTTTTACTGATTGAATTTTTTGCTGATTTCTTAAAAACCATCTTTTATACCTAATATTGCGTAATGGAATTTAACGAAGAGTTTTCATATTTTGCTTGATTATAAATTTGAAAATTTGCTAATATTCAATGGTAGTTCGATAGAAATAACTGCCTATTGAATTTAAAAGAAAATCGTAGGTACTTTCAATTGTAAAATCACTGAAACATGCAATTAAGAGCAATACATGTGTTAAACCCAGCATAAAAGTGCCCAGAACTCGGTTTTGTAATAAATCCGACCCATTAGAAGGGCTTTTATAACGAGTTGCAATAAAAGCACAATTTATGCGTGCCAGTCGATACGCATGGTGTTTCGTGCATATTCGCGAATTTGCATAGAGTTCTCATTTAACCGACTTCCTCCGTGGCGAATTCATCAAATTAGCAATGCGATATAATCACGCAATTCAGTGTAGATGCGTTTATATGGAAATTTTGGGGAAAAGGTTGCCCTAACCGCTAGGACTGATGCTCCAAAAGAAGCAACAATCTAATTATATTAACAAAAACAGGAGGATAGATCTGGAAGGTCAGATAACAAGGATAACATTTAAGCATCGTCTGTTTCTTGAATTATTCATCCGAGCCACTGACATTCAAAGCAAGAGTTTCCTGACAAGAATTGATAAGAACCTGGGTAAAAGGGTTTTCCTGAGGACGTCTAGATTCAAAAAGAGTAGCTTTAAAGATTTCCAAGCGGTGAAAATACATGAAAGGTCTATGGCGTGCGAGGACTGTTTGATTTATTTTTCAAGTATAGAGCTACTTTTGAAAAGAGCTCTGGGATAAACAAGAGTCCATTGCCGTTGGTTCGGCATCTTACTGGAAATCTGAAGGACCTTTTGGGAAAATATCATTTGGATAATGTGAGTAATCTTCATGCGTTACGCATAAAATCTAGGTAAGCAAACCTTTTCCGAGTGAAAATTGAATTAATTTGCACTGACAAAACAAAATTCTATCCCAATGCCTGGCCACTTATGTAAATATATTTGTTTAAACGGAATAGTAAAATAATTGAAGATATCTTAAAGAAAAAGAGTTCTCTACGAAAGTGTTAAAAGGGTCGATATTATAAATAATTTAAAGATGCATATGTTGATGTCTAAAGTCGGAACCAAAAAATGTTATCCATAAAAACGTATACTAAATTAGCTTCTGACTGTAGGAATCAATGCTAATTTTAATTGTGTTCCTAAATTTTTTAATAAATTTTTAATTTATTTTTTGTTTTTTGGCACGCATCAAGGCGTCCGACAGTATGGATTTATTTAACTTCATTATTTTAGCATCTAGAATGCTCCCACCTATAGCTTTTAAGTTTTATACTCAACTCTAAAATTAAATTGAATTACAATGTTTATACAACGCCTGGGAAAAGTGAATTAATTTGATATCTCAAAAAACAATTTTATTTCAAAACAAATTAAATTATTTATTATAATTAATTAGTTACTTCAAAATGAATTAACCTATAATAATTATTAATTATTCGAAACAATAAATTAATTTAAAAAATACAAGCTTTACTGGTAAAATCTCATGTTCTTTAATTCATATACACTTATTATTTAAATTAATAATGCTGTAAATACAAACGAAATAAAATTTGACTGATAGGATTAGCTATATAAAAACACGAACGATTTATTAGTCATCTATATTTATAGTAAGTAAAACACGCTCTTCAAAATGGTCATCCGATGATCACCCATATTTTAATTTTCAAATATAATACCTCCTTACAATCCTGTGCATTTGTAGAAAGGCTTTTTTATATCAAATAATGTTTATAACATTGCAAAATATGCGTGATATTACTCAGCCCAAGAAATGGTTTAAATATGTATATGTGAAAAGGAATAAAATATTTGTTTTGATTTTCTATAAATATTTTATAGAAGATAAAGATTTGTAAAGCTAAAAAAAATATTTTTATTTCTTGCTTCCCATCAAAAAAAAGTATTCTCTTACGGGTCTATGCGGATATCCCCAAAACTGTTCAGCGATTTAAATAATTGGATATAAAACAAATTTGGCATTACCAGACAAATATCGATATCGTTTCATGCATCAAAAGTAAATTCGATTTTCTGCCTCACAAAAATCGTTCATACAATTTCCTCACCCAATAAAAGTGCTTCAAAATAGGCAATTTTACGCGAATTTATATAAATCAGCTTTCCGCTGCTATAACACATATGTATATAATAAGCGTTATATTGTTGTGAGGTGCGCTTTTTCCCTTTGAGAATGCTATTTATGAATATAATTTTCATTTATACTTTAAGCTTAATTTCTGTTTGATCGAGATCTTGCAAATGGGGTTTGTTCCATGTGCATATATGTTACAATTTGATCTTATATTCGAATTTAAAATTGTAATTTCAATAGTTTGAATGGTTGAATGAAGTAAAAATGCTAAAGATAGTACTCAATCGAAAAGTACGTCGGATATATTTTAAAATGACAAAAATACTAATAGATTATACATATAAATGTACTATATAAATTAGTTTCATAATAAGTGTAATAATATATTTTGTAAAACATAAAATATTTGCAGAATATTGATCGATAAAAACATTTGACATTTCGTTTGTAATGACAATACATATAACAAAAATCTACTTCATTAGAATTATTTCATATTTTGATTGCATCTATTTTACAATAAATAAAATATACCATATGTATGTATAGCTATGCTTATTATTTAAAGCTGACAAAAATATTACAGGAGAGTTTACCAAGTATTGTTTTATATAAAAGGGATTATTGAAAGTTGTCGAACAAAATACCACTCAATATTTTAGGGAAAGCAAATAGGCAATAAGTGTTATTGCCTTGGGGAACACCAGGAAACAATTTAATGTACTGCCTATAAATTGAAAAGTTTTCGACCTGTAAAATTTCTTCCAAGTTTCTTACAAAGTTCAATTCTTTTCACCTTGTTTTGGCTCTGCGGAGTCGTTTCTTCCCCTTACATAAAGAAAACATTTCAAGTAAAAAGAAATTGCCACATACAATTTACTTGAAAAACGAAAAGTTCAGGGCAAAAATAATATATAACAATTCTGAGTTTAGGTTTCCTTTATTTATTCAAAGTATAAACAACTGATTGCTTGTAAATATTAAATCTGAGATTGAGTGTTTGCTATTCGGAAGCTAACTCCAAAATTTAAGAATTGTGACGCACTTTGAATCTTCTAGTTAAATGACCATATATTATTCCTTATTTTCTGCAAAGTGGCGCGAGGAATAAAAACTCTCTGATGAAACTACTTATAGAGAAAGTTTAAGGCATACATACATGGATCATTTACACTAAAACATATGTACAACTAATAGGATATTGCTATGCCATTCTGCTCCAATGCACATTATAGCCAAAAGAGAATTTTAAATTATTTTATAACACTGAACAATAAACTATTATATTTAAACAATCCTATGGCCAATTTAACTAAAAAGCATATTAAAGTTACACAATAAATAAAAATAAACGATTTTCCTTAAATCAATACTTGTAAAAATTGCAGCTGGGCGTCCTTGCTCCGAGTTCCCCAAGTTGTGCAAGTTTCTCTATGCTGCGGCTATTTACTGAGCCATAGCCATCCAAGTTTGAGTGCTTTCCAAAGAATTCGCAATTTGTGTTCTGAAAATACGCAAACGATTCAAACGATTTGTAAACATCCTTTAGATGCCGGAGCGAATGATGCAATTTAAAGAAAATTTACAATAAAGTATTACCTAAACTAAATATATTCAATTATACCTCTTATTTTCTAATTCCAAAGAAAATAAAAGTACTATCGTGATCATATCTGTAGAGCTTTGTTTCGTCTACAACAACCTTCTTGAAATTGCAACAATTTTAATTTTGATGTGACGAAGTTTTAGGTATCCCGTAGTACCTAGGAGATAACTCCGGTGACTTTTAGAAATTTGTTGAGTGATCCTTTAGAACTCTTTAAGTGTTCTTTTAATGCACTACTCATGTTCTTTTAGAACTCTTCCAGTGTTTCTTTGGTACGCTCCACGTATTTTTTAACTACTCTTTTAATGTTCTTTTAGTACTCATCTAGTCTTCCTTTGGTACGCTCCTCGTGTGCTTTCAATCCGCTTTTTTTAAGGATGCTTAAAAAGAACGTAAAAAATTAATCATACTATAAAAATTTGCAAACAAGGCAATAATTTAAAATGTTGATTAGTGTGTTATTAAATTGGTAACAGACTTCCGATGTATGCGTCCAGCATATAGCGAACATTTTGCAATCATTCAACATTTCTGGATCGATGATGTAGTTAGTGTTAATGTTAATCAGTACACGAAAATAACTTATGAATGTTTGAACAACTATCATTTGACGGATCAAATGTTTGTTATTGACATAGATAAATTAGAAAATGTTTATATTTACTTATACGTATTAACTTTGACGATCGCATGTATATCACAAAACCTGTAAATAGTAAAGCGCTAGAATAAATATTCTATAAAATAATTGTATTATTTATTTTACTGCAAGGTTTTTTGATATTTTTTTGTGTAAATTTACGACACTTAGATATAATTAACTTAGTTATCTGTTAGGTATGGCTCAGTACTCTTTAATGTATCATACACGCCTGAATATCTTTTTTTTTTTGTGAATTGATAAGAAGGAACATCTTAAGAACTCAAAAGGATAACTAAAATAGTTATTGGTTAGGTATCTCTCAGTATTCTTTCCGACATCGTACTCGCCTGGGTATTTAAAAGTCGCGCCTAGTACATGCAAATTATTTTTAAGTGTTCTAATTTTCGACACAGATAACTTAAAGAGGACTTAGCGATACATAAAACTTCGTCTCGGGTTAGGTCTAATTTAGGAGAAGCTCAAACCTAGTTCAAGCTTGCCTTAAGCCTGGTTCAAACTTCTTTACTCAAGCCTGACCTAAATATGGTTGAAAATAATAAATTAAATATTATAATAAATACTTAAGGCGTTATTTTTGAAACAAAGCACATGTTAAATTACAGATAACTTTTATATCTTTTCTGTCATAAGTACCTATACTTTTAAAATAACACGAATTATGTTTCTCTTTAGTTATCCATATACCAAATTTTGAAAAACAACCTCATCGTGTGCCTCGTAAAACATCCAATAAAGTCAAAATAAAATATGTTAAACTAAAAACTAACTTCGGTACCTTATCAACATTTTGCACCTTAGTACTTAAAAATTAATATACCTCATTTTCTAGGACTGCTGATATACATAATTTGTCTTCAATTGCTAACTTTATTCTATTTATATTTTATTTAAGTATTATTTAAATTCGGCACACCATTCCAGTATCAAGTAAAACCTACTTATTCTTAGCATTTAAATATTTTATAGACAGTGGGATGGACATAAGCGTTCCATTTAAAATACGCCATTAAATTATAAATATCCTTAAACATGGCCGGAAAGAAATTACACACACTTGATGGACCAGTTTCATAATAATTCTTACTTTTCGATAATGTTACTTCTTTATAAAAGCGGATGAGGAAATTCTATTCTGAGAAGGCAATCTTACCGGTGCGGCTTTTGATTCCTTTTATATTTGTTTTAGAGAGTCTTTAGCTTTAGCATTTATATAAATATTAAACAAATTTAAAATTAAAATTGCGACCTTGCCTTTTTTCCCTCAAATAGTACCAAATATCTCTGATTATTTCTTGGAACGACTCACAGCTGTATATTTAGCTAAAATTAAATAAGATTAACCGTCATTGGTGTTGATCTGTTTTGAATACATATTCAATACTTTTCTTTTGAGTCACTAATAGATTTCCATTTTCGAGATAAATGGGACAATACACTCCTAAAGATCCCATCAAAGTTTTAATTAACTTTGCAAAGGCGGGGAATTCAACTTGTAACCCAGGACTCTTTTCTGGTTGAATATTGCTACCAGATAGTCATTAAAAAGCTTCGTTGGCCTACCTCTAAACTTTTTCAAGATATTTTAGAATCATTTATTGATTTTTTGTCGTACATTTTAATTAGAATTTCACCAGGATTTCATTAACAAAAGGGGTGGAATAACAACTTAATGAATATCTTCACCTAGATGGACAACCGCTGTGACTTCATTAAATTTACATTTTGCCAGCAGCCTACCAAATAGCAAACGTAATATTGTACCTTCATTATCATCATCTGTTTTATTCCTTTTGTAAGTTTGTTCCTCTATTTACAAGGAAACATTTATAAATAAGGACCTATCAAGGTGACCTTATACTTAAAGTATTATTAGATATATAATTACCTAAATTAGAGCATGATGGACGACATGCTATAATAATAATTGATGAAATAATTTGAAACTCGTTTCAATTACTGTTTCTTTAAATTTTTTCAAAAACATCAATAAAATTAATTAACTTTCCACTCATTATGAAATTACATAAATTGTTGTTATTTAGAAAAATTTGGAAAAAAAGTTTGATTACTCAGTGGCATGGAATATTGTCCGATCGGTCTTAAATTTTGTATACAATTTTTTTCTTTTGTAGCTTTTAGTTACATATGGAATGATGCTGAGGTCAAACATTTTGTTTCTGAAATTTATGTATGTTTCTCTGGGTGTATTACGTAAAAACTACTGGATGGATTTTAATGAAAGTAATGTTAAATAAAAATAGGATACGAAGAAATAAATACCCTAGCCGATTTTTTATAAATGAACAAATTATATTTCGATTTATACTTCCTTGCAGAAACTTTGAATTCTTCGGACACATACGAGTATATGTCCTTGTAAATTGATTGGAAAACTTCAATTTTCGATGTAATTTGAATCTCTTTTTGAAAACTTTTCTACTTATTTTAAAGCTTTCATATATTTTTGTTTTGTATGTATAGTGTGTGTACATTAGGGTGGCCGTTTAGTTTCCTAATTTTCAAATTTCTTTAATATCAACATTTAACATTTTCAAGATAAACATAGAAAAAACATTAATATAATCATACACCAGCGAGCGATTGAAATTTAACAAGTAAATCCATCAAAACGTCTATCTGATTCACATATCATATTAAACTGCTCTATTTTTCAGAAAAATAAACTTATTTCGATGCAAAAAAAAATATTATTTAAATCTGGCTCCTTCTAGTTCATAAAACTATTATTTAAAAATATTTATCACTACCCACTATTTCAGTAGAGTGATCTGCAATTAGATTATATTTGAATTTCTTAACCTTAAAATAGAGTAAAAAAAATTCGGAAAATTTGAAAATGATAGAACGATTTTAACTCAAGCCATCAAACGATTGAAATTTTGTATTTACGAAATGTCTCATTCTTATTGCTTCCTCTTATAATTGTTGTTTTAAATGTAAAAATAATTTCAATATTCTGCACAGTCATAAATTTTATTTTTAACCCGAAAAAATAATTCTTAGCAATTGCTACTTCAATTACTGAATAAAAACGTATATATTATTCGAAATGTCAAATATGGGGTAAACTTATCCATTGTAAAAACTTTCCGACTCCTCGTATAATATAAATACATAATATAATAAATTTTCTTCCTATCAAAAAGCTTCCCATAACTTTATCCTAAATTTCAAGTTAATGACATACATGCCTACATATGTAGTTTCCATAGTTTCTAGGAAAAAACTGCTATAAACTACAGGCAGATATACAAACCATAAATGTTTCGTTTATTAATCATTTGCGTCGAGTTGAAGTTTTATTAAGTCGGTTAAAGAAAGTACGAAAATGAATGAAATACAATGTAATATAATATAATATAATAATAACATTCACTACGCATTCACTTAACCGTCCGGTCGGGTCAAAATACCCGTTAAAAATACTTAAGAGGAGAAAACCCCTTATACGATACATAAATTGTTGGTATTACCTACATAGATACTATTAAAGATTATATTCTCAAAGTTTCAAAATGAAATTCGATTTGGTTCTAATGCTATGAGCACAAAAGAAGATGCACCTTAGTAAGGCGCAGGAGCGTACAGCAGGGTTTTCCTCGCAACAAAATTTTTGACTTGCGGGAACTCTAGCTCAAAAAGTTATTAACCGATCGTTATAAATATACGAGTACAACAAAAATGAGATCGTTCTTTATTTAATTATAAAAAATATGAACCTAATTGATTCATGATAGCATAATTTAAAGTGTGCACCTTAGAACTTGAACATTTCCATCGGAAACGGTTTGAAAATAATTATAATTATACTTGAAAGTATTAATAAAATGATCACAATAGACAATTTCTACATTTTTTATCTGCCTAATGAAATTTCATAAAAAAAGCTTGAAAATCAGCCTCCTAATGGTTCTTCCCCCCTTAAGCAAAAGTCCGGTTGGGTGTTGATACCCATTTCGACTTTGCTGTAGATTGAAACTATTTCTATGTTACTAATCATAAAAATTACCAATTTTTTCATAAATACATTTATTAGACAGTAGTAGCTATCATAAAAGGATAAAAGATAAAAGATTTTCTTCTAGAAGGATCACATACTAATTATTTCTTACAATACTTAAGACATGCACATTCATGCATTAATAAGTCTGTAATGGGCCTGAACACGTTGCAAATTTACGATATATTGCCGGACGTTACCGAAAATTCTATCATTTAAGCGCCGGACGGTTAAGTGTTAAATGCCACTTAAAGCAACTTTCAAGAAATTTTCTAGTCAACTGGATCCCAGCTTGAATGTCAAAACAATTTCAAGACAAGTATAGTGAAAAGGCAACTAAACTAAGTGACAGTCTTTCCTAAAACTCTCACTAGTATTACTAAAAGTAAATAACACATTCCTTCTAGCCAAAAAACTCGTTATGTGCATTCTTGCACTAAAGCTCCCATAATACCTACATATTAAATAACAAAAGACAGAATACCGAAGATAACCAGTTTTTTTCCTTTTCTAAATGTAGACTAGTTTCATTATTATCAATTCTGCAACCTTTTGTAAACCTTTCAATTTTAAGTGTGATCGTAAGATTCGTTGTGAAACCATCTCTTCATTTCGCTCCACGTGCGGTTTTTACTACATCCAATCGCAATCAAGAAAAATAAACTCCACCAAGAAAGATTAATTCAATACTGAGTTAAATACTAGGATCATCGACACTTAAAAGTAAAAAGTAAGAAGCACATATCTGAGTTACAATGTTAGTAATAATTTCCTCGTTTAGATGTGATTTAAGTGATATAATTTTATACAGCTTATGCATGCAAACTAGAAAACCTGAATTGGTTCAAAGCAATTGATACGATACAAGCAATTTATAATTAATTTACTGGTCTTTCCATCAAAAATTAATTTGAAATCTTCTTTGATGTGTACTATTATTTTGTTAAAAGTTAAAAGTATTTTGTTAAAAAACAGTTTTGTACCTTCTATATAGAAATAATAATAATAATATTTAAAAATCGTATTTCGTTGATAATTCATTCCGTTGTTTGTTCAAAATCATTGTTGTGAACTTGAAGGTTGCAGGGAGCTACCAGATTGTGTTGTAGCCTTGACCCACATTTTCGGGTCTTTACCAAATCAGGAATCTCTAAAACCTTTAAAAGTTACAGTAGTAATATATCAGAACTATTCTAAGGACCTTGAGAAAAAAATGCAGATTTGAATGTTTTTATAAGAATATTTTTGTATATACTCTGTACATGTGTTTAGTACATATTTAAAATTCCATGTAATCCATTTGATCTTATTATATTATATAATACCTTATTACCATATTATGATTTCCTTATATAACCGACAAAATCCAGAAATGAATGAATAAGTTTGTCTGGAATATGAAAAGTTTTATAATTTAGTTTAGTTTTCATAAATTGTATGCTTACATTAAATTTATTAAAAATTAATTTAAGAACACATTTTAAGATTTACATCGAGGCTGTAAATATGCACATATGTATATATATATAATGTAATTATATCCATCAGAAGTTAGGTATATTTACTTCTGTTTTGTTATTTTATGGTATGTATATATTTTTGCCCGAAATTTTATACTCATTTAAAGGTTGCAATAAGCAAAATCTGTCAGGCAAAAATTGGTTAATTGACAGTAATTGGATGGTCCCGAAACAAATTCTCAGACTTAAATTTTGGCGCATCCTTTTAACCACTGCACTAAGCAGCTTTTTCCCACCTTTCTCTTAAAAATCGACCATCATGCCATGCTACTCAAATAAATTCCATACAAATATCTAAGTATTTTGCTATAAAATCCAATAAAATGAGTCGATTTTAAAATTTACATTGTTCCGTATTCTTGATTCTAAAGGAATTCAAATCAGTTTAAAGTGTAGACAATTGGTAGACTGGAATGTTAAGAACGTTTCGCAAGTGTTGATAACTCTGACAGTTCCAACCAACTTCGAAATATCCTAGGTACATTTCGAGTGGATTGATCACATCCACAGATGTTAATATGTTTCTCAATAAATTGGGACGTGTCGCATAAACATAATTTGAATGACTTCTATCAATAATTCAATATCTAACTTGCACTTATCAATATAATCTTTTCTCACATGTTCGTTTAAAATTGAAAAATAAACTTATTAATTAGTTAAATATAGTTTATACTTTATAAATATTGTTCATCTTGGCAGCTATAATTGTGAAAATATTCATAACTATAGTTCTGCTAATAGAGATTATTTAATTTTTAATTGTATACCGTGATTGTTCATAAATTGCATGAAAACCGAATGAGTTTATCACCTCACATTTACAAAACCTTCAACGTGTGCAAATTTTTCCTAGATATGCCGGACTTAAAGTTGTTTACAAAAAGTAATTTAAAAAACTTTCTGCAGCAGCAAGTAGCTCTAGTTCTCTTAGCAAAAACATGTGCTACTCTTTGCGGTAACAATTTTTAAAACAAAAGGGTTTCATCTTACTCCAATCAATCTCGCCCATGAACTTGAGCTCCTGCAGAAGCAATGGAGGTGAAATAAAAGAATATCGGTACTAAGACAATTTCTTGATAAACGGGTACAACACTCATCGTAAATTCTGCAGCCTTTCCTAAAATGCCGAGATTCACTTTAGTGCTGTCTTAAGGTTCAAGATGAAACCATCTCTGTGCTTGTTTTCTGTGATATTTTTGAGCTTAGTTTTTTCAGCTCCAGTCAATGAAGACAAGAAAGATGAGGAAGATGATTTTCCAACTAGACTAATTGAATACACAAACACCAGAACCAACGATTCCTTTGAATATAAGTAATGGCGTAAAATGTTTAAAATGTTATCTTTCTTCATCATTTTGAGTTTTAGATATTATTTAACCGACGGAACCAGTCAAGCAGTAAAAGGAACGCTAAAAGACGTTAATGGAACTAAAGTATACACTGTAAAGGGCCAGTACACCTGGCTACTCGATGATGATCTAAAACTGGTAGTGGAGTATGAGGCAGATGAAAACGGATATCGCATAGTAAAAAGTAAGATCACTTATTCAAATTAAAGCATTGATTTTTTGTTAACATATTTCTACAGTTTATGCATACAGCACTGATCGTTTTATTGATGGAAAGGCAATCGGGAGTTTGCTTGGATGAAAGAATTAAATATGACTGATCCACCGCTCTTTTCTTAAATATTAAGTTTAAATACTAGTAGCTAGGTCTACTAAATATTTATATGCACACATGTATATGCTTGGACTATAATAATCCAATTACAGAAAATCATTTGTTATATGAATGCATGGAAAAACAATTAAAGTATCAGCTCATGATATTTACTGATCCAATAAAATCAAAATAAATTCAAGTTGCATTTCAATTCAATTTGCAATATGTTTATTTTAACATTTAAACGATATCTTTTGATTGGCATTATAATGTCGGCAAGGTTACAGACAATTTTTAAATGTTATAGGTTAAGTGTGACCTTACAAAATTATAAGAAATAATAATAAAAGGTAATAACTGTATATTTATTTTAAATTAAATGATTTTGTTCAACTTTAAAAAAAAAGAAGGTTCTCTTTTCTCTTTCGCATACTTTTAGAGCTTCTGATTTTTTGAAAACGGTTCGTGTTTTAATTCTTATTCCACTTAGTTATAGCTTTTATTTTACATTTTTATTATTAGCTTTCGAATGAGTTTGGATCTACATATACAGGGTGATTCAGAAAGGCGTACTTCAACATAGGTATTTCGATCAATTCTATGAAGTGTCCCAATCATCATTTGTTTTAACACTTCCGCTGCTTAATAACCTAAACAAAAAACATATCATGTCAATATATCGACGGGTCCTATTAAGAGGGAGCTAAGTATTTTGTGTTTCCTGAAAGGAATCTAAGTATTTTGCGTATCCTGAAAGAGATCTAAGTTTTTACTGTCTCCTAAAACGGATCTATCTTTAATTTGTAGTGTAAGAAAGTTCTAAGTCCGCGGCGCCAAAAAAAATGATTGAGAAGCACTGCTCCCTGTAAGACAGTGCTATCTCCACCCTGTCATGAAAGAAAGTGCTATGTTCATTTTTTGGTAAAAGAGAGTGCTATCTTTAAAATTCAAAGAAGATAGATGTAAGTCAGCTTAATTATTTATGGTTATAAAAATAAAAGTGATAATGTTTTGTAAATGTACAAAAAGCAAAAAACGCGAACCCAACTTATCAAAAATGCTTCGAAAACGAGGGAAACAAGCACACAGACTGAGGTCTAGTCTGAGGTGGGAAAAACTGTTAGACGCTGCACACGACCGTAGATTCTTTCACAAAACAAAACTGTTGAGCACGGGAAATATTATTTCCTTTGTTTTTGATAGCACAGTTTTTTTATATCGATACAGAAATCATGTAATCGAATCATCTTGAAGCAAAGGGATCTAGACTTTTAGTAGACCGATTCTTTCTATCAAAACATCAAAACATTTCTAATCACACTCCACGTTTAACTGAAACAAAAATATTTTGTCCTTATCCTACCGTAAAAGCGCGATCCAACGAGTTCAACTCTTACATCTCGCTGACGTTGCCGAACAATTATTTGAATAAATTAATAAATTCCGGAAAGTTGGTTTGTTTCATTAATTCTATAAATTCGATTTTTGCAGCTAAGTTTAAAAAATTTCATGCTTTCAGAAACATTTTTTTAAAAAAACAGCCCAAACGCAATAAAATTTTTATGTATTACCAATTATTTCAATATTCTCTACGTGAACATGAGTGTTGTAAAATATTATTTAACTTACCTCGTTCCATCTTCTCTTAACTGCAAATCAGTGATAGAAATATGGTTAAAAGTTGAATGTTTCACTACAATCTATCTAAACAGTGGTACCTCGATATCGATACGAGTGCCCTAATATACGAGTTTTTTGAGATACGAGGAATCGCACACTACACCGCTGCACACGACCCCAACGTGCGAGGCGCATGTTGGGGTCGTGTGCAGCGTCTAACTGTTTTTCCACCTCAGACTAGACCTCAGTCTGTGTGCTTGTTTCCCTCGTTTTCGAAGCATTTTTGATAAGTTGGGTTCGCGTTTTTTGCTTTTTGTACATTTACAAAACATTATCACTTTTATTTTTATAACCATAAATAATTAAGCTGACTTACATCTATCTTCTTTGAATTTTAAAGATAGCACTCTCTTTTACCAAAAAATGAACATAGCACTTTCTTTCATGACAGGGTGGAGATAGCACTGTCTTACAGGGAGCAGTGCTTCTCAATCATTTTTTTTGGCGCCGCGGACTTAGAACTTTCTTACACTACAAATTAAAGATAGATCCGTTTTAGGAGACAGTAAAAACTTAGATCTCTTTCAGGATACGCAAAATACTTAGATTCCTTTCAGGAAACACAAAATACTTAGTTCCCTCTTAATAGGACCCGTCGATATAGACTCGTAAAATAATAAGGATTTTCTGATTTCACTTTACTTTAAAATTAATAGAGTTTGTTTAGAAAAATCGATAATAATACTGCATTTAAAAAATACAAATGAGATTGTCTATGTTTGTAATTTATGGATATATATTTAAAACTTATAATATATTTAATCTTAGACGTTTTTATACTATATATAATATCTACACTCTAAAAAATTTTGGTGCAATTTTATCATCTTCCATAATGGTAGTAAAATTATACTTCAAAAATTACATAAATGGTTGTGTAAAAATCCATGGTGGCAAAAGCGTACATAGAAAATACATTTTTTTTCAGAGGACGGCTTTTGCTTTGATCAAACATAATTTGTAGTAGAAAAATATTATTTTAATTGTATTTTATAAATATGTACATATGTATGTACCTACTTTATATTGAAATAAGATCATAAACAATTGTTCAAACATTTTAAGTGTAATTTTCAGACGCTATAAAAAAAATATAAACTTTTATTAAATTTTACACTTAATTTTCAAGTTTCAGGGCGGAAAATTGAATATAAAATTCACATCGTTTGGATAATAAAACACACATTTACATTTACTACTTTAAGGAATCTAAATTTACATATAGCAGATGTCTATTTTTAGACATAACTACTCCGGTAGTATATTTACACTACTGACTAGAGACCAAATGGTTATTTTAAGGATAATAACGATATCTGCAAAGAAAAAAGTGTATTTTAAATCATATACAAAGTGTTCGGTAAGAAGCTTTAATAGTTTTTCAGATAAAAGTAAACTGACAATGTACCTGCCTATAAAGTTTTGTTAAAGCTAATTTCCCAAATTAGACTTTCTTTCAAAAATGATAAGTAACTTATTATAAACAAAATATTTTCAGTAGTACGTCTTAACTACAAAAAATACCTTCACAAAGTGATTTTACCGAAATTTGGTTTAAATGAGAGAATATAGGTCGTAGATTTGGACACAATTTTAGATATTCATGTGTATGTTTACATAATTTTATTTACAAAATTGATTGGATATCACACCAAACGTATAAAAATGACGTTATTTTACATTATTTTGGAGAATTGCACCAAAACTACATTATTTTGGAGAATTGCACCAAAACTACATATTTTATGCTCGTGTTCATTTTTTCTGTAGAAAAAAATTTAAAACTATTCTTATATTAAATGTGATATTACACTCACTTTATTTTATCACGAAGCACGGCAATTAATTTAAAACGTTGAAAAGTAATTGGCTAGATAATGAGAATTAATGGTACACTTAAATTATAACTGATTGTCTCATAAATATTTTCTTAGCACTTATGTTAACACTCGAAATTACTGGTACAACAAAGTTAAATAAATTCATTCTTATTTCGAGACCGCTCAAACATTCAGAAAAAAAATCCCCGAAAATCGGTAAAAGTGATAATTCCCCTAAAATAATTTCTTAGGAAATGCAAATCTTACTATGTATCACTATTTGTTGCTTTAAGCATACATACTACTGTATGTCTCGAAAAACTGCACATAATTTAACCTTAGCAACTCGCATTTTTAGGAATTTCCTTGACACAGAGCTTAAAAGACTTAAGCAACACTCGAGGTTACTAAAACTTACTGATAAAACTGAGGAAATAAACAGAAAAGACTCAAGTTTCCTTGACTATGGCTAAAGCTTAACTGGTTTTCTAACTACAGAAAAGAGTCTCATCTTTTCGGAATTACTTACATTTTATACGTTTTTTTAATAAAATTTTTACGATTTTATTTCACTTCATTAATCTAAGATTTACATTACTAAATATAGTATCAATTTCTGATAAATTTATTTAAAATATAAATGAGTCAAAAATCAATAAAATTATATCTTGTATTAAAGTAAGTAACTGTAGAAATTCGTTGCTATTAACACTCGCAATTGGTATAAATCTATTTTATTTTTATATACAAAAAAGTAGGCAAAATGTCAGAAAATACTGCGTTCACATTTTGAATTATTCATAGTCAGAATTAGCTCGCAATTAATTAACCACCTCATTTTCTAACCTCTAACTATGCTAATGCCAGTAAATAGCCGGTGTAGATTAAAACAAACTTAAAAAAGTTACTTCAAACATATTTAAATAAGTAAAATTTTGCCTTCTTTACAATATATGAAAAGTTGTAAATATTAGGAATTTAGAATAACTCTTCAATTATACGAGTATTGCTGATATATTAAAATTAAGTAAATAATTGGAATTTGAAGAACATATGCCTGTATTAAAACATTTTCTGCGGGCACATGTTTGACCACGAATTCTGCAAGTTTTTCTAAAGCGGTGAGACCCACTTTAGTGCGATATTAAGGTCCGACATGAAACCATCTCAGCTGTGCTTGTTTTCTGCGATTTTTTTGAGCGCGGTCTTTTCGGCTCCGGTCAGGAAAGATAAGGAAGCGGAAGTAGACGATTTTCCAACAACATTAATTGAATACAACAACACGAGGACCAAGGACACCTACGAATATAAGTAACTAAGTAATTTCGATTAAATATTTTTTCTATAATGAGTTTATTATTTTTATAGATATTATTTAACAGACGGTAGCAGACAGGAAGTAAAGGGTACACTCAAAGATGTAAACGGAACCAAAGTCTACTCTGTAAAAGGACATTATGCTTGGGTTCTTCCAGATCATGATGATCTAAAACTTGTAGTTGAATATGAGGCAGATGAGAACGGATATCGCATAGTTAATAGTAAGACAAATTAATTATAAGGAGTTTGACTAGTTTATTAATAATTTTGAATTAATACTTCCAGTTTATGCATCCAACGGTGATCGTTTTATTAGTGGAAAAGCAATAGAAAGCCTGCTTGGATGACATACTTATAATATTTAAAAACTAGATATTTTTACCTTTCGTTATCATAAACTCATACAATACATAAATAATATATTAACTACAATAAGTCTGTAAAAGTATTTGTAAAATGTAAAATACATAACAAAAAAGAAAATTTGATCAGTTAGCACTTTGTTTAATTTTTTCTATATTACAGTCTATGTTATAGGTTATCAGATTCAAAATTTTTCTGCTATAAAATATTAATTGTTGTTGCGCTTATCTAACCTGATATGTGCACTTTTCGAGTTTTTTTTTATTTCACAATTAAATATGTGTTCTTTACCCTCTTCTGGACAGAACGCAAAAATCCAATTTATCTTCGAATTAGAACCGAAACCTAGAAAATTTATTTCGGTTTTTTCTAGGTACCTATTACCATATATATTTTTGTAAATACTAAGTAAGTTAAGGTAGATTTTCTTTAAATGAAATCTTGCATTTTAAGTGATTTTTAGAATAAAATTATATATTTGTTTGAAAATTTGTCATTTCTTTCCACTTTTGTTACATTTATGATTCGATAATAATCAACTAATTGATTTCTTCTTAAGGTACCTACTACTGAAGATTAGAAAGGCGTTTTAAATTAGTTTTTTAAAAACATTTTTTCTCAGAACCTTTATTAGATATAAACTTACATTTTTTTTTTTAATTATTTAAAATTTATAGAATGTAAACAGAAATTTTTTTTTTAATTTTATTATTTTGCAATTTTATAGGTGGCGCCAAAGTTGAGTCGCCGAAAACGTTGTTGTCCTATGGCAGACAGTTAATCTCAGGATTGACAGGTCTGAATCAAAAACACCAAAAAATTCGTAAAGAGAAAGGTCATTCTCAAGATAATCAACCTCAATTTGTTAAAAAAAAAATATTTTTAGCAAAGGTTAAAGGGTTAAAAACGGGGTTCATTTTTGTATTTTTTTTTCAAACATCTCCCATTTATTTTATTATTTTTTTTTTAATTGAGGTTGATTATCTTGAGAATGACCTTCCACTTTACGAATCTCTTTGGTTTTTTTGTTTCAGACCTGTCAATCCTGAGATTAACTGTCTGCCATAGGACAACAACGTTTTCGGCGAATCAACTTTGGCGCCACCTATAAAATTGCGAAAGAATAAAAATTAAAAAAAAAAATTTTGTTTACATACTATAAATATTAAATAATTTTGTAAAAAAAAATGTAAACTTATAGCTAATAAAGGTTCTGAGAAAAATTTTTTTTAAAAAACTACTTTAAAACGCCTTTCTAATCTTCAGTAGTACCTTAAACGAGTGACAATGTTTAAATATTTCTTGTTCTATACTTAACTCATATTTATTGTATTTCTATGTATCATCAAGAACGTATTTTCTTTGTGGATCAACTATTTTCAAATATGCACAATGAATATACATTTTTAAAACTGCTGCAATTTCTATAAAGATACATTTTTGCTCTCTTTCACCCCATATAAAGGTTTTTTTGGGCTGCTATCGAAGTGGACTGCTGAGGTTTTTGATAAAGTTGTAAAATATTGTGGTTTCCTATAAAACACACGGTTCAGTTTCAGTTCGGAGATCAGTGGCAAACATTAATCCAAGTTTTATTCAGTAAGTAATATCTTTTTAAAAATTTCGAAATCAAGAAAATTTTAACTCCTTATAGAACTTTTGCGCTTTCATGTAATTATAAAAACCTAAAATCTTGATTATACTATCAGACATTTGAGTGACACCCTTCTCCATTCTGAATCTATCTAAAATTTGAAAGTAGCCCTTAACAAAGTAACTGCTGGACCTAAATGAAACTGCTTTTAATTTTTGTCGCATATTAATAAATATTAATAGTAAACATTAGAAAGAAACACTGCTTAAATAAAATATCACTGATTTCACCTAAAATTATTGATTGTATTAAAGAGTCCCATTTAATTAAATTCAGCAGCGCAACTTATTTGTACTTTATCGTCATTCTACAAATTTATTTGTCATTGAAATGAGCGCTAAAAACTCTGTTTGGAGTACAAAAAAAGACCGTTGAAATAAACAACTTTTAAAAATGAATGTGGGATGTGCCTACCACCCACCTAAAATTAAGTAGTTGAATAAATCATATGGACCTATGTAAGAGGTTTTTGTCAAACCAGACGTGAAAAGGTAAACAGAAAAGTCATTATTTCGGAAGAAACATAATCTGTCACATATTAAGAATTTCGACGTTTTAGGCATTTCCACATTTCATTCAACCGGTACCATCTCGAATTTTGTATGTGATCAGATCACGCCCAACATAAATCTTGCGATTTATGTTCTGTCTTTCACGTATTATACTCAAAATGATTCGATGTGAAATTTTAACCACTTTACTAAAGCTTCCCCAAAGCGGGCTTTTCTGTGACTGCTTGCGTTAGCTTGAGGACAACTGATCACCGGAGTTGTTTACAAAAAAAAAAAAAAAAAAAAATATATATATATATACATGTATTTAAATGAAATAAAACTTTTTTTAGCATCTGACATGCTGTTGTTTTAACCTGACCACTCTCAAGGTAAACTTGTGTTTCTTACATGAAGATATATTTAAAAGTATCCGATGTACAACGATTTACTTCTTTAAAAAATATGCTAAAGCCCTTCAGGGCTTTCAGATCTCTGTGCCTCGTTATCACATATTTATAAATAATTTTGAAAGCCATGGTAACAAAAATTATAAATGACTTATATAAAAAGAGGTTAGTGCCATCTTCGGTTCAGTAATTGGGCAAAGCGTTCTATAGTATTTTCAGCTTCAGTAAGCGCCGATAAAGTCATAGAAGAACTATAAATTTATTACTATTTAATATGGAACTGATAGGAATAATTACATAGTTATGAGTAATGAAAAGAATGTAAAAACTAAGCCATGTCCATCGCCCCAACAAAGCACATTGTGGAAAATACTTAATAAAAAATACGACTATACAACTCTTGTTTGTTTTAATCACATTTACAAGAAATTCGTCAAATATAAAACATATATGACTTTTATTGACCTTGATTTGATTCTTAACCAAAATATTTAATATGAAACATATAAAAATAATAAATCTTAAAATTCAGAGCAGTTTTATAGAACGAAAATAATTGCAGTTACAGTAGATAAGATCTTGCAAGTATTACCGACAAATAAAACCGAAATAACCTGCTTGACCTCTAAAGCGAACGTACATAAGTTTTTGTTAAAATATAACTTTTCTTTAAAAGTTCTCTGGTCCCCATCAGTGTCAGTGTTTCTTTGGAAAGCCGAACATGATTTTAGTATAGCTGAAGAGTGCGAGATGAAACGATCGTTATTATGTTTGTTGGTTATGTGCTCAATTTTAATACCTTCCGAAAATACTAGAAGTGGGATAGTGAATGAAGGTCAATATACTGACGACTATGAAGTTAAATTATTTGCATATGAAAATAAGAGAACAAATGGAGATTTTATTTATAAGTAATGTAAAAATCCAGAAAGTAGATATAAAATAGTATGTTTTAATTTTCTTTTCTTTTTTTTAAGTTACGCCCTTAGTGACGGTACTTCCCACCAGACGAATGGAACCATTAGAGACGTTAATGGCACAAACTTAATAATTGTACAAGGCCGCTATAAATGGGAACTTTCGGATGGAATTTATATTATTATCCTATATGAGGCTGACGAAAATGGCTTTCGTATTATAAAAAGTATGTTAAATACAATGACATTCTTTAACAAAATAAGTGAAACTAACCTTTTCCATTTTTTGTTTTGTTCATCTAGCTGAAACTTATACCGACGATCGCATAATTAATTCCAAATCAGTTGGAAGTTTATTGGGATAAAAGTTTGGAAGATGAGGACAAATATGCTTTTACAAAAACTTAAATAGTGAATGCTGATAAAGTGATATTCAAAAAGTTATTTATTTTTTAAAGATGTGTATTAAAAAAAACCTGGAATTAAAACTCGTATGAATTCAACAATTTTTTTTTTTTTAATCCACAAGTGAATACCCTTAGTGTCTCGTAATTACTGTGCATTTCGCAGAATTCTACTTGTTTTTCGGTATAAATGTTCAAAGCTGCTAATATTTTTTTTATTTTTGACAGTATGTTGGTTGATTTATAAACAATTTTATTTAAGTAAGGATTTAATTATATGTTGATTACCTCGATTCAGATAGTTCATAACATTCAGTGTCTGTTTTGGCGTTTTGGAAATACATATATTATATGCTCTAAGTAATTACAGAAGTATGAAACTTTTGGCATAACACTGAGGCTAACAAAAACCAATATTTTTTCCATTTTCTATTCTGAAAAGCACATGAAATATATATACTATATATATTATATATTATAGTAGTATACCATCATCACCAGAGGTTTCTTGTGTGACTGAAATAGATTGATTTAGCAAATTGTTGAAGTTTGATTGATTCGGTTTTATTTTTTCTGTTTTTAATTGAGTTTTATTTAAAATTTTGCCAAAGTTTACTATGCGGTTACTTGTACCTTGTTGTCGTTCACATCAAATTTTCACTTAGACGTTCGTAATTACCCTACTCTCCTCTATGCATTTTTACTTTAATTATGTAAATAACGTAAAACATCATCTACATATTTGTTATAGAAGTTATATCTATGTAAGATGACTTAGGTGTACCAAATGTATCAATATTTTGTTTCAAAAATTCCTAAGCACTACTCTTTGAGAACCAACATTTTTAATAAGCTGGTTATATAACATAAAGTCTTTTATCACGTTTCTTTTCTCATCTGAGTGTCATCAGAATTATAGAATTAGCAACATACTGATATTTATGAGCAATAGTAAAAATAGTGAAGATTTACCTCCGAAGAAGTTATATAAAGTAATTATTTTTTGGTTTTCTTTTCATATCATTATTATATAACTTTGTTCAGGCGAAGATCTTTTAGTTGACAAAATGTTAATATAATATCAAAATTACACAAATTACAAATTACCTACTTACAATTAGTTTAAAAATTTTGTTTAAATCATTTTTTGATCAGTTGATATCTTCAATTAACTATTTTTAGTGGGAATTGTGAGAATTCAATTTATCTGAACATTCTTCCTCTCTGGAGGGAGAAAATTTAGGTGTTTTCGCGAGACTCTAGTTACAAAAATATTATTCACACTTTTGAATTCAACTTAGAAATTGCTACACCGGACTTCAAATTGTAAACATGGGGTTTAAAAAAGTACCTTGATTCTTGAATTTGTCGGGATCTTTTGATTTAAATATGGGGACTATACAGAATTACTGAAATTTGAAAATAAATAAGTTACGATTTTTGGTCATATGGAATTTGTTTTTTATTTTTTTATTTTTTATTTGAATATTCTATATAGGTTTGTTGTTTTCGGCTGTAACTAGGCAGAAAGGCTGGAAACTATTAGGTGTTCTGGTTGATTAAAATACTATACACATTTAATTTTAAATCATTAAAAGTTTTTATTATATCTTAGTGCTTTTTTATCAAAAATATTTTTATTTCAAACTATTTTAAATTTCACTCTTTTACAAATAATACAATGATATGACTATTTGTTGAAACTATTATATTAAAAAATATGCGATCTCTGGTCTACCGACATATGTACATACATAAAATGTCTTATTATTATCCAACCGTTTGATTTTAAAAAATACCATTTTGTTTGTTTCTTAATATTTAAATTATCTTTTGGACAACTACAACTACTACATAAATATAGCAATATTCGAAAACAAAAATTTTGAATTTTTTCCATTCAACTAATTCAAGTTGCAAATATTTTATATTTTTCGTCAATATTGACTCATAGTGTACTTAAAACTAAAATCACAAAATTTAAATTGTCACATTTTGACCCCGCACAAAATATATGGGAAAGTGGTCCCAGTGGAATTGGCTAGAATTTTTGAATTTTGTAGTTCATAGGGTCACTCAAAAAAACTTGCCCGATTCGGAAATATTTTGGGTCAGGGAGTCAATTTTACAATAAAATCCTCTAATGATCTATACATAATATTTCATCTAATAGACACATAGTGGTAGTGACCATCCCAAATACAAGGCAAATTATCTAGCGAGAGATTCAACCTCCCGAACATAACTTAGCCTAGCTCACTTAAACTTAACTTAATATAACCTACGACGATGTCTTAACTCCTCGCAAAACTCACGACAGATGGCCTAGCAACGGATTAAGCCAGCATAAAGTTATTACAAAGAATCAAGTTGATTACTTTACTTAATTTAACTTTGGACTAATAATGATTCATAAACTCTAGAGATAAAATATTTAAATCTTCTTTGGGATAATTCAAGAATTTTTTTAAAGGGCATTTACTTCTGAAGGAAAAATGGAATAGATCATGAAAGCTTCCAAGAAAGCTTTTCAACAAACTTATAACAGCAACAAAGTTTGGAGAGGATCAAAGCGATCTATCTTGTTGTTCCAGGATCATACCTTATTATAATATGTACTTTTACATTACTTACGTTTCTGTAAAGTTAATATTTTTCTCACTTTAGTCTCAACTATTAAACAAATTATCCTTCTTTTGCAAACCTAATAGATATTCATCTTATAAATTTTAAAAAAAGAGAAAAAATTAAATATGGTATTTCTCTTCTAGTACCTCATTAACTCTGGGATTAAACAGATAGCATTTAAAATTGTGCTCACAACACAACGATAAGAGCTTTTAACCCTGTCCTCGAAAAACAAGATCAAAAGTTTTTGTACATTTCACAAATCAACTGGTCTTTGCGCTTCTTGCGGAAAAGTGTATGAACATGGTTTTAGTATAGTTGAAGTGCGCGAGATGGAAAGATCACTATTATATTTATTGTTACTGTGCGCAATTTTGCCCATTTTCATAAATGCCGAAAATGATAAAGAAGGAGAGGAATATTCGGAAGATTATTATGACGATCATATCTCTGCTAAGTTGGATGAATACGTAAACAAAAGAACCAATGGCACATTTGAATATAAGTAATTTAACAAAATTGTAGTTACATGTTATTATATGTTGTGTTATTTTTAATTTCCATTACTTTTGCAGATATGTTATTAGTGACAGAACGAGTCATGAAGCGAAAGGAACCATTAAAGATGTAAACGGCACAAAAGTAATAATCGTAAAAGGCGAGTATCAGTGGGAACTTGAAAAGGGATTAACATTGTTTGTCGAATATGAAGCTGATGAAAAAGGATTTCGAATAATTAAAAGTATGTAAAATCTAGGCTCATATCTACTTTTCTTGATATTATCATTTCTCTTTACAGCTGGAACATTTATCGATGATCGCGTCATAAATCCCAAAACTGTTTCAAGCTTATTGGGATAACATTAAGACAGAAATTAATTAATATTAATAAAACATTAAAAATTATACGCTCGTCATTTTATATGCAAGCCATTATAAATTTCTCCCCAAACTAATAGACATATTTAATAACAAAATATTAGCAATTAATTTAATATTTATACAGCTCTACCGAGTTTTATGCTAAAGTCAAAATTATATAATCTGTAATGCAAAGAAATTCATATGCTATTAAATACATGTATTTCAGGAAATTTTAAAGGTTTATCTGCAACTTTGTTCCAAGGTCATTTCGCATGAATTTAAAACTTTTTTTATTCAAACACGTGAAACATATTAAAACTAAAAGCTCCTGCGTCGTGTAGTGTCAATAGTAAAATATCATATCTTATCTCATATATCACATTATGATTTCTTTATATGCATCTATACGTGATTTTATTCAACTAAAATGTTTAAAGTTGCTAATTAGAATTTTTTTTCCATATATAAGTACGTTTAACATTATACTTACATGTTTTTACTTTTTAACCAGTATAGACCGACTTCTTCTTTCTATTAGCTTCCGAATGAGTTATTAGTATTTAAGAGATTGCTATTTTGAAGCTTCACAATCGGACGCAGGATTCGAAGTTATGTGGGTAATAGGAAAATGATCGGTAGGTGGTTCAAAAGGCAAAATCTTACTCTGGTTTTCCGCTATTATTGCTGACGGTACTCTTCCAAAATTTGATTCTAACTAACTGAGCAATAAAATTCTGATAGTCGTACAGCTTACTTGTTTTATTTACTGCCCTGGCTCCTACATGTGTAAACGCGTAATAAAATTATGCGTTAAGATTAATAACCAATTCTTTTGGAACTCGTTTATCTATCGCATTTTTTCTCAGAAACCAATTGATCTCGTGAGTTTTGTGAATATTGTTAGAATTTGACCGAACGCAGCCGTAAAGATTAAAATACTAAAATTAAATTTTTTTTTTAATTTTTTAGGTTACTAAATGATGGCGTCAGTCAGACTATCAAAACAAACTTATTAGAAACCACCTAGAATATTAAATGAAAAATTTAAAATTGTAGAAATCAAATAACAATGTAATTTGCACTTTAAATTAAAATATAGTGTTTTTGAAAAATGAAGCTTGAAAGTGACAAAAATTTTTAATTTTTTCCTCTTAAATGCATTAATCAATCACTAAATTTCAATCAATTTTCATTTGTTGCAATTGATATTTATTTTAAGAAAGTGCTTTTCTTTGTCCTTTTCACTCGAATATTCCGAAAAATACTCTTCATTTAGAAAACCGCAACAAGATAATGAGCCAACTACTTAAATTCAATAATTCACTAGATATTAATTGTCCGCTCCAGATTCCCAGAGGTTGAATATTTTTGTAGAGTGTTGTTATTTATTTTCCGAATAAGGCCCATTACAAGAAAATTTTGTAATAGAGCTAGGTACGCCACTGAATCTACCATACCTATCTACTTTTATATTTTCAAAAAACAAAATTGCGAATTCTCCATAATATGTGCTTTCAAAAATCGCAACAATTTTGCGAATTTTCATGATATTGGTTTTCAAGGTCTATATCTAAACTTTTAATTTAAAATTAAAATATTGCAGATCTAATCCAGAGTTTTAGGGTGGTACTAAACACCTATTTTTACATTTTTCATTTCTTTTTCCTTAATGGGTTAATGTGGGTTAATGGGAATATTCAAAAATCCAAAGGATTATTTGGACTGAATTTTATTTTCTATAAGTACTTCTAAGAATTATTTAAAAAAAAGATTTAAGAAAATTCCATTTCATTATGAAGCTATAAGCATTAAATGCGATTGCGCGTCGAATTTGGACTCCACTTAAACGAAACTTAAAATGCGTTTTTCTCGATGTTTTTATACATAACTTAGTTAATTTTTATTATTTTTTCACTTCTTTTTTTATTTTTATTAATTTATATATTATTATTATATAATATGTAAATTTATACATTACGCTGCGTGCGCACTCGGGATCTGAGCTCATCTGGCGCGAATTTTTTTTTAAATCTCAATAATTGCAAGGAGAATAATGGAGGTGTAATTTTCCAGATAATAACTTCAGATCCACATTCTCTTCTTTGGGTTCGGAATCATTTTCAATATTGTTGATTTCATCTAAACTTTTATTATTGAGTGAAACACCCATAACAACACCTTTTCGCAAGTTTAAGAATAAGAAAGGTGAAAAAAGCACTAAAATCTGATATTAAACTTGATCCCGTATACACAAGAAGTTTGCCAAATTAAACACTAAAATTGGTGATCCTTTAGAAGTTCTTCATTATAATAAGTACTTTTACGCCGTAAAACCTAATTCTTCTAAAATATATTTTAAATTTAAGCAAATTTTATTACAAATCATCTTAATCTCTCCAGAAAATTTTGAAATTCAGAAAATCGCCTCTTGTACTACCCAATGAATTTATGCATACGAACATGTGTGCTTGAGGTACGTAATATCAACAAAGATTTTTGCAAATCTCAGCAAAGCTTCAAAGGCAATTTTCCCTGCCAATACAAAGAATAAATACATTTGCAAGGGGAGCCTAAGGAAGTCGGGCTTTTCCTCCAATATCACCTCTTTAAATTGAAATTCTAACAAAAGCTCTGAAATCACACGATAAATCCCAGCAAATCCCCTTTCAAGATATAATCCGCTTAAAAAGTAAGAGATTATTCAGATGTTGGCATTTTTAAGGTGAATTCCAGTTCAAATTCCACTCATATTTAATAAATCAAATTTCTGAGTGTTTTGATTAAGGCTCACTAAAATTAATCAACAGTGTTATGAAATTCAAGTTATATACATAGTTAAATCTTCTTATCGATACATAACATAAAATCAAAATTGTGTTCAAATTCAGTCAATATTTAATTCAAGTCAAGGGGATCACTTCATGGCTACCCCGAAAAATGCCACAAATCCTTCGTAATCCAGGAGAAATACTTTGATAAGAGTTTCGGCCATTTCGATTTGGTTGGGTAATTGTTCGCAGATTTATTAGATAAGCCGTTGATATCTTGAATTAATTTTATTAATTTACTTTGGGAAAGTTTAAATCCCAATATGAATTTATATAATATCCCCAATGACGTACATTGAAGGAAGATTGTTGTGATAATTGGAGTCTGTACTTAATTTTCACTCTTTAAAATGCTTCCTTCTCTTCACACAAAAAGTTACTTCAGGAAAACAATAAAAATGTTAAGAAACTTTTCTCGTAGTTTTGTTTCAAACCAATTTTTAGCACGTTCACACCAAAATTCTAATGAATTTTTATTAAACTTATTAAAGTTGCCTGAACCATTTCCTTTAGGTGATCAAAAAAATAGTATTCAAATGAATATGAATATTACATTAATATTACGCTTTGGACATATCTAAATAACATTTACTTCATTAAGTTCCTAACATTTCCTACATGAAGTCACATAAAGTGCCTAAATAAAAGAACAAACAGCATTAATTAATATAAGGACATGAAAGCACCTGCCTTTTCAAAGTGCTCATTTAAATATTTTTTTTTATCGTGTGAAATGTGAAATTCTCGCTATTGAATTCAAAAGATTCAAAGAATGCATTAATTTCTCGCTTTCGGGTAGCACTGCTTTTAGGCTGAGAGTTTTTTGGATTGTCATGATAATTTCTGTGAATGCGAAATACTCAAAACCAATGAAAAACGAGTAATTCTAATCTAACGCGTTGTAAAATAATACTTTGATAACTCTCTCAAGTTTCTTGAACATCGTTTGGTCTACAGACATCTGCTCTCAAAAATGAATTAATGTATTTTTATTAAATTCATGCCTTATGGGTTTGCAAAACATTGGGATTTTCGGTCGCATTATAAAAACTTAAACTCAAAAATTTTAGCCCTAATGTGTTACTTGATATTAGATTAAATGAAATAATTTCCGAGTGAAATGAAACCATTTTCGATTTAAGTTCAAATTAAATAAAACTTTTCTAAACAGAATGAAATCGTTTTCTTATAAAGCCTCAGAAGACAAGCTTATGCTAATTATGTTATGAAAATACGTCAGCCACATGATTTCTCCAACCACAGATACTATAATATATATATGGTATTACCTCCTAGACTTAAATACCAAGAGAAAATAATATAATATAATTCTTCGGCAGAAATTGAGTATTAGGTCTCTTCACGGATTTTGATGAAACTTTGCAGTAATGTCCATTTAGGCCCAAAAGTGACGGACATGCAAAAAAAATTTCTCGGTCGCTTACATTTACTTAGATATTTAACATTAAAACTCTGAAAAATGATAGTTTTTCGCCGCAATTTGTCCATGCTGTCTCAATCTTTTGGTGAAAATTATGGAAAAACCTTAAATTACAATTGTTTTCACCGAAATTCTGTAAAAAAATCTACACAAGTGCTGAAAATAAGGAAAATTTTACTTTACTTCGACTTATCATTTTATAAGACAAATGCGTGCTCGTCAATGTCAATAAATCGGAAAAGATATTTACTTTTAAATCGTTAATTTCAAAAAATGTTAATAATGAAAAGGTGGAAATGTCCTTAATTTATGGTATTTGGTATATAATTTGTAACGACATTTTATAGGAATATGCATAAAATCGTGGCGGTAAAATGTCATTTTTCGAAATTTCAAAGTTAAATATCTCGGGAAGTACAAGTTACCGATATATTTTCGTCACTTTTAACTCAAAATGAACACTCCTACAAAGTTTTATCAAAATCCGTGCCGAGACCTCAAACTCAATTTGTTGCAATTTTTTTAAGAGTACCTAATGCTGAAACAAGATTAATTT
The DNA here is from genome assembly GCA_963920795.1 of Eutolmus rufibarbis. Taxonomy (NCBI): domain Eukaryota; kingdom Metazoa; phylum Arthropoda; class Insecta; order Diptera; family Asilidae; genus Eutolmus; species Eutolmus rufibarbis. Next base: position 31,741,078 of record OY987207.1, read on the forward strand.
TTCTTCATTTATGGCTTTCTAATATATGTGGTAAATTCTGTTATAAATATATGAATTATCACATTGTCTGCTTGAAGCAATACTTTAATAAATTATATGATTAATTAACTATTATTATAATAAAACCTCTTAATCAAACCTAATGTAATTCAAAGATAAAAGCGAAGAAATTACATTTATTTTGAAATGCTATTCAAAATGATTATGTCGTCCAATGATTTTCATTATACTGTCAGAATACCCATCTGACCTATAAACGCCTGACTTTCGGATAAGGCGTCCCTCCAGGATAAATACTTTTCGCAAACCGAATTATATTTCAATCAAGCACATCTATGTAGTTTCGACTTCCCTTCGTGTAATCTCATTTATCTACAAGGAATTTTCTCGCCTTGGTCTAATGTCAACAGAGATGGTCGTGAGGATAAAGGTCACTGTATATATTCTATTGAGTGAAGAAGTTCACAGAAAAGAATTAAATTGATTGAAAATGTAACAAAACATTACCTATCTTCATTTCTTTAAAACCATCGTAAATTCGATTTTGTAGCGATTAAATGTTTTCATAGGATGTCGAAGTCAAAAATGGCGGTGGCACTTGGAGTAAGAATAACAAGTATTGCATTTTTATAGTTGTTGGTAATGATTTTTTCAGCTTCAAACTGCAAGATATATTGAAATATTCACTTTTGTAAAAAGTATACCTCTGAAATTTTAAATCAGCTGTAGTCATCCATTCACTTCTATAAAAGTTGTAAGGGATGGGTAATTTTTGCCAGTATGAAAAAATAATAATTTATTATTAACAATTTTTTATTTTGTCTATTTTGCAAGATAAAATCAATCAAAAAAACATCCGATTCTGCTGAATAAATATAATAAATAAAATTAGTATTGAAATATGTATATTATTTTATTGAAACATTTCATTTGATATACATAACAACATAAATAACAGTTCTAAATTAAAAATTAATGCACAATATCTATATCTAGTACTTTTTAAATGAAGTATTTAAAACGAAAGATTCTGAAATAGAAAAAAATCGATTAGTTATTATAAATATGAAACTCATGAAAATACCAAAAATTACCTTTCTTGGCAAATAACCTACATTAGACGAAACTTTTGGAATTTTATTCCCCTTTTCTCCACAATCAAAGTAGGTGATCGTTATAATTTGTCCATTGCTTTCTTTAATAGTTGGTCCTTTCGTGTCACAGTCAAGTTTGATAATTTCATATCTATAAAATCATAAAAAATTATAAATACAAATTGCTTCGTATAATTCATACAAATTTCACTAATACGAGAAGGCGATATTTCTTTATTTACTAGATACTAGCCGTTCCTTGCAGTTTCACCTTCGTGTTCAAGCAATTGAAAATACTAAACCTATTTTGGAAATTCCTTTCGAAAGAGGGTAATGATTTATATTCCAGGTTGGGACTTACATATATCTGTTGCAATCAGAAACTATTGAATTTTGTGTAGAAATGTCAGGAACAAAAGGTATTTAATTTTCTTCGAGGAATTTAAAACTATAAAGAAAAATAGGGGTTCCAATTTAAAGAAAATATATATGACTTTATAACTCTGATCAGAGCTTGCAAAAATGTCATTATCAGATGGCCCCAATGATTCTGAACCACTAAATATTAATAAATAAATTAATTAAAACTAGCAAGTATTAGTTTAGGAAGTAATGGATGATTCTATGTGGAATAGCTTAATAAAAGTAAACCATTCAATAAAACTGCTTATATAACTCTTGAACATTGTGCAGAATCGATTGGTCTTTGTCGAATTTATTAACATATTATTCTGAATCACTCTGTGATTTAATGTACCTCTATGTGTAATTTTGAGATTCTAGAGTTAAATGGACATGATATAAGTATGTAAGTGTAGTTCAGAAAATAATGTAGCTTTTTATTCGTCCGACCATCCAGAAAGAAAAGTTTCACAAACAACTTTTTTTCCAGATAGAGCAATGTTTCTGAACCAATGGTCCGTGACAGCACTAGAAGTGGTCCGTAAATATTCGAATGAATTAAGTAGTTTCACAAAAAAATCAAAGTTAGTAAATCATAAATGTAATATTTATTACAAAAATTCATAGGAAAGTTACACTAAGGATTGCAGATTAGTTTCCAAATACCGTTTTCTCACGAATGAATTCGTTTTTTAAGTATCTCAACTGGATTATAATATTTTATGGATTTCTTCCTTAATTTCATTACACTGCGCTTCAATATTTGGTTTCAATGTTTCAAAAGGTGAAGAGTTGTTGCCTTTAATTTTAACTTTTATCCAAAGGTCGATTTTATAGATACATACATAAATGCCTCTAAGTTTAACGTGATATGCGAATATGTTTCTGGTACCTTCTAATTTAATATTTCTCGAGCTTTGCAGTTGAAGATTTAATTTATTAACCTGTGCAAAAAAACCTACTAAATAAGCAAAATTTATTTGAGATCTGAGGTCACAGAACTGATCTGATTTTTTTTTCCTTATTATGCAAGAATATTTTAACTTCTTCTTTCAGTTCATGCGGCTCCGCCAACATGTTCCCTTTCGAAAGCCAACGAACTTCGGCGTTGAAAAGCAGGATTTCGTGTTCAGAGCCGATATCAGAGCACAACATTTTTATAAATACGTATATTGAATGCACTACTTTTAATATAGTTAACAACTTTAATAGCAGTTTTCATAGTATTAGCAAATGATTCCGGAAGAGTTATCAGTTCTGTGACCACAGATCTCACATACATTTGCCTTATTTAGTAGATTTTTTTACACAGCTAAATAAATTAAATCTTCAACTGCAAGGCTCGGGAAATATTAAATTAGAAGGCACAGGAAACATATTCGTATATCACGATTAAATTAGAGGCATTTATGTATGTATTCTATCTCTAAAATCGACGTTTAGATCAATAAAATTAAAAACAAGAACTTTTCACCTTTTGAAATACCTTTTTTGCAAACGAATCTGTAGTCCTTTCATTGTAAAAATTTCCGAGGTACCTGATTACATTCAAGAAGAAGCAATTAAGTTACAACACTTCGGCAAGGATTCAGCAGTTGGTATAGAACATGCAGTCACAAAAATCTCACTAAAAGTGTAACTTTCCTATGTTTACTTTAATAAATATTATATTTTTGCTTTACTAACTTTGAATTTTTCTCTGAAGCTACTAATAGTACTAACAATATAATATACCGTCAAATACTTGGTGGTCTATGGCAAGACAGACATTGTGTTAAATGGTCCATCATAATGAAAAGGTTAACAACCACTGAGATAGAGGAACTAGCTCATTTGGACGTCCGTGCATTAAATCTTCTTAATTTATTGCAAGTAATCTTGAATTATCTGAAGTATCTTTGGTACTTAAACACTTAAACAGTGGACAGTTAAATATTTAAAACGATATTCGAATTCTAAAAAATTTACTTAGTGTTGTACTGTCACTATGTATTAAAATTAAATTTTTCAAGGAAGAGCCAACCAACAAAATTAGAACACAACTAACATTCAATTGAATAATTTTACCCGTGAAGGTTACAAATAGTTATCAGTGTAATTATTTTAAAATAAATTTAATAAACTTGTGAGATTGTCGCACTTCTCATCAGAACTAGGAGTTATCTACTCAAAGGCATCAACAACTGGACACAGTAGCTCGTTATATTTAATTCGTAAAACAAATGCACATATCCAAGCAGTAACGTTTTAAAAACTGCATATATTATAATTATTATTAAAACATTTTCGAGTTCTACTCTACAATAAAAAGGTATTTCACGAAAATAAGTTAAACAAAAATTCATAAAAATCAATCAATTTATAACATAAAGTAGTGTACAATAAGAAATTAAAGTAAGCTATAATAGCATGTATTGTATCACATATTTATTATGAGAAAACAATTGCCGTTTACATGCATATGTAGTTGCGAAGTTTCGATTATAATTATGAACATTTCCAAATTTTTTTTAAAATAATTGATAAAGCGAACATACTAAATAATACAACTTTGTTAATCACTACAATAACTCACCCAAAGTCTTGTTTTCCTCCTTGAGGCTTATTATGTGGAATTACGGCGTGGTTGTTTTGTGACTGCGTCTTATATTGATATCCATTATTTGCAGGAGCTGCCAAAAGCACACCAAATAAGCAGAATAATGCGAATGTAAACAAATGTTGCTTCATTTTAAATATTTTTTTTATTTTAATCGATCGAAAATGTTTTACTCTATACCGAGGGGAATGTATCAACTAAGAAATCGGAGTAAACTAAAATTCTAGGAACAATCGAGCCATATATGTAATAAAGATCTAGTGGCATGCCCCAAAAATTCTTGGTGGGGATAAAAATAGAAAAGGCTTATAATGATCTATTGTACTTCATGGTCTTCGTCAAGGCCATTTGCGAAATTTTAAGCCAAAATCTCAATATTTAAAACAACACGTAAATTGAAAGGGGACGCTTCCCACCTACGAAGTCATCAGCTGGTAACTCCAATCGTAAATTTGATCCCGCCTGAACTGCTGCTAAAAATACATCAATTAACAACATTTTTAATCCAGAGTAAGATTATGTAAATTCGATTCTAAAAGTCGCACTAATTCGTGTCTTGACAAGAATCAGCCCATATCCGGAAGAAGAGTCCTTTTAGCTGCCGTATGAAAGTAGCTAACTATAAATAACAAAAACAATCACGCAAACTGGTTCCATAAAAGTAAACAAAAGAAGCGGCACATTACTAAGAAACTTTTTATGCTAGATTCTCATGATTTAATACTATTTACATTTTCCTATTGCATAACTTCTAGTTTAATTCCGCTTGAGAACTGAAATATCAAATAGTGGAATTCCCAGGGAGGATTTATTTAATATAATTAAGTCAATTGGGTTATCCGTCTCAGATATGTTTTAATTAATTTTAGCTTAAATGATTCCCTCTGCTGATTTTTAATCTATAACTTGAAACTGGTTATTATAATATTTAAAATACGTAATAGTAAAATAGGGAATTCTTACTACTTTAGCTGGAACTACGCTAATACATTTTACTAAATTCTAACTTTCATAAATAATTCTCTTAAAATATATGACTTGATAATTATTTTGAAAATTACTTTAATAGATGCATTTGTTTTAGGTTAACAAATTATACAAAATTTTCAAGTTTATAGGTATAAATATTGTAATATATATTTAAAGATAATTCCAGTCTATTTTTGATATACAATACATAGAATCTTAACTTTTATGAACATCCTGAAAAACCGGAAGACAAAAACTAATATAATGAACTTGAACCGGCAATGGCCACACCTCCAAAACATTACGAGTCTCTCTAGTGGTTTCTGGTTTTCAAAAATTTTAATTTCATTGAATTAATATAATTGAATATAAAAATGTATACATACCTACATTATTTTATTTCAGTTTACATGAAAATAAAGTTTTCCTAAATGCAACCGAAATTTTATCTCTTTGCTACTAAGAGAGAGAAGTTTGTCTCTTCAGTAAAATGGTTGTTCTTTAGGCATCTTCATTTCCAATTGAAAGAAGTGTAGTGTTACCAAGTTTTTAGAAATCAAAAAATTAAATATGTATAATGTAACACTATTTTCGTTCAGTAGTTGGTAGCTGCTGCCATTGGTAGTAATAAACAAAAATACTTATTATATTTTATTAATTTTGATTTGTAATTTATTGTTGTGTGTAATTTATTGCTAAATATCGCGCTTGTTTCCTTCTTTAATATTAACAGGATGTCGCGAAAGCTCGACATACATATTATACATAGGTACATATGTCAAAATAAAAATTAATGCCTAACTCTTCCTATATTATAATATAATATTAGTTATAGGTACTTGTAAGTTTTCTCAGCATTTATAAGGAAAAAAGTTTTTTATTTTCATTCATTTCAATGCCTTGGGACTTCATGAAAAACTTGTTTCGTAAGCATATTTTAATAAAGTTTATAAATAACTGATATTATAACTATAAACTTTAACTTACATTATGTTTCAAGTTCGTTCAATAACCCATTTTTGTTTTACTTTTTTTTTTTAATTTTCAAAATTTGCTCAAATATGGTTATCCTTCAATTTTGTACCCCATATTTCTCAAAAGCGTGATATAATAGCACATTTTCATTTTCGGGGTTCGTATACAGAAAAAGTGTTATAAAATTAGTTCAAGGCAAAAGTTTTGTAGATGTTCCAGGCAAAAGTTTTGCAGTCTTGTAAGTTTTATGTAATTAGTAAAGGTAATTCTGGATCCTCTGGAGCATCATCGAACACAAATTCCCTTTACTTATTTTTTAAAAAACATTCCAACTTCAGTTGATTATATCAAATGAATAACATTTGCTTTAAGTTAGTTTTAAAAATATTTGAACGAGTTCTGTAACTATAGTCAATCGGAATTATAAACTACATTATAATTGTAAATTGTCTAACTACATTCAGAAAAATATTTCATAATATTTAAGAAAAATAGAATTAAAGTATACCTATACGAAAAGCGCAGATGATTTCGAGCCAATCACCATAAAAACTTCTAAACGTGCTTTGTAAAAATTATTCGCCTCACTTTTTATAAAAAGGTACAAATTTTGTTACGAGTACTTATGTTAATGTTACCACATCGTACCTACCTATTATACGATAAATTCATAAATCTTACGATATAGAGATTAATTTAAGCAAAGTAGCTCTTCAGTTTTAAGACGCATTTTTGTAAATTTTGTCATGTAATTTCGTAGGTTAATCCTGCGAACTATGAATTTTTCATATTTTAGATGGGAAAATAAAAACTAACTTTTATATTTATTAAATAATTGTATTCGTATGTAATTGTATGCGTTACATAAAACAACAATTCTTCTTTGGTTTATAAATTAAATGAGATATGCAGAATATACATCTTATCAAATTTATTATGTACTATAACCCAAATATGTAATAATTCGCCCATCAACCATTTTTAATACGATGGATTTCAAAGAAAACAAACTTTTAATTCTGGGAACTTCTAATTATTATTGCAAAAGCAAATAAAAAACTAATAGAATTAAAAATAAATTGGTTGGCGAACTATTACTGATTTGGGGAGTATATGTACAATATAATATAATAAATATATTTATAAAATACATGCAATTTAATAAAACATTAACATTTATATACAATATATATATTATTAAACAATATACTATTAAACATTTTTCTTAAATATTACGAAAAATTCGCAAATATGTTTCTTACGAAATATTTTTTTTGGGTGTACGAAATATTTTTCTGAGTATTCCATTGCAACCGTACGTTTTGTGTTATAAAGCCTAATCCATGAGACGATAGGTAATTTTATTATTATTTATCACATTATAATAAGCCACTTCTGGTACATTTTTACCATTCGAATAATAACAAATAATAGCAAATAGTAATAGTGTAATCGGAATGCTAATATATTATACCAATATAAATTATATTGCCTTTCTAATCTCCCCGAAACTATACTGGCAACACATACGAGTATGTGAATCTCTAAATATTATAAAGCAAAGTCTCTGTTTTCGTCTGTCTGTTTCTCCGCTAACTTCTTCTAAACCACGCAACGGATTTTGATACGGTTTTCACTATCATTTAGAGAATTTCTTCCGGAAGGTTTATACTTATAATACATCCATATTATAGTAGAGGAAAAACGAGAATTTCAAAGATTTGTGATAATGTCGTAAAAAACATATTTTTGAGCGCTTACATAGCTAACGCTTGCTAAACCTTACGAGATAGATTAAAATAATGTACTACGGAATTGTATATCTTAAAAAGGTCTACAGAAAAGTCCGCGATGGCATATGTCTATCTCCTAAGGATAACCCATAGTAACCATTTTTATCTTTTACATATCACAAAAAAATAATGGGTTATTTACGAAGCTGTTTAAAACAATACAATACAATCCTTATCCAATTAAATACGTTAGATACGTTGTGCATTTAATATAGATAAAAATTGCCCTTTACACCATATCATTAAAATGAATATCTTAGAAAATATCACAGATTTAAAATTATTAAGCGCTAATTCCTTGCAGCCCTCTGGACTACCCCCCACATAAATTGGTGTTGAAAGTAGGGTGTCCTATTATTTTATTACGGAACCTTAAACCACCCAAATTGTGCAATGGTACACGTTTACAAGTAAAATCTTTTTTCTCTCTCTTTTTCTTTAAAAACCTTTTTAATCGAGTGCACAATACTGACAATGTTTAACTGGAGTAGTTGTTTTAATTCCCCGAATTCCCTTAATGCCCGCGGATTTACCATTTCAATTTAAAAGATTGCAATTTCCAGTAAAACTATCTTTTTCAATGACTATTAATAAATCACAGGGTCAAACATTCAATGTTGCAGGTTTAGATTTAAGCGTTGAGTGTTTTTCCCATGGACAACTATATGTAGCCCTTTCGCGTGTAACATCTAACCAAAATCTGTTTGTGCTGTCTAATGAAAAAACAGCTCTAAACATTGTATATAAAGACATTCTATAATTATTAGTCACATACACTGTACACCCGCGCGAAGCCGGGCGGGTCACTAGTAATTGATAATAAGGACATCTAGTAAAACAAGAAAACTGCCGCAAATTAAAAGTTTGAACCATTAACGAGCTTTCATCAAGTTTAAAACATCTAAAATTGTTAGCTCCTACACCATAATACACATATAAGTATGTATATGTATTTAATTAGAAACTTTGAATTATATTCTCTTAAAGCTGTGTTCGATCTTCTTTCCCATACGACTAAAATTATTGAAGTAGCTAAAGTTTAGAAGCCAGTTTTTGTGGGGAGCCACCCAAAACCATCCCACTTATTTAACACATTCGGAGACGTGAATGCTATAGCATTTGCTTTCACAGTGCAAGAATATGACATGAAAGTTTTACTGTCCACGAACGTGTGGAAAACAGCTTTTAAGAAGATGCTCTCACATATGTATGTACGATACAATTAAGATAAATTACTTCAATTTGTAAAATACAAAGTTTTGTAAATACAACAACAAAATATAATTATGTGCTGATTAATAATTGGCAAACCACATAACATAAATAACATACGAAAAATACTGCATTCTAAAATTTCAACTTACATATATGCCCCCTTTAGGTGAAAGCGAACAACATAAACAGGTGATATTTAAGCTCAAAAGAAGGTTATTTAACTTTAACTATTTTACTATTCGGCATATCAAAACTTTCCACAGAGGTCAACCAGAAGAGAATTTGGAAAAAGAAGTTTAAATTTCGCCAAAACTCGAGCTTTCACAGTAGGCGAAAAATATTCAGTGTGGTGTTACCTAAGAAGTGACTATCGGATTTTAAGATTACTCTTGGGTTGGGCGGGATTTATTTTATTGCTTCAGTTTGGAATTTGAATAATGGCTTGTTCCAAATGGATTTCAATTTATGTAACATTGTTCCTATTATATTTACTATTGGTCTTAATATAGGGATTATTAGTCATCAATCTTACCTCAATGCAGATAGCAGTTTTTTATACGAGTAGTAAAATTAGTCTTTCATAAACTTCAGCATGCATATCTCTATTTCTTTTATTGTAGTTAAAGATAATCAAAACAGGCACGCAACTGGATACTGGAAAAATATAAATGGAGAAAAAGTTTTGGCAATTAAAGGGTTTTTTGGGCACGAAGCAAAGGTTTTCGTTAATAATAAAAAATTAATAATAGTTCACAAAAATAATCCAAAATTTATTTATGAAAATAATTTATCCTTTAGTTTCTATCAAAATTCCAAAAGGTTATCCTACCATCATTCCAAAAATTATTAGAAGCTTTCTTTGAATAGTATATACAGTAATATTTTATGTAGTTATTATTAATGAACATTCATAATCTATGGAAAAAATTATACATGCCTACATATAAATAATATGAATATTACTTATTCAATAAAAATAAATAAATACAAAATAAAAATCACAAGAGCAAATAATTATTATAAAAAAATATATATTTTTACAAAGATGTTTTGCAGGCCATTTGTCCTTCCACCTAAGAAACCTAGTTTTTTCAGGAAAAGGAATGAATTTGAAATTAATTCTATCTATCACATAGAAACAAGCAAAAGCAAGTAATACTACTTTGCAAAGTGATTATTATCTGATTATTATCTTATCTGATTATGTTCTCTATTCTGGGATATCCTTGAAAAATATTATAACAAATTTATTGAGCACACCTCCATTCAAAGGCGTACAATTTTTACTTGTGATTTTGCGGAGGAAAGGAATTAATTTAAAGACAGAGACGGGTTTATTTTGCTACAATTCAAAGAATCGAAACACCCAGTATACGTATAAATATCTTTTGTGCGTAAATAAGCAAATCCACTTTATTCAATTATTGTTCTTTAATTAATATTATAAAAAACTGCTTTCATGAAAGCCACAAGTAAAACCAATAAGCGCAAAAACAATTGTTTCTTGTCTGAAGAAAAACACTAATTTTAAGTTTTCTCGTAAAATTCGCAATATTGCAAGAGATCTTTTTATACGGTGTTAGTACGTATTGTCTCCCATTAGAAGATAATTTCAGGGTCAATTTAATTTTTTCTTTATATACGTAAAAAATTCTCTTTATGGATTCCAAAATTAAAGGAGGAGGAAAATATGTTAAATTCAAATTTGCAACATTATTTACTATCTAACTTACATCCAGACGCATCGATTGCAATCTACATACCTATAAAAAAACGCAGTTAAATCAAATAATAACGATATTTTAAAGAAAACATCATGGACATTGAAAATAATTGTATATACATATAGTCAAGTTCATATGCATATGTTTTCCATATCATTAGAGGAATACTTTCTATAAAAAGTTTTAAAAAGCAAACATTTACATACGCATTTTACATTTCTTAAATACATTAGCATTAGGTGCCTGTGTGTGTTTAATAAAATGTGATGATATTTTTCACAGTTTGGTTGAATTAAATTGATAAATTTCAAAAGAAAATTTTATATACAATATAATAAAAAATAATATATTGCGTAAATTACCATTAAATAACATATAAATCAGTCTCTCATAATCACTTCTAACAGATCTTTTACTAGATTTCATGAATATAGAAAGATAAATTTTGGTATTTCTCTTTGAAGGTCTTTTGCTGATGCCTCGGGGCCTTAACTCACGAGACGAATGCAACAAGTTTTAGTATATCATAGGTCATCTTATAAAGCCGGCGAATTTTTTCTGACTACTCGGTTGGGTCGTTAGTTCAAAACTTTAACTATGACTGCTTACACGTATATTTTAGTTTGTGTTCTATTTGGCATAATTTGCACCAACAATGGTTTAGACCAGCCTCTCCGTCCTTTTCCTACATTTACTGTACTACCAAAAATTATAACTAATAAAAACCAATTGTACCCAGATGGTAGTTTTGAATACAAGTACATTATTCAAAATAATAATTAAAAATAGAACTTGTAATGTTGCTCTTTTCTTCTAGTACGGAATTAACAGATGGAACAAGACATCATGCAACTGGACATCTGAAAAATGTGAACGGGGCTGAAGTTTTGGCAGTAAAAGGCGTCTATGGGTACTTAAGTCCTGAACATTGGAATGTCTACGTTGAGTATGAAGCTGATGAAAACGGGTTTGTAGTAAAAAAATGTAAGTTAGAACAAGCAACAGGAAAAGATTTATTAACAACGTTATTATTTTTCATAGTATCATATGGCGCGCCGGTTCATTATCACGCTCCAAATCCGAAAGTTATTCAGAGTTTACTTGCTGGTTAAAATTTTAATTATACGAAGATTATATTATTTCTATATATGTATGTATGTAAATGTTACCCTACATAAAAAAATTTTTTCTTGTGAATTAATTGCATAATATTCAATATTTAAATTATTAAAACAATTTTAACATCAAGATGCGCTACTTAATTCAGTTTTTAAAGAGTGCCAATTAAATTTAATTTATGACTGTATGCATTCCACATTCACATGGAAACTACATTTACCACTACGAGCCTTTATAGCGTTTTTATGACGTTATCCTTAACTGCCACCATATATTTAAAAATAAAACAATAACCTTAGTTAGCCAACTGTTAAATCTACTTGCAGAAATCTGGTCCTAATCTCTGAAACCATTGGTCACTTTTACAAACGAATTGTTCGTCATTACAAATACGTGTTAAATCAACAGAATCTTTTATAATTTGAAACCAATCACTTGCACTTCCCAGTTTTTTTTTCTGCTGTAATCTTTATTTAGTTATTTATCAATATAATTATTACAGAATTTTATGAGCCAACAAGTTTAAAGCTTGTTGGCCATTAAATTAATTATATTAATATACATATAAACCAATTAAATTACCCAAAACTCCTATTGTCCTCGTAAAAAAGTAAACATATTCTTTATAAGCAAACACCTTGAAAAGTTCTGAAATATTTGATTTATTTTAAATACATATATGTACATATATTGTTTTCATTAATATTTGTCATATTCTTCAGAATTTATAATTAATTTATAAAAATATTAGCCGCCAAGAAAACTTAGTACTGTTTTCGGATGAATAGTACGAGGAACCGTTGGATACGGAACAAAAGTAGCTGGACTGGATGCTGTAGAGAAAGAACAAAATTTTAAAAATAAAATTCTTATAATTTAAGGAATTTTTTGAACTAACGTGTAGGTTTAGGTGTAGTTGTTGTAAGACCAACTGAAAAAGAAGCAAACATTTATAAATTTAAATTTTATATTACTCAGTTTTTCAGTAAAAATTTAACCGATCTTAGATTTAAGTTACTCAAATTTAAATTATCAATTAAATCAAAATATAGATATTTTAGGTTTAAACTACATTTTCTCATTAAATGACCCGAAATTTATGATTTGACAACTTTTTATAAAATAAAAGTTATTTGTCGGCATGGAGACACTTCATATTGCAAGTGAAGACCAATCACCGATTGTACACAAGTTTAATATTGATTGAGTTATAGTAAATGGATCGCACCGAATCAAATTGGATTTAAGTGTCCAAGTTACTTAGTTAGTACTTATTATTAAAACTTACTACAAAAAAAACCGGGCATATATTATTTAACTTACATATCTTATTCAATCTTGTTTTTGTGGCTACCACTCCATTGTCATTAGTTACAAATTCGACATGAACATTAAATAAATCAGGTGTTGTGTACGAATAGGATCCGTCCTGAATCAAAGCTTCCTTTCCACTAAAGTTTTTTATGATACCTTTCACAAGTTTGGTATAATCATTTTCGAGAATACTACAAAAAATTGAGAAATATACATATATTTAAAAACTAGTTCAACACTTTTTGTACCTATATTGAAATGATCCATCAGGATTTAGATGATATTCATTTGATGGCGCTGCAGCACTGCCATTTTTAGGAGCATTCGCGACGAGAAGAAATAGATGAAACAAAATTAAACTTAAACTGCAGATGCCAACATTCATGGTGGAACCTTAAAATATTACTGCTGTTCCATGAAAAATATATCAAAATTTAAGAGCGCTTCCTTACAAATAACAGAGGGGATGTCCCTGATATTCAAAGATCTCTGCAGTTCCACGTTTTAAATTATGCTTAAATCTACCCTCACAAATAAGTTTATTCAAAAATGTGCAAATCATTAAAACCATAAAATGCATCACATTTAACATTATCATAACTAGGTAGTCGTTCAGCTATAGCAATTATTATCACTTCCTTCTCTCTCGCCATGCATTCGTTGGTAGAATTCGTGATTAGTAATATTCCTACAGCAAATTCAAATAATTTCTATTAAAAGAATTTTCGAGTTTCCAACTGCTCTATTTATAATATATGTATGTACCATATATGTTAAATCATTTATTGGTATTTAATTGAAAATAGTTTTCTCCCACATTTTCACATATTTTTCTAATAAATTTTTCCGAATGAAGAAGTCTTATTGCTAGCTAATTAAGTAACATATTAACACTTATTTAAATTTTAGTATCTAAGCACACACTCGCTAGAATTTATGAAACTTAATAAAATAAAGAAAAAAATAAAGGTATCCTACTTTTTGCAGGTATTTCTCTTTTTTACAAACTTAAAAATTTGAATTTGAATGAAGATATTTCAAAACTTTGCTTCAAGGTTTACTTTATTATCTTTTGAGTGAGAAATTGAGAGTTGATGCCGCAGAAAAACATAAAAAATTTCATATGTTATCTAGGAATGCATTTAAATACTAGTGCATATTTTAGACCCCCATCTTTCACTTTCTCTATGTTTTCGGTGGGAATAGACCTCCAATACCAAATATCATAAGTAAAAGTGGTCTAAACTGGTAACAACCGTAGATATTTTTTATTTTTTCATTTAAAGTTATGATTCTCCTCCATGATGCTGCTGCTCAACTATAGGTAAAGAAATCATACCCATAGTTTTCTATTGGCTTTTTTGGTTATGTATAAAATATAAGATAATAAATATCTCTGGTGCTTACCAGCTTCAAGTAAAATAAATAGGAGATAAAATAGGCTTCATGATACATTAAATCTATAACATTAATACTGTTTAGTAAGAAATTTATCCATTAATTAATTATCTTTGCTGCATCCACAGTAATAACATCCAAATAAAAAAGTAAAAGAATATAAAATTGAAATAAAATCAGATTTTCAATATTACATAGCATAAATAAATTCATTGTGTACTTTATAGCCAAAATTTATTTAAAATTTCCACTTCGTTTTCATTACCTATAATTTTTAAATTTAATGTGTTAAATAACAATTCAATCGTAAAACCTTCATAATCATAAATATATTGTTTATACTAAAATATCTCTCTATTAATGCTCTTCAGAACGACTAATTACCTACTTACTTCAATTAAAACCAATGATTTAATGATAATTGTTTTTCAAGTTAAATAATGAATTAGCACTCCATAATATTTCTGCAAATATTTGTTTTCTTATTCTTCGTACATTTTATTGAATATTTGCAGGTTCCCTGTACATATAGTCTTTCTCGCTCTTAAATAAATATGTGAATAAAATTATTTCTATATCTTTCAACATATTTATATAATTATACATATTAAGAATTTTAAAAAGACTCGTCTCACCCAAATATGTTAGGTGATAATTATTTATAATATCCAAATAAGTAATTTAGCTATGTAATGGCCAGCATATTAAATGTATCACACTTAGCACATTTTAAACACTATGCACAAATTTTTGGCAGTTAAAGTCAATAGTCAGACGAAACAGGTTGGAAGCTTTTAAGAATAAAGCTGATTATAATAATATAATAAAAATAATTATTTACAGAATCTCCAATATGTTGTCTTGCAGAATCCAAAAGTATTCTTTAATTTCCATTAATTCATGGCAATTTAACCTTTTGTATTTGTAAATAAATGAAGAAATATAATTATATTTTCAAGCTTGCTCATCTTTAAATATACCTATCTGTAAAGCTTTACGTAACTAGTTTGAAGGTACGTTGTGTCCAATTTTTGTAATCCGATGAAAACCAACATATTTACTTCTTTCTCGAGCATCAGTGAATCTTTAAACTTCGAAAGATGAAGGTCAGCATCTGCGGTTCAAGCATAATTTTATTATCTGTAATTTTTCTTGTGAAAAGTGCTCCAACATATGATGACAGTGTTCAAATATTAAAGAAAGATTACAATTTGAATCTTGATGGATCGTTTCAATATAGGTACAGGCAATCATTAGATCCTTTTATAGCAAATAATATTCTTTGCATTTTGCAGAGTTGAACAGTCCGACGGAACCGAGCAGAATGTGAGAGGAATCTTAAAAAATGTGGATGGAAATGATGTTTTGGTATTTGAAGGATCTTATATGTATACAACGCCGGATTTAATTGATGTTAAGGTTGAGTTTATAGCGGACGAAAACGGCTATATGGTCAAAAAAGGTATGCTTTTGAAATTTCGATACATATTTAAAAAGTTAAAATTGAATTTTTTAGTTGTTTTTATGCCAAAACCTACCTTTGTCGGTTATGGGGGTATTAATCCGAAAACAGTTGGCAGTTTGCTTGGCTAAGAATTATTTGATTGAATTGTGATTTTAATTTTTAATTTAGTTTAAATCATGTATTTAACACATGAAAACACAAGATTTTAAATTTTATGAATAAATTGGAAATATTGCGAAATAAATATGATTTTTATACGTTCACTTTATATATAAATATTTAAATTTTTTGAAATCCTTGTATTTTTTGAGTTTGAAAAATTAAAAATCCTGAATGCATAAATCAATTTCTGGTACATGGACATAAACTGGTTCGTTTTATTTGTAATTGTTTATCCCTTAAATTGCATAGCTCTACCAAAAAGATCGTTTGTCTCGTTTAAAATTTTTATTTTTATTTTTCATTGCTAAAAACGTTTCCAAAGTTTAAAGATGTTATCATCATCCCAAAACGGGCATATTATCATGCCAAAAAAGTGGTTTGATGCCTGCTTTACTTTTTGCTGGACTAAGATATCTTGCCATTAGAGATTGCAATTGAGATTTTAATTTAGGCTAACCAAATTAGTTTGCACCTTTATACGTTTAAAAATGGATAAAAATGTGAACATTGCGTTGCGCTGTAGCTCCGCTCATTGATTATTATACTGATCTACTAAACTATAAAATCCTAATTTCTAGTGCGCCCTCCACATTTGACTGGTTTTCTGTTACATTTGGCTCAATCAGTTAACAATATTAAAATAACTAAAAGAAGTACACGTACTGGTCCAAGCAGCTAAATCAAAATCTCACTTCTTTTCGGCTTTCGTCAATTGTTTTTAATATTAGCTGTGTTTTTTAGATGATGATCTGCAGCAAATTTTGTACGGATTTGAAATTTGCGGTCAGTGGCTCCTAGCAAAGCATTTTAATTTTGTGACAAGAGCATAAAATCGCATTGACTTATGCTCTCTTTACATAAAAAACTATATCCAATAATTTGTTTAGTTCGCGATTTGAAGTTTGGATGGGCATAAATCAATGCAATTTGATGGACCTTTTGCACATTTTAAAAACTTTGCTATAAGTAATGGTTTAAAATATACAATTCAATGCGAAATTCCACATAAAGATCAGATCATCACAAAAAGCAGGCAAAACACTTTTTAATTGATGATTTAAAATGTTTGCTATGAGTAGCGTCCAATATGTAGGATACCTATAAATAAGAATTGAACTAGCACTGATATTTTGTAAAATGTCTATGACTTCGAAATATTGCATTCAAATATAACACTTTAATATACAAATGTTTAACGTATAGCTTAGGCACCTCCATTCGTTTTTTCGCTACTAGGCTGATTTTTCATCCAATTTAATTAAACAAACAACTGTAGCAACATTTTTAAGCGACCAAGGAACCAATATAGTTCTTTAGAAACAACTTTTCTTTATTAAACAGCAAAAATAATTTATAAAACGGTCCTTAATAATTTAAAAAAGATATCGTAATAATTTAGAAATAGTATATAATTTTATAAACAAATTAAAACACGTTTCTTATAAAGATTTAAACACACACCAAACTGAAATTATAATTATTTTGAAATAATGAAATAATGAATTATTTTGAAAACTTAATTTATCAATTAACTCTTTTTCTATCGACTCTTCACTATTGCGACCGCAAAATTATCACCCACTTTCAGCAGTTATATAATAACAGACGAGTAATAAAGCTGTACCACTTCTTTTTCATCTTCCTCTTTCATTGCACATTTTGACTTTCGAGAAGGTCAACACTCAACAGCCCAAACAACACTAAAAGCTGAGTCGTTACTATTTCATGAGTCCCCACTGAATGATCACTAAATCTTTAAGGGGAAAGACCCCCAAAATAGCATAAGATTGTTGGCTTACCTGAAAAAGTTGAATATTTCGTTTCATAAGGAAAATGCAACGAAGAAATTATAATTTGCAGTTTGAATATAATTAAGAGTCTTTGATTCACTGCATGTGTGTTTGTTTGTGCAAAAATTCCCATTAAAGACAACACTTGTAATTAAGAGGTCGAATAATGAATGGTCGTGTCACTTGTAGTAATGTAAATATTTTCATCTAGAGAATTTAAAGACGGTATATATTCACACTGCCTGACGAAAGTTTTCGGACAGTTTTTTATTCAGATGCGTATAGAGGAAGTCTCATTGCTTCATCATCTAGAATATCTAGATGAAAGTCTCAATTTTGTTTTGACAACAATTTGGAACTTATAGCTATTGTGCAAAGGCGCTAAATTTGTAAAATCGGTTTCAGGTAATATGAATGAATAATATGATAATTTAGTTCTTCGTAAAGACCTCTGTGGACGAATAAAATAAATAGCCAAGTGGTTTTATTTCTTTAATAACAATGAATAAAAATCGTAAAATATTTTCAACCCCCAATACCAAACCCTACAGTTCGTTGCTTACGCGACTTCCGTTTGCAATCATCACCGAAAATCGTTGGGACAAACTTTCCAAAGGTATTCTGGTGTTTCTGCGTTTGATATTAAAGTGGTAAACATTTTTAAATTTAAATTTTAAATTGGCAAAAAAAAACAGATTTGGTGCTAGTTGTTGTCAAATTGTTTTCTATACAATGTTTAAAATAAAAATCAATTTATATTTTTAATTATCTTATGATTTTTGCTTTGTTTAATCCTTTAATTCTTCTAAAATAAGATATTATTTTGATATACATATATGTATATGTATACATTACTTATATGTAATTTTTTTATATTTTTTATTTTATTTTTTTTAAATTGAATTTTATAAGCCGTCTCCTATATAAAAATTTTAAAATTTGCGAAAGCACACCAAAGTGTCATGATTTTTACTCATTCGAACTACAAATTTTGAACCGAATAAACTTTTGGATTAACTTTTTGACGAAAAATGGATATAAATCACTGCAATTCAATTTTATTTTCCCGAAATAAAAATTGATTGATATGGATAACTGTTCATAAATTTTAATTCAATGCAAAATTTTCTGCTAAATCTGATTCAAATCCGATTGTGAGAAAACATTGTTTTTATCACATACAAATTTTTATTTGTAATCAATCGAACGATTTTTTAATTTTATTTATTAATATTCTAAGCAATAGAAAACATTTCTAAAAACACTTTTACATTTTGTTTCATATCCCAATCGTTCGGATCAAAAATTAAATTTTTCTGTAAACAAAACTGAGTTCCAATTTTTAGGCAGATTCTTGTAAAAATTAAAAATTTCAGTCATTTTTCGATCGGCCGTTGAAGAGTAAACAGAGTTTTAATTATGTACTTCAATGAGGTTTTTTATGCCACTTTCAAAGGCTTTTTCCTCAGTTTCAAGCGCTAATAAAACTTATACTAAAGCGCAAGTTATGTGTTTAGTTTTGTTCACGAAATCACCCTTCCTAGGGACGTGCGTGCCCGTCGTCGGGCCTATGTACATATCTAGTAAGGATCAGCAGATTTTTGATACAAAAGACAGAAACAAATGGTCCTTCGCGCCGGATCAGTTAAAATTCTCACTGGAAATCGGGTGGAAGTGGTGATAGTTATTATAGTGAATGAACTATAAAGTCACAATTTATACTTGAAATAAGTGAGAATAAATATTCCAAAAAAAAGGACAATTCAAATCATTATTGACTATAAAATATTCTTGGTGAATATATAATACTTTGAGAAAAAAGGTTTTCTTTTACATTAAAGGTGCCTCCAAAAAGACAAGTTCTTGAACTGAGTGTCGCCGGGCTAGTTGAACGCTTAGTAAACACAAATTTATCAAAAACAGATCAATTAAATTATTTAAAGAAAAGTTTAATCGGAAACATTACTGGAATAATTAAAAACTTGCCTGCCTCGGAAAGTAACTTTGATCGCGCCTGGCATGAACTTAATGAAAGATACGATAACACTCGTCTATTACGACAGGCTCACTGTGACGTTCTGCTTAACATTGAAACGGTTATCAGGGCTAACGATGCAAATGATTATGATTATAATCATCAATGAAGTACAGGAACCATTGAGGACCAGCAGATTTTTGATACAAAAGGCAGAAGCATATATGTATATATATATATATACATATACATATATATATATATATGTACATTAGGGTAGAGTGAAATTTTTTTTTTTATATATTTACTATGGCATACCCGCAAAAAGCTGCGTGACAGGCATAACAAGCAAAAGCGAAAATATTTTTTTGTCTAGGTTTGTATTTAGAGGTGCCCCCGTTGGGACAAAGTTTTGAAAAAAAATCAGAAACTTGTCAATGTTCGATAGTGCAAAACCAAATGCTAAACTTCATAAAATGATGGTTTTATCAGGGCCAGACTGTCACACGTCAGATAATGCTTTTTTATAATACTAAACGCGAATTTTCCACTTAATTGGCTATTTTATAACATTTTTCTCATAAATGTTTCATAAATATGAATCGCAGGTTTATTGCAAAATTCTTGATTTAGTTTTGTTTAAGAGGTTTTGGGGCACCATAAATTCAAAACTTTTATATATATTTTTATTATTACATAAAAATATAGGTTTCAAACAACATGAACAATACTATTCCGATACATTATTAAGGTTTATATACATCTGAATGAGGATGTCAAAAATGAATGAAATTATACTTTTTTTCAAAATTCTTTCGTTTTGGGGCACCTCAAACCATTATAATACATAAATGATATTTAACATACTTCATTTGCTCATCCATAGGCAGCGTTTTACCACTATGCTATTACAAAATAACAAAAAAAATAATTCTCCATACTTTTTCACTCCACCCTAATGTACATATATACATATGTACATGTGGGATATTTGAAGGCTATGTTTGAGAAGGATGGCAACAACGCTCCGTTTGAACATCGCCATCCTGACCAGCGACAGCTAAAATCTGTAGAGAAAATAAATTCCTAAGTACGGTTTTCGAAAAGTGCAGCCGAGCTAACTACCTACCAAAATTGTCAGTTAGTAAGAGAATTGAAGTTGATCCGTAAAGTTGTAATCGCGAAGTTGTGCCCTGAAAAGTTGTCCCCTCGAGTGCTGCCTAAACATAATAATAACCTTTAATTAGAACTAATTCGTGAATTAATTTAATGTGACATTACTTATCTAGACTATTACTATAACTAAGACGAAAGAAAAACAAGAATTTGTACACTCGCGTTTTAAGTGAAATAAAATACACGTGATTGGTACAAATTAAACATCTTTTTTAATTCCTGTTTATTCCTGAAAATCCTAAAGGACCCACATACATATATACATATATGGGATATAAAGAAACTTGTGAACATGATAGAGACCGTATTTCTTAATCGCTTTTGAAGAAACTTGGCCTATACGCTTATCCCGCCAATATCTCGGCTAAGTTCGTGAATGGGGGAATCGGTCAAGAGGGTGGGGATATAGGGGCTACGTAAGTTATATAAAAAAAGGATTGTGTGGTTTTATGAAACCACGGTAAAAGTGAAACTTTTTTTCACATTATAGACATTTAACAAAAAATTTTCGGAATAATATTCCATTAAGGCTATAAAAATCGCTTCATCAATCTTAATTTTATACTTGGAAAATGGGAAATGATAAAAGTAGACTAGTTCTCCAACTAATATTTTTATTGAACTCTATGCCTTAGAGTACGACATACATAATACTTAAAAATTATTTAGATGATATCACTCAAAATTGAAATAAATCTATAAACAACAACATGCACCAGCAAAAAGTTCTAAAAATTCTATATAAAAACTATGTTTATTTACTCACCACGATCTTTTTTCCTTTTTCTATAAGCACTTGCTCTGTCGGCGTTCTGTTTTTTACGGCGTAAAATTAATTTATCGTCATTCATTTTGGCACTATTCTTTGCTTTTTCCATTAAACACTGACATGACAAAAACAAACAAAATAGCCAAAATTGGCCTCGGCTGCTTTGACGAGCGCCTTTCACTTTATAGACATTTAACTAAAAATTTTCGGAATAATATTCCATTAAGGGTAAAATTTATTTTTAAATTAAATATTGTCAAATGTTAGCACTGAAAATATATGTAGGTTTTCAGTTGTTCTGATGCAATGAATCCTCCCTCTCCACCCCAGAAACATTTAAATTCTATCTGTATACCGCTATATATTTTCTATCTTGAATTTCTAAATTGCTAGCGTAGATTCGCAATCAGGACCTCCAAAAACCCCCAGATACCAATTTTCACGGCAATCCCTTGAAATTTACAATCTTTGGCCGCCATCTTGGATCCGCTATTTTGAATTTCTAAATTTTAATAGTAGATTCGAAATTAGTGGCCTCGAAATATCTATAGTGTTAATTTCCAATTGAATTCATTGAAGTTCGAAAATTGTTCGTCGCCATATTGGATCCGCCATTTTGAATTTCGAAATTTCGAGGGTAGATTCGCAATCAGGACCTCCAAAAACCCCTAGATACCAATTTTCACGGCAATCCCTTGGCATTTACAATCTTAGGCCGCCATCTTGGATCCGCCATTTTGAATTTCCAAATTTCGAGCGTAAATTCGCAATCAGGACCTCCAGAAACCCCCAAATACCAATTTTCACGGCAATCCCTTGAGCGCCTTTCACTTTATCCCTACTCCGCGGGCGACCGTCACGCGACATGCAACAGACAGGCGAAAAAATGTGAGACGATGTAATAAAAGTTTCACTTTAAAATGATTTGAACCCCAAATCTTTCGTATTTTTTAACCACTATTGACTAAACTTAACATACACATAGAGAACATGTAGTTCTAAGTCGTGTTACAAAATGGTGGTAATCAGTCAAAACGGTGAAGGGCTACATCAGTTTCTAAAAGTGATTTTTTTACCGCGATAGCTGCCGCATTTCTAAATGGATTTTGATCAAAATTAACGTATGCATTTATTGGCTCGATATCTAGGTAATGTTAAAAAATTCCGGGGTTTCGGGAAGGGGGAAGGAAACTTTCATCTCGCTATACTTTAATTTATTTCCATGTAGACCGAACATTTCTTAATCAATTTTGATTAAACTTGGCTAACATATTCTGGATGGCAATATCTTCGCTATGTTTGCAAATGAGGTGAATCGGTCAAGCGGGTGGGGAATTCAGTGTTGCATTCTCTTATGTAAAATTCATTTTTACCACATTGAAATCTACCACTTCCTTCTGGCTGCCGCCGAAAGGATTTTTTTTAAAATTATTTATGTTTAACAAATTTAATGTTATTTTTATCAATTTGAAATAAATATAGGAATAGCAAGCAGTGAGTGTACAACCCAGAAGAAAAGTATGATTTTCAACACGATATCTGGTTGTCTCTGATGCAATCCAATTTAGCAAGCAGCAAATTTTGGAGTTCCTTTCTCAGCTAAAGCTGGAAGAAGTGAAAGATAATTGAATTATTCATTAACATTTTGATCCATAGTTACGCCCACATATTTTATGCTTTTACAACATCAACCTCATCAGTTTCTCATTCAACAGATAATGTCATAGCCGACGTTTGGGTCAAAATAAAGTTTTTTTTTTTTTTTATTACAAAAATTATTTGTTACGGTTTAAACATAAATATTTAAAATTTGTACTCCACGTTTCTGTTTATGTGTAGTAAGCGTGACGAAATTGTAAAACTCGAAACATTTTCAGATTTTAATAATTTATCAATAATTTAATACTAGTTTGAATGCATTATGGACCTGATCCACTTATCGGCCTCATGATGTCTTAAAGTAATTCAAAAGTGTTTATATTTTTTATAAAAATTTTAGACTGAATAAACTATACCAATCTAAATTTTGTAAAAATAAATAAAATTAAATCAAATTTTTTTCGTTGTGGGGTCACTTTTTATTTTTCAGCGGTTTAAATTTGAAGAAAAGCTACAATTTTCAGGAATATCCCCTCTTCGTTACACCTCCATGTAACCGGCGACGCTTATCAAGCTGTGTTGAATGACTCTTAAATAAGGTTACTTTTTTTCATAGAGCAGCAGTAATATTTTAAATTTTAACGATGAAGGGTGCCATCTGCGGTTTAGGTTTAATTTTATTTAATATATTTCTACTCGTCGCGAGTGCTCCCGCATATGATAACAATGATGTAATACAACAAAATGAATATCATATAAATCCTGATGGAACATTTCAATACAAGTATAAAATGTGTTTTAACTCATTTTCGAATAATGTTTACGAATTCTTGATAGTGTTGTGGACCATGATTCTACTAAACTTGTGAGAGGCATCTTAAAATATTTGGATGGAAAGGATGTTTTGGTGCTAGAGGGATTCTATTCGTATACAACCCCTGATTTGTATAGTGTTTTTGTGGAATTTACAGCTAACAATGATGGATCCATAATTACGAAAACAAGATTGAAGAAAATATGTAAGTTAAAGAACTTAAAAAATTTAAATGTACATATAAATACGATTTCTTTTTTGAGCGGCCCGTATACCACTTACAACTACTTCTACTAAACTTCCCAAATTTCCAAATTAGTTTCTGAAAATTCTTATACTGTGTATAATTAATATTTATAAAATATTCTTCTACTTACAGCTGCTGTAACACCTCGTCCTCCCACTGTTATTACTATTGATCCGAAAACAATAGAGAGCTTACTTGGCGGCTGATATTTTGTTTTCATACTTCTTTACTTAATTTTATATATCTTTCATATATAATTATTTCTAATTAACTTTCAGTTATATATGGTATTATAAAATATATAAAAATAATAAAAGTCAATATTTTATTTCTGACTGTCGTTTTAATAAATTGTTTGCATATTTTAGCACTATGTTGGAAGATTATAATGTGCACGCATTGTATTTGAAATAATTTGATTGATTGGCTGGTTTTATTTAAAATTACTTTAACCGAACTTAATAATTTCTATGATTTCCAGTTTAATTCTATTTATTTAAATTATGTACCCATATCCAGTGCTCAGCCTTGATGTACCTTTATATATTTGAAGATGCGTGAGACACCGGCAGGAATCGAATCCGGAAATTTCCTCCTTCCCTTTCGGTCGACTGTAAAGAAAGTATCTTGATTTTACTTTTAAAATTTTTCATAAAACAGCAGTCTTATTTTAAAGTTCAACGATGCAACCTATCGTCTTCAGTTCAGCTTTAATTTTATTTAATATACACCAAACTCTTTTTTTACACGGTCTCTTTTTACATGATTTTGAAATAACACAGTTCGCCAATAATAACAAATACACTTTTTTACACAAAATTTTTGTTCTAGCACGAGTCCCAAACGTTTTTTTTTTTAATTCTAATTTTGACAGGGTAATCAGAAGTCGGTCGGTGTATGCCTACGCATGCGTTAGTGACTTGGTCTACTTCATGGCTTGTTTATTTTGAATTCCTGGGCTTGAAATTTGCTAGAAGCATGGAACAACATTTTCTTACTCATGATCCTGACATGGAGCGTGCATTAAAATTTCAACGTAATCTTAAGTTTTGTGTAGCTGGACATCAAGAATTATATAAGCAACTTGAGAAACCAAAAAACAGCCGCTAATAACAGACTTTATAACAACAAAAAAACCAACAGAGGCCGTTAATAACGAACAAAATTCTTCATTTGAATCAAACCCGACAGTTGTGCTAGACATATCTGACATATATACCTACTGATGATAGCATTATTGGTCCAGTCCGTATAAACGTGCACGCTTGTTATCAAGTACATAGCGATGAATAGTTGCGAATTTGATTTTTATTCCTAATTTCAATTTAATTTTCATATGTTGTACTTATGGACTGAATTTTCACTGTACACTAATTTTAATTGTTTTTTGTAATAAAAATGAATTGTTTTCGTTTTATAAATATGTAATGTGGATTTCATTATTACTTTTTTTGCACGGTTTTTTGGAAAAATATTTAGAGTTTTTTCAACTTACACGATTTTTATAAAGTTGTAGAACATATCCCCAAAATTTACCACATGTCGCATGTATTTTTTTAAATGATTTTTTTTTGCTCGGGTTTCTGAGGAACGTATCTACCGTGTAAAAAGAGAGTTGGGTGTATTTCTTTTCGTCGCGAGTGCTCCTGCATATGATAACAATGATGTAATACAACAAAATGAATATCATATGTATAAACCCTGACGGAACATTTCAATATATGTAAATGTAAGTACAAACTATGCGTTGAACTAATTTTCGAATAATATTGATGAATTATTTATAGTGTGAAAAATGATTATGCTAAACTTGTGAACGGCATCATAAAAAACTTCAGTGGAAAGGACGTTTTGGTCTTAGAGGGATCCTATTCCTATAAAACGCCTGATTTATTCAATGTTTCTGTGGAGTTTACAACTGGCGAAAATGGGTCAATAGTCACGAAAACAAGATTGCGTAAGATTGGTAAGTTCAAGAATTTAGATAATGAATTATATAAAATAATAGTTCCTTCCTTCCTATTACTCTGCAAAATCCGCAATATTATTGTATATCTCAATAAATTGTTCTCTTTTCTACAGTTGCTGGGCTACCTACTTTTACTCCTTCCTCTGAGCCTGTGGTTCCTATTGTTGTGTCTTTTAATACGAAAGTTATAGGCAGTAAGAAAGAAAGTTTATGCGATTTGCACCATATTTGGTACTTGGGGGTTTTCGGGGTCACTGATTTCATTCCGGCTATTAGAATTTACGAATTCAAGATGGCGGACTGTCAAATTTTAAAGTTTATGCGATTTTCACCAAACTTGATACTTGGAGGTTTTCGGAGTCGCATGATGCGATATGACGACTTATTTCTTCTTATTTCTTTTACGTTTTCAATATCTACTTGTTTCGAGATGCACGCGTACGAAGTCGTGATCAAAAAGCTGGTGTAAATGCAGATATTTAATTTCCAATGACACATTTTTTTAACTCTCTAATGAACAAGGCAACTAAAATTATTTTCGAACATTCTTCGTATTCAAGTGGAAATTAAGTGTAGTGTTTTCTAGCAATTATAGAATTTGCCATTTTTATTGATTTCCATTAAAAATAATCAATATAACTTAATCGGTAAAACAATATAAAAAACTTCCCTTTTTTTATGCATTACCATTTAATTAAAGATGACATTTTGTTTTAAAGCATTTAGCCTTAATACCTACATATGTATAGTATATGTATTATATATAATTAAAATCGTCGGCGTGCTTTCGGTCTCACCCTACGTAATATGTATTATAGTAAGACATTTCAGATTGAAAATAAATCACCTGGCATTTAATACGCTAGTTTTTAGCTGCGTTTACCAACCGTAGAAAGAGAGTTGGAATGAATCAACGATATTAAGAACCAGCTATAAATATCTTATGATTTTACCAAAATAAAAAAATGAAGCCTTGTCTAGGCTGACGGTTGGTGAATAAAATATATTTTCCTTCATCAGAAAAATCAATCAATTTTTCATCGTGCATTGCAAAACAAATGTATTATGTTATTTTTATCGAATTGAATATAGCAATAGCAAGCAGTGACTGTACAACTCAGATGAAGAGTATGATTTTCAACACGATATCTGGTTGCCTCTGGTGCAATCCAATTTATGTAGCAGCAAATCAGCGAAAGCTGGAAGAAGCGAAAGAGAACTGAATTATTTATTAACATTTTGATGCATAGTTACGCCCATATATTTTATGCTTTTCCTACATCAACCTCATCAGTTTCTCATTCAACAGATAATGCCATGGCCAACGTTTTGGGCAAAATAAAATTTTTGTTTTTTATTAGAAGAATTATTTGTTACGGTTTAAACATAAATATTTAAAATTTGTACTCAGTTTTAAATTATTTTATTAAAAATAACTCCATGTTTCTGTTTCTGTGCAGTAAGCGTGGTTGAATTGTAAAACTCGAAACATTTTCAGATTTTAATAATTTATCAATAATTTAATACTAGTTTGAATGCATTATGGACCTGATCCACTTATCGGCCTTATGATGTCTTAAAGTAATTCAAAAGTGTTTATATTTTTAATAAAAATTTTTTTCGTTCTGGGATCATTTTTCAATTTTCAGCGGGTTAAAATTGAAGAAAAGTTTAATGACGATCTCCGGTGATTTGCAGAAGTGCAAATTTCAGGGATATCCCCTCTTCGTTATACGTCCATGTAGCCGGCGACGCTTATCAGGCTGTGTTGAATGAATCTTAAATAAGGTTACTTTGTTTCATACAGCAGCAGTAACATTTTAAATTTTAACGATGAAGGGTGCCATCTGCGGTTTAGGTTTAATTTTATCTAATGTATTTCTTTTCGTCGCAAGTGCTCCTGCATATGATAACAATGATGTAATACAACAAAATGAATATCATATAAACCCCGACGGAACATTTCAATACAAGTATAAAATGTGTTTCAACTAATTTTCGAATAATATTTACGAATTCTTGATAGTATTGTGGAAAATGATTCTACTAAACTTGTGAGAGGCATCTTAAAATATTTGGATGGAAAGGATGTTTTGGTGCTAGAGGGATCTTATTCGTATACAACCCCTGATTTGTATAGTGTATTTGTGGAATTTACAACTGACGAAAATGGGTCAATAGTCGCGAAAACAAGATTGCGTAAGATTGGTAAGTTCAAGAATTTAGATAATGAATTATATAAAATAATAGTTCCTTCCTTCCTATTACTCTGCAAAATCGGTAATATTATTGTATATCTCAATAAATTGTTCTCTTTTCTACAGTTGCTGGGTTACCTACTTTTACTCCTCCCTCTGAGCCTGGAGTTCCTGTTTTTGTGTCTATTAATCCGAAAGCTATAGGCAGTATACTTGGTTAAGAGAAGTTTTTCTTGTATAAAATTATAAATTTTATGAATACAATTTTTACATACGATATATAATATGTTAATCTTAATCTTAATCTTTATTTTTCAATCTTAATAATATTATAAATGCGAAATTCTGTGTGTTTGGATGTTTCACGCTCAATCACGCCAAAACGGGTCAACAGATTTAAATGAACGTTGGAACACAGGTAGAGAATATCTTGGAGATGGAAGTAGGATACTTACCATTAACGTACAATAGGTGGCACGCGAGTCGTAATTGTGTCAATTTTTAAAGTTCATGCGTTTTCGGGGTCACTGATTTCATTCCGACCGTCAGAACTTACAAATTTAAGATGGCGGACAGTCAAATTTTAAAGTTTATGCGATTTGCACCAAACTTGGTACTTGGAGGTTTTCGGAGTCGCATGATCTAACATGGCGACTTATTTCTTCTTATTTTTTTTACGTTTTCAATATCTACTTGTTTCGAGATGCACGCGTACGAAGTCGCGGGCAAAAAGCTAGTGCAAATGCAGATATTTAATTTCCAATGACACATTTTTTAACTCTCTAATGAACAAAGCAACTGAAATTATTTTCGAACATTCTTCGTATTTAAGTGGAAATTAAGTGTATTGTCTTCTAGCAATTATAGAATTTGCCATTATTATTGATTTCCATTAAAAATAATCAATATATAATAACTTAATCGGTGAAACAATATAAATAACTTCCCTTTTTTTATGCATTACCATTTAATTAAAGACGACTTTTTGTTTTAAACCATTTGGCCTTGTATAGTATTTGTATATAATTAAAATTGTCGGCATACTTTCTGTCCCACCCTACGTAATATCACCAGTCACCATATCTCAGTTATTTGCTTGGTGGTAATATGTATGTAGTAAGACATTTCAGATTGAAAATAAATCAGCTGACATTTAATACGTTAGTTTTTCGTTGCGTGTACCAACCATAAAAAGAGAGTCGGAATGAATCAGCGATATTACGAACCAGTTATAAATATCTTATGATTTTACCAAAATAGTAAAATGAAGCCTTGTCTAGGCTGACGGTTGGTGAATACAATATATTTTCCTTCATCAGAAAAATCAATCAATTTTTCATCGTGCATTGCAAAACAAATGTATTATGTTATTTTTATCGAATTGAATATAGCAATAGCAAGCAGTGACTGTACAACCCAGAAGAAGAGTATGATTTTCAACACGATATCTGGTTGTCTCCGGTGCAATCCAATTTACGTAGCAGCAAATTTTAGAGTTCTTTCCTCAACGAAAGCTGGAAGAAGCGAAAGGGAAACGGATTATTCATTAACATTTTGATGCATAGTTACGCCCATACATTTTATGCTTTTACAACATCAATGTCATCAGTTTCTCATTCAACAGATAATGCCATGATCGGAGTTTTGGTGAAAAAAAAATTTTTGTTTTTTATTATTATAGAAGAATTATTTGTTACGGTTTAAACATAAATATTTAAAATTTGTACTCAGTTTTAAATTATTTTATTAAAAATAACTCCATATTTCTGTTTCTGTGTAGTAAGTCTGTTGAAATTGTAAAACTCGAAACATTTTCAGATTTTAATAATTTACCAATAATTTAATACTAGTTTAAATGCATTAAGAACCAAATGCACTTATCGGTCTTATGATGTCTTAAAGTAATTTAAAAGTGTTTATAATTTTTATAAGTATTTTAGACTGAATAAACTATTCCTATCTAAATTTTATGAAAATAAATAAAATTAAATCAAATTTTTTCCGTTGTGGGGTCATTTTTCAGCGGTTTAAAGCTGAAGATAACTTGACTGACGATATCCGGTGATTTGCAGAAGTGCAAATTTCAGGGATATCCCCTCTCATACCTGTCAACCTGTGTTGAATGAATCTTAAAAAAGGTTACTTTGTTTCATAGAGCAGCAGTAACATTTTAAATTTTAACGATGAAGGGTGCCATCTGCGGTTTAGGTTTAATTTTATCTAATGTATTTCTTTTCGTCGCGAGTGCTCCTGCATATGATAACAATGATGTAATACAACAAAATGAATATCATATAAACCCCGACGGAACATTTCAATACAAGTATAAAATGTGTTTCAACTAATTTTCGAATAATATTTACGAATTCTTGATAGTATTGTGGAAAATGATTCTACTAAACTTGTGAGAGGCATCTTAAAATATTTGGATGGAAAGGATGTTTTGGTGCTAGAGGGATCTTATTCGTATACAACCCCTGATTTGTATACCGTTTTTGTGGAATTTGCAACTAACAATGATGGATCGATAATCACGAAAACAAGATTGAATAAAATATGTAAGTGAAAAAACTTTATTAAATTACTTTATTTATTTACTAAATTTAAATGTACGTAAAAATGCGATTCCTTCTTCAGCACTCTATATACCACCAACAACTACTACTACTGAACGTCCAAGTTAGTTTCTGAAAATTCTTATTTTAGCATGTATAAATATTATTTATAAAATATTCTTCTACTTCCAGCAATTGGTCCTTCTGTTAATATTAATCCAAAAGTAATAGGTAGCATACTTGGCCGCTGATATTTTGTTTTCATACTTATTTACTAATTTTATATTTCTTTCATGTTTAATTATTTATAATTAACTTCCAGTTATATATGGTATTATAAAATATATAAAAATAATAAAAGTCAATATTTTATTTCTGACTGTCGTTTTAATAAATTATTTGCATATTCTAGCACTATGTTGGGAGATTATAATGTGCACGCACCGTATTTGAAACAATTTGATTGACTGGCTGGTTTTGTTTAAAACTACTTTAACCGGAAATTCCCTCCTTCCCTTTCGGTCGACTGTAACGAAAGCATCTTGATTTTACTTTTGAAATTTTTCACAAATCAGCAGTCTTATTTTAAAGTTAAACGATGAAACCTATTGTCTTCAGTTCAAGTTTAATTTTATTTAATATATTTCTTCTCGTCGCGAGTGCTCCTGCATATGATAACAATGAAGTAATACAACAAAATGAATATCATATAAAACCTGACGGAACATTTCAATATAAGTACAAACTATGCGTTGAACTAATCCTCGAATAAAATTGATGAATTATTTATAGAATTGTGCAAAATGATTATGCTAAACTTGTGAAGGGCATCATAAAAAACTTCAGTGGAAAGGATGTTTTGGTCTTAGAGGGATCCTATTCCTATACAACGCCTGATTTGTTCAATGTTTCTGTGGAGTTTACAACTGGCGAAAATGGGTCAATAGTCACGAAAACAAAATTGCGTAAGATTGGTAAGTTCAAGAATTTAGATAATGAAATATATAAAATACATAGTTCCTTCCTTTCTATTACTCTGCAAAATCCGCAATGTTATTGTATATCTCAATAAATTGTTCTATTTTCTACAGTTGCGGGGCTACCTACTTTTACTCCTTCCTCTGAGCCCTTGTTTCCTATTGTTGGGTCTATTAATCCGATAGTTATAGGCAGTATACTTGGTTAAGACAAGTTTTTCTTATATAACATTATAAATTTTCTGAATAAAATTTGTACATACGATGTATGTAAATATAAATATTTCATTTCCAATGACACATTTCTTTAACTCCCTACTATGAACAAAGCAATTGAAATTATTTCCGAACATTTTTCGTATTCGAGTGGAAATTAAGTGTATTGTTTTCTAGCAATTATAGAATTTACAATTTTTAATGATTTCTGTTAAAAATAATCAATATAATCTAATCTGTAAAACAATATAAATAACTTCCCTTTTTTTATGCATTACCATTTAATTAAAGACGACTTTTTGTTTTAAAGCATTTGGCCTTGTATAGTATTTGTATATAATTAAAATCGTCGGCGTACTTTCGGTCCCACCCTACGTAAGACGTTTCAGATTGAAAATAAATCAGCTGACATTTAATACGTTAGCTTTTAGTTGCGTATACCGACCATAAAAAGAGAGTCGGAATGAATCAACCATATCTATAGATACATAAATTCGCAGTTTACACCTTCCACGCACATCTTATTGCTTTTCGAATGTATAAATAAAATACTTTTAAGCACACATTATAGTAGTTCTTCAAACTTGAATATTTGTTTCAGCAGATTATTCTTTTTTTTTCTCAACATAAATATATCTATTAATATCTATTAGCACACATATTTTACTAATTTTGTTGGTTTTACTACACATAAAGCTACCTGCTAGTTAGTTACTTAAAAGAAATTTAAACCCCCAACCACTCATTGTTAACTATAGTTCAATACAATTTCCTGAGTTGCTGTCTCGATTATGCTATTATCCGGCCGGTGTATCTTAAATCTTCACTATTATATGCGCGAATTCCTTACCTAGTTCAACCGGTTACGCAATATATACCGCCAAGAGCAATCGCAAATGTTCATCGTGAGAAATTATCGAATTCCAAGAAGGTCAACAGCTCATACAATGAATTTGAAAAATATAAAATCCGAACGTGCTGATAAAACTACCTGCAGCTGCAATATCTTCTCTTCATTAAAGACCTTACCAAATACCAGAGGTGTAAGTGCAAAAAAGGTAAATTATTTCCAGTGCTTAGATACAATTGAGCTTTATTATATTAAAAATGTTACGTCATAGCTTCTCCCAAATGTAGTAGGTATAAATCAGGTCTGCTTCATGGATTCATGTTAAAAGATTTTATAACGTTCAAGACAAAAAATGAAGAGCCAGTGGATTTGGGTTATATTGTTTTCTATATTTTACTTGGTATACAGTACTCCATTACCTCAAAATGTTGATACGTCTAATCCAACAGAAAATGATTCCGTCCTGTTCAGGTAAAAGTATTCGCTTTTATTTTATATTATTTAACAACATTTTTAATGTTTTTAGCAATGAGCACCAAACTGTTAGAGGAAAGCTTAAAAATGTTAATGGTACAGATGTATTCGTTTATGAAGGCTCGTACTACCTCCTGCATCCAAACGGCTTATTTCAGCTTGTTACTTATGTCGCTGATGAAAATGGTTACGTTGTAAAAAAATGTAAGTTGTACATTATTTTATTGAATAACTCTTTGAAATTTTCTTTCTGATAATTTCAGTTGAACTGAAAATACCAACATACGCAACTATAAACCCAAAAACTATTGAAAGTTTCCTTGGCGGTTAAAAGAACAAAAGTCGAAATAGCACGATGTACTTTTAATTTTTAATTGGATTACACAAACTACATATTTATAAGCTTACAATACAATATGTAGTCCGGAATAAGGGATCGAGAAATCAACTTAATCCTTTTATCAGTTATTCCGAAATTGGAGCATGTAATCTCATACAAAAGCAGAGTATAGGGTTACAAATTAAGTTTACAAAATGAATAATGGACGGATGGAATAACAAGTCCAATATTATATAGAAGAAGAATATACATGTAACCTATTTTCAAAGAGGTCAAAACTAATTGAACTTTTTGCATTTAATACTACCTGCTAAATTATGGCCGTTTTCTTAAATATAAGAATATGTATGTAGATATCAATAAAAGGCTTTTTCCATTAAAAGAAAAGCTTTAGCTAATTATCTAATACACCGTGTCCAATAAATTCGGATACACTTACAACAATCAATTAAAAGGTACCAGTACACTTTAGAAGGCCACAAAAAGTAAAACCTGTCATAAGTGGCACGGACGGCTTCCATCGGCATTTCGTCTCACACACGCTGGATAACCCTCTTGAACTGCGTCAGATTTGCAATTTTAAAGTCGTTAAGCTTTGAGAGCTTCTATGACCATACGAAGAAATCCAGCGGATTCAGATAGGAAGAGCTGGGAGGTAGAAAATGCGTCAAATTAGCCCGACACCAAGCTTGAACCGCATTTGCTCTGTGATCTGGTGCTACATCTTGTTGGAAGACGTAATAATCTTCTCCGTAGACGCGTTGCACGTTTGGGGCAACAATATTCTTCAAAACTTCCGTTTTATAATATTCGGCGTTGATTTTGGCACCTTTTTCGATGAATACCAGGGGAAATTTACCGCACTTCTTAGAAGCTTCCGAAACGCCATGAACCTTGCACTTTTTATAACGTGGCTTTTGTTCGGGCAAATATATGTAGATACCAAAATTTCGTAAATACATGCACGATCCACATGTTGACATCACTACTACAAGCGAGCAAAAATGTGTATTCGAATATATTGGACACGGTGCATTTTCATCGTATAAAAACAGTTGATGACGTTTTGCTTCACGCCTGCTTCCCGGCTTCTAGTTTTTCAATTATTCTCAATATTACCTATTCGACTATTATTTACAGGATGTATTTCCAGTTTTCAGTAGACTTAATTCCTTAACTGCTTGAATTTGAAATTGTGTATACTTTTTTCTACGTCTAATCAACTTCGCAGTCTGAAATTAAATGAAAACAAAACTCTTAAGGGAACCTTCTCATGCTAAATTGAAAAAAATGACTCTTTTTAAATTTTTTTTTTGTGGAAAAACTACTTTATTTAGATATGTACATAATTCTTTTCAGGGTGCGAAGAATATTCGAATTTCATTCATTCTTTAAAAGAATATTCTTCGGAAAATGTTAGTTTTCATTCTCTCGCGAACGAATGAATCGCACTGTGCTTAAGTCGATTTCATTCTTTCGCGAGAGAATGAAAGTATTCATTCCCGCATCTTTTCATTCGCGAATGAGAAAGAATGAAAACGAATATTCCTTTTTCATTCGGTATCAGTGTTCTTATCATACGACACGAATTTATTTTTATCTATGTTAGACTTGCGACCCATACTGGTAAATTTGTAAAATTATAAAACCAATCACGAAATACAAATCTCTTTCAACGATCCGCCCGATCCAACCACCAGACCAAGAATGAAAAATGAGAATATTCTTTTTCATTCCGAATGATTGGTTTTCATTCTTTCTCATTCTTTTTCTGTATTTGAAGAACATTCTCTCATTTTCATTCTCTCGCGAATGGAATGTATTCAAATATTCTCGGCAGGAAAAATTCTCTCACAAATTTTTGAACTCAAATGTTCATTCGCGAATGAATGTAAATGAAAAGAATGTATTTTTTTTCATTCGCGAATGAATTTTTCCGAACCCTGATTCTTTTTGTATATTGTAGGAAATAGTTTGAAATACATAAAAAAAAATTTCATTGGCCATTTTATTTCGTCACCACCACTGTAGAGGGCGTCTTGCAAAAGGCTCATTTTAACTGGTGCGACACTTTTTAGGCTTCCTGTAACAGTTAGAGTAAAAATTCAAACGAGGTTCTTGAGACTCAAAACTAGACAATAAACCTTTAAAATATTTTATTTTTTATATTTTCCTTATTTTATAAACGTTTATTCAAAAATGTAAGAAAAAAACTTTTTTTGGGGTAGTTTACCCGAATTTATAAAGGGAGGAGGAGGTATTTTATGACTTTTCAGAGGTTTATTGTCTAGTATTTTTTCTATAGAATATAAAAAATTTTGGTTTGTACAAATCGGTCGAGTAGATTTTGAGAAAAACGTCGCACCGGTTTGAAAAACATGATTTCGAGATAGCGTTTAAAATTTTTATACTACAAATTCACTATATAAATCGTTAATAATTGCATTACATATGTACCTATAACTTCTTTTCTATTCCGAATTTCTTAATAAAATTTTGAGAGAGTATATCTATGGTGCTAACAGTTTTATGTAAAAAAAAAAATTCGATTTTTTGAAAATTTTGCATGAGAGGGTCCCCTTAAATGTGGGAGTCAAGAGATTAAAAGATGATTCAGTTAATTGAAATGAGATCTCATTTCAAAGAACACTGTGACAGAATTAAGAATCGTTTTTATATAATTTGCTATTGAGATTTTCAGAAAGTAGTACCTCTGTAGGTTTTATTTTCGATTTTTTTATCGATAGGTCATATTAAAATTACCCATTCTTAAAAGTCTGGTCCAATTATGCATATTAAGAAATCTATGAGTTGAGTGCACTGGTATTGAAGATACTTACTAATGGAAGCAAATAGAACACATTTTATTTTTTTGCAAACGTTTATTTTGTTAAAATAGAGATTTTTAAGCAGGTTGATATAATTGAAATGAATCAGAATTTAGCCCAGCCTATTTTTAAAATATAAATTTTAAAATTTTTCATTAAAATGTATATGTTTTTCTTATATGTACCTATACCGTGAAAGTTAGGTACTAATTATCAGAATAAATTATGTTATATGAATAATATTTTGTCGTTGTGCCTTAAAAATGTAATATGTAATTATTTTTATTATTATCAAAGCAGTATTTTTTATGTTCCAAAACACTTTAGGGGGTATTCTGGTCTAGAATTTTGAAAAAATCGATTTTTTTTTTTTTTGCATATTTTCAAAGTATGTACTTTTAAGAAGATACCCTCCAAAGGAAATTTTAAAATTCCCATTATTTAGGGAGTTATAATTGCTTTAGTGACGCGGTAACTAGACTCAAATCTATGCTATGGAAACTATGCTCAAATCTTTTAACGCGTTTTTCTCGAAACTACTTTCTTTAACACTATAGACACGATATCTCAAGTTCTAATGAACCGATTTACTTGAAATTTGGTACACATCTTCTTTATATAACGCACTAACACAACACTCCAACTCCAACAAACTTTTAGTTAAAAAATATTTTTTTACTATTTTAAAAAAATTAAAAACTGAAAAAATATGAAAAAAAAATTTTTTTTGAAATAGACGCCATTTTGCGAAAAATTTTTTGTTTTGTTCCTCTGAGATAGGGGATATTTCAACCTCTTTACTCATTACGAATCTTTTTTTTTTGTTTCAGATGACTAGGAGAGTTGAAATCGTGTCAATAAGGACGCACCCTTTTTTCAACCCCCCACTTTACCACCCACCTTTGTATATTCTTAAATTATAAATAAATATTGAGCAAAAATACGTTAGTAAAAATGTTTTTTTTTTTTTATCGCAATTGAAAAAAACCCTAAAATTTATGCCTCTAGACCAGAATACCCCCTTAAGGGCATGTTCTCTTTTTTTCTGATATGAGTGATCCAGAATATGCACCCAAAATGTACGTACATAACGTTCAAATACGTTTTTCGTGGCTTCACTGGGATATCTCCAAAAATAATTAACCTATCGACTTAAATCTTGTTGCATTTTATTCGTTAATGTTACTCAGTGGTATCTTTGCAGAATATGCACTCGTTCAATTTTAAACCCCCTTTTTTGTTTATTTTTACCCCCTATAAGTGATTTTTGCTTAAACTGCGCGTCATTTTACCATTTTTTGGAATTCTGATTTTATGATATTAAAACCAGCAGAGGACACAATTTCTGAAACGACCGCGTTTGATTTTTTTGTTTTAGACGTCCTTGACTGCAATTATCCCAGTGACCGTTTGGTACCTCTTTTTTTATGCCTTTACTTCGATGCACTGTATAACAATTTGTGACAAAAGCAATTTTTTTTTTTTTTTTGTAATCTTGAATGTTTGCTTAGAACCAGAAAAACAATTGTCCTCTAGCTAATAAAATTACTGAGAAAAAAAATCTCGAAATTGTCGTTTTTTCACTCAAAAAATGAGAATATACCCTTAATGAATATGAAACCCAATATTATACACTCCATGCCAACACAAGTTAAGGTAACTAATTTTTAACTATTGCGAATCACTAAAATTCTTCAAAAATGTACCAAAGTCGATTAAAAGTTTAAAGCTTCAAAAGCTATATTAAGTTAAAATACGGACACTGCTTCGGGCATACCCAAATATAGCTGGAGTTGGTTTTTATTGCACGGTAATTAAGATCTCAATAAATTTCACTCATAGCCCACATTTATCGCCCGGGGATAATGCTCAAAAGGTAATTACGATCAATTTTTTTCTAACTTAAAAGACAAAACCCTGATTATTTTTACCCTGCTGACTTTTAATCCCTTTGAAAGGCATCGTGATGCTGCTGCCAACAGCAGATATCGCATCACATCTTCAAAGTGAAAATTAGCTCGTTATGTCTTTGCAAAAAGCACATCATCATCATCGCTGTATTGTTCCCAGCATTCTTGCAAGAAGACGCGTTTGAATGACAAATGATGCGGCTACCGGAAAACTTCCCGGCTCAGAATAAATGAGGCCTGTGTATATCCGTCAAGATCCCTAGATTTGGATTTGTATTTTCAGGGTCATTGTCAGCAACCTTCGTAAAGCACGACCAAATGGAGTGGAGCAAGTCTCCGGGCTTTTCTTTGAGATCAATAAAGACAAGGATTTGAATGGCGCTCAAGTATCTCCGCAGGCCCTTAAAGTTGAACGTTATGTGCCTTCGTACATAAACATAAAAGGGTTGAACGATTCACAAGCAGTATAAATGTAGTCCGGAGCAAGAGCCCCACGAATGACTTTTTTACATGTATAAAGAAATTTTTGCCTCCCTTCCATCTTCCTCGTAAGAGTGAATTGAAACGGAAAATTGAATTATTTTTCTAGATTGGAATTTCGAGGAAATGTGTGAACTCTTTCGAGCATTGATTTTACCTGAGAGAGCACTAAAATGTTCAATTTATGAATAATGACGCTCAAGGGAAACTATTTTACAGAAAAAGAAAACTATTCGGTAAGAGCAAACAAACCTGAATTATCAATACACTTTAATCAATACTTACAAGAAAAGTTAATACCTGTAAGAGGTGAAACAATTTATTTTAAAAAAACGACCAAATGCGAGTCGGACTCGCATGCCGAGGGTTCCGTACATTGGAAGGAAACGTATAAAAAGTTATTTAGTTAAATTTATCAACCGTCTCAAATGTGATTGTGATTCATTAAATTATATGTAGGTACTCTATAAATATTTATAGATATTAGCTGTTTTTTTTTCAAATCTGTTTCGGTTCTAGGTTTAGCAGGAAATTTTACACTAAATTGAAATTTATGAAAAGTTATCCATATCAAACATATTTTATTTCGCGAAAATAAAATCAAATTACCTGGATTTATACCTACTTTGCGTCAAAAACTTAATCCAAAATTTTATATCTGGTTCAAGGTTTGAAGTTTGGATGGGTAAATATCATGGCAATTTGATGCACTATTTTTAAAATTCCATTCAATGCAAGATTTACTATCTAACCTGAACCAGATAGGAAAATGAAAAAAACGCAACTATTATTAGAACACAATTAAGGTCATTTTTGGGACCGTATAACTAAAAGTTTGTTTGTAAAGGATTTTTGCTGATTTCTAAAAAACTAGCTTGACACATCGTTTTATTTTTCCTGTAATATTTACATAAACCTCTATCACTCTAATTAGGTACCTTACCTACATGTTTCATATTTTTCGTTTTGCAAACTTCCGCGGTAAGGGCAGGGATTGGGAATGGTATTTGTCTTTTTATTTATGTATTTTGGGTATGTGATGGATCTTAGGTAAGACGATTCAGAAATCCTTTCATGGTTAAATTTAAACGATTGCTTTTTTAAAATCTAAGTAAGATAAAATTAGATAAGGTGAAGTGGCGTAGTGATACAAAAATTGTAAAATTTGTGAAAGAGCAATAAGGGTGCTGACCTTTGTGACTTTAGCAGTCAGTTTAAATTCAATTTGAGTTATTAAATGTGAAACCTCATATTTTGAACTCCTAGAATCGAAAAAACAGGATATTATCTGTTTATAGCTTAATATGAATTTGTAAGGTGATAGTCTATATGTATATTTATACTTATATTCGATGGCCCGATTACAATTGAAAACAAAATATGTTAAATGGACGTTAGATATATGTATGTAATTTAACTCCTAATGCAACAACTTGATAAAATTATAAAATAGTAAAATTACACAAAGTCTCAGACGATAAATAGGAAGATTAAGAAGATGAAATTTTAATCATGGCAAACTCCAACCGATAGAAGGTTTTTTTGAAATTTTCTTTGCTAACGTTAAGCGCAACCATTTTATTTAATTCGAAAATTAATATTTTTTATAATTTTTAAAAGACGACACGAAAATAGTTCTCGCATTTTTATTTGTCGAAAAGCAAGAAGGACAAAACGGCTAACGCTTAACGATAACTAAAATTATTTTTTCGAAAGACATTAAGATAAACTTTAAAACAAACTCGCATACTTCTTTACTTAGGTACTCAAGTACTCTAAACTGCTTTACGCAAACTTGATTCAAGTCACGACCGGCACTTGAGCACTCGAATTTGAAGAACTCAAATGTTCAATTACTTGAGTCATTCCTAGAGCTGTAGTAATAGTAATGTTTCGTATTATTTATTTACGAATTTATTACTTATAATATCTCTAATATGCCTAAGTTCGATAACCGCTCTTTAATGTTTGTATTCCGTTCCCTGATTTCTTCGAATAAAATAGGTACGCAGTAGGTGGAAAAATGCAGACACGGTTACCTATTTATATACAGCTTTAACATTTCTACTTCAAA
This sequence comes from Eutolmus rufibarbis, assembly GCA_963920795.1. Lineage (NCBI taxonomy): Eukaryota > Metazoa > Arthropoda > Insecta > Diptera > Asilidae > Eutolmus > Eutolmus rufibarbis. The sequence continues at coordinate 31,782,548 of OY987207.1, forward strand.
AAACAAGAACATAAAAGAAATGGTAAAGATCGTACAAAAAGCAATACTCTATTCAATTGAGTGATTTGTGTCCATCCGTAAATCAAAGTACAAATCAGTTGAACGTAAAGGGTTTATTTGAACAAATTCGTTTTCTTTCAGAAACCTATTGGACGCAAAGCGTAGGAATTTTCCCCATATGAAATAAATTCCTTCTCTACAATACTTTTTTTATTGTAAGCCTCCTTCTCCTTTTCATGGCTTTTCAGATGGTTCGCCTTTGAAGTTGTCTTAAAGAGTTTACTGAAGTTAAAAATTTACTCAGAGGTGCCTTTAGCAAAATGTTTTCTTTCTTCGTTTCTTTCTTTTTCTCCTCTGGTTTGCAAAGCGTTAACGTTAAGGTATAGGCAAGTCGAATATTTTAGATATATATTCCCTCTACAAAAGGTTTTTTTTAAAACAATTTTTAGAAGCTAAAATAAAATCCTAAAATCTCTTTTCTTCGCTAAAATTCAACAACCCAGAAAATCACCTCTTTTTATCCCTTATTTAATTTCTTGGCCAGGTCAGAAATTTTTCATTTAGGAAATATACTGAATTTCTTCTGAATCCCTTTTGGACTACTGTTTAAAAATGTTAAATAAAACATGTAATTGCCATTGTTTTAATTCGTATTTTCAAAGGGTTATAAAAAAGTTAAACTTCCAGGGCAGCTACGCCTTATCTTTCTAGAAGGTGACATACACACAATTCACTTGCATAAAGTCTTAAAAACATCGATTAATGTCTCTTTCTAATTACATATTATTATATATTACATTGCAATGATTTTTCAATTTATCAGAAAATAAGATCAAGTTCAAATATCTTAGAAAACAATACTGAACGAATTTAATTCCATTTACTCTTTTAATAGTAATCTTTACACTAACTACTTTTATGCCATCGTTATTGCTTGGAATGAAAAAGAACACGAAACAATTGCACCGATTCAAGATGAATTCATAAATAATCGTGTATATTATATCTGTATGAATTTGAACGAATGTGCATTTTTTCAAAATACAGAAAACCAAAATTAAAATTAATTAGGTTGAAATGTCATAAGCACGCCCATTAAACGTTTGTTAATACGCATTACAAACTCTTCCAGGTTATAATTTCTAGAGTCGTATTTAAAAACCGAAACTAACCGAAAGCAATTGCTAAAATTAAAACATTTTTCATCAGTCAAATTTTACAAACTTGTGTTAGGTACCCTGAAACTGAATATATAAAAAAAAAACTCCATAATGAAAGGGTTAAAACTTTAAACGTGTTTTTCTCGAAACAGCGTTTTCGGTGTTCATCGTATCTGCAAAGTGGTTTGACCGATTGCTCTCAAATTTCAACAAACTATTTAAAACATAAAATTGGTGATATAACTGAATGGAAGCATATTTCATTTTTATGTATATTTTTTTAAAGCGTTTTCTTTTAGCGAAAAAATAAAATTTCCAATTATAAAATCCGCCATTTTGAACAAAAATCAAATTTTTATAAATGCGTCCGTTTAGTACCAGGAAAATATAGTTTCCTAATAAATCCCATTGGTATTTTGATTTTACATGATCCAGACTTGAGTTACAGTGAACACCGCGAAACAGCTTTTTTTTTGGACCACTGGTGGACTAGAATACACTTAGAACTATTTTACAATAAAAACAATTATTGAATTTGCCTGAAACATGTATGTACTATTCGAATAAAAACGTATTGGTAACAAAATACATACCAATAAACCTTAAAAATAAAAAAATAGCAAACAAATCTTTATTTTGCCCTCTCAAAGATATGGACCCCCTCAAGTATTTCACGCAGTTGAAACTCTTGCAAATTACAATTTCCAGACTCTTGTATTTAAAACCCAAAAAACCTAAAACAATTGTTAAAATTAAAACATTTTTCATCTGTCAAATTTTACAAACGTGTATGTACTTATACCGTATAAATTTAATTTAAGGTTTAAGGATCATTCAAAAGCAGACCTTCTAAGACAAATTACCAACCATTCCTCTATCCCCTTTTCTATAATCTATTCTATCATTTCTAGTGCAGTGCACCTTAACACTAGAACTACGAAATTAGCCAAAATTACTCATTTTCAATGTATAATTCCATTTGAAAAAAAATATCCAGTAAATGTAGTGAATTGGGCGAAAATATGTACGTATTTTTAGTTTTATTAATTTTGGTGTGACTACTAATTGATGGTTTATTAGTAATATATGTAGTAGTACTTCTTTATAAAACCGTTATTTTTCAAGAAAAATCGGTTCAAAACTTATTATTCTACAGCAAGCACGGATAAAAAAGTCGCTAAGTACTCAATTAGAAAACTTGAAAAGTTTACTATTGAATAATGTTTAAATTGCTCACTTCAAGGTAATTTATGTATAAAACTTACTTAAAATTCTCACTATACAAAAGGATTGCTTTTTGCATCTTTAACATGACAAAGGTTCGGAAGGCCACCATATCTTTTTATATTCCCCTTTAATAAGTTTTAACCCTAACAAATAATGGCAAATAAAAGCACAATTTTTTTATTTGGGTGATTAAATATTTTAATATCACCTTTATATGCACGTAAACAATCCCATGCAGTTACGCATGTACATACGTATATATATTTAAAATAAGATAGAAATTGTGATTGTAAAAGCTTCAAGAGAATGTATGTAAATGTCCAGCTTTTCTGTGAGCTTAGAAGAAACCACAGTGGCAGTGAAAAATCGATTCTCAAGCTCACTTCCTTGGAAATCTCAGTCGAAGGAACAACAAGTTGCCAGCTGTCGAACTTCTGCAGAGAATCGTTCCAACCATCTACCATCTGTTGAAACTTCACCTTCCTCTAGAAGCGTATATTTGATCAAAGGTAACATACTAGATTTAATCAAAAGTGATTTATTGATATTCTATTAAATATGACATTTGCAGCTGTATTGCCCAAATTTCACTGGAAGTGTAAATTAATAATTAGAATTTAGGGCTTCACCTAAACTTCTATCTTCACCCCAGAAACATACAACAAATAAAAATGGGAGAAGGCTTAAGAAGATGTTGTGCTGTATCTTGTGTAAAAACCTTGTTGATGATCTTCAATGTGGCATTTTGGGTGAGTTTAAATCGACTTACCTTTCTAATCATACGTACTAAGTGTTACAACAACATAAAATCTAGACTGAAATCTTAAAAAGAAGAAAAAAAGTTTGCGCTTGAGTCAGTAATTGAATTGTTATTTGACAAAAAATTGCCCAAAAGGTCAAAAATCTCATCTGTGGTTATCTCAACTCGAGCAGTGTTATCAAAGGAGATGACTTATTTTCATTACGGAGTTGGGTAATTTTTAAAAACGCAGAGCCGCTTTAAAAATATTTTTTCTTCGTGCTTTATGCGGCAGAGCTTGAGTCATAACATCTGTATGTTTTGCCGGCTTTTTTGATTTGAAACCATTGCAATTATAAAATATGCTGCTCGATTAAAAGGCAAACTAAAACATGTTGCGTTAACTTACGTTCCCAACACATGTTTAAACATTTTAATCTCATACGATTGTGATTTTCAGCTGGAATGCCGCCAATTGTAGTAATTTTGATATTTTAGAAGCATGCCTATTTAAACCTGCCTTTACAAAAATATGTTGACCTGAAATAAATTATCTGCAATTTTGTATTAAAAGTTGTCGAAAACATTCAAAGATAACGAAAAGAAGGAATGAACATTAGCTTATACATATGTATTACCAAAACAATAAGTGGATGACATTGGCTTAATCCGAGTTCATTAAAATATAAAAAAAAAATTAAAAAAAAAATATTTTTGAAACCAAAAATATGTAGATTGTGTCAAATATATTTACACGGTAATGCGCCTCGCACCAAATAGCTCCGCAACCTCAAGATTATTTGTGCATATGTAAATAAAATATGGAGAAAAATCTAATACATTAGACTAAATTCAATAATTTCCATTTTCTACAGCTAAAAATTGTCTAACTTCTACGTTTAACATTTATGGTTTATGAAATTTGATAAAAAATTAACATAAAAGAAAAGCTTGTAATAAACTTTAAACCGTATAACAACTATATGTACAGTACACGGTATTTTCTAGATCATATGCCAAAATGAGTGGGATGAAAGATCTGACGTAGACAAAATGTTACCAATATGCGCTGGTGCTCCATCGTATTGGTCAAACATTGCCCTTGTACGAGTATTATCCAGAAAGATTCAAGTAGATCTGGCAGTGTATTCTCCAAAAAGTTCGCATAAATTTGGTTAATAAGCACTTGCGGCATAATGAATGGTCCAATTAAATGGTAGCCGATGATACCAGCCCAAACACTGAATTTATACTGAAATGATTTCTTCCTTGTCTTATGTGGGTTACTTTCCGAGCAGGTACAAAGGTTGTGGAGGTTTGTAATACCATCCTTAGTGAATTGCGATTCATCCGTCCGCAGTCGCATTCCAGAAGTCAAGTACAAAACTCCAATCTTCTCTCGGAATCTCCTCCCATGAATCATTGTACTGGGGTATGATGATATGGATGTAATCTCTCTCGATGAATAATCATCCAAACTTTAGCTGAAGACACTCCTAATCGTCTTGCGACTCATCTCGTGCTCCTTTCAGGGTTTTACCTCACGATGGTGATTATTTTCTGTTCGATGTCGGCAGAATCTTCCGATGTTCCGGATAGCAAAGTTTTTTGAGTGAGTTGGATGTCGCTGCGTTGAGTAGATCAAAAGATTAAAATAAAATAATGATGTGCATACCATGAAAAATTAGAATTTACGAGTCCCTCCATAACTCCCAAACGGTTGACATGGCTTCTCCCGTCATAAAATTTTTTGTTTGGCTAGTTCAGATCTTCCATCCCACTAATTTTGGCATATGCACTAAGAAACACCCTGTATATGTATGCACATATATGTACGTAATTAGTTTTCTCAGTTCATAAAATGTTCTACTAAATTTTAATCAAGACTTATTTATTTACATACATATTTTGAATTCTGTACTGATTGTACTATAAAATTATTGTAAATAAAAAAATTAATCGCAACAAAGCTAATTTTTAACGTTATCCTTCGATGAATGAAAGTCAATTTATAATAAAATTCGAACTTTTCGAGAAACTCGAGACAAAACAATGCATTACTTATATTTTAATTTACTATTTGCTGGAATAAATATATATGGAAATATATTATCACATTTTATAATTCAGCTTACAGGTATGATGATAATTTGGGCAGGAATTTGGATGCAAACGGATATGGAAAGTTATCTTAAAGTTAGCACAGGTTACTCAAGGACAGCGCCTTGCATTTTAGTCGGAATTGGTATTGTAATACTATTTGTAGCTACGTTGGCCTGCAGTTGTACCATAAAAGGTCAACCTGCTTTACTCTATTTGGTAAATTGTACCCTTCTTGTGATAACGAATATTGCTTAACTAAATTATCTTTAATATTTAGTATGGAGGATTCTTGGTAATCATCCTATTTGTTGAAGTTGCATTGGCTGCTTCAATATACGCATATAGGGACCGGCTTGCTGAAGGTTTCGACAACGGATTAAGGCAAGACATTCGAAATTATACTGTGTCTTCTAAACACAACATGCCTATTGACATAATTCAGAGAAAGGTAAGAACAATAAGCATTGCAAAAATCTCAATAAATCATTACATTTCGTTTAAAGTTGCAATGCTGTGGAGTAAACAGCTACAAAGACTGGTATGAGCTAAATCCGGCCAAGGAAGTGCCAGAATCCTGCTGCTGTAACCCTGAAAAATGCGAGAAAGAAGAATCTATAGATGTTTTTTCTGACGTAAGTAATTTTTATTATGGACCTATTCTTTTTAAGATGAAACATTTAGTACAACACACGATCTTGCCAAAATATAGGCATATTAGTGAGAAGGAAAAATAAAAATTGCACATACATATATCTCTGATCAAAATATTCTGTAGAATAGTTTGTTGCTTTTTAAAACACATCTCTAAAAGAATGCTTGGAATGAGGATGTGATTTGAGCAAAGATCGTTACTCCACGCTAAGCACGATCACAGAATATTAATAAAATATGCAGTTTTATTTGAATAAATATTACAAAACTAAAACAATAACTCTCCAAAAACTCACAAATGATGTTTTCTTATGCTATCCAGAACTTTCTTCTCACTAATCGCCACCACGCTATCGATTTGGTCTAAATTAAATATTATCCCTACACCATAAAAAAGTTTTCGCCAAACTTAAGCAAACAGAAATGACATTATTTATGAGATACTAAATGGAAAACAATTTTTCCAAAACTATTTTAGTTTCTAATTTCTAATCAGCTCAATTATTGATTCTCGTGGAAGTTAAGCTCATAAAAACTTACAATTCTAGAATAAGAAGAAAAAAGTTTCACATAAATATTATCTGAAAGAAGAAGCTCTAATATTTTTACACATTTTTATTTCTTGTTTCAGGGTTGCATCAAGAAGCTAATTGATATTCTTAATTCAAATATGTCTCTTATTGGAACAGTTGCTTCAGGAGTTGCATTTGCTCCTTTAATAGGAACAATTCTGTCATGTTGTCTAGCATCGAATGCAAAGAAAGCCAAGTATGAACAAGTCAACTAATTAAATTAATTTTAAAACAAAACAAAAATCTTATAAAGCCATTTGTCTTTCAAATCATTTGTACCCGCATTTATTACATAAACAAAGTGTTTATGAATAAAACCTAATCGTTTTGATTAAAATAAAACAAAACAATACTTCTGTTTGAATATGTATGTATGCGCGTCCATTCCTAATAATTTTCATGGTGATAAGATTTTAAAGTGTTTAGGCAAACTTTATAGTTTATGAAAAACATTACGTGAAGAGTTTTAAAAGTTAAAAACATTAGGAATGGATTCATATATATACATTACTTTTTCTACTTATATTAATTTTTTAATTTTTATTCATAAACACTTCGTATTCAAATTCAGTAAGATAAATTAAATTATACTATTTGGTAAAGGTAAATTTTATGTAAAATGTATATTTTCGATTTTAGAATTTACACCTAAGTTGTACTGCATACTTATTATCATAGTTTCCAACAAAGCTGGGATGACAACATGTAACTTTTTTCAAAACGTGGTTTAATTGCTGAATTATGTATACAAATTCAATAAGATCTCATAAATAAGATTCAGCAATAAGTTAATATAAGTTACGTGTTGACATACTTGAATACACTACATATATAGAAAATCGACTTTGATCAATAAACGTACTTATTAAGTCATCACATAATCTACAAAAAAATATACGATCTAACAAAATATACGATTAAACCTTTCTCTTAATTGAATAAAATAATCCATCTTTTCATAATAAGATTTAAAGAAGTTATAAACCAATGTCAAGTTTCTGTAGCATAATATAAAAAATCTTTTCTTAATCCAAAAATGTCAATGAAACTTAATTAAAAAAAAAAAAACTTTGCTCAAACTTTTACAATACTTAATTATATCAATGCCTTATTCACGGTTAATAAAATAATCTTTTATTATTTGCCTAAGACAGAATTCAAATTAAACGCGTCAATCGCCCTAGCATTAGCCTTAAAAATACGTATCCAACTGTTTTATTATTAAAAAAATCATTGAACAGTGAAGGCAGGATATTTGGATTACGACGTGAATGCTTAACGATGGCTGTGTGCACAATTTATAAGTATAAAACTTAGAAAGAATTTGTGCTGGTTAGATCAACCATTCGTTCATCACCATTTTAAATGTGCGTTTTTACAACTACAGTATACACGTAACGTACGAGGTGGTACGAGTCTACAAATATAAAACTTTACTGTGTTATATTCTATTACTGAAAATATAAACGTATAATATACACTTATATTGTCTTTTTATTTATCTTAAATATATAAATTGAATTGTCTGAAGGACACACTACGCTAATATAGGTAAATTATGTAAACTTATTTTTCCTTTGATTTTCTTGTTTAAAACTTTGTAACAAATTAAGGACCGTATTTTTTAGAAAAATATGATCTTAAAACTGAATCAAGGCGCCCGCTCGGGCGCCAAGTGTTGATAGAAAAAAAAAAAAAAAAAAAATAGAAAAAAAAAAAAAAAAAAAGGCGCCGAGCGAAGCCTTATTACTGAAATGTGAAAGCAAATTTTTCGATATTTATTTTGTTTATTTTTTAAAACAATGAAGATATTGTTTATTGATTATACAAAAAATGCTCTTTAATCCGGCTGCGCGAGAGCTTTGATGAGCAATTTTTTTTTTTCAAAAATTTTCATTTTCCTTTTAGTTATAGCAAAATATGCTGGAGAAAATTGTTCAGAATTTCAAAGTTCAGTCGCCAAAAATGTTCAGCATTTCTCTCTATTCAGTCGCCTGTGACGTCATTTTTCTTTCTATTGAGTCGTTTCTTTTTCTTTCTATTCAGTCGCTTCAGTCGCCAAAAATGTTCAGCATTTTTATTCAGTCGCCTGTGACGTGTGGCGACCAGCGACATTGATAACTTATTTCAATTATTTATCTAATTAAATGTTAAGTATTTTCATTTAATTCTTTTTATTAAAACTGTTTTCCAATTCAATACTTAAAATTAAAGTACTTTGTGTCGCTCACAAAAAAGCGTGAAAACTAGATATGACGGAAAATTGTATTTTGATCAGGGGAGTTAGGAAAAATAAAAGAGTGAGTTTTGAAAATCTATTGAGCTAGGATAATGAAGAATAGGGATGGTTAGGAATGTTTAAATAAATAATATTAATTTTCAATAAATGATTATAAAGAATTAGAATTTATAAATCAAAAGAAGAAATTTTATATTAAGTTGGGATAACGATCCCACAATTGGTGACCCCGATAAAAGGGCCGATAGAAGGCCCGATAAAAGGACCGATAGAAGGCCCGATAAAAGGACCGATAGAAGGCCCGATAAAAGGACCGACATTTTCAAGAGCCGTTTTCCACCGTACGCCGTCAGTTAATTTGGGAAGTATCGAAAAAGCATTCCGGCCGCATCTGCTGTTGTGTTTCATGAATATTTCGGTTAAGTGTAATGCGTCTAATTTCTGATTTCTTCTCGCTTAAATCCACACCGAAAAGTCCCCAAAGAAATTGCCAGAGTTACCGAACTGGAGCCATCACAGGAGGCACCTTTTGCAACAGCGAACGAATCTAAAGATACAACGTCGACGCAATCAGTGGAGCCATCCGTTAACAAATTAGAACTTACCGGAACGCATTTAAATCTACACAAAGACGAAGAAACTTTTCAAGACATGGCGTCACACCTAAATCCATGATTTCTGATCCCACAATTGATCCCGAGAAGAAACCGATATTTCCGGCAACGGAGCGAAATCCGCCTCGACTGGTCCGACAGGCCAGGACATTTTAACAGTTCCAAGGTCAACCATCCTTCACTTCCATCCAGTAGAAGCATTAGAGCTAGTTCAACAAAGTCAACGACATCGATAGACGACAACAATCAACAGCAACAACAACAGCAGCTATCTCTAGTCCCACTTCAAGACTTCCAAGTTTGTAATTAATTATTATTTTTCTTTCTCAATTTTAAAGAATATCTATTCTATTGTAAACAATTTTCCGAAGTAGGCTTAAACGCGAAAAATTTAATCTTTAATTTAACCTTTTACAGTTTTGTGAAAAAGAGTTAAGTGATAGTATTTGATATTACTAAAGTGTTGAAAGTGCTAGTGACATAATATGCTTAATCTTAATAATATGGAGCGTGCCGCAGGTGACGTTTCCAATCAGGTTATCGATGTTGTTTCGGTTAAGCCTCCACCTTTTTGGAGGGACATGCCTTCTCTTTGGTTCGATCGTCTTGAGGCACAATTTGAACTTGCCCGGATTTCTTGCGAAAGAACCAAGTTTAATCACGTGTTAGTTGCTCTCGATGGAGATGTTATCCGAACTATCAGTGATTATGTTCGAAGTCCACACCAGACTGAGCCATACACACATTTAAAGGAAACACTTATTTCTCGGTTAACAGCTAGTGAATCGTCGCGGTTAAATCAGCTGTTAAGTGAATTATGCTTAGCAGATCGTCGTCCTTCCCAACTCCTTCGAGAGATGAGGGAATTGGGAAGTAATAATGTAAACGACGAATTACTGCGAACTCTTTGGTTGCAAAGACTTCCTGAAGGCATGCAGGCAATCTTAACTTGTAATCCAGGCAATTTAAATGAATTGGCTAGATGTGCGGATAAAATTTCAGAGGTTTATAACAAACCATCTATTTCGGTCATAACTTCCGCCACTGAAATTAACAGTAATTCAGACACAAGCAAACTTGCTTCAGAAATAGAGAAGTTAACTAAACAATTTCAGCATTTTGAGTCAGGCCTTAAAGCTATAAATGCAAAATTTGAATCTTTTCAAAGAAGAAGTCGTTCTTTAAATAAAGGAACTCAACATCGAGGACGAAGTACCTCATCAAACAGAAATTTTAAAAATTTTTGTTGGTACCATTTCAAATTTGGAAATAGGGCTGACAAATGTGTAGCTCCATGTAATTTCCTTAAAGAAGATCCAATTGACCTACCAAAAAAATAAACCGCCTTTCTTCTCAGACGACGGATTGTAAAGGCAACATCACAAGTCGTCTACACATTTTTGACAAGTCTTCAGGAAGGCATTTTTTGATCGATACAGGTGCTGACATTTCGGTAATTCCACCACCATCTACCGGAAGATTACATCCAACAGGTTTTCGATTATCAGCAGCAAATTCTACCTCCATTGATACATTTGGTCGAAAAAATTTAACCCTCGATTTAGGTCTTCGTAGAGATTTTCCTTGGCAATTTATTATTGCTGATGTCTCTAAGCCAATTTTAGGCGCTGATTTCCTTCAGCATTATAAGCTTTTAGTGGATCTTTCACAAAAAATTCTCATCGATCCATTAACTTCACTAACAACAAATGGAAAGTTAGTTTCAGGACCATCTTTTACTCTTTCTTTGGTAGCTACTAATGTAAAGAATGAACGGATACAAAATCTTTTACGAGAATTTCAAAGTATTACCTTAGACACAGGTTTCACCAAGCTAGTTAAACATTCGATAACGCATCGGATATTAACTTCAGGTAATCCTATCGTGTCTAAAGTCCGCCCCCTATCTGCAGATAAACTTTTAGCTGCTAAAAAGGAATTTGATTTCATGCTTAAACAGGGAATTTGTAGACCTTCGAGTAGCTGTTGGTCATCACCATTGCATTTAGTCATGAAAAAAAATGGTGATTGGAGACCATGCGGTGATTACCGCAGATTAAATTCTATAACAATTCCAGACCGATATCCTATCCCTCTTATTCAAGATTTCACGCATCACTTACAGGGCTGCAAACTTTTTTCAACTTTAGATCTCACAAAGGCTTATCATCAAATTCCAGTGGATTCTGAAGACATTCCAAAAACTGCTATATGCACACCATTTGGTCTCTTCGAATTTCCCCGAATGACTTTTGGTCTTTGTAATGCAGCTCAGACATTTCAACGGTTTATTCATTCCGTTCTACAAAACTTACCTTTCTGTTTTGTTTATCTTGATGATGTCCTTGTCGCTTCAAAATCAGAAGTTGAACACTTACATCATTTAAATCAAATATTTCAACGTTTCAAGGAACATGGTCTAATAATTAATGTCGAAAAATGTGAATTCATGAAACCCAACGTAAAGTTTTTAGGTCACTATATTAGTTCAGATGGTATTAAACCATCTCCTGATAAAGTCGAGGTAATCAAAAAATTTAAACTTCCTGAAACAGTGAAACACCTTAGACGTTTTCTGGGTATGGTAAATTTTTACCGGCGTTTTATTCCTAACGCAGCCCAACATCAACTTTTATTAAATAACTTTCTCAAAGGCAATAAGAAAGATGGTGCCAAAAGAGTTAATTGGGATTCAGATACAATTAAATCTTTCGAAATAATTAAATCGCAACTATCAGAAGCTACACTCTTAAACTTCCCTGATTCCAAGGCAGAGTTAGCTCTTTTCGTCGATGCTTCTGACAGTGCCTTAGGAGCAGCTCTCCATCAAAAAAGTCAAGGTAATTGGCAACCACTCGGTTTTTTTTCTGTTAAATTAAATTCAGCACAATGCAACTACAGTGCATATGATCGTGAATTATTGGCAATTTATCAAGGCATTAAATATTTTCGTCATAATCTGGAGGGTCGAAAATTCATAATTTTCACTGATCATAAACCGTTAATATTTGCTTTTCGTCAGAATCCAGAGAAAGCTTCACCGAGACAATTGAGACATTTGGATTATATTGGACAATTTTCCACTGACGTCAGACATATCTCAGGTAAGGATAATGTTGTAGCAGACGCATTATCCAGAATTGAAGAAATTCATTTACCCAGCTCAGTGGATCTGGACAATATCGCCAAAGCTCAACTTAAAGATGAAACTCTGAAAGAGCTTTTTGTAAACAAATCTTATAAATTTGCTAAATTTCCAGTTTATGGAAGTGATATTGAAATATTTTGCGAGACCTCTTCTGGAACGCGTCCATATGTTCCAGAGGCATTTCGTTTCCAAATTTTCAAATCAATCCATGACTTAACTCACCCCAGTATTCGATATACGAACAAAATGGTGACTGCTAAATATTTTTGGCCAGCGATGAATAAGGATATAAATAACTGGTCACGATCTTGTCTTCAATGCCAAAAAAGTAAAATAACGCGTCACGTTAAAAATCCTTCTGGAACGTTTCCTAAAATTTCAGAACGTTTCCACACTATTCATCTCGACTTAATCGGACCACTTCCTCCATCTCAAGGTTTTAAATATTGCCTCACTATCATTGATAGATTTACGCGATGGCCAGAAGCGATTCCTCTAGTCGACAACTCAGCCGAGACATGCGCTGAAGCACTCTGCAGAGATTGGATTTCACGTTTTGGAGTTCCACAATTCGTTATTACGGATCAAGGTCGTCAATTTGAATCTCACCTATTTAAGGAATTAGCAAAAATTTTAGGTTTTAAACGTAATCGAACCACAGCTTACCATCCGCAATCAAATGGTTTACTAGAACGTTGGCACCGTACACTTAAAACTATTATAATAACTTACAATACACGTTCCTGGTCAAAAGCATTACCTTTCATTTTACTGGGATTACGAACTTCTTTAAGAGAAGAATTTTCAGCTACTCCCGCTGAGCTTGTGTATGGTGAACCATTGAGACTTCCTACAGATTTCTTACAACAACCTTTAGATAGTCTGTCTCAAAGTGATTTCACAAGATATTTACGTGATTTATTCATCAAAATTCGACCAGTTCCAACTACCAATCATGCTCATGAAAAATATTTTAAATTTAAAAGTTTGGACACTTGTTCGCATGCTTTCGTTAGGAACAATAAAATCAAAGCTCCACTTCAAAGTCCTTATGAAGGACCTTTTCCAATTATTTCAAGGAACAATAATTATTATACATTACTTATCAAGGGAAAAGAAATTAATATTTCCTTGAATAGATTAAAACCTTGCTATTCAGCACGAAATTACACAATTGACATTTTAACAGAAGGAAATTCTAATGATAATGTAAACAAACAAATGAATCATCAAATTTTAGACTTCGTTAAACATCAACCAGTATCGAATAACATTGATTGTCATGAACCAGAGTTCATGAAATCAACAAAAATTCGCAAGGAATTAACACAGATTCTCAAGTTAAAGAAAGTACGTTTTCAATAATTACGAGACGCTCGAACCAAAGATAAGTTACGCTAGAATAGATGTACCTATTCCGCTGGTGGGGGAGTATTGTGGCGACCAGCGACATTGATAACTTATTTCAATTATTTATCTAATTAAATGTTAAGTATTTTCATTTAATTCTTTTTATTAAAACTGTTTTCCAATTCAATACTTAAAATTAAAGTACTTTGTGTCGCTCACAAAAAAGCGTGAAAACTAGATATGACGGAAAATTGTATTTTGATCAGGGGAGTTAGGAAAAATAAAAGAGTGAGTTTTGAAAATCTATTGAGCTAGGATAATGAAGAATAGGGATGGTTAGGAATGTTTAAATAAATAATATTAATTTTCAATAAATGATTATAAAGAATTAGAATTTATAAATCAAAAGAAGAAATTTTATATTAAGTTGGGATAACGATCCCACAGACGTCAGAATTTAAAAGTTCAGACTGATTTTTATTCAGTCGCTTGTGACGTCATCACGCTAGCAATTGCTCAATCACGTCTAAACGCCGGGTCCGATTATTTTCATTTTTTGAGTGAAGATACTACTACGTATATCCCGGCCTAACGGCTACTTTTTATTTATGAGTTTCAAAATGGCGGACCCAAGATGGCGGCCAAAGATTGTAAATTTCAAGGGATTGCCGTGAAAATTGGTATTTAGGGGTTTTTAGAGGTCCTGATTGCGAATCTATCCTCGAAATTTGGAAATTCAAAATGGCGGATCCAATATGGCGGCCAAAGATTGTAAATTTCAAGGGATTGCCGTGAAATTTTGTATTTAGGGGTTTTTGGAGGTCCTGATTGCGAATCTACCTTCGAAATTTGGAAATTCAAAATGGCGGATCCAAGATGGCGGCCAAAGATTGTAAATTTCAAGGGATTGCCGTGAAAATTGGTATTTAGGGGTTTTTGGAGGTCCTGATTGCGAATCTATGCTCGAAATTTGGAAATTCAAAATGGAGGATCCAAGATGGCGACCAAAAATGTTCGAACTTCAACGAATTCAATTGAAAATTAGTACTATGGGTAGTTTGAGGCCACTAATTTCGAATCTACTATCAAAATTTTGAAATTCAAAATGGCGGATCCTATATGTTCGTTGCTTAATCACGTCTAAACGCCGCGTCCGATTATTTTCATTTTTTGAGTGAAGATACTACGTATCCCGGCCTAACATATAGGCTACTTATTATTCGCAGATTTCAAAATGGCGGATCCAAGATGGCGGCCAAAGATTGTAAATTTCAAGGGATTGCCGTGAAAATTGGTATTTAATGGTTTTTGGAGGTCCTGATTGCGAATCTACCCTCGAAATTTGGAAATTTAAAATGGCGGATCCAAGATGGCGGCCAAAGATTGTAAATTTCGAAGGATTGCCGTGAGAATTGGTATCTGGGGATGTTTGGAGGTCCTGATTGCGAATCTACGCTCGCAATTTAGAAATTAAAGATCGAAAATACATAGCGGTATACAGATAGAATTTAAATGTTTCTGGGGTGGAGCGGGAGGATTCATTGCATCAGAACAACTGAAAACCTATATTTTCAGGGCTAACATTTGACAATATTTAATTTAAACATCCAAACTGTTTAAACTTCGCTGTCACACTCAATAATATTATGCTCATGAGAAAAAAAGTACTATTCCGGCAACAAAAAACAGCTGATATCTCCAAAAAAAAAAAAAATAAATTTTTCTAAAAAAAGAGTGTTGATAGAAAAAACCATTCAGCAACAAAAAGAACTGATATGTGCGGATGTCTTCATTAACCGCTGGATATGCGTGTGTATTCATTCACCGTTAGAATAACGATTTCAAATAAAATCATTGAAATTAAAAAACGGCGCGTTATCAAGTTCACAAAAATATGACATTTTCAAATATAAGTGGGATGGAGAGGGAGGATACATTACACATTAAACAAAAAAAGTGATAAAAAAATAAACGACTCGCTTCAAGACTATCGACAGCCCGCTTTTAGCGGAATTAAAACAAGTCTACTTTAACACAGATACTACTACAGATTTCCTACTAGCTATTCTAGGTTAAAACAGGAAAGGATACGCAAAAGCGGGCTGTCGATAGTCTTGAAGCGAGTCGTTTATTTTTTTATCACTTTTTTTGTTTAATGTGTAATGTATCCTCCCTCTCCATCCCACTTATATTTGAAAATGTCATATTTTTGTGAACTTGATAACGCGCCGTTTTTTAATTTCAATGATTTTATTTGAAATCGTTATTCTAACGGTGAATGAATACACACGCATATCCAGCGGTTAATGAAGACATCCGCACATATCAGTTCTTTTTGTTGCTGAATGGTTTTTTCTATCAACACTCTTTTTTTAGAAAAATTTATTTTTTTTTTTTTTGGAGATTAAACTATTTAAAATTATTTATGGTAACTTTTGGCACAAATCGTGTTAGAGTAATTAGCAACTAAAAAATAGCAGATTCTACTAAATATAACCGAAAATGCGTGTTAGACTATATCTTGATATATACTCCAATATTACACTATTATATCGTATAGTGAAATAGTAAAGATATTAAAGTAACCTACCGCCATTTTGAAATTTATAGACTACTTTGGCGTATCTACAGACTTAAGGGTGATATGGGCTTGTTGTACAGAGATTGTTTCGTCACTGTGATCCAGCATATACTAATCGATTATTTTCCTCTGAAGTGTTACGATCACCGATCGATAACTCAAGTCTTTCAGAAAATTTCAACTTCATCGCTTTGTGTAAAAAAATTTTCCACCAAATATGTAGAAGAATTTTGGTTAACTTTTCATCATATGCCTTGCAAAGTCCATTAAAACCGAAAAAAACAAAATTAAAGAAATATTTTAAGCTTTTCGAAAGATATTACCAATTTGTCAATATTAAAGGAATACCAGATGATATTTTAAAGAAGGTAAGAAATTAGTGACACAATACAAAAAAAAACGCTAATATCAGATATTATACATTTATTTCCTATTTTGCCACATCTTAACTTTATTACTCAAACCGATTTTTCTTGCAAAATCGTTGAAGGATTTCTGTAAAAATGTACATATTAATTAAAAGTAAGAAGTCATTTAAAATTCAGCAAGACCTCAATTGTAACACAAACGGAAGGCAACAGATCGACCGGTTTTAAACAACAGTAGAACTACACTGAGCCAGGCATAATACAATAAATGTATATTTATTACCTATATATTCAACTTTGCAATTCTATCAAGAGCTCAACAAATTTTGAATGCGATTTATGTGAGGATAATTTGGAACAATTTCTCTTATCCACTCTGGTTCAATTGACGAAACGCATACAAGATTATTCCGCTGAGTAGTTACTATATCTATAAAAACAATGCATATCGGTTTTTTCCCACTTAAAACACTGGAAGGATGAATTTTCGCTTTATGCCGGCTGGATATTGTTAAATAGAAATTGTCACGTTGCAACGCAGCAATATTGTTAAACAGGCCAACCAAAAGGCACTTTCGAACTTTATCAAAGTCAGCAGCACAACTTGTAATTTTTAACTCGCATTTTACACAAATTTCCTTTAATTGATTACGGACGTCTTTTGCGTAAAGCAAATTCCTCCAATTGAGAAAATTATCGTTACACCACATCTGAAATAGAAATTATGACCATATTAAAATTATATTATTATTCAATTAAATTACCTTAATGTTTTCTGTCTGTTGAAATGCAGAAAACACATTAAGCAGAGTTAAATGGTCCCCATATCTGGATTCAAATTTAGCATGAGCCAGCGCTGCTTGCTCCCTCTTGTCTGTGGTAGTTATGAACACGTTTTCTCCTGACAACATCGCAACTATGCTTAGCATTTCCTCAAGGCAGTCAAATTCAGGTGCAGCCAGTAATAGTTTACTAAATCGTGGATCCAAAGGGAACATAGACATTTTCCTACCAGCTGGTGTCAGCTCTGGATTACTAACAGATTTTATAGCTCCAAGTAAGTGCAATTCTCTGTAACCATTTTCAACTGCATCTTCGGGAGGTTTATCCATGAAGTCAAATGTTCTACAGTCTATTTTAATAGCCAAAAGTTGTAATATCTGAAAGAAAGTTCACTCATAAATATTTAATCACATATTACAAACTGTTAAAAACAAATAGTACACATTATGTTCTTAGGTACCCAAATAATTAAAGTCATGGCGCAAACTAATTGTTAGTCTATTGTAATTCTTCGACTAGGTCCATTCCAAAGTCTACCGAAAGTTATTGTGCTCAAACAAACCAAAAAATAAGCCCAATAGATAATTTCTTTGTTTGGTCTTGCAATAGCACCACTAGTTACTGTTTCATTTATTTGAGTAAAGCATTAAATAGATAGATAGCTAAACTTAGAAACGTTGTCCTTGGTACAATGATAAATAGCAAATACAAAAAATCGTGAATACCTCCCTTATATGTAGAAACACTTTTACACTTGTTATAATGATTCAATAGGAAATAATACAGTACAATAAATACAATTGTGAATATCCCTATTTTATAAATTACCAGGCTTGTTTAAAATTTACTTATTTCTTGAATTGCAAATAAGTACTTATACTTTTTCTTCCAAGTATGAATTTTATAGCTATTAAATATTTTCGAATAAAGGCTTGTTCATATTACTAGTATCATGCAACAATCGTTTCCAGCTCATAGAGTTTACGAAATTTAAGCAAATTTTCATAGTATCATACAACGAACCTGACGGCACGTGGCGTCATTATATTTTTGAAGCGTTGAAGTGCCACAAAACATTCTGAAGATTTTCTGGAAGGACTTATGTATAAAAAGATATATGTGATAAAAAAAAACATGATATAGCTACTAATACTAATTAAAGATTTTATGTTTATAGACTGCTGCTCGACTACCTGACTACCTAACTATTTTGTTTTAAGCTCGATCCTTTAAAAGTCACAAATGTGATCATAATGAATTTAGATTAAAATAAAATTACACTGAATGCCCAAAATAGGAATGAGCCTGCCGGAAAGTACTTCATATTTAATACCCGTATACCATATGACTTCATTCACCCATTCCAATGAGTATTTTATTTATTCGTATAATCCCTATAATTATTTCATTCCATTTAAAAACAATGTCTCTTGCAACTTTTGTACTTTGAAAATATTAGGCCTGAGTTAGGAGCAGGGCAGAAATGATTTAAAATTCGTTACGAGAGGTTCACAATAAAATTACATTTGCTGGAAAGAAAGTACATTAAAAAATATTAAATTATATTACTGAAAAGTTTTTTTGCTTATTGCTCCAAAGTAAAGGCATGCACGGATCGCATGAGAACTAAGACTATTTTATTTTAGTTGCTTGAGATAGCCAAATCTACAGACTAGCATAAAAGTTTGTGGAATAACAAAAAGAAAAATTAATCTGAAGAAGTGAGTAGCAGGACGTTTTTATACTTACCACTGTTGTTATATTGCTTGTTAAAATCTCAGGTTTTGGCATCATTTCAAATTTTTCGTATTCTGACACTGTATATGTTCTGTAGCAGGCACCTTCAGTTTCACGACCCGCCCGACCTTTCCTCTGCCAACTTTGTGCTTGTGATATCCGAACAATCTTTAGGGCATCCATACCGGTAAGAGGGTCATGAATCCGTCGTTTAACAAACCCACTGTCGATTACATAGCGGATACCCGGAATGGTGATGGATGTCTCAGCAATATTTGTTGCCAAAATTACTTTTCTGGAGTTTGGCGCTGACGGCCTAAAGCATTCAATTTGCTTATTCTGAGGTAGCTGGGAATAAAGTGTGTGGACACGTAGTGTTGGGGCATCTAAATTATTTGTCTAAAAGACTTAATTTAATTTTGACTGGACAATATTAGTTGTATTCAAATAATACCCTTGCTATCAGCCTTGCAGTATGGGCCATGGCTTCTATTTCTTCCTGACCCGTTAGAAAAACTAAAACATCATGACTAAAAAGCAATCGTACAAAAACAAATGATCTCATTTAAATTATAACACTTACTTAGGTGGGGCTTCTTTGTGTATTTGAAATAAAGTGGTAAGACAAGCTTCCAAGTAATCTCTCTGTGGTTCTTTTACGTGAAATACCCTAACTGGGTAGCTTCTACCCTCAAGAAAAAGCCCTTTTACTCCGAAATACTTTGAAAAGGGATCCACGTCCATAGTAGCTGAAGTAACAATAACTTTTAAAGGTAGCAAACCGCGCGCCTTCCGCTGCTTTTGGGATTCTTTAACAATTCCGAAAAGTACATCCGTGTTAACTGTCCTCTCATGGGCTTCGTCTAGGACTACAACACTGTAATTTTTCAGCAAACGATCGGCAATTGCTTCTCTTAGTAAAGAACCATCGGTGATGAAGCGGACTTTCGTTGACTTGCTTGTGCAGTCCTCAAAACGGACTGTGAATCCCACAGTTTTGCCGAGCTCACAGCCAACTTCTTGCGCCACTCGTTTAGCTACAGAAATCGCTGCCACCCTACGTGGCTGTGTTACAGCTATCATCCCCTGGTTCCCATAACCAGCTTCTAGAAGAAATTGTGGTATTTGAGTAGTTTTCCCGGAACCCGTATCGCCTAAAATTAGCAGCGTGTCGTGGCGGAAGAATTCAAGTTTAAGCCTGCGGATGAGGGACTCGTTAGAAGACATCGTGTTAAAAATAAAATGTATTACCTGTCGCGAACGGCATACGCTGGAAGGCTCTGCCGCTGCTGCAGGAGAGAGCGAGAATCAAGACTCTTAATTGGTATGCCAGCCCCATTGCAGTTGTTTTGCCGGGCGGATTTTAATGGTTCAAGTTTTAGTTTCTTCAAAGATTTATCGTGGTCAGATCCGTTGACGGCCTTGCGGATGGCAGGAAACCCGTTGAGCGTACCATTTTCTCTCCGCCTTTCCAAATTGCCTTTCTCCAAAACTTTAACTTTAGAGTCCTCCCAATCATCATCCATTCTGTTGGATTTCATATCTCGTCACATTAGAAAAACCAGTGCTGCATAAAATAAAAACATACGAACTAAATCAACCCGTTTCAGTGATTTTGAGGTTATGCCACTGGATACTAATTGACAGCGCCAATATGTCAACGTGATGACAGTTCTCTTGGCGGAGAAATCTTTAACTGACGCAGCTTAATGTCAGCGGAAATCAATTTCCGGAAGTGGTTTTCGTATCGCACATAAATTTCAAAGTAATATTTAAAACTGTCAAAATGAATTGAAAGTTCGTAAATATAATGAGTATTGTAAAAACAAAAGGGAACTATCACTGAAACCGACGGTAGACGGGAGCTATAAATTTTAAAATGAGTTTATTTCTTCAACATTCTGATATTTTTATCATGCTAACGATATACTCGTAAAAATATGTATTTAGAAATGTTTCTTGTCCAGACGATTGCGAAGATCTCAATTGATTCATGAGGTGGTACGACCGTAATCGCTTTTGTTTTTGAATATTGAAAAAAACTATTTCATATCTTATTCCCCCAAGTCTGATAATTCTAATTATACATAGTTACCAATTATCTGACTAATAAATGTTATCCTATTCTAACTATATTTCTGACCTGGAAGTTATACTTGACATCAGAATTGATTTCAAGCTTCATATTGACCAAAAGTAGGTAATTCTCTTCTGGGCTTTATTAGACGTTGGTCCAGGGAAATTGCAGACCCTTTTATTTTGAAATCTTTATATGTAGTTTAGTTTAGTTTAGTTTCATCGTTATTCCGTCGATATATCTAGGATCGAATCAATATAAAAACGTTTTCTTCTGCTTGCTTTGAGGAACTTCCCATGGATTGAATTACCGCCTTATTCTAATAGATTTTAATTAATAAATCTGCAATCATTGCAGCGTCGTCATGAGATTTGTAAAGCTATTTTTGTGCATCAATTTCTGTGGGTAAATATACATTATCCTGAATTATTGCCTCAATTTAACATTAAAACAAAATCTTATAATCTCCGAAACTCGTACTTCTTCCATAACAAAGCTCATGGAACCAAGTAAGTATGAGTTGTATAGTCCTTTTGATGCTTTGTAAAAAATGTTCCTATTTGTTTGATTTTAATTGTAGTATTCGTAATGTAAAAAATTGTATCTCCATGAACATGTCCTAGATTACTGAACCTTTTATGTTTTATAATTTATTTTATACTTAATTATTTTTTGTAAAGTCAGGGTAATGCTATTGGCTAAATAAATAAATAAATAAATTTAGTAAAGTGTCCTTCGGCCTCATCCGGGAAATAAAAATTACATATAATACCTTACATAATTTACAAAATTGAGTACACTGTCTAAATTGAGCCTTGCATAGTTCATTTTCCCAACTACATATTTCAATACTTTAATTCTTAAGTAGAGAACAAATGTTTGTACGAAATCAAGTAGCATGCTCATAAGATTTTGCAATATATTAGAAAAGGTTCAATATTTAAACTAATTACATGGTCCAATGAAGATGATCGGTGTGGTTTTCTCGGCAGACCAGTAGATAGACAATTGGGTTTTATATTATAATTTAGTAGTTTTTTCAGTTCTGAGGTAAGTTCTGGCAAAAACAGGACTACATTTTTAAGAGTAATTAGAAATTTCTCAAACACTTATAATCAAGAAACATCACTACTCTCATAGTTTTCCTGCAAGGTTTAAGTAAGTTAACACTATTTTTATAACCATTTGGTCTTTGTTGTATGTATGTAATGTTTGATAATAATTGGATATTTATTTAATCAACCGCTCGAGTAGTGCTTACTGCTACTGTAGGATTAAATAACTAATCAATCCAATTCTTTTATACTACTAACTACAGTGCTTCAAAGTAGGAAAATTTAATTAATATATATGACAAGAAACATTAATTAAGAATCATCATAAAACGCAAACAAAAAAACAACTATAATATGTAGTTTCAATGTTATAAAAGTATGCTTATTAATTGTTTGATAATATTTTTGTTACCATTTCTATAATACTTATAAATTGGTATTCTCCAAAGAAATTCACGTATATATGTATTTTATATTCTTAAGGACTCACAAATATCCTGAATTTTATTTAATCTGAATGATTGTTTGTATTGTATTACGTTACTTTGCCGATTTTTATAATATGCATATTAATAAAAAATGATCAGTCAAAACTATCAATTAAAGTTAAGTTAAAAGTATAATTGAATCCTTCACTAAATATCTAATATTTCCTTTTACAAATACTGAAGATAAATGAAAAAACAAACTTGGCAGCTGTTTCATGGAAAAGAGTTGATACAAAATCCTTATCAATCACGAACATTGCGAATATAAGAATACTATACTTGAAGAGTCTATCAGTAAAAGAAATTAATATAAAAGAAGTGAGTCACGCATGTTCAGTTTGAAAACTGACCTACGTAAAATGTTTATCTTCATAAGCTTTGGTGCTCGAGCAATCGGACAAGAAGCTTTTGATGAAATCAGTCTAGCTCCATAAGTTGGATTAGGTGGTTGCAAAATTTCCACCAGTGAAATTATAGGATATAAATTCCGATTGTAGATGAATTCGAAAAGCCAACAACATGAGCTCGGAACTAAAGACTGAAATACTTTTATTACTTTGTGTATTAACGGCTTCTGGCTTTGAAATTCCGATGTGCTGCCCGCGTGGATTTACCTTTAAAGAATCTAGTCGCGGTGTTTTTAGGGCAAGTCGGTTTGAATGCGTGAAAAACAAAGGAAATAGTAAACCATCAAGTGCTCTAAATGGATTCAAAATTAAATCTAGTGACCAAGTAGAAATACCATCCTGTGATGATCCTCTTTTACTGAAAATAACCGGATCAGCACAAGTGACTTCTAAAAGTTGTATTTTTGAATTAGATAGTGTGATTTATGCTTTAACGTGCCCTAGTAAAGATATAAATGTAGTGAGCGTTTTAAGAAAATGTTGTTCTCCTGGGCAAGCGTATGATTTGCAAAAAAAGGCTTGTGCCGACAGTAATCAAACAAATGAAGTGTACAAAAATCTTTTTGATCATGCCGTAATTTTTTTAAATAATGATTTTAGTTGCAAATCGGGAGTGATTGTGGAATACGTTTCAAGACACCATCAATTTATTTTCACCGACAGCGAGCTACTGATTCGTGAAAATCGGGATACTTTTAGCTCTGATTCATATTGCCTTGAGGCTGCTTTTAACAGTTCAGTAAACACAAAAGATACTCATTCTTTTAAGCAGACTTTTATGGCAAGGACTTGCAATAGTGTTCTAATTTGCAACAGAATACCTTGCGTGCGAAGATGCTGTCGCGATAGGGAGAAATATGTCCACATCAACGAGAGCACCGTGTGCGTACCTCACCCAGTTGACCACAATTTCGTTTTTCACAAGTTTGACCCGAAAGAGGTGAGAAACGATGGATCTTTTCGGCCGAATCCCATTGTGCCCCGAGGTAATTCAACAAACACCTAAGTCAGCTTCTCCAATATTGAAACATTTGAAACAATCATTCATCGTACAGCCTCATGTGAACTCTTTGAGTTTGTTTATTTAGCTTCTCGGATAGTAAAGTAAACAACACGCGCGAAAAATAAACGCCCGCATTGTACAGAAGAGATATTTATACATATATATGTATTTCAAGCGAGCAATCATGACGCGATAATCGGTTATAAAACCAGATAATCGAATCTTTTCGATTTAATAGATTAGCTATCATTTCCTTTGAAACCAATGTTACAAAGGTCGCATTTTATTTTGTAATATTTGTACATTTCCTGTCGATTTCGAATGCTCACTTCAATTTTTCTTACCGTCACATTCCTGAAAAAAGTCACAACTTATGCATTTACTTTAGTTATTGATTGATTCGAAATTCGATACAGCTTTTCAAATTGCTTTGCCATCCATTCAAAAGGGAAGGGGCACAAAATTAGACAGTTAAGCATACTAATTATCAGGAACCTAATTTATCTAAGGGCTTTAGAATTATAATTAAATGCTATAATGGCTTTCTGTTCAAGTGGTTTCGAATTCCACCAAATGTGCCTTCCTATAATATTTAGGAAGCAACATTATAGAGCCATATTTACACAAGGATTACAGAAAGAGTGAAAAATATTTCATAATGTTTCTCACTTATTCTTATAAACTTATTTCGCAGAGTCACGTATTTCTATATGAGAAGTTCAAAAGCGAAGAGATCAAAGTCATATTGTGACAGAGATTGCATTAATGAATAGCAAACATATCCACAATGTTTGGGGAAAAGACTTATTTAAATTCCACTTCAGTGAAATATTGTTATTTAGATCACGAGCTTTTTTTACCACTTTAAAAATCATTTGGATTTCTGGTTCTGGACTTAGTTTCAATAAAAGCGTTGTGTAGTAAATAAATGGTTCTGATTTTGAAATCACATAATAAAAACTTTAAATTTGCGTATATTACCCATCTGTAAGAAACTTATTTTTTGAACCGAATTATTTTGTTATCAAATTAATGATCCATTATCATTAATGAAAACGCCCCAACTTTTCGCAAAGTTTATTATTAATGTGATAAGGCGAAATTAAACTGTTTTTTTGTGTATTTTTATCATAAAAACAACTTCCATAGCATAGCAAATTAAGACGGAGAAAACCGAATATCACCAAAAAAAAAATCATCAGAGATATATTAAAGATTGGTTTATTATTAAATAGAAGGCATTGTTCTACCTAAACGGTCTTTCAAAGTATACTCTTTTTATCGTGAATATAGTTTTTAAGAAAAAAGCAGAAGTAGGCAATATTTTTCAATAATTTAATAGATATAATTTTGATCTTTGAGGACATATTTTTATATTTGTATACAATAATTATGTATTTATTTGGCAAATATTATTCAATTGATAGATTTTGAGAGTTGGTGCTCGATTATCACGAAAACTATAAAAAGTGAAGCAATACATTACCTATATTATAATAAGAAAATTAATACTTCTTCTTGAGAAAGCTGGTTATTTTTCTAAACTGAAACCGCTCTCAAAATTTTATTGTTCCCATAAAACATTTTGAAATTAGTTAGAAAACAGTGTCAGAAAGTCAACAAACCAAATAATTAAAGTTACATAATAATTCCTGTTTCAGCGAAAAAGATGTTCCCGTAATGAAGAATAAAAGAATATCTTAGAAACAGAATGCTTGCCTACTCTTTTGAATCAAAAAAAAAGTGCTAGTTAAGAATCTTAAGAAACACCAATTTTGGTACACAATTATAAATTACTTTCAAATGTGAAAGAACATAAGTTAATATGCGTTCGGTTTTAAATATAAAAAAGAAATATAAATTAATTTGATTTCCTAGCAATCTAGAGGGAAATTTCAATTTTATTTTCTAGAAACTAAAATATAGACAACGACAACGAGTAGGGGAAACTAGTGAGACTTGACCCAAGGGCATTTTCTCATGAAAGGGAAATTTTGGGGGAAATTTGGCTGGCATCACTGATTTGCCAACCACCCTGTAGTGTTTTAGAGGGAACAACCATTAAAGAAACATCAGTAGCTTTGAAGCAGTTTAATGTTGATTGATTATGCAGATTCAAAGTAAATTCTGGTAGTTTGTGAACTTCTTGTAATTTAACCTCCAGTTCTGAGGTAATTGAATTTCAGTGTAATACTTATTTTTTGTCTTTTCTTTAGCTAAATATTGGTATATAGTAGTTTGATATATCTTTGATGTAAGCAACCAGAGGTTCAGGTTAAAGACAGCAATGCTACCTAATGGAGACTTGACTTTAGACTGCTAGGGAGACTTGACCTGACGGGTCAACCCGTCAGGTCAAGTCTCTCTAGCAGTCTTTATCAACATGGTATTATTTGTCTTTGTTGTTTTATTTACTAAATAACTAAAACATTTAATATTAGAAAATATTATACAAAATAAGTAACAACATACTGCAATATATTTATGAAGAGCTTCCTCTTCCTTCTTCACTAAGCTCAATATTAATCTAAAATAGTGTATTATTTTAAAATGATAAATGGTTTGATTAGTGTCTACCTAATTTCTTCTAAGATAAGTTTTTTCCTCAGTTAACATTGTTCGCTTGGTAAGGACCAATGACGATGTTTTGACTGTAAAATTTGCTAGACGATTAGAAGGTAAACAATTTAAATGGCCTGAAGTCATTGATGTGTCTGAAGTGGACTTTGAACAAATTGAAACTCGTCTCAACCTACCTGTTATAACAGTACAAAATGACAGGGTCACAAGTTTTGAATTAGACTATTGCTTTTCTGCTGAGGTGGAGTAGAATTATGGAACAATCTCTTTTGGTTCAGTATTTTAGAAAATAGTGAAACAGTTTAACCCTAGACTTAGGGACACTTGACCCATTTGCAGACTTAAGAAAGTATTTTTTTTACACAACTTCCAGTCAGAATTTTACTTTTATTTTTTACCATTGTGTGTACAAAAAAATAGACAATCTTTTTATGTTTTTTACAAATATATAATATCTATAGAAAAATTACGAAAAATCAAAAACTAAAAATTGGGTCGTCTCTCTAATTTCCCTTATACTTACAAAGGTTTTTGGCGAACATGGGCCGTAAAATAAATTTTGTAATTTTTGCTTTTAATAATTGCAGCCTAGAAAAAGCTAGTTTCAGAATCGTTTTCAGATAATTAAATTCGATGCCAAAAAGTGCTATAATTTTATGCGTTTTATTACCTATTCAGGTTAGGTTCACAATAATTTATACAATTCAAAATATTATATAAACTTTATTGAATTAACTGATGTACCTTTGAAGGAGACGGGTCAAATGTGACCCAGACCCGGCGCAAAATAACCTCTCTCAGATTATCGGTGGTAATGAGTATTGAAATTCTAAATAGTTGTTTTATTAAATATCAGGAGCTGTGTTAATATTGCTATTTGTTTTTATTTAAGCTGTATAACATCACTGTGTTTTTTGTTATATTCTATGTGTAATCAGTTCTTTGTTTTTTTGTAAAAGTAGAATAGCTTTCCACTGTTCCATGTTTTCCATTGCTTAAAAACTACCATTTCTCCATAAAATAGAAAATATAACTTTCACAATAATCCTACCGACAACATTTGTAATGTTTTTGCATGAAAGTTACATTTTTCCCCTTTAAGGCAAGAAATAGTGACTATTCATAAATGGAGGAGTAAAAAGGAGGAAGAACAGGAATGATTGTATGTACCTGATGAAAAAATAACAAAAGATATTTCGCCTGAATAACAAAAAAAAACAATACCAACACGTTAGCCACTGATATCGAATATAGAAACTATTTCAAATT
Organism: Eutolmus rufibarbis; assembly: GCA_963920795.1. Taxonomy (NCBI): domain Eukaryota; kingdom Metazoa; phylum Arthropoda; class Insecta; order Diptera; family Asilidae; genus Eutolmus; species Eutolmus rufibarbis. The sequence continues at coordinate 31,810,699 of OY987207.1, forward strand.
TCAACATTCATTGCCACCGATAATCTGAGATATGTACTTTCCTTTTGCGCCGGACCTGGGTTAATTTTGAATGGGCCTGTCTCCTTTGAGACATTATTCTTAACCACAGATAACTAAATTTAAATATGTGTTTCTTTGAAACTAATCACTGGACTCACAGATTACGAACTAATAATAATATTAAAGACGAATATTTAATTACCTAGGCTTAAAAAACCTTATTACCAAATATCAAAATATTTGTATATGTTATTAGGGTTGGTTCAACGGTAACAACTGTCCACGGTAAAAAATTTTGCGAGACGGAAAAGACAATTTACCAATAGAACTATTGAAATCTCTCCGATGAATTATCTGTGTTTTGTATATCCAAACATTGAAATCGCATATCGAATGTTTATTTGTACTGCAATAACAAACTGCAGCGCTGAAAGATCTTCTTCGGGTTTTAAAAGAATAAGCGGCTCCACGTTCCTCAAAAACTGAAGATTAGCTGAATAGTTTAGATTGTACGATGTATACTTATGTACATTGAATCGGATCTGATTGGTAAAAGGGCGAAATTTATCTACTTCCCCAAAAACCAAAATGTGCTAATATCTCATGGAAGTATTACTGTTAAATTATGTTTATCTATATGTAGAAGGGTCGACAGGTGCGCATTTTAGCAAGAATTAACACTTTAACTCATAAAGTAATCACTGCATCTAAGAACATTCGGATAAACAGTGAAATTTTGCGTTGAAATGAAGTGATTTTCTCTCCTTTCTTTCACAAATATTTGTACAAAATAACATTATATTATTGGTGGGTCATACAAACAGAATAACGTCTAAATAGAATAAATAAATGGGTGTATTTTTAGCAATTGAGAGTCAAATAATCAGCAAAATATTCTAATTAAATTCCGAAAATATCGTCACTGTAAAACTATGTTATGCGTTTACGCACGAAAGACTTATCAATACTTTTTCGCCCCTGCTGTCTGCACTTAGCAGATATTACACAAATAACCTTAAATAAGCAAAAAGATATACTGGCGAATTTTACTGTTCGTGGATTCCTGGCTTTGCGATTAATTAGAAAAATTTAGCTAATTGTAGACAGCTTTAAAGCGTGTAATTCTCTTCTGTTTGAAATTAAAGTATCAATGAAGTTCTCACTATTCACCTTTTAGAATACGGCATCTTGCAAGGACAGACTTGTGAAAAATATGTTTTGGAACCAGAGATAACTCGTGAAGATGAACACTACTTTCATTATGAGGATGGATCCATCCATTTGCCGATGGCTACAGCAAGTTATGAAAATAAAGATTACTGTGTTGAATTTATGCGAACACAATTTGGAATAGAAGTATCTAAACAAAGTTATGTATACTCGACTAATTTGAAAAATAAACGCACCTTTTTTACAGCCATTCACATTCCTTTGCTTTGATGACGCTGATGAGGAAGGCTCAAAATTCATTACTTACTCAATTGGACTTCTAATATCTGCTGTATTCTCGGTTATCACGCTAATTGTCTACTTAAGCTTACCAAAACTCCGAAATCTTCCGGGAAAAATTCTTGTCTGCCTCGTTTTTTGCCAACTTGCATCCTACTTGGGAATGGCCATTGGTCAAATTCATCCTACTGATGATAGTGCATGCTATCCTTTTGGTATAGTATTAAATATCTTACATATCATTTACATTTTAAACATAAATCGTAATCATTCTAGCATTTTTCATCTACTTTAGTCTAATGGCAGCATTCTCGTGGATGAACGTCATGTGCTTCGATATTTGGATAACATTTAGGTAACATATTTTTTTACCAAATTATTATTCAATCAAAAACAAATAATAGATAGCATTGCATTACCGGATTTAAGCAATTTATTAATAAGCTCATCCCTGGAAGCCCGCATAAACGAATATCGATAAGATATGAAAGCCACCGTATAAAACGAAAGATTTATGCTTTGGCGGCACTTATATATGCATACCATGTTGTACTTCCGATGATCAACAAAACAAATAATATTTGACAAAGGTATTATTAATAAAAATATATGCTTGTTATCAGGGACGGTTACCTATAATCTCTACAACGTAACAACAAGCTTTGCTTTTTAAGAAACGGAAATAGCTGAATTTATTGATCATTAAAATCAGTTTTTCTTTACGGGAGCGAAAACAGAGTTTATGTACACATATTTCATTTTATTGTTTGGTCAGACTTTTATGAGTACTTAAATAACAAGAGTAATTTCGGATATGTAGATTAACATTTGAAACAGGATATTTCTATTGTAATTATATGTGTATGCATTTTATTTTATTAATAATCTTTCTGTCCTAATCTGCTTCCACTCTGGGTGCATTCTGCATCCGTGTGGAGGAAAAATACACTTTGCCGATTTTAAAACCTAAGACAATCTTGCAAAAGAATCATTTGACCTGTGTTATTAATGATCTAATATTTAACCTCTTTAGGGATAATGCCATTACAGTTTTATTGACATTAAAATTAGAATTTCTCTAACTAAAAAACATTAAAATCGTTCAAAACAACAAAACGTTTCTGCGTATTCGTCATTTTAGGTAGATTTCATATGAAATACTACCTATTACAGAGTATCTGATGAAAATAGTTCGGAAAATGAATGATGCCAAAACTCGTTTTAGAAGTCGTAGACTTCCAAAATAAAATTTATTTGTACATTGTATGTATGTATATGTATAACGAAACTTGTGGAGGCCGTATTTCTTAATTGATTTTGATCAAACTTCGCCTGTACGTTTATCCCGCCAATATCTGGCCTAAGTTCGTAAATGAGAGAAATCAGTCCAGGGGGCTGTAGGGGCTACGTAAGTAATATAAAAGTGGTTTGGACCACAAATCTTTCGTATTTCTTAACCGCTATTGACCAAACTTAACATACACATTGACAACATGTAGTTCTAAGTCATGTTACAAAATGGTGGTGTTCAGTTAAAAGGGTGAGAGGCTACATCAGTTTCTAAAAGTGATTTTTTTTTTACCGCGATAGCTGCCGCATTTCTTAACGGATTTTGATCCAACTTTGCGTATGCATTTATTGGCTCGATATCTAGGTCATGTTAAAAAATTGCGAGATTTGGAGAGGCAGAGGAGAACTTTCACCTCGCTAGATATTTCAATTTATTTCCATGTATACCATATATCTCAGCTATGTTCACAAACGGGGTGAATTGGTCAAGTACCTAAGTGGGGAATTCAGCATTACATTCTCTTATGTAAAAATCATTTTTATTGCATCTTTCTGGCTCCCCTCGAAAGGTATTTTTTCAATCTTAAATTAACACGTTTCATTAACATCCTTGTCAAAACCGCAAACTCGATTTATATTAGCCAAATATTCTATCTAAATAAAATTGTATTTTTATTAAAGTAAAGCCATCATTTTTAGAAAAGCCGTATAAATAAATATGTTATTTATGCTTCCTATTATCAAAGAATTACAGAACATATTAAACGGGCGATATGCATAATAAATAGCCACTATTACAGTTGAAACTTAAACATAAAAAAGTAGCAAACATACGTTACCTTTAATCAAATTATAATTATCTATCCTTAAGCTTTTCGCAAAATTGATGTGGTAATTTAATACACGTGTTCACACCCAAAATACCTCGTCCCTGGCTTAATATTCATACGAATACTAAAAAAGCGCTAATCTTCCAAGGTTACGCGAAATACCTGCATAGAAACTAGAAAAGTACCTGCTCTCAGAAAAATGAATCAACAAATTAGTAAGAAGTGGTCATAATTTCTCACGATCCCACTCAGTCGGAAAAGTCTCCCATAATGACTATTGATTTTCAAAATGCATTATATCCTGCTGTTCATTAATTAATTTTTATTGGTGCGAACTGCTGACTTTCGCAGAAACCTTTAATATTTCCTCGTACAGAACTGTATACCTTTCAAGCACTTAGATGAAATCGAAAATAAAAAAGTTTAATGGTGGAAAAAATTGTTCTAATATAGAACATTTTATCCTCACATTGAATAGAAAGAAAACACGTATATCCATCCCGCTGATCCTGCAGCATTTATTATTTTCACAATTGTTCTTAATTGTTTTCAGTTCATCGGAACGGTCTCATCGACTTTGGAGGCGGGAAGAAAAAAAACGATTCATTTTGTACTCCCTGTATGGTTGGGGCGTACCGATTGCAATGACTTTCATCACGATTACCCTTGATCAATGCCAATTACTTCCAAAGTATTTAAGGCCAAAATTTGGAGGAGGTCGTTGTTGGTTTGAAGGTAAATTCACAAAGGATTCAAAACAAGAAGAAAATTAAATATGATTTATATGTACTTCCAGGCATTAATGTTGCACCTCATATAATGTTTTTTCTGGGACCAGCTGGAGTTCTCATTATGTGCAACTTCATTATGTTTGTCCTTACACTTCAGTACTGCAATAAAGTGAAAAGGGAGATTGATAGGATGCAGAGCACAAACTCGGAAAAGCCTGTGCTGAGAAAAAAACTTGGTATAAATAAGGCACGATTCACAATGAATTTTAAACTATTTGTCGTAATGGGTGTATCCTGGATGCTAGAAATCATAAGCACAATTTTATACGACAAGGAATACAATTTTCTCTGGATGGTTGTCGATTTATATAATACACTACAAGGCCTACTCGTATTCTTAATATACGTGTTCAAGTGGAGAGTGTGGTACTTAATTTTGGAAAGATTTGGTAAGGTATTGTGAGTTAATACGAAATATATGAATAACACGAATTATCCTATAGGTTTTAAACATAAAAACCGGTACAAGTCATCGAGAACTACTGCTGCCACTTCAGCTCTTAGCATGAGCGGAAGTACCAATCTCATGCGAATGAAGAGCATGGAAAGCTGTTCTTCTTTATTAAATCACAATGTATCAGTGCCTCCAAAAAGAACAAGTCCAATTAAATAGCACTTAACTAACTATTTATATATTTTGTAAGATGACAAAATTCTAGTCCTTTTATAGTTAAGTTTTATTCCAATTCAATTTTATTCTGTAATGCGTCGTTTAAGTAAATAAGAAATTATGCTTTTATGTAAAATTTAGTTTTTTCTTTAATCCTGGAAAAATCTAGTAAACTTAAGCATTTCTTCCTTCCTTTATTGTATAACTTACTAAGAGCACAACTACGAGCAGTCTACATTTTGGATCGTAAAATATTTATATTAAGGTGGTACAACTTTCCTATTACTACAAAGCAGCACGGTATTCCTTATGCGCATTTGTTCCAAACAGTTTTTTTTAAACAGGTGTGAAAGATTTCAAACAAAATCAACTATGTTAGGTCGACCGTGCGGAAATAAACAAGGCAAATGGTTAGGATACTGACAATTATAAAACCCTTTAATTGTACATATACAAATCCATATATAAAAATGAAATATATAAAATCGTAACGAGGCTGCAATATTTTTTTAAAAAAGTAATTGTTATGTATAATAAGTACCGATTTGCATGTCACCAAACATTTTACACCGGGTCGAAGATCATAAAAACGATCTCCGTATCTTGTTAAAAAGTAGCTCTACAGTAAAAATGCTTATTATCTTTGTAGCTCATGTAATTTCTCACCACAACGGTTCAATTCCTTTTTTCATAGCAGTGACTGTTTTCAATATATAACAAGACATATGCATTTAACCGTTTATACATTTTTAATCGATTTTCAAAAAGTATGTCTTTATAAAATTCTCGTCAAACACATAATTTTTAACAAAGTTCTTTTTGGTTCTCTTTTCTCTCACCTCCGTCACTTCAGTGTAAATGTCCACTGTGCCAATGTTGGAATCAACTGTAGTATCATCAAAAACAGTAAAACGCATCCTGTACTTTCCCTGTGGTACAACAGAAGGCAGTGAGCCGGGCGTATACCGCAATCCACGCACAATGATACTTCCCTGTGAATGTTTTAATTAGGTTACACAAGAAATTAATATTTTTTAGTATGATTTACCGTATAAGGGCATGTATGGTTCATATTAGAGTAGCGATAAAGAAATCTCCTTGCAACTTCTAGTATTATACTGTGTCTCCTTCCAGCCATAAAATCACAAAAGTACTCTGTAGAGTTCACAATATAAGGTCGGTAGCCGTTGTACATTTTAAACGTTTCAAAGCGGACCTTACGAAACATATTTTTAAAATTTTTATTGCACGATTAAGAAAGACACTCATACGCTGAAATTCCTTAACGGTTGGTACAAATCGGCTTGAGCATTAATGTGATACTCATTCCGGTTCACAGCTTTCAATCCACAAGTTACATTAGCACGGTTTTTATTTGGAAAACAATTGATTCTTACAGGCTTCATTAACGTATTCATTAACAACTAAAATTAGAGATATAAACATTTACATATCAGAAATTGTAAATCCCCATACATCACTTCGAACAGTATAAATCAGAACCGCTAGTTGTAGGCACCCCAAAGTCCATGATCTAATCATTGTGACTCCTATTTTTGCTCTGAATTTAAAATAGCGATCAACTTTATTAACAATTTCACATGCTTACTTGTAACGACATTTTAATTTATATCACACATGCCGCATTGCTTTATTGAAATTTTAATATGTTCACATTTTTTTTTTCATAGCTTTAAATAACAGGGGCGGGCAACGAACGATGAAATTAATAGATTCTTTCATTTATTTTCAATTAATTTTCCATTACTGTACGTAATTGTTACGACTTTTGATTCATGCTTTTGACAAACGAATCTTTTCAATTCACTAATTTTTTTAATTTAAATAATAAGTGAACTAATTTAGCACGTTTTCTACGTCTTGAAATTTTATTTCAAATTTATATCTAAATGCGCTCAAAATACATATTGAATTCCGCAAAGAAAATAATTTCTCGACAAATATTTATCTTTTTACATGGGTATTAATATCAATATGCAATAATAAAAACGAGATTGCAACTTTGCAACTAATCAGTTAAGTTCATACAGTTTTAAATATTGTATATTAAATTGCATTTGAATTATTTCCAACTATATATTTTAATTAAAATCAATGCTATTCAATTACATAATTTATTTATATAAATTTTTAGGAGCAAAATCGGAGACTACCCATGTTAAGCTTATTTAGGTCACTCTTAATACTCTTATCGGAGAAAAATAAAGCCCCATTCCTGGGACATGCCCAAGGTAAAAGGATCGCTCCGCGATTAATCGTAGGTTTATCATTTTTCCTAGTGGGAACTTGTTTGTTAGCATAGATCTATAGCATTTTTATCTTTATTTTATTGCACAACTAAAATCGAAAAACAAATGCAAATAACAATTCGCCCTTGAATAAGGGCAACATGCTGAAGACAAATCCGCTCAATGATTGTAGATCGAATGCAATTAACTTTGACAATATTAGAAATTTTGACTGCGATAAAAATGTTAATATCATTAGTTCATTACCTCATTAATTTACAGATATATGATAAATATAATAAATCCTAATTATTTAATGATGGACAATAAAAAGTGATATCAGTTGCCCTCGACGCGTGCAATGATTGTATTATTATCTGCAATATACATGTAGCTACAGGATACCCATGAAATAATTGTAGCCACATTTTCTCGAACAAATTATACGCTAGGCACGCAGGGAAAAAAAGGATTTATTTAGGTGATATTAGTTTGATGATTAAAACACTTATTTAAATCAAAACAATGTTCATTTATACTTCATTAATTACATTGCACGTCCTAATAGATTTTGGTATTTCGTGGTGCTATTTCAATTTTAATACATTCAAGCCGGCCTGTACTACCGGTGGCTCACATTTGGCTATTAAATCTCACAACGCCGCCAGCGTGAACAATTATTTTTCAATGTTAGGTCCTTGCACACAATACATTCCTAAATTTAAAGCTTTATATTGAATAATTACACAACGCAATAAATATATGATAGGAGGAATTTTACTGGATAAGTTACAATTTACTGCTATTTGTATTTCTTTGAGTTTGCTTATCACATTGTCAAGGCTGTAATTCTTCGAGATGTTCAGTTTAAGATGCAAAAGTTAAAACTATTTTTGATACTTATACCAGATTTACTTCCGCCTGTTACCACCACCGCCTGCAAGAATAGTCGCTATTCTGATGAAGATATTTAGAGTGTCCATATAGATAGAAATTGCCCTGCAAAACGAATGTTAGTTCTTGTTTATTCAATTACTAAAATTATTTCTTACGCGTTAACGGGGTCAAAGGGTCTGGCAGCATAAGTTGGATGTGTTTCAGCCCTTTCAACAATTCGCTGTGTGTCGTATAGCAAAAATGCACTGAAGAGAATCAAGCCTCCATACAAAGATATTGAATAAAACCCTAAAAAAAAAATAATAATAACAATTAAGAGTAATATAATGCTTCTATTGGAATTAAAAGAAGGAATTCTTACCTGCTCCAAGTGCAGTTGTGGGTGGCAGCCACATCGAGGCTAGAGAAGAAGCGAAAACAAACCCTAGGCCAATTGCAAGAGGTCCACCCATATACAAAAATTTATCGTTAGGCGCACACACTGCTACTGTGGAAAGTCCACCGACGATTCCTGCAGTGTACCAAGCGGCCCTGGTAAGAATGGGCCCACCAAGGAAGCAAAGAGGTGCCACAACTGCACCAATAATTGCACAATGAGCCGCCCATGCCAGTTGTTTGGTGCCTATTCCTGGTGAATATGGGATAGACTGAGCCAGCACTCCAGAACCAATCATTAAGGCAAATGTTCCTAGAATCGACTGATAGAAGTCTTGTTAATATATTGGTTCTGCACAATTAAAACTCATTCGTTTACCATAAAACCGTTTTGAGTTACTAGCCTCAACAGTTGAGGAGAGCGGAACACGGCTACTGCACTCGCAGCAGTAATTATAATTGACGCACCAAAGTAGCCATATGTACTGCGAATCCTCTCTCGAACATAGTCAGGCCACATCCTATAATTAAGGAATAATTTGCAATTCTAAGGTACGTTTTAAATTTTTCAGAAAACAAAACAATTAATAAAATGGAGTTATTGTAATTGTACTGCTGCTTATTTTCTATATTGAGTCATTTTAAATTATGAGTCCTCTTATAACTGATTTGTATTCATTATTTGATAGAACAATTACAACTGGGGTCATTCCATAATAAATTACATCGGATCAGTTAAAACAAAATTTGCAATATTTGAATCATTTCACTTAAACTTACAAGAAGAAAATCATTGCAGGCGAACTACATATTTTGCTTTGTATTTTTGGTTTATAAGAAATTTGATTGCAAATGATGAATTATTGTTGTTTTTCATTAACTATTAAAACAAATATAATAAACTTCAAATTGAGAATAAGATTTTATTCTTAATTATCCCAAAAGAGACAATATTTTGCCTTCTTCAATAATAAAGCGAAAACACCGAACTCTTTTGCGTCGAGGTACAGATTATTCCTTTAAACGCACCTCAGAATATTACGAAATATTATTTCACTGAGGCCGCAGTATATTTTAACTTTTATAACAGTATTTTTGTTGTTTAATCAGTCGAAAGTGAAATATTCCTTTAAACGCATCAGCCAAAATTTTATCTATCCATGTGTCGAAGTTTTCAACACATTGGATTGAACATATATACGTTTATTGGGCTGGCCAAGCTGGAGTTCTGATTGTGTTCGCATAGAAAACCTATGGAGCATTTTAAGTTTTAACACCACGCGTTTATACAAATGGACGTCAATTTCAAACGATTGTGGAACTTAATGAGTATATTAAAATTTGCTGGAACAGAGGATATTTGAAGTTATAAAAAATCAAGGACATACGAAATATTAATAACTTTTTGTTACGATAGTTTTCATAATGAATGGCTAAATAGTTTTCATAATGAGTGGTTAAATTCATTTGCGTTTAAACGAATATTTATGTATTTTTCGATACTGCTTATTTTATTTCTTTAATTTTAGTTTTAGCTTTTGAAAATATTTTGTTAAATATTTTCTTACTAACGTCTGATTGTAAATATATAATTCGCTTTTCTTAAGCTAACGTCCTGGTTTATTATTAACCTTAAAAGCTCTCCGCGTTTAAAAGAATATTTACCACTGAAGTAATATTAATTTGTCAAAGAATAATGAAAAAAAAACTTAATTATAATTTAAAAAACATACTATCAGCAAATTATGACCCTCATTTGTTTGACCTAATCTAGTCTGACTTTCATCTTTGATGTTAAGAAGTGTATCAAGCTAAATTTTTAGACCACGAGGATCACAATTACATCAGAATCTTGTAAAAACTTATATCTTTGCTGTACTAATTATACAGTACTACATGTATCTACACTTGCGTAACTTCAATAATGATCAATATGACCTAGTTTTCAGGAGCAAATAATTAACATAAGTCCAATGTATTTTTCAGGAAAGAAAAAACAATACTTCGACTTACACAGAGTTGTCATAGATGCTTGTTCCCTTTCCAAGCCCGAGTCCATAGAAGCAAAGACCTCCCAGACCTAAAGCAGCTGCGCCAGCGGCGGCTCCCTTTCCCATTGAGTAAGCTGTTATTAAATGAGAATCTGTTAGCTAGTTTATTCTTAATAATGAATTAAAATAGTACCATTGGGGCCAGGAGGGCCGAGCGCTCGTTCTTTCAATGTTGGACGAGTGCGGGTAGTAAATTCTTCTCGGCTGTTCTTATTAAATTGTCGCACAAAGGTGTCGCGCTTTGGCACTTGTCGCAAAGCGGTCCTAACAACCGAGGCCGTAAGGATGGGCCGTCCTAAGACAAGCCTAGAAAGCATTTTATAAGGAAACCTAAAAAAAAGAAATTTCTCGAAATACACAAAATGTTCGAAATCTGCAATTGGATTAATCTTTGTAAATTTATAGTTTGCTTACTTTTACAACTTGCCTAAACTCGAAAACTGTAAAATATCCTTGGTACTCTATCTTACTGCTTAAAAATTTTGATCTACTTTTACGGGCCAAAAATCTTGCTGTATTGTGAAATTGTCTGCTGTCAAACTTAACTCGAATGCGATTATCGCTCAAGTGTGCACAGCTAAAACTGAGTTAACTTCTTAACTGTCAGTACGCCAATTTGAACTTGGTGAGGAAATTGAAAACTAAGGAGACATATCCGGAAAACGTTAAATTTAAAGTACTATGATGTTGCAAACGTTTGATTTAATTTCAGAATAAACTCTTTGTGATAACAATAGAAAATAATTTCGAAACATTTAGTTCATTTTGAATTTTATCTTGCACTCAATTAAATATCCCTGAACGTTGCATGATTGTATTGTACCCATCATCAGTGAAAATTGCTTGATTGCCATATTTTGTTAAAAAAGGTATTTTTAAAAATGTTGAAAAATATCATTTATGTCCTACCATTTTTAGCAGTCGGTAGCTGGAAGTACGTTTTACACTATAATTATAAGTAGATCATTTTCGACATTCCTTAAGACAAATCTTAATAGTCCGTGCGTTACAGAAATTATAAAATATTTTTATTGATATTAAAATTTTAAAGAATCTTCTAGCCTGGGTTGTTTAAATCAATAAAGATAATTCCGGGGATTCGTAATTTCTACCAAGTCTTGGTGAAAATGCGCCCTCTTGTCAAAATTCAACGCTTTCATAAATGTCTTCCTGCAAATATTTGTGTGGTGAAATTTCATATTTCCGTACAATTGTAATAAAGAAATACTATAATATGTATATATTGTAAATAAAACGTTTTTATTTCTAAAGTAAATTAAAATTAAGTAAGTAACAGTTTGGAATAGGAACATAAATCCACAAATGTATAATTAACATTCAAATTTTTATTTTAATCTATACATTCGGAGCGTGGAGCTGATACTTCATCAAATTGTTGCATAATTTCAAGAACAGATCTTTGCGTCATCTGTATGTAAAACAAATTATACATAATATCGCGTAAATTTCCAAAATGTGTTTTTGTTTTCGCTTCTATTAATTGATCTCTTGCTAAATCTTCTAATATCCTTTTTCTGCGGCTAATTCTGCAGGCTTCTGTATTTTTTATTCGCCTTTCCAATTCTTTAGATGTTCTTTCTTTTGGTGGAAATTTCCTAGCCATGTTCGGGTTGTACCTGCAGATTTCCGATAATTTATGTGCAGGAAGACTAAGGACAATAGATGATAGCTTTGGGTTAGTTTTTATATTAACTGGTGACAGTGATTTGTTCAATAAGGGAGTAGGTGAAAAGTTTGGATACTTCTCATACTCTTTATAATTTTTGAATTCATTTTCAAAAATTGCTTTCTCCGTTTTTATAATAAGTTCAAATGGCTTTCTTGGGGAGACACTTTCTTTACTTATCGATGATTCATCTGATTCTAGACGACGCCTTTTATTATAAGACCAATATTCTTCAGAAAGTGGACATTCAGTCGAAGTTTTTAAGTATAGTTCCGTTGAACTTTCTTCATTATGTTTTCTGAATTTGTCAAATTTCTTATGAACGTACTCCCTGGATAGAAAACTATGTTCCACTAAAAAAACTCAATTTAGAAATAAAAAAATAAATATTTATGAATATGTACCTTCACTGCTTTCAAATTTTTTATTGGTAGAATGATCAGGGAAATGATTTTGCCTCTTGTTTCTAAGATTCCTTGCAAAACCTCTTGTAATTACTCTGCGTTGGGGCTGTATAGATGATCCTTTATCATTCATTTCTGCCAAGATTTAATTAATTAATGCTATTGTCAAAAGGTTGTAAACAAAATCTCATATTTTATTGCACAAATTAAAATTGTGCACAAAATGTACATTGGCTGATCAACTAAAAAAAAACACTTTTTCGATAACCTCTCTTCACAAACACAAAATTGTTTGGCAATGATTTTAAAGAAAATACATTTACAAAACGAGAAATGGACAATTGTAAGTTAAATTAAATCATTAGGAACATTACATTTTAAATAGATGAATCACAAAGTTTTATATATAAATTGATAAACATGTAAAATTCATTACTAACCTAAAGAATCCTTTTAAGCGTTATTTTAAAAAAAAATTAATAGTCTCAACCTTTCACAAATAACTTTGCTAACTAGAAGTCAGTAACTTTCTGAATTTTACTGCGTTAGAGTTTTCTCTTTTATATGACAAAATACATATATGTACATGTAAAAGAAAGAGACAAAAGCGGCACCATTACAAATGTTGGGCATCTTCACAGGATATTTACACGATTAGTCATCGTCCAAGTCAAAAACATCGAAGTAAGAAAAAGAACACACTTACAAGCTGAAATAGTCCAGAAATTATTGTGTCCATTTTTTTGGAAAATAAAGAATTTAAAAAACATGACTTCTATAATATAATATCTAGGAACTACATATGTTGTATCTAATAATGTTGGTACTAATTTCAAACCTATCTTAAATTTTACAATACGCAACAAAGGTTACCATGCCAGGTATTACAGTCAATGTGCCAGGTTTTCGTAAAACAACCTTTTCTTTCCCAAAAGTTTTTTCTTTTACATAGTTTATGAAAATAAAAAATATAGTCTTAGCCTTAAAGAACCAATGCGACATAAAATATTCTTACAAAAGACGTATGAAATTAATAATATTTACTATACAAATTGCGGCCTATTAAATTAAAATCATGAAATCCAAAATACATTATGTATTTCATCAAAGTTTGTTAATTCAAATTCACGAGTATCTTCAAAAATTTTTTTTCTACTTAATATGTATATTTAGATGTTTTTAACTTAAACTTAACATCCGTATCTATTGCTGCTGCTTAAAGTGGTTGCATAATTTGAAAGTGAATCTCATTTACCTGCCTGGTAATATATATTACATTAATGTACATACTAATTTTGTACTATTTGAAGCTAAAAAAATTTAATAAAATAAATACCTAATTATAATAGTTTTTCTTTCTTTTTGTTTTATTGGTTTTTTGTCATAATGGGTTGATTTTAACACAGCTTATATTTTATTAATTCAATTAATTACTTTTCGACCAACATTTTCTGGTCTATCTTTGAAAAAATAATTTTGCTATTTTGAAATAAAGCTATTCCGGCATTTATTACTTGAGTATTTAATATTCTCCAAAAATATGTAGATTACGCCATTATTATTCAGTTCTTAGTTTTAAATTTTTAAGATATTAAATTTGATAACATCTTTCAAAAACGATAATCAAAATAACTTTATTTCGCTTGTTTGAAAGCAGTATAAAACGTCAAATTTTAAAATTTAAACTCTTAATACAAATGTTGAAGGGAACATTAAAAACATAGGATAGGAATATAAAAGAAATTCATTTTCAACATGTTGAAGCTGCGTCATTCTGAGGACCGTAAAATATTATCAGGAAACCGCTAGTCTACTGAGTAATTTCGACCAAACTCCTTTTAAACTTCTTACGCTAAGATAAGAAGTAGTGCGCAAATAATGCAACAAAAGTACAATGATAAAACGCCATTTATAAGGACGTTGTACGCACAAAAGAATGCGTAAACAACTCTGAGTCATCTTCACCGCTTGCTTCAAAACAACCCTCTTAAATCTTAATTGTGCAGTCAGAACCTAATTGCCTTGTTTTTCTCTGCTGCATCGTTATCCTTCATCTTAAGAATTGCCAAAATATCTACGATTATATATATAAGATGAATTTCGCAGCGAAGTCAGTTAGTTTTTGATCTCTTCCATTCGAGTCATATTTAAACCGCGGTATCGTTTTGAAAAATTTAAAAATGGTCACGGCCCAAAATCAAGAAATTCTCATGGAAAAAGAACTAAATAATTTAACTAATTCTCTTAACGTCGTTTGGAGTGATATATTAAATGAAGAAAAATTCGGTTCATTACTTTCCCAAATTAAGCTCTTCGGATCATATAAAAGTAAGTAAATTTTAAAGACATAGATTACTCAATATCCAATACGCGTCTTTTGCTTATTTCATAATATTTCTTTCCTAGAAAAATACGAGGAAGTTCATCAGAAGTTGAAGGAAGTGGTAGATCTCACGAAAGACCTTTTACCTAGTTCTGCACTAAAGGTGCCAATCACTGATTTGAAATTCTGCAATATTGATGATTATATAAATACCCAAATACGAACAATCGAAGAAAATCATCTCCTGGAAGAGAGTGAATTCATTAAAAATCGCCTTAAGATTGATCCTGTTCTAAGTCGGAGGCGCAAACGATCCGCTGATGATGCTAAATTAGATTCAGCAACCGAAAGACGAGTGGAGTCATATAAAAGGTCCCGTTTTCACGAAAAAGTAAGAAGAATGACTAGAGACTTAAGGGAAGATTTCATAAATAAAAAGTTAAATGAGAGTAATTTAGTTCTAAAGAAAATATCTGAGCTGGCTGTTAAACAAAATACAGAAGTAATATCACCGGCTATCGTTGTAAATGAAACAATATTTGGATGTGTATGATGAGGGATATTCGATATTCAGCTCAGATTTATTCATTGTGATGACGATTGTCATATGTAATTCATTAATTCGTATATATTGTAATAAATTCTCCAAAAATTTTAGTACATAATTATGAATAGATTTTTAAATTATGAATTTTATTAGAATCCTAATTTACATTAAGCTTATTGTTTAGTTATTTTTCGCTAATTTTTATAATTTAGGTAATCGTAATGAAATAAATAATTTCCGCCATTTTATATTGACATATAAACTGCTGCTTTATTTCTTAATTTAATATGTACAATACATACATATACCTTTTTAATTGCAATAACATTTTCTATTATAATATAATTTCCTAAAAGTTTACGTAGGGAAAAATGAAGTTGCTAAGATGATGTCATCTCATCCTCTTATAACTTCAGCATCAAAAAATTTATGAAGAAGGTAATAATGAGAAACATATGAAGATAATTCTGACTGAATGTATATAATACATACATATGTATGTAAAATCAATATTGAAAGCAAAATGACTGACGACAACTTCTTAAAATTTTTCAATTCTACATTGCAAATGCGTAGCAAGATTTTCATGTCTATCCTATAATTTATTTGTGAAAAATCCCCTTCTGTAAAACTTTGCTCCGAGAATTTGATAAGATGTTTTTGTATATACATATGTATGTAGATTACAAATCCCTAAACGAAAATGTTCCTTGATAGCATGGTTTCGATAAAAAAAATATGAAGAAATCCCTGTTTTGACTATTTTTGGAAACTTCTTAAAAAACGAGTTGACTTTGAAGCTCAAATAAAGACAAATATTTAGATGTATGTATACATAGTATATAAGCATATAAAATAACATCTTTATCAAAATTTTTTCAAAGAATAAGGTTTTAACAAAGTTTTCCTTCAATCCTTTCACAGATCATCCTAAAAACCACCCTAAGAAAGTACATGAAATAAAAATTGTTTTTTACATATTTTAATGATATTTATTAAGACAGCCAAAATTACAATACGTTTAGTATTTGAACAATTATCAAGAAATATTATATCAAAGTACAATTTATCTGAAGTTCACATTACATCTCTTACTAAAAACTGGAATGTTAAATGGATGAAAAATGCGATTTTATTTAAAATCATGCATTAAAATATAAACACGGTTTGTACTGGGATGAAAAAATGGCAATCTGAGATTAGCACACATTATTTTAGAAAACTGGGATAAAAAACCTATGATGATGAAGATGATGTCCTCGGTCTTCGTGTCTTCCTTGGTTTCAATCGCCTAATCGGTGTGCTCTGATTGTCGTTCTTATTTCCAGGTTTTGGTAGTAAATCATAATGCAGCAATAAGAGAGCTTCTACAGCTTCCATTTCTTCTGGAGTAATAACTCTGAGAACTGCTTGTTCTATAAAAAAAAAAAAACAATATATATTAATATTTTAAAATGATTCACAAAATAATACCTAAATATATTTAGGTCCATATTATATGTACTTACTTTGAGACATTTTAATTTTTAAGCTCCTGTTGAATTGAATTGATTTGATAAAATCTTCCTTTAACGTTGAATCCGGAATGACTTTTTAAAATCCTTTCCCGATCTTTTATACAAAATATTTTGACCTGGAGAGTCACATACATACTTAAGACATTAATTGATTTCAGGCACCTTTAAGTGCCCTACCGAGATGTCACCTAAGAGGTTGAAATAAAATAATAATCAGGTAAAAAAGGTATCACCCCCTTTCTGAGAGTTTTCCGAAAATACTAATTACTTTTAATTTGTCCTTTTTTGTTGTACATACATAGCACCGGTTACCTGAGACTTTTAAATGTTTATGACGCCTACCTACGTTTAATTGCTTAGAAGAAATGGCTCTTATAAGGCTATATTAAGGTTCGCAATAACGGTGATTATTGTCAACATAATAATCTAGATCAAAACGAAAATTTTCCATTCCGGCCTGTTTTTATTTTAACACTTTATTTTTGAGTTGCCTTTCCTAAAAACCTCAATTCCTTTGAATTTTGAATTCGAGGTCATGATCTGTAAATTGATATGGCATCCTTTTCTTTGGTAGATTTTTGCGAAAACTATGAATCTGTTACTACCTTATGGTTTTACGTTATAAAGAACAGAAAGTAAAATGAATTGTACTTATCTTATAAAATAAACTAGTAAGTTAAAATAATTTTATATCTTTAGTTGTGTATGGTAAACTAAAACAAAAGAAACTTAAATTATTATATATTATATATAAATATGAAGTCCTTGCTGAATGCTGATATCTCACTGACAAATTACATATGTTTTTCTTTCCGATTCCTGTGATTATACATATATGTTTTTACTACGATGGATGGATATAGCAGAGTAGAACTATACGATGCAGTAGTTTTTACTTTCAGTTTCAGTAACATCGCTGTGGTAGCATATTTATTGATTATTGATTAACTTGAAATAATAAATTATCTGTTCAGCAGAGACAGACTGGCGACTATCTGGTAGAAAAGTAATTAAAGACAAAGATTAATAATTCATAAAACTATTACAATACCAAATACATTCTATTAAATAGCTATGTCTTATCTTTCGCACCAAATCTTTGCATAGTGTACTCTGCTTTAGTTATCTTAAGATAATTGTTTTATGCATAAATTGCACTTTTTATTACGCCTTACTTACTACACTTTATTCTTATTCATTTTATTACCCCTTTATTGTCATCTCATGACTCTAGTGTCAATTCTGATAAATGAAAAACATTTTCCTATTATACCTACTTAGGAAAGTATCCGTTGTATTTTAGTAAAATTAGTTGTATTTCAAAAACTAATATGTTGTAGATTGAAATTTAGTGAATTTTTTAGGAAGTATCAATTAAAAATCCAATTACTAAATTATATTTCGGCAAGTATATCAATTGTAATTAGGTGAGTAATTTAGATATTATATAGAAATACTATTTCACAATTTAAGTTTATTTCTTCAGAATATCAATTTATATTTTAGAAGACATCACTTTGTGATAATAAAGGGTCCAATTTGTTCAATATAAAATATAACTTTGTATTTCCAACGGCTTATCCGCTTACTGAGAGTAACTAATTTTTTTGATTTCATATAGTTTTGAGTTAATTAGATTTATTCTCTTTATTATTGTATGCTATGGATAACTAATATGTATGAAGAAGTTAAGAAAACATTTTCTTTGTCATATTTCCCTATTTTGGTAATTTTTAAAATAAATACCACTAACTGATTGAATTTAACTATTTTGAGTGCTATAGAACTTCAGTGCAATCCACGTCGCATTAATAATAATTAATAATAATTTAAAAATTAAGGAACAAAAACCTAAATAATAGAACCGGAACAATTGTTGGGAATTTTTTGTACATAGGTATATTAAAACATTCGACTTAATCAATTGAATTCTTCTTGGTTGGTATTCATGATTAAATTTTGTCCAGTTTAAAATCGGTGAATGGCAATTTAAAAACAGTACAATTATTTAAAATAGAAAATCTCAGTAGAAAAATTAAAACAAAGGTTCATAAGACGACAAAATTTAATTTTAATTTTTATTTCGTACCCAACAATATTTTAAATGTAATGTAGACATTTAAAATATTAGTTACAGTAAAAGGATATAAATGCAATTAAATCCGAATTAATTCGTTTCATTACGCCACCTAGACATTTTGGGAATTTTTTGCCATTTTCGTCGGTAAATCAGGCATAAAATAAAAAGAATTTACAATATAGGATTCTAAAAGACTACTTCTCATAATTTAATAATAAAATTTCCGCCCAAAACTTAGAATTAGTGTGAAATTCAATTGTATCTCAAAGTTGGGTAATTTCATGTTTGCGTTCTTTTTTGAGGTACTTAAGATACAAAACGAATTATTTAATAATTTTCGGTATAATTACTTGAAAGGTTTATGTCATTAAAACTTAGTAATACTACAAAAATGCAATAGACAATACGCCCGAAATCCGTTAATGGTGTGAGCAGGAGGGAATAAAAAGTGCACCATTTTGTATGGGACGAGTGGTCCATTTCTATATGTCAGTGGTTAGACCATAATTCTCCTATTTATTTTTCGAATTACAGAATCCCTCAATTTTCGCCTTATATGGCATTACTGGAAAGATGATTTACATGTGATTTACATGAGCTGTCTCAACTTCATTATGTTGGCACCGCAGACGTCATTCGTCAGACATCATAAAAAAAATCTAGTTTATTAGATAGAGGGCCACATCAGTTTACACAAGTTTTTTTGAGTATTGCGTGCTGATTTATCAGTAATTTAAAAACCAAGCAATTGTAAGGGAGCTTCCCTCGAGCCTAGTGAGTTTACGTGAATTGGAAAAAATCAAAAGGAAAACTTCATCGTGGTGCGCCGAGTAAAGTTCTTTGGGGCGGCTAATTAGCATCATGTAAGTGATTAAATGTCAGGCCAGCGTTCATAATGTTCGTATTTGGAGTTTTTCTAATTGACTATTGACCCGTGTTCCAAAATCTCACAGAAGGAAGTGACCCTGTCTGTCCAAAACTCGCTTGGAGCATTACAGCGCACTATTTTGGCAGGTCAGGCGAACAGGCACAGGTGGAATTTCAGGTTTAGGAAGAACGTGAGCGTTCGGCTGGGTCAGCGGATATTAAGCAGCCGCCAAAATCTCTATTGCGTTAAGCCCACTTTCTAATTAATTGTGAACAGTTAAACTTTCTTTGGGCAATTGCAGCTGCGTTGTTGCCGGTCGACTAGCTTTTTTCACTTCGGAGCTATCAAGGAATTTTGTGGCTCTTCATTTATCCAGTTTGTTATTTTTCTGTCCCAGGTCCAAAGGTGAGTGTTTGCGCCAAAATCGAATTAAAATATGTTAAATTTTTGGGAAACGCTCGGCACGAGTTTCAGTGATGATTCGAATCACGTGTCTTTTTTGCTGCTAAGTATCCGTGAATTCGATTCGGACCATGATCCTTTGGCCAAGAAAACTGGAAATATTCACCCAACTCGTCACCTTTGAGGTACAAGAGCTTAGACCTTGTGGATCTGGTTCAATTTAAATTTCTACTAAAAAGTTAAAATTTGCAGCGAAACCACTTAATCAGCTTAATGCTAACAAGTGCAGATTGGTTTCCGCAAAATAATAAGTTAATAACTTAGTTCTCCTAATACCTTTAGCTGTCTTGAATTTTTCATTTAGAATTTTTAATTTAAGATTTTCGTTTTATTTTTTATTCAAACTTGTCATTCGTACCTTATCTGTAATTCCATTTTAGCTTATATAAACACTTGCCCTTCCGCCTTTTTTTTTATTTTCAAAGGTAAATTGTTGTAAATCTTGATTGTGCAAGTTTCATTGAGGTATTTGAAACCAAATGTGTTTTTTCCGGCGACTAATTAAGCTTACGTCATAAAACGCAAATATTGTCTAACTTTCAAAGTTTTAGTTTTAGCGGTTTGTTTTGGGCGTTGATGTCAGTGAGGACATATCTTTTTCATATAAATATAAATTTGATCTATTACAAACTGAAAAACACTATTGTTTCTTCACCCGAACTTTGAACTTTCTTAGTAAATGGCTACGTTATATAAGAAATCTGAGTGCAAAATTTAAAGTTTCTAGACGCAGCGGTTTCGACTGTGCCTTGACATGGAACGCACTGGATAAAATTATGCATACAAAAATCAGTTTTTGAACATTTATCCATCATTTTCGAAGTTATAAGTTTTTTTTGTTAATGTATAAATAAAATGAAAAGTAATGGTCCCAGTTGACTTCCTTAAGACATCCCCGAGTATCAAAATAATATCTGTTATTAGTGGTTGGATAGATCAGAGTAAAATTTAACTTTAAATCTAATTTTGATTTTCTTAAAAGTTAGAAGGCAAAATTATTTCAAAGCAGCTTCAATTGGAGAGGTTGTTCATAAAGTTCTAATCTTGAAGATAAATTTATATTTTTAGAAAGGAGTTGTACTAGGAAAACTATATTTTATTAAATTAAATTTAATTATTTTTATAGACAATATGACCGACGAACAAAAAGACTCAAAGGCTTCTGAGGCTGGAGATGCAGGCAGGTCACCAAATACCGGAAGTAGCTATCCACCACCACCTCCAGAACCAACGGAATCAATGCAAAGCAGGTTGATTGAGCATGTTAAAGAAAATAAAATAGACGTAGCACTGTGGGCCACACGAGTTTTAACTATTGTATTTACAATCGGTTACATACTACCATTTGTTGGGTAAGTAAACACTCTTATATTAATTTAAAATTCTACAATATTTTCCCTTTCCAGAAGCGCCCAAAATTGCTACAATAAAGTTCTTCTTGCAAATGCGGCAACAAGTGCTCTCCGTCTGCATCAACGTTTGCCAACATTTCACTTTTCAAGAGAATTTCTTTCACACCTCTTTACAGAGGATTCGTGCCACTACCTTTTTTATTCCCTTATATTTTTGTATGTGAATCCGGAGATACTTGTACTTCTGCCGGTGGTGCTCTTTGCTGTTCTACACGCTTCGAGCTATTCTCTAAAGCTCCTAGATGTAAGTACTGAGAAGCTTATGTTTTTTATTAAAGGAGACAGGTCAAATGTGACCCAGGCCCGGCGCAAAATAAACCAATTCCAGATTATCGGTGGTAATGAGTATTGAAATTCTAAATAGTTTTTATATTTGACATCAGAGACTAAAGTGTTAATATTGCTGTTTGTTTTTATTTAAGCTGCAAAATATCTCTGTGTTTTTTATTGTATTCTATGTGTATTTATTCCACTTTTTGGAAAAAGTAGAAAAGCTTACCACTGTTCTATGTTTTCCATTGTTTAAAAACTATCATTTCTCCATAAAACAAAAACAAATTTTGTAAGATTTTTAAATGAAAGTTATATTTTTCCCTCTCAAGACAAGAAGTGAATAGTTAAATAAACGGAGGATAAAGAGGAGAAAGAACAAGAATGAAAACATGTGCTTGATAAAACGAGTAAAATGAAAAACAAAATTAAAGTAAGGTCATCTATCATGAGATCCGTGCGTTTTACGTTTCTTTCGTGGTCATTTTCATTACGACGTATGGGCTTATTCTTCTAGGTATCAAAATGTCTTTGACCAAGCCGTAAGGGGGCTAGATGATGTTTTAATCGATATAGAAAATCAATAGTTGATTAATTTAAAATAAAAATCACATCAACATTTTGTCGTTAGTTTTTCTATCTTTTACCATTTCTGTCAATTTTTATTTCTACATTGCTTAGCTGATTTTGGTGTTTTAACTATGGTTTTTAAACAATGGACAACAAAAATCTATGGTAGGATTTTCATTTTTACGAAAAAAATGACTAAAAGATATTTCGCCTGAATAACAAAAAATAGCTATATTAACACCTTAGCTATTAATATCGAATATAACAACTATTTAGCATTTCAATATTCATTACCACCGATATTCTGAAATATGTAGGTACTTCTCTTTTGCGCCGGGACTGAGTTAAGTTTGTATCGGCCGTGACCCGTCTCCTTTCAATATACAATTTTAACGGAACAAATTCAACAAATTCTTAAAGTATCAATGTGCTTACATAATTTATATTATATTTTCTTTTATTGCAGATTATTGGCCAAAACTCATGGTGGGGCGCAAGGTTTTGCATTTCCATCATTGAATTCCAAACAACGAACATTCTACGACTGGCTGCTTTTGCGGAAATACTGATAATGCCATTGGCCGTAATTTTAGTATTCATGTAAGTCCTTAAATCTTTATGCACTATATTTGTTCATTAAATTTTTTCTTTGATATTACAGGGGACGTGCGGGACTGATGACACCATTCGTGTATTACCATTTCTTGGCTCTTCGCTACATGTCGAGGCGTAACCCGTACACAAGGAATATGTTCAGTGAACTTAGGATGGCAACAGACGCCCTAGCAGTAAAATCACCTCTCACGATAGCTAAAATTCTAAGAGGCGGAATAGCATTTGTAAGTCGTTTAGCTCCAGGACAACCGACTGCAGCTCCTGCCCATTGAGGAAGCCGATGTTGCAGTTGCTCAGTAGCCTAGAATGATGAGATCCACTCATCCGTTTTGTTTTTCTATCATTGTATGAAGAATTCTTCATTACTTTCACCTGATTGTTAAGCACTGAGTTATGTTAATGGAACACCTTTACGCTTAGTGCGTTTACTCTATTAATGGAAATTTGTTGTATTTATTTCTTTCTTCTTGTGGGTATTTTCGTGGTATGATTCTGTCTGTAACCATCACCTATTCCTAGTAAGTCAACGTATAAATGAAATTTTTTACCATGCCTAATAAAGGACGTTAGAATTTATTGAAAATTAGTTTTGCAAGACAATTCAAATTTTTGTAAGATAAGTAAATCATACTTATTGTTATAAAGATTGAAATACATTTATTGTGTAGGGTATTTCTTGGTTTTCTTTAACTTTATTTGCTTTGCCTCTTAGACTCCAAACTTATTTTTTTTGTTGGAGGTTACATAGCAGCGATAAGTCAGATTTTGCGCTAAACTCAAATACCTAATAAAATTTTAATATACATGGTAAGTAACAACGAAGGATTCCAAATTTAAACTCACAATCAGCTGTGTAAAATTTTAAGTTGAATAAATATCGATAATTGGATCAAAACCGATCACTAGATTTAAATGTGACAGAGCAGGTTAAATACAAAAATTGTTTATTTAATTATTTTTAGTATTAGTATCTGGGTGGGTAATCTTAAAAATAAGTTGTAAAACCACATTATACTTATAAATTATATTTTGTTGGCAAAGTTTTACCAAAATTGTATAAATGAATCATCTCTTCTTTTTAGTATTTGTTACAAAATTTAAAATCGAATTCCCTGTATTTTTTGGAAGTCGAATAACATTTTATAATTAAGAAATCGTCATTTTGGATCCGCTATTTAAAAAAGGAAGTATTTAAAACTTGTACAAAGACCTAACATGTACATTGCAATATAAAAATAAAGAAAACCTATTACAACAAAACAGTGATAAAGACTTATTCTTCCACAATTGAACATTCAATTAAAAAAAACATACCTGTACTGTGTAAATTGCACATTTACAATGTATTCCTTCATTCAGTTAGATATTTATCCTGAAACACTAAAAGCAAAGCAGCAATTTA
This sequence comes from Eutolmus rufibarbis, assembly GCA_963920795.1. Taxonomy (NCBI): domain Eukaryota; kingdom Metazoa; phylum Arthropoda; class Insecta; order Diptera; family Asilidae; genus Eutolmus; species Eutolmus rufibarbis. The sequence goes on from OY987207.1 coordinate 31,835,398, forward strand.
AATGTATCGTCAGGATATATATTGATATGCAAAAATAGTTATAATCAAATTTAAAGAGGAAATTTCTACAAAAAAGATTCATAGCATTTTCCTGAAATACTTAAGTAAATTCGTCGCTAGCTCTATCTTTTTAGGGATTTGCTAAAAATGCCCTACTTAGGAAATTAGACCGGCGCGCCGCGGCGATCCATTAATACAATCCGTCAGATCTTAAGCACGAATTTTACCCTCAATTTTTCAATACTTCTATAAAGATAGAAAAATAGCAGTTACTTAGTAATTATGTGGAGAGTATGTCCACTTAAACTTGCAAATTAAGATTTCAATTGCCAATGATGTCTGATTTAAATATTAATTATCATATTGTGAATATGTTTCATGATTTTGAAATTTTGCATTAGAACTGGTCTAATATAAGTATTATGTTCATGGAATTTATAACGAATTAATTTTAATAAATTCAACTACAACGCTAGACTAAAAGGTTTATGTTTTGATGCTATTAACTATAACGTAAAAAGGTGTTATCATATTACCCTCTGCCAAATTCCACTTTCTTTAGTTTTTGGGGCATTTTAAATGTAGAAATGAGCGTTCACTGGCCAATTCGATTCACTCCACTTCTGAAAATTTCTGAATCTTAATACTAAAACCGCTCATACAAGCTTAAGGTTAAAGTTTTGAAATGAATTATGTTAATATTTGTATGTAAAAGTAGTATACCTTTAACAAAGTTTATTTGAATTTTTAAATCAAATGTATGTAATTTCATCAGTATTTTCATTTTGTTGCTTGTGGTGGAGTTTGATTTAACCAGCGAACAACTCAAATTTTAGTTATAAGGACGTATTACTTTCTATGTAAAGTTTACCGTAATGTTTTTCTTTAATTATATAATTGTAAAAAAATGTTATGGGATGTTCTCAAGATTTTAAGACTGACTCCCTGCTTAGCTTCTAGGAATAGTAATTATGTTTCCATTTTAAATCTTTCACTTCTTGAAAATGGCTGTAATGAAAAATAGGTACCTGAACCTACTAAGATCATACTATAGGGAGTATCTTAAATGTTTAGTGATTTTTGGCATAATAGTTAATTTCTAGTAAAAACTAGTTAGTAAAATTTATATTTAGCCAGATAAATCCTTTTATATTTTCACCCGACGACATTTTTGGTGGCGGTGGATGATACTAATTTGAATACTATTTCGCAATATGATTTACATTTTGTCCAAGTCAGCAGTGATGGAATAAACGTAATGGATTCATTTCACGGAAGATAGGATATAACAACCACAGCGTATTCTTTTGGACATAAAATTAGGTTTACACTCCGCTGAAAAAACGACACAAAAGAAAAAAACAAACACTCAAGAGCTACGCGCACTTCGATTATAGCCCACGTTCCAATAATAACACAAATTGTGTATCGTTCTTTTATTAAAATTAAGCTGTTGTCACACAAAAACCTTTTATCGTTTTCCTCCAACCCGTGGGGCAGACTTCTGAGTCACCTTAGCGGCTTTTTGTTTCGGGGCAGCCTTCTGTTTTGGCGGTGCTGGCTGGCTAGCCTTCTTGGCCGCCTTAACAGCGCGCTTCTGCTCCTTGGCAGCCTTGATGGCCTGATCTCGCTGGGCCTTCCTCACCTCAGGCTTCATGTTCCTCTTAGCCATGATTTCGGCCAGGGAGGCACCGACAATAGCTCGCTGGAACTTTTGTGTTCGGCGGGTGCGCTTCTTTTGGGCCTCCTCCTCGATACCCTTCTTGTGTTTGCGACGGTACAAAACTGTCCATGTCACTTTGCGTGGGTTCCTCTTCATCAGGTAGGACCGCTCGCACTTCTTGTCGAGGAAAGTGAAGGTCTAGAAATTAAGAGGGAATCTGATCAGTTTGACACTTGTCTCAGCTGCCGGACCACCGAATAAAACAGTCGGAGGCTTCAGGGTCATGTGGTGGTTAATGAAAACAATAATCTTTTACTTCACTTAAAAGACCAAAGAAGATATTTTGATTAAGTTATATCCAGAAATTAGCTCACCTTCCCATCAACTTTAACCATCGTCTTCCCATGGCCGGGGTAAATTTTGTACCCGCTGAATGAACACAAACCGATCCTAAAACACAGAAAATAACAAAATTAACACAATTCTCAAATCATCGGGCATTGTTTTCGAGTAAAAGCATTTAGCTGCAAGTTGAGATGACAAAACAATTTAAAAATTTCTCCTAAAGATTCGCGGATACGTACTTCATTTTGCCGTTGTTGTCACTCGAAAGAACAGGAAATGGTAACAGAAGTGACAGCTGCCAAACTAAAGCGACATTGCCGCCACCTAGTGATGTATAGAATTTCAAAATAATTATTGCCGCCCCTCTAACACTATTAATATTTTTAAGATTATGAAATAATTGTTTGTTTTATATTTTAATCAAATTGTGAAGAGTTAGAAAACACAAGAAATAAATAAATAAATATATATAAAATAGTTTAACTAATTAAAAATTCAAAAATACATCGGTATTGCAGTTCAAGGATATCGAAGAGCGCTGGCAACTTGGCTATTTTATGTGTATCCTGCTAGGAAAATGTCAAGAGTTCCTTTTTGCAAAGTAAATAAAAAGTGATAATTGAGATTTCGCAAAATATCGCTGACGATGAAGTTGTCCTTGACAAAGTACTCGTTTTTATTATTCTTCCAATTTCTCTTCCTGCTGGCTGATTTAATGGTTAACAGTTTTTCATATTTGGCGAGGGGAGACAAACTTTCAACAATTTTCATTTTTCTGTAAGTATAGATGAAAATTCGCCGTAAAATAAAACATTTCGGCTTCTAAAACAAAAAGTGTGCTTACGAAATGTACAAATATGACAGCAGTTTAAAGAATTTTCGGCCTGAACAAAACAAGGCTTTTATACTGCTGTTGGTGCTAAAAGTGGGTGTGGGTTTGAATTAATTTATATATTTTTTCACCTATTCCTTTTGTCGTTTTGTTATTGCTAGGAATTTTGTCTTAATTCCCACGCCTTTGCCAACGCTTTCTATTGTAGTCGCGAGGAGGATAAAATGAGCTAACACACGAGCCGAAAAAACAGCAGACTTAATTCAATTTTAATCAGTTTTACGAAATTTTGTAGCATTGATGAACACACTAGATAAAAAGGTGTTACTTACTTTTTTAAGTCTTATTCAACGATTATATTAGAGGCCAGAATACAGCTATGAAATTTGCATACCTGCAGCTCTTTTCTTGTTCTGACATTCTTCGAAACGTATCTATTTTTTGAACCTCTGGATATTGCCTGGCTTCATTAATAAGCAACTTAATAAAAACAAATGATATGATTTTCTTTAAGCAACTGCACACGCTGCACATCAGAACCCTTTGGCCCGAGTCATACGAGGGATGTCTCGGCGGCACCGTCATGAGTTTTCCCCGCGCGATTAGGCAAAGCAAAACCTTATCATAAATAAGTAGTAGTAAGTAGTAACTAGTATCACTAAGTATGTTATATGCTTCTACACGCTCCGTCTAATACGATTTCTCCTATTCCATAATACGTACAATAAATTATAGCGTGTAAACCGTCGTTTTCTTCCAAATTTCTCATCGTATTAATTAGAGGACGAATTGCAAGACTGAACTGTGCGTAAGCGCAGTTGAATGATTTATTCAAATGACTGTAAATGAAAAAATCGAAAAATAAAAATGAAGAACTCATCGTATGGGTGTGGAGTGCATTCCTTTTAATTTCAATAATACGTCGACAAAATTTTAGGATTGTCTATTGAATGGTGTAGGGGTCCATTCGTACCAAACATACAAACATTTTCTTTTATATTATGTTATATAGATTTCGGGAACGAGGAGCTTGTTTTTTCTTTTTTATTTTCCTGTTTTATTTCGGCCTTTTCTTGGCGGAACAAAAATTTCATAAAAGTATAGACACTTGCTAACTTATCTCTTAGGCAACAGTTTAAAAAGTAATTTTTAGGTTGGACAACGCAAAAACAAATGGTAAAAACATAAGCAGTATAGTTGAATATTTTATTTAAATTCTTACGTTTTTTGTTCTATTGGGATTTATTTTATTTATACTATTTCCAAATTTTGTACATCTTTAACTAATCATATGGTTTTCCTTTTACTATAGGACTCAAGATATTTGCATTATCTTGTCATTTACCACCTTGGTCTTCAGCATGTATTCGACTTATATATACCAGGTGAATATCAAGCAATAAAAAGCGTTAATTCAGTGGACCCATTTACGTTAATATTTATAAATCTACATTATTTCTATTTTTAGGCTGGTGTTGCCGAACTTCTGTACAAAAAGTTTCGTTTACCACTTATAACACTCACCACATATTTCTTACTTTGCGTTGCTCATCATGTCTGGATTGTAATAAATCACCATAAGAGTCCCTTTACTTTCCAGTGGCCAACGGGGCTCACGGCACTCTTTATAATCCAGAGATTGTGTAAGTCCTATATATTAATGTTAATTTTAAATGGAACTAATCCGCTGTTGTCCAATTTTTACTACACAAAATAGTTTGTCATAAACTGCACTAAAATTTAATAGTTGATTAAATTTTTTTATTGTAGTTTCTCCACTGTACTATTATTTGTACAAACGATCAGCTCTTAGGATGAGTGATCCGAGATTTTATGAGAACATGGATTGGGTAGCAGAGCAGCTGGCGATTAAATAACTGCACTTTCCTAACAGACGTTTTTAGATTCTGAAAGAGAAATGTGTATATCTAGTCTACTTTTAACGTTGTTGTAAATTAAAATTTTATGAAATTGAAAATGTATCTATGTTCAGAATTTCTTCAGTAGTTTTGTTTTATAATATATCCACATAAAAACTAACCTTTCGGTACCATTCCTAAAATTCAGATAAAATAGCACCTGAGTATAAAACTATAAATTTCCTTAAAGTCGGCAGCTTCCTGTAAAGTGGAAGTAATCAGCCAATTTAAAAGTGTTAAGTGTCTTTCATTTCTTTTATTTTTAAGAAAACTGAAAACCAAAAAAAAAAAAAAAACAAACCAAAAAGGCATTACTCAAATATTCATTTTTTAATTCCGCTTTATTTCATTGTTTTCCCCAACTTTCCTTAAAGGCAACAGGAAACCTGTGCCAGCAAGCATAGTGCCAACTCCAAAAATTCTAGCAATATTATAAGACTGAAAAATAAAATATGCAAAATTGGTTTTTCTCGTTTAGCTCACACATAGAATACGTACTTTATCAACGTAAGCGCGCAAGGGCACGCGTCCTCTCACGCATTGATAGCAAAGACCTCTATAGAGCCAGACGAGGGACCAGCCTAAAATGCCAATGACTGCGATCGGTGCCGCTTCCTTTAAAGCTGCATCAATTTTATCGAGTCTTGCTAGAACCTTTTTAGCATGAATTCTTTCCTCCTTTGTTAAACCTATAGCGAAACGTAGAGGATTTAAGCGTTCACACTTGTTAAGTTAATGACGACTTACGGGTATGTTTCTCTTTATCTGGAAATGTATATAAACACGATGAAGCCAGTGAGCTGCCGATAAATAGTCTCTTCAACGACAATATCCTATTCATAGTATAAAAGCTTTTTAAAATTAAATTTAATTAAATAAACGTGGAATTTTGATGTTTTTTCTGCTGCATATTTTGATTGATAAATGTAATTGTTTTTTATTGCCTACTTAAATATCCGATTAAGTTGTATGGATTCAGATAGCTGGAGACCCAGCGGTCATTTCGGCTAAGATATTTAAATAAATCTAAGAATTGTAGAATTATTTGCTTAAGACGAATTAAAGCGGAAATTATCAGCAGATCTGCTCCGGTTGCAGCATCAAATTTTTAATTTGTAAACAAAACCAGTTAATTAAATGGCTGGAAATTTACATTATTATTTCTTAAAGTAGCTCTGTAAAAACCTTAGAAATTGCTTGTTAAATGACCCAAAAATTCGTCATACAAAGAACAAGTTTAACATCGTCTGGCATGTACTTGCAACTGATAAAATTACCTAGAATTTTTAGTTTTGTATTTAAAGTAAGTTCAAAAAGAAACATATTTCCTACTTTTGAAAATTAAAAAGTCCATGTCGCAACTGAGGCAGTTTTGCTCGGTATACGAAGTCTATTTTGGCGTTACAGGTGATAAGTTTTTTTATAAATTATTTTCAAATCGTTTTTTAAAATCAACTTCAGCATTTTATGAAGTTTTTATTTTTATTTGTTAAATAGGATGAAGAAGGAGAGATGTCGGCAGCAACGCTGGGATATAATTTTCTTAAAAATAGTTACTACGACGTGGTGCGATAAGGCACTTTGTTGTCTTTCATCCTAAAAGTACCATATTTTTTTTTATGCAATATTACGATATAGCTATACAATATAACTTAAGTTTAATATGAAAATAAAATAAAATTTGCCAAGACGCATATAATCAAGCTCCTGGTCATGCAAACTAACATTTTAAAGTTAAAATTTATTTAAAATTAAAGTAGGTATATACATAAAGTAACAATAAGGCCCATAATTGGTTTGGAAAATTTAGAATAAGTTAGGATAGGTAAAGATTGGATAAAAAATATACATGAAGAGGTTTTCACTGAAAATATATGGGATCAAAATACGTAAAAATAAAATACGGAGTACTTCTTAAATTATCAACAAAACCATAAGCAAGCTCTTAAATCATTTCAAATATAGAAAATTACTGGACAAATACAAATTTTAAGAAATGGGTTTTCTGAACACCAAAAAATCAATTACCAAAAAATCAATTTTAGATGCACACAGCTTTTGGATCTCTTTAGAAACATTCGTGTCCTACTCAAAAATTCAATATTACTTTTTATCCGACGTAATTAAATTTATATGAATAATAATAAAATAAAATTTACATGTTCAACAAATATGTATTACAATGTGTTTTAAATTTATTTTCTTGTATTTGTATATAGGTATTTTGCATATGGGAACGGATTTTTATAAAATCAGTCCGTGCATAAGTGATGATGCATTAGCAGCTAACATTATAAAATATTTTTTGACTTAAATTAACATTTTGGCGATTTTTGGTCTATCATAAAAACGACATTACATGAAAATATGTAAGTTGTGTAAAATACTACAATAATTATTAGAAAAAAAGTAGTTAAGTATAATTTAAATTAAAATATTTTTATATAAAGTTTAATTGATACACAAGGCGTGTAGAAGATGATTTAATTATGTAAAAAAAAACAATTGAAGTTTATGTCGCCCTTTTCTATATTTCTAAAAAGTTCACGGTTTTAATTTAAATTTAATACTATACGAAGTTACGGTTATCGGTTAAATTTTTATTCCTCTTTTCACATTCAAGACATTCCGCAAAATTCAGTATAACAGTTTTAGAGTTTACGATGTTGCTCTGGCTACGCTCTTCACCTACATAATTTTTGCATTCACTTGTCAGTTCCACAAACAAGCGAAGAGAAGGAAGGCATAAACAAAGCGAAAACAAAGTGGCAAAGACGTCACTTAGTAAGAAATCGCATACCAGCAGAAGGCAGAAGGAACAAAGGCGGAGAAGAGAAGTTGATTTTCTGAATTACAGCATTCAAGAGATTATCAAATTCCCGCTGAGAATTAATTTTCGATTTGTTCCGCGAAACGGTAACCTTGTGAAATTCGCGCATCGCCCCAGCAGCAGATCAGCCCACAAACAGTTAGCACTTGCTAGAGTCAACAGAATCAGCTGTGTGTTGTTTATACTTTTCGTTTTTATTATTGCTGTTTGTTGTGCAGTGAGTGATCGGTCGGTGGTTTCACTATGCCTTCCTACAAGCTGAATTTCAATCAGGATTTCACGTAAGTTGCCACTTTCCCCGATTGACGCAAATGTCTCTTGCGAAAAGGGCACTTGTCGCGCTGGGCGAGGGTGTCCGTGACATCCCGAGCTCCTGAAATTCGCTAAAAATATCTGCTGCTGCAGATGTCTTTGTTCTTTATGAAAAAGAAAAAAAAAAATATGAAAAGCTAAACAGTCGCGGAAACCTGTTTGTCGACCTTTTCATGATAAATTTGTTTAAATTTTGGGCTTAAGACCAGTTCCCTGAAAAACCCCCGATTTCAATGAAACTTTGCAAAAACATTCCATTTAATGCCAAACGGACGAATATGCAAAAATTTTTTGGCGCAAACCAAAAGTTTTCGAGATATACTACTTTTAAAAATTTTAAATTTTCCTTTTACAAAATGCCCACTAACTAAAGATTTCCCTTTTACAAAATGCCTACTAACTAAAGATTTTCCTTTTACAAAATGCCTACTAACTAAAGATTTTCCTTTTACAAAATTCCTACTAACTAAAGATTTTCCTTTTACAAAATTCCTACTAACTAAAGATTATTTTGCCACCATTAAATCTCGAATTCATGTTCAACTTCCAAAGCAAATTGACAGTTCCAATCAGCTGTTTGTAGGAGGGAGAGAATTCAGGTAAGTTGGAAATAATGATAAATTTAGTTTTTTCAGAGTGTTGCAGGGCGCAGAAATGGAAAATATGGGGTTTAAGGAGTGTTGGGAGTGCAGTGTAACTGAAAAGTGAAGTGAATTTAAGTGAAATTTTGCAAAAAGCGCGTAAAAAGATGGCAAAAATTTTTGACAGCTGACAATTTTTTAAAAGTAGTATATCTCAAAAACTACTGGTTTGCGCCAAAAAATTTTTGCATATTCGCCCGTTTGGCATTAAATGGAATGTTTTTGCAAAGTTTAAATTTTGCACGGCTCCGAACGGTATAAAAATATTACTGTCGCCCCATCTAAGTGGATTTATACGTTTCCTGTGTGGGTGACTGCCTATCCCCGCGGTCCGTGTGTGCCTCCGGCCAGCTGACGCTCAAGATGAATGATGTCAGAGCCACTCAATTGTTTTTTGTTTCGAAAAGATCGGATACTTTTTGCAAGTGGTCACTGCTATTTTGTGCTGGCCTGGCAGAAGACTAGGATCAAAAAGGGAAAGTGTTACATGACCTTGTAACGCTCTCGCAATTATCATTATAGTGGGGCACGAGCGCTATGACTATGAGCTGCTGATCGGAGTTAACAAATAAAATCCCCAAAAAGCGTCGAGCGAAACTAGTTCCACTTAAAAATTCCAACTCACTATAAATGTGTTTGAATTGGAAGACTTCGGAGCGCCCGCGAGTGTGTGAATAATTCCACTTACTTCTGTGGTGCAAGGTCAGCTGATTCTTATCGGAATCGCTGCGGGCAATTGCATTTGTGCATAGCGACTGCGACGAACGGGTGCTCCTCCTGGCCCATTGCAGGCTGCTCAGACAGAAAAGCTCAAAAACACACTTTCCGGAGCGCAAATTCGTTCACCTCTGGGGCTCTGCATTTTTAGACGAGCTTCAATCCCAGACTTTATTCGATTGCTTCGTGACTTCCTCTTGTTGATAATTCCCTGAAAACAATTGTTGAACTTCAGAATCCACCCAATTTGAGCTGTTCCGCTTATCTTTCTGAATTATGTTGATTTTTTTCGCAGTTTTTTCTGATTATTGCCGTGCTGAATGGAAAACAAATAATTTATGGCATGTTTTTATATATAAACAATATCAGTTACATTTTATAATTATAAATACAGAACATCAACAAACTAAGCAAGAAGAAAGGAGACACTCTTGTTGGTCAGGTAGGATAATGTCCCGGATCTCTTTTTCTCGAAAAAGGATAAAAAGGCGTTTAATATAGAAATTCCATATTTGTAAAAGAATTTTTCAATCCCGTAGCAATTATCCCGCCTTGCCCCTTAAAGGTATTGAAAGTTATTCAAATTAGAATTCCCTTTTTATGGTTCCGCAGCCAGATAAGAACCCACGTAGAACGAGAGACTACCCTGTTTCACAGACTTTGTATATTTTAGTAAGAAATACGCTCCTTAATATTGACTAACAGAGCGACAGTTTTACTAAACATACACTATGAAATTCACCAAACTTATCGGAAATTATATGTTCTATACGAATCTTGTGGTCTGTCTTGTTTTACCTTGGCCATAAGTACTGAGCGCACCTGTACAAAGATGTTTACTGTGTCAAACAAATGTTTCGGGACGACTGATTACCTTGAGGAATGCACTGCGAAGTAAAAAATTTATGCAAGCAAAAGTATTTGAAGATTGTACTAATTTCAACCAAAATTGCAGATTCAGATTCTAAGAGAAAAACTGTATTACTTTTGGTTTGAACATTTTTTCAAATTAATCGGGTTAGTTTCTGTTTCAGACAGATTTTTTCGTAGAGGCAATAAAATAAAAACTTTCTAAGAATCAATATTTATTATTTTAAAGATATGTTTTCATTTAGCCCAGAATTCCCTCCAGCTACACCCTCGTTTTAAGGAAAAGTAATAGAATTGGGAGAAGTATAGTTTCAGTACAAATACAAGTAAAGTTCTAGCTATATAAAGTTTACTGACCTCAAATTAAAAATAATTTTTTGAAATTTCCTTACAAAACAACAGATTGGGTTTGTCCCTTATAAGTAAGAAGTGTTAAGCCAAAGCTCTTAATTCTCAAGATAACTAAACTTAATGTGGTTTTTCTTCCTCAAAAGATAATTCCCATCGAACAAACAATTTAATTTGGGGTACTAAATATGTGTGTTCTAAAAATTTAATCATTATCCTATTTTTGATTAATAGTACTCTTCTGCTTACTCACAGATCCAGGTTATTTAGAAAAAGGTGTAGAGGTTGTATGGATCACTTGTTCATAATAAAGTAAAGTACATATTCGTATTTGCTAACAGATTAGGAAGGTCAGAAATGTTCACCAGAAAATAAATATAAGGGGCCTACTGATTAAGTTATTAGTGTCGAATAAAAATGCCATGGGTCATTTAGTTTAGGGCAGATAGAAATATTAACATTTATAACAACAACAAAAAATTTATGCTATTTTATTATATTACAGAAGTGATACTGTAAATGTATCGTTAATAAATAAATTAATAATAAAAAAACACTAATGATACTTTATTAGTTTGGAAAACACAAGATGAACTCATTCGTTTTTCATTAGTGATTATGGTATTACTCCATAAGAAAAGAGTATTACAAACCAGCAACTTGGCTTTGTGATGTTCAACTACACTAAAAATCTCTATTTGACGTACTTAATACTCCGTAACTCTGTTCTTGTTTCAACAAATAGTCATACTTTTTCATCTCACAATTTAAGATGTCTTGCTCAATTATTACATATACATACATACATTGTACACAAACAATTCATATAGACTTAAAAATGATTAATTTATTTGACGTCATCGAATCGACAATTTTATAAATTGAAATTACAAAAAGCGTACTGCAAATGATTTTTAAGACATTTAATAACTTTAAATTAAATGAGAAAGTTGTAGAAAATAATAGAACGGTTTAATTAGAGTACTGCTTATGCAATATCTCCGCAACATCAAGTAGTATTCAGAAGTAGGTATTAAAATTGCATTCTTTTTTCATCAGTTCTTCCAGGTATAATTTTATGGTTTTTTCCGTACCTTCTTAAGGTAACAAAAAAGGTCATAAACGTGTTTAAAATTATGTAATTAATTAATTATCATCACATTCCAAGTATATTCAACAATAGTTAAACGCAATATCTATATGAACATAAATCATGCTTGGTTCGCTGGTTCCTAATTTAGAAACATTTTTAAGTAATAATTTAAAGCAAACCACTTCTTGGCAGTGAAATAATAAATGATGGCCAAAGACAGGTTTTCAAAGAATCATTAAAATCGCGATACTAGACTATGTAGTAAGCGATATGCAAATCATAAGACATTCTTTTGTAGAGCGGAACAATCTTCGATTCTATATAAAACTATAAAACGTGTTTTTGGGTCATAGAGGCAGTCGAGAAATTTTAAATATTGGTAAACATAAAATGTAAATCAGTAGTAGTAAAAATAGTAGTGAAAACGTATGTTCTATTTTTGTGATGAATATTATGCGATAAAAGTCCTATAAGAAAATAGCATATATATCTCAGTTATTGTAGCATTATAAACAAGTCTATAAAATAAACTATCTTTCGTCCGATAAACTGACTTCCTGAAACGGAAACTCGTTTCCTGTAAATAAGTTTGAGCAAAAATGAAGCTTGCGCATCAAATGCATTTATGTGCTTAAACTGTGTCAATGAATGAAGTAATAGCAGCACTGATCGAAGTGTCTCCTCAAACAAAGCCAAAAAGAAAAGAAAAAAAAATTAATAAATAAAATAGTCGAACCGAGGTTATAGTAGCACAGATCGCCAATTTTGGAGCGTGCGCAAGCACAATGAATTCCAACCAAAATCTGTTCACGTGCTAACTAATGATGTAATAAAGTTTAGCGCGAAGAAATAAAAACGAGATAAAATTTTTGGCGGTTTTTTTTATTCTAGGGTTGTGAATCGTTTGTTTGTAAATTGCTAAAACGAGCAGCGTGCTTCTCGTGTACTTCCTAACATATTTGTGGCGGAATTTTTTACATTCAGTTCGTGAAATGCAGCTGGATCTTGCTTTTATCGCTTGTTTGTTTTCGCACAATGGAACATTTATCATAACTCAAAACGTATAACATGCAATATTCGGAGAGATGTGTCGCAGTTTGTTTTTGCTATTGGTAGTAATGTAATGCTTCTTTTTTATTTATATGCGTTACAAAAATGTGCTTGTTAGTATTATAGCACATTGATCGGGAAAAATATGCGGAGCTTTAATTTGCATATTACCACATGCTACTTTTATTTAGCACTTGACACTGCGATGTTCGGTTAGAGTGATCTTGGACTGAGCGATTGAATATGCGTGATATGTATTATAAATATATTATGGTAAAAAGTTGAATGCATGCACTAGACGATTGGGAACTAAAAAACAATGATCATGTTAATTTATATTCCAATATGGGCGAAAGTTTGACCTGATTAAATATTTGATTTTTTGCAGATGAAATGTTACTTAGATTTCGGACTCCCTTTTTATATTTACATATATGTGTGTATGTCTGAGGAAAAACTTATGAAAAGGTTTTCCTCATACTTATTTACATATGTAACTAATTTTATACAATAAACATTTTTTGAATGGATGTAAATATAAAGTAAAATGGGGAATCCTGGATAATTCCGTAAGTCATTAAATTTCACTTGATGTCCTATTTAGCTAGGAAGTATTTTTTTCCTTTACTGTAGCAAATGTCTATACATATTTATTTAATATTTATTTTTACCACACAAGAAAAAAATAATGATATAAACATAGTAACAAAAATTCAAAAATTGTGTATTTTATACCTAATTTAAAATTTTATTTTATTAATTTCCCAGATAAATTTATTTAACAATGAATTGCAACAATTCACGTTACCAGTAGAAATACTTCATAGATATTTTCAATAATAAATTGGTTTTTTTGCTTTTCACTTCAATTCATTAATTTTTATCGGAATATTAAAATATAAATTACAAAGAATCTTATCTTAAGATAACTACAAAATTCAAAGTATTAATCAATAAAGCTGATCAATTAAATGTCATGAGTCATATGTTTTTATGAGTAATTTCTTTGTTTTGAAACTTATAACTCAGATTTTGAAACTTATAACTCAGATTTTGAAAAAAAAAAAAATTAATAAAACGTAAGATAATGTGTATTTTGACCATTCAAAAATGTGTTGAAAATAAGAACGAAATTCAAATGGCGATGAAAAAAAACCTTGAAATGGCCTTATAACCTCGATTAAGGTCACAAAAAGATAATTTTTTTATTTTATTTACTTTCTTGAGAAAGGTACGTTACTAATAATTTAAATGACCCCATAGTGCAGCTGCAAAAGGAAAACGAATACTTCGTGCTGCAATTCATTATAAAAGTTTTAGCATTCATATTTATTGTCGCTTGTTAGATTAAATTTTCTCAATTTGGAATCGCTAGAAGTCGCGTGAGAGAGACTTTAATGTAAAATAATATAAATATCCTTTTATAAAACATTTCTTAAGGTGTGTTCTTTCACTTCCTTATCGGGAAATTGCAGTCATTCCATTTCTTGATTTGATAGAAATATCTTGCTGACGTCATAGCTTCTCTTCTTCAGGTACATAAGTTGAGAACTTTGTAATAGCTCTGAGCAGCCTACACTTTTCTAGTTATTGTCAAGTAGGAAATAACATAAAATAAAAACAAATAAAATAATGAATCGATTGATATTTTTCTTATTTCTAAAAATACTGTAGAAAGGTGTTCCTGAACTGCAATTCAATAATGCAAAATTCAGGAAATTTCACCTATAAATGTAAAGGCACATTAATTCTCTTTATCATCGCAAAAACCTAAAGATGAGGTGGCAATCGATAGTAACAAAACAATGCCAAGGCAAAGCCCATAGGCGAATATAAAACTACTGAACTTTACTTAGCATGCTCTGAGCTCTGTTAAGTTTTTTTGTTTTTAATAAATCACAAAGTTGCTTAAAAAATCCACACATTTTTTTCCCGTCTCTTCCCCTGTCTCATCTGCATTGCGATGACGGATAATTACATATTTATGTATATGAATTTGTATCGCTGTTTATTATAATTTCAAACAACGTGCGTCTTAAGATGTCTTAAGACGAAATTTAATTTGTTTATCAACAAACGACGTGCAGTTTGTGTAACCGAATGCGCGCTACCTTCAATGATAGTCACCAGTTGAGGAAAAACATCAAGTTCATTAGAAAGATGACGCCACTCTGTTTACTCTGGGAAACCACTAAAATGCGTTTCATCCACGCGTATCGTCGTACCTCTAGAGACACAATTTTATTACAGTGGCATGGCATGAACAAAACAATGCTCGCACCTACAGAAAAAGCAGAGGTTTTATATTCAAGTGCTTTATAATGCTCATGCAATAATTTAGACACATTTTAAGAACGAGCTGCTTCAGAATTAGAAAGGAGGTTATCAAATACTTCAGACATTAAAGCCTTGCACTAGTTCTAGCTACTTCACAAACCTAATTGTAGCGTGGTGAAAGCAATTCGTCAATGTACATAAATTATAAAAGGTATAAATACAAAATCTTATTTCTAAACTATCTCAATTCGTTTTTTCTTAAATGAACATCAAAATTTATGAAGGACGTCCAGGTGGCCGTGGTAAATTCGTACAGAAAATGTATGAAAACATTGAGTGTGTATGAAAATTTTCCTTCGATATACTTCACACTTTGGGTTTGAAACGAGAATATAAGAGCTACAGCGGCGGGCTCAATCGTCAGCTTTGCGCAGAGGCGATATCGTAACCAATGAGGTAAAACCGAGGTGCGATTATTGCTAGTTGAAAACTTTAACCAATACCCCGCCATGGGCACGTGAAATACCGTGCGCTACGGCAATTTTTGGAAGCCCGAGAGGGCATAATTTATTCTTAACAATAATAGATTAGTTATTTTTAATAAGCTTGAAATTGAATAAAACAGGGACTGATGCTCACCACGAGCTGAGTTCCTTGTCTTTTTTTCAAGTTGACAAAAGATGGTCAAGTGCGAGTGCAGGACCTACTCGAACTTAATCAAGGGTAAATTTAAAAATGCGATTGCATACGGTGCTGATGCACAATTCAGTTTTAAAACTGGGCAGAATTGTGCATCAAAGCCATCGTTATCGTGCAAAAGCGTTTTTGATGAAACCTAAGAATATTATTATTATACCTTATTTGGGCGGATAAAATCAATTATAAAATCGACAAGGTGCGTGTCGGATACGCACAAATTAAGGTTAACGACTTTATGAGATTTTTTCGTTATTGCTGATTATAATCTGCTTCAAAAATTAAATTTAGCTGAATTTTTTTATTTGTATTAACGTGATACTTCTTAAACCGATTTCAATTCTTCTTGTTTATTTAAAAGGATTAAGGTAAAGGGTATTTGATTAAGATCTGATGAAAAATGAAAGCGTGTGAATAATATTAAAACTAAAACTGATTGTCCGTGGATGATTTTCACAATGGAATTTAAATCATTCAAGATTTCGCGCCGACTTTAAAACATCGAGTCTAAGGAGCAAGGTTTTATTGTAAGCAGCGGAGAGTGAGTAGAAAAATCCAAGAAGACCAATATTTTAGGGCTTATAAATCTTTTGAAAGCGGTTCTATTTTTTAAGAAAAATTTGTGCAGGGCTTCTGATCTTTTGAAAGCGATTTAATTTTTTTTTTTTTTTTTAGAAAAGATTCTTGCCGTTTCTTGAATTTCGTGTATTTTTCGATATATTAAAATTAAATTAAAATTTCGAAACACTCGTGATTTTCTGTTATCTCATTCTACAAAAAATTGATTTCTTAGTCGAATATAAAAATTGTGGGAGTAAATATAATTTTATTTCCACAATAGCTTCCGCGTTTCTTAATCGATTGTTGTGAAATGCAGCTTACGCATTAACCGGATCGATATCTAGGTCATATTGTTTGATGATTGATTAAGGGGAAAGAAAATTGAATTTCTATGTATGTTTCTGTTGCGATGGTAGTCCCCGTATTTTTCAAGTGATTTCAATCAAACTTTATTTATGCATTAACACTAGAACAACTGGCGCGCAAGCCTGTAATTTTAACTATTTTTTACACCTTTACTTTCTTATGTCCTGTTGTTGTGTGCACGATAACTAACATTTTTCGTATGACTTCATTAGGGTTTGATTTTCTCACATTTCTTAATTACGTATTTTAATTCAAATCGGGTACACGGATAATGACAGATTCAAAACGTAGGTCTAGATATTCTAAATTTAATCTTACCTAAGGAATCATAGACCATCAGTTTAGTTTTATAATGATGCATTGTTATACCGATAGTAAAACAAATAAAAAATAAACAGTTTTTGTATTATTATGATTTTTCGGTTATGTAACTTATCAAATTAATTATTTATTTTTGCAGCTCAATTGTGGTGTCCGGTTCCACAGGATATCGTTTGTTCGGCTTATCATCGGTGGAAAAGGTCGAAGAGATAAACTGTAAAGGAAACGAAAACATTCCAGATATTCGTATTGTAGAGAGACTTTTCAACAGCAGTCTAGTTGTTATGGTGACCGAATCGAAGCCAAACTGTTTAAAAATATTGAATTTTCGGAAAAAGGAGGACACCAGGAACATCTGTGATTGCGTCTATGCCACCAGTATTCGATCAGTGCGAATGAATAGATTTAGGCTAGTTGTATGCTTAGAGGAGAGTATTTACATCCATGACATTCGAGACATGAAAGTGATACATTTCCTAGAAAATCTCCCCTCTAATGAATTAGGTCTATGCTCACTATCGTGGAATTCACATCTAGCTTACCCGATCTCTTTCTCTTCTGGGGAACTCCAAATATTTAATGCCGAAAAACTTACAGCTGGACTTACAATAGCGGCTCATGAGACACCTTTCTCAGCGATGAACTTTTCACCGAATGGTGTTCTGATAGCCACTGCCTCAGAAAGAGGAACTGTGATACGAGTGTTTTGTGTCAAAAACGGACAAAGGGTTCATGAGTTTCGGCGTGGAGTGAAAAGATGCGTTCGCATAGCTTCATTAGTATTTAGTCAAAACGGCGATTACATCTGCACGAGTTCGAACACAGAAACTGTGCACATTTTTAAGATAGATTCTAAGGCTGTAGAGATAGCTGAAAGGCGCAGTGTGGCGGATAAGTGTGATGTTGGAGCATCGTCCTTGGAAGACATAAATGCTTCTCAAATCCAATCGGATGCAAGCTGGTCTGGATATTTTGCGAAGGCGGTCACATCGTATCTTCCTAGTCAGATGTACGACGTTTTCAGCCAGGACCGAGCGTTTGCCACTGCGCAGCTTAGTCAACCTGGACTGAAACACGTCTGTGCACTTGCAAAAATCCAGAAAGAAACCAAGCTACTGGTCGCTTGTGAGGATGGCTTCTTGTATATTTACGACTTCAACGACACAAAAGGAGGAAACTGTCGGCTGATTCGAGCACATGATCTCAGGAATCCTCTCGAAGATGTGATAGGTAAGGCAGCTTTTTTAATTTGTGGTAAAATTTGAAAAATTTAATCAGTAGAATTAGATATAAAAGATTGCGGGGATAAGGCTCCGCGGCACGTAATCGTCGTTGACGGTCCTTTCAGCCCGGATACGTCTTATGCCGGTGTCCTTAAAGGGAAGCAAGGAAACAAAATGACAGGTATTTCCTCAAAGATGTAATCAAATCTTGCAATTTTAACTTAATACATTTTGTTAGTAGAATCGGATAAATGCAGGAGTATTAGTGAAGCTCTGGAGACACCGACGAAAACGATATTTGATGAAAGACAGTTTCCTCCAGTGGCGCCAGTTCGTGAATGACAAAAAGTACAGAGTTAGGAGCCAGGGTTACTCTTTGTCCCGAAATGCGTTTGGTTACGACAATTTTGTAATTTTCATTAAAATCGGGCTGCATGTAACACTTAAATAATTTTTATAATTTTTTTTTTTTATACTCGATTCAGGTTAGTTAAAACTCAGAGAGATGTTTTTATTTTAATGTAATGTTGTTAGCTAAAGTATGTAGTTAAATGACTTGTTCTCAGTTTGCTCTGGGCGATTAAAATATTTGTAAGCACAGAATCAAATAATTCATCGTAACCCTTAATTTTATTTGAAGATTAACTTAAAAGTATTTTATAGAGTGACCTGAATCGCTTCAGAGGTGTTCAAAAAATTTAAAAATTTTAGGAATATTTATAAGAATTAATTTACGTGTTTACGGCAATATATAATATTCAGATGCTAAATTTATTTTGGAGGTGGAAATTTTAGACCTTTTCCTTGTTTCTAAAAAAATTTGTATGGATGTGCTTTTTCTATTTTGTTTACCCTTTTCAACGAGGAAATTTATAAACGCACAAAATATCAAATTATTTTTCTACGCTTCTTTCTTTAAATGAAATTTAATTAAACGCACTTGCTATAAAAGAAGGAATATACATAGAATATAATCATAGAAAAACATTAATCACGTAAGAATATTTCTAAATTTTTTTAACATGTCTCTTCTTAAGGCATGATATTGCTTACTCAAAAATTTACTTGTTTATTAATTTTTGTTTTCGTATTGCATGGTCGGTTCGGTACGTTTTAAATTAGACGGAACTCTTTGCCACAGTTAGGGTTTTAAATTGAATAGTTAATCCAGTAAACATATCTCAAGTAAACATTTAAACTTAATATATCTTTCGATTGGAGGAATTGAATTCCTTGTAAATGCATTTTGTTAGATTTACTGATTGTGTAATCTAACATATGTATGTTCATTTATTTAAATTCGTCAGTTGTTGTTTTCTAAAATTATCTATTACAATATATAACAAATTATCTATTACAACGCTTAAGTTATTACTTTTCAAGCTAGTTGCAAGAAATAAATTTCGAAGAATTCGTTGAGCCTTGTCGGTCGCATAATCGCAAATTTGCACATCGATTTCCGCGCAACACTAAATTCTTCTAGTAAACATCGCAGACGAGAGTTGTGCAGAATGTGCATGTTCTAGCGAGCAATGAGCTGTACAGTGTTTCGCACATAGTGTTGAATCTTTGGTTCACTATGCTTCAAGAAAATGATTCTTGGGAATAAAGCAACTCTAAACACGTTTTTATTTTTGCCAATTTGGTAATTTGTATTTTGTGTGTTTCCTATTAGAACTACTTAGTTTAGTTAAAAAAAAAAATGTTATTTGAATTACATATGTATTTATATGTATCGTTGCAAGTATTTATTTGATATCTTAATAAGTTTAGTTAAAAATTATTAGAATAAAATGAAGAAAAAACTGTGAAAATATGCGAAAAGAAATGAAAATAAAAAAAAGTACAAATACCACCAATGAACATGAGATTTTCCCTGCCCATTTTTCTTCTTTCTATTCAATTTAACTATTTCAGAAAAGTTTCCGTTTCCAGTGATATAGTTTTTTCGGAGCCTTTTCACTGAATACTTCGTAAGATAAAAATGTAAGAACATGTAATCTTGATTTTCAGGTAAAACTGGTCAACATGTATTAAGTATATAAATACAATATTTATAAAACACTTTTAAAAAAAAGGTATTAATACTGTAGAAAATAATAGTTTTATTATAAATGCAAATAGTTATTATATGCGGTTTGAGTTCTGCGCCTTTTCATTTACATATAAATATACATATATAATGTTTTAACTGTTGGTATTAAATAATATATTAGTTTATTATTTGTTGAAAACTTTTGTTCACACTCTTTTTTGTTAATCATTATTAGAATGAGCCGATTGCGTTGATGCTCCAGATCCAGTGCCTGATTGAGTAGAGTCATCTGAAGATCGAATCGGTTTTTTCTTTATCCAAAATTTCATAGCAAATGACGCTTCACTTTTAAATGCCTCAAATGGTGTAACCTGAAATTATAAAAAAATTAAGTAAGTATCCATGAGTATTCTCGAAAGTATTTTCCGCAGATAGGGGTCTTCCTGCATTAGAAGATATTGAAATAAAAGTTGGTAATTCATAGATGACTAAAAACGTAATTATAAATACGTGTACCTTCTCGTCTACAGCCACTCTCTGGACGTTCCAAATAAATTCAAAGATTCCTATAATGAAACCAACAAATATGCCACATCCGAGAACTAAGAAAACACCTCCAAGCTGTTCAATACTCAGTTCATTGCTGTCGTTTCCACCATAAGTTGGACATTTTGTTTCAGCTTGCCACCATTTTTCTTTAAGCTTAAATAATTCCCCTCTTTCACTCATTCTTAAGATCTGGACACTAAGTTGAGATCTATACGGCGAGCCTAATTAGAATCGTAATAGCTATTTTATATAAAATTCAACCTCTGAATTATTGATTACTTACCAAGTGGGAGGGCTATTCCATAATGTTTTTGCCCAATTTGCCCTCCAATTTGTGTAACGTCACAATTCCGCTCCTTTAAGTACTGCAAACTTGTTGTTTCCATTAGAAATGCATATTTTCCTTTTCCCTTTTTGATCCTTTCTAGTCCTTCAATATTGCTTGATGTGTAAACTGATGGTGTAGCAGTTTCCATTTTGCTAAACACTTGTCGGAAAGTAGAGTCGTTTGATTCCTGTTAAATAATATTTTTACTTTTGAAACTAGAAACTAAGTAAATGTTCTTTACTTTGAAAAAAACCCTTGTGCTTCCACTGCGTACAGTACCGAATTTAATTTTTGTTTGCCCTGCCAAATCCTCTATGCTTTCAATACTTGATGGTATCCTCGAAGATGTTAAAAAAGCAGCCAAATTTGCAGTGTAAGAGTTTAACATCATAAGAGCGAAAAACCACCACATACCACTCACCAAACGCATTGTTCCTGACCTTCAATTATAACTAAATTTTAGCAGCTTTATTTTTGCAATATCCAACTTACTTAGGTAGGATATCACAACCTTGTCCCATAATAGAGCCCATAGTAAGCCAAGTTGTATTCGATAAATTCCACAGATTTTCTAATTCTTCTGGATTTGGATTACATGGATGGGGATTTTCCCACTCATTTTTAGAAATCCTGTAAACGATATAGTAAATATTTATTAAAAAGCATAAAAGCTGAATATTGGGAATACAACTTTATAAAAGTGCACTTTTAAATTGTTTATTATAGAAAGAACCAAAAAATTCAACTCTTTGTAAATGTAAATGTGTTTTCAAAGCATTATATTTATAAGAAAATTAATTAAAAGTAAGGACGTTTGTATTCTCACCTGGCCATAAAGAAAAGAAGAATTGAAAGTATAAGATATGCTGTTGCCATATAAACCCAAACTTCTAAAGCAAAAGGCTGAAGGAATGAGAAAAGATCTGGTGGTTCTGGCGGTTCATTATAATAAAGTATGCTAATACCAAGCGACATAAATGGCACTGTAAAGTCCACAGCGGATCTGCGTTCCGGAGTGATGGTCAAATCACATATACCCAAATCTGCTTTCTGAAAGTTTCTTTTTAGCTTTAAAAGGTAAAAATCTTAATAATTACTTACATTGTATACAAGCTGCCCGACAAGACCATTCCATTGCTTTGTAGCTGAATCCATTGTACCATAATTTCCATCCTCTACTACCTCTATTTGAAAAGTAAATTCCAATTGCTCGGCGAGTCTTGATATCAAATCTATAGCATATCCTTCATACTTGTCATTTCCAAGAAAATTAGCTGATCCATTTTTATTTCGACTGAAAAATTGTATACTTTTACATTTTGAATTAAATAAAACAATTGAACGAATTAGCTTTTATTATGGGAAAAGCAAAATTAAAAAAAACAAGGGTATTGAAAACACAATCTGTAGGTTAAATAGAAATGAGAGTTGCATACATTTTTAAGTTATGCTGTAATAACGAGCGGATGAACGATAAAATGTCTCATCTTAGCTTCGTTTCAAATAGACCACACATTTGAAAAGCAGCCAAAAATCAGTCTTAGAAAGCTTTCTTTTATGTCCAAACCAATGATACATTCTTTAATACATACAATACGTAACTGAAATTTCAGTCTTGGACTTCCGCACATTGAAAGGGTGAAAATTAAGATAGCAGTTTTTAGTAAATTATCACTAACGAAATTAATTTTTGGAGTTATTTATCGTATAGAATTTAAAGGTTTAATTAATTAATCGAATTAATCGGTTATTTTTTCAATACCAATATTTTCGGACAATTAAATGTGATATGCTTTATTTAAATACGTTTCATTGTTGAGCATTAACCGTCTGCCGAAAACAGAAGGTGACTAATTTTTTTTTCCATTGCATAGGTATCTTTTTCAAAACTATTTATAATAACATTCATAAGTTTCCAAAATACTTCTTTTATTTCAATATCGTATCTACGAAAAAAAAATTACCAACATCTCTAAAAAACATCTTTCAATCTTAAATATTTTCTAAAAAAAGGGACAATATTCTTATAGGCTTTCAGAAAAATAATCGGAACTAATTTTACGTAAACATGTCCAGTGTCTTTTCAGGGGATAGTTTGATTTCATGAAATATGTATAACTTTTGAAGATTTTATTAGAATTAAACGAATAGATATGTCTGGACAACGCGTTGGATCAAGGCGAGCTATAAGGTAAAAAAGCAAGGCTTTCTCAAATCCAAAGTAACATTTTGAAATAAGATTTGCTTCAGGGCATAACATTATTTCATAATTTTAAAGAATATGTATTTGCAAAATGAATCTCAGGTAATATTTTTTCGAGTCACTTCCATCATAGTGCAAGTGATTAAGATCAAAAGAAATAAATCAAATTTCAGTACGATACGCTAAGAATGTAGTTTTTTAAAAAACACAATGAAACAAGGAAAAGTTCAGTTTCACTTACTTCATAACGTAGGGCTCTCCCAAACGGGTTACTACAATTAAATTCTTTTTCCGAATAGGACTTTCGTGACTGCCTTCGGTTAGCTTCCTATCCGTATGCTTAGTTTCCTGAAAGTCTTCAAAGGAGCTTATTTCAATTGTTGACCTATTTGCACCGTCAATTGTTTCCATTTGCACAGCGAAATGTTCACGCTCATTGTAAGCACCAAATCTCAAGGTTTTTGTGTAGAAGGGCTGCTCATCTGTGGGCTGTAATTAATTAAATGGATCGCAATATTTAAAACAGTAAAAGTACTTTTAAATAAGAATCCGGGATAATGAATACGATTAACATATTATAGAAAGCATACTTACAAAGAGCTTCATATTGTTTACTATTATTTGTCCATGCCTCCATTGTGAATTTCCGGAGCAGGTTAGCCTAGGTGGATGAAAATTATGTGGGACACTTTTCAAATAGTCCCGAAGAACTTCAGCTAATATATAAACAGCATCACTAAGGACTAAAACCTGTGTTGGGGGTGGCATTTCCTGTAAGCACCATTTTAATTGAAAAGTTTTTTGAAACCGATATTTCATTAAATGCAAAAATTTACATCAGTGTTTAGAGTGCTCAACTGTACGATGTGAAATTTGCTTTCATACTGATCGAGTTTTTTAATATCCACTGTTTTTGTATCAAGATGAGTGAGCAGAAAACTCTGCAATTAAATTAAAATAATTTATAAATCATAAATTATTTTGGTTTCTTACATTCCCCGCCGTAGTCATATTAAATTTACTCGCTGACTCTATTAGATCCATCACTATATCCGGTGAACAGTCAAGAATTATTCGCCGTGCACCGCATAGCTTCACTTCTTTCCAAAGAACCCGAGTGTCTGGATATTTTTCAATACTCCAAACTTTTACAAATTGCTTATTAATCATTTTTACCTGAAGTACATCCTGCAGCCTAGACAAACCTAAAAAGAGTTTAAAAATTTAAAATTTGTATAGATACTAGAATGGAAATATTAAATTTGATCTGTTTTGTACTAGAATTTCAATCAAAGATAAGAGAGTTGAATTTTCAGAACTAAAATCGTTCTCTTGTATGCTATGCAAATAGTATTTACATAATTATATTTGATACTAAATTATACGATTTTAGAACGATCACAATGCTGCCGGACCAGTCTCAAAATTGCCTGTGAAAATTTAAAAAATAATAAATATGTGCTGCGACCATATCTCAATTCTTCTCCTTCTTCTTTTTAGTGCAGCTTACAGTTTTGATATGATGTCATAAATAATTCAATATGATGGATGCTTAAGCTTAGCGTTAACCAAAAAACAGCATAAATTATAAGATAATTAAAACACTCGCTTGCGTCCATTCATTTAGGCTACTTGTAATAAGTTTGACTTCGAGACTATTCGTAATTTGTTTTGCCTAGGATAACTTTTGAAAAATTAAAGTCAACTTAAAATACGATTTTGTAAATAATATTTATAATAATTGCTTTGTCAACTTTTATATTACTGCAGCTTCGCGAAAAAAAGTTTATATCTCAGAGTATTTAAAGACCGATACTTCGACTATTGAAATCAGTTTAAAAGGACCGACGAAACAATACGACCAGTTCGCAGTCTCATCTT
Organism: Eutolmus rufibarbis; assembly: GCA_963920795.1. NCBI lineage: Eukaryota > Metazoa > Arthropoda > Insecta > Diptera > Asilidae > Eutolmus > Eutolmus rufibarbis. The sequence continues at coordinate 31,860,458 of OY987207.1, forward strand.
CTCATCCTCGTTAATTTATCATCATTGAATTTTCCAAAAAGTCGTTTATCTTGTAGTATTTGTATGATACGATTTCACTGACACGTGGATTGATTATTAAAATAAGCCTAATAGTTTGGACTTATATAAAACAAACAAAACCACCAATAAACAACAAACTCATTATAAACATTTTATATACCACACCTTGGATATTTTAAAAGTAGCTATATAAACTTTTTTGTACCTTCTAGTGAGTCATAAATAATGGTCCATGAAGTCCAAGACTCCGTATGCATCAAGTAATGTATTATATTTGTGTAAAGTTTAGTTAAGGCGATTAAATCTGGATAAACGTTCAAAGTCATCATTCTTTCTTGCTTTTCGACTATTGATTCTTCTGCTCTTGGATCGAAAAGTATGTGTGGAATACCAAATGTGTTGCATAATGATGAAATTATATCTAAAAGACATTAACCTGCTTCAAACACGAGTTCGGTATTTTCATAAACAAATTATCTACCACTTGATGCCTTTGAACTTGGTCCAAAAATAGCAACGACACCCTCTTCGATTAGCTCGCATGCTGTAAGTATGAAAATTATAGTAAGTGTGCACTTCTAATTTGAATATGTCCAAATTTAATTTACCTAAACTTTGAAGATCATAGCTTTCTTTTGAAACTGCATATCGAATTCTTGGTACAAGTTCAAGATCATCGTTATATGGATGCTGGTTAGCGCGGTTAATATATCCAGTAAATATATCCGTCAAATTTACTTCGTTTGGAAAGAAAATTGCACCTGAAAATGATGAACTTGCAGACCAATATTTTAATAAAAACAGATGAAATATACCCTACCAACTTTAAATTTCACTGTAGCACTTACAGTGCTAATCGAAAGTATGCACAAAATAAATACTTTCATTTTCACACTTCCTGATCGTTCTCCATGATGATCTCAAAATAAAACGCCGAACACACTTGGTTCCGATCGTCGCTATCAGTGGACTGACAGAGCAAGTTGTTCTATATTTTGCTTAAGACGAGGACCGTCTCAGTTCTGGATGTTCTTAGATCTCAGAAAATTCAAGGCACGTTTCCGAGAAAAATATTTGAATATTTACAAATTGAGGACTTACGAGAAATTTTCACATTCATGAATGACTCTTCGGAATTTTTTGTTTTGTTCCATACAAACAGTTTTAGTGGCTTGATGGATTTTGCGACATGAAACTAGTACAAGAACGAGAAGATCTTATATTTGTAAAGATTTTGATCATTTTACAATGTATACTGGAGATGATTGGGCGGGGGGTGGATGTGACAACATGCCCGAGACAGTGTGGACGAAAGTGCGAAAATGTTAAAGTGTAAGTTATTTTTAAACTAAATACATCATTTGTGTGGAAGCATGTTTTCGCATAAAATTCGTTTTTAAGTAGTTTTTTTTCAGAATCTAAAATCGATATTGGCTTAAATTTTATATATCAACGTTGAGCTTTTAAAAATCAGTAACAAATAGTTTATTTTTGAAGCTTAAACGATTAGCAGATCATATTATTATAACTATTATTCATTATTATAAGAACCACAGATTAAAAACAAAAACAGAGGAAAAGTTACTTAATTAAACTTTTACTATGATAATAAATAACTATTTAAATTATGATATAAAATTAATATTTAAAAAATCACCCAAGAATATGTGTATGGCTGTGATTGGCGCCAAAGCACACAAGCTAACAGTTAATTTCAGGTTAAATTAATAATTTCTTTCTTTTAGTCGATTTTAATTAGACTGAAAACAGAACAGCTTTTGTTCAGTTGGACAATTTCCAATTTTTTATTTAATTATAATGCATTTAGCAAGATTAAATTTCATTTTAATTAAATTAGTAATAGTCTGTATGAAATCTTATCTAGAGTCTAGAAGTTTTCACGTTTGGATGCTTTGGGCATGTTGCCAATGAAGCTTGCGATGATTCTGCGGGGAAACCCCAAACATTAATATTTATATTTACGCGTCCAAATTAAAGAATTTTTATCAAAGAAATCGTTTTGGTTTTTTATATTCTTCTATATTCTTCTATACTCTATATTCTTAATAAGATAAATATGTACATTGTATATATATAACCGATAGACGTTAGGATTCAAGATCTTTAATAACTCTTTGAATTGTAACTTCAGATCTTGTAAGCATGTCACGAGGGAAATTTTAGCACTTGAAAATGTCTGCACGATTTTTGTTTAAAATGTTTCCCGATGTTTAAAATGATGATGTTTTAATAACCATTTCTGTTTTTTAAAAATTCCTAAAAATTTAACAAATATGTGAGCACGCTCGTTAGTGTGGACGGTTGGAATTCCAATTACTCTTTTTTTAAAAACAGCTTTGTTAAACCACGGACTTTATAACTTAAAGAAGATTTCACTTTTTTCTTAAACATTCGCAATGCTTTTCTTTATAGTATCTTCACCTATTGTTTAAATATAGTTTTTTTTTAATTAAAAGTAAATATTGAACTTGCAGGTATCTGTTGCATTATTTAATTAATACAATAAAATGAATTTAAAGCGGCGTTTGTTGTTAATAAAATATTTTAGATGTTGGTAAAGCAACGTAGCGGCAAAAAAAATTTCTCGTTATAATGCAAGGATTGAAATAACTGCGAAAATAATTTAATATTTCTTAAAAACAGATAAAAAGGAAAACGTCCTTAATCAATAATTTGCTTGTTTTAATTGGTTCTTGAGCTCTAGAGAAATAAAGTTTTTTTTTGTATAGTAAAGTAAGACTCCTTTCACTTTTATCTGCGTCTACTAAAGATGCCAAAGTAAACAATTACAAATCGAATTTATTTGACGCAAAACGGATCTTCTAAAGCTTCTCGATGAATCTCTTATTATTATATAGCTTTATTTACGGCTGATTTTGATGCTGTTTTGCAGATTCATTTTAGTGCATTCTCCGTTTGCATTAAGATAATCTAATTTTAGCTTAGTTCATCGCTGGCAGTGCACTTGAATAGATACAAAATGAGTATTTGTTCTAATTAGATTAGAATTTAGCCTTAAAAAATGTTAAAGGCAATATTTGTTCTGTGTTTTCTGTGCTCTCCAATCATTGGTCAGTCACATATTCCAGTTGGTAAAATCCATTTGCTTACGTTTCGGATGAATTATTCTTTGAAGAAAATTTATTTAAGGTGCTATTTTCTCAAGTCCTGAAGATGAATACCAAATTGCGTTTGAATCTGTTATTGACCGCATTAATGTTCATGAAAGAAGTTTTAAGTTAGTTCCAGTTATAAACTATGCCAATTTTGAAGACAGTTTTTTAGTGGAAAGAGCCGGTATGTGCTATAACCATAAAAATATTTTGGAAATTATTAAAACATTCCTCGCACATATATTTCAGCATGCAATTTAACTTCACAAGGAGTTGTGGCTATTTTTGGACCAAATTCTCCTACAACAGGTATGCTTGTGATGTAAATAAGTATCATATTTATGACATAATTTAAATATTTTTGAATTAATTTTTAATAATTCCTTTAAGGAATCGTGAGCGCGATATGCAGCGTCCTTGAAATACCTCACATTATTTATGAATGGGTCCCTGAAACGGAACCAAATGAGCGACCCTTTAATTCCATGACTATGAATTTATACCCGGATAATATGCAAATTGCTAGGGCATACGCAGATGTTATAAAGAGTTTGTCATGGAAAAGTTATATCGTAATATATGAATCTGGAACTGGTTAGACTGCGTATAAAAAGCTTAATTAATTAGGTACTAATTTTCTGTTTTTAGAGCTGCAACAACTGCAGGATGTATTGCAAATACATAGCTCAGGAGACAGCATAATTACAGTCCGACAACTGGTTGATGACTTAGATTATAGACCATTTTTGAAGGCAATCAAATCTCTAAGTGAACCTTGCATAATCTTGCATTGTTCAACTGATAAAATTCTTGCAATACTTCGGCAGGCGAATGAATTGAAAATGCTTGGAGAGTATCAGGTTCAAATATACTATCAATACTATATGAAATCTTTAAAAATTGGCTGCCAAAATAATTCTACTAGATTCTAATCTCTCGTTTAAAGGACCTCTAAGCTCGATTTGTTTATTTTCATCTCTGTAGTATTTACATTACAGCTAGAGCTAGAGAGAGATGGTCCATAACCTTTTTTTATAAGAAATTACTTTCTTTTATGTAGCTTTCGAATGAGGCTGCAAACGTTCACTTATTTTATAATAGAATTTTGGCAGCCACTGATAGTAGAGTTTAAAATTCTCACTTTTTTAATGTTTTGAACAGTCCGGAACTGGAAATTTTGTAAAACTAATTAATTTTGTTAGAGCTTTTTCTTAGCACCTTTGGATACCCACACTTTAGAATTTGATGAGCTACTCGAAGCGGAGGCGAATATTACAACAATTCGCATATTAGACCCAACAAACTTTGATCTTAGGAATGCTGTTCATGATTGGGAGCAACACGAAAAACGTAAGGGCAAAATATTTCGTGTTTTGCCAGAAAAAACAAAGGTACATTGTAGTGCAGAAAAGTGCCTACATTGCTATAATTATGAATTGAAATTGAAATTTACAGACCAATATGTTATTGCTTACCGATGCTGTGTGGACATTTGCTAGAGGACTAAGTGAACTTGGAATTGTTGAGCAACTATCTTTACCAAAAGTGGAATGCAAGAGGAACAAACCATGGCCATTTGGAAAGCAAATTTATGAATTTGTAAAAGCGGTAGGCATTGGAAATTATTTGACCTATATTTTAAAAACTATGTTATTGAATTTTTAAAGAATACTATACTTAATTGTCTGTAGTACATTGTAAATAGCAATGGAGAAGTCCAAAGTGAACATTATTTTATACGTTTTTTAGCGCTTCTCATTTTTTGAAGGTGATTCTATTTTTTTAATAAACATTTTTTGAATTTACTTTCAGAACAGAGCTAAAATATGAGACACAAAATTTTTTTAATTGAATGCAATAATACTTTAATGTAGTATACGTAGTAGGGTAATTTACAAAACATGCCTAACGAAAAGTTCTCTTGTTAAAATTAAAAATCTTATTTAAAAACAATAACGAAATACAAAATAAGGATTTACTTTTTAGGGACGCAAACAAAATTAAAAAAGTAATATATGTATTATACATAAGTACTATGTACTTACATTTTTTGTTGATCATGTTCGTAAAATCATAGAATTGTTTCCAAAAAGTTAAGCTAATTAAATTATGATTAAAACAAGCTTTCTTCAAATTTCTCCCTATTGATCTGATTCTTACACTGACAGGAAAAAGAATAAAAATAATAAAAAACGTAATAAAATGAAAAATTTCAAGTATGTTTTTGACCACCTCTTAATAAAATGGTGAATATTACATGGACATACCTTATGACATATGTATGTATGCACTTTCCTTAAATTGATTTTACTATGTTTGATAAATAGCCGTTGGACAATGAATTATACAAACATTTAGGATGATTTTTTTCGGCATAAATTTGGAAAATCTGAAAAATATTTATTGAGTCAATAATAAGTGTTTTTTTTCTCCTGATAGGGCAGGATACTAGAATAAATTATTTAATCTCTTTCTATTATTAAAGCGTGAATATATTGTTGGCGTTGAGAACACATACATATATATATATTTAGCTTTCTTGAAAGATAGGTACATGTTTTTTCTAAATACACTGGATGGTAAATAAAATATTCTAATTATATACACTAAAGCAAAATTTTATTCATATATTATAATTGTTTTTACAGAGAACTGAAGAAGGAACAACAGACAAGATTCAGTTTAATGAGTACGGCTGTAGATCTTATTTTACGATGCACACTTTAGAACTATCTAACGATGGTTTTCATGCTATTGCTGTATGGGATCCTATAAATGGAGTAACAGATATTGGTCCTGATGCACATCTCACGAAAAAGGCAGAAGAAAAATTACTGAATAAAACATTTATAGTTTCTTCCCGCTTGGGAAAACCTTTTTTAAGAGAAAGGTGAGTGACACAAGATCAATTGCATCTAATGACTAAAAAATCTGTTTTTAAATTCAAAAGGGAAACGAAAGATGGTGAGATTTTAGAGGGGAATGCTCGTTACGAAGGATACTCGCTTGATTTAATTGATAGCATTGCAAAATTTCTGGGATTTAAGTATCGTTTTGAACTAACCCCTGACAAGGCTTATGGATCTTATGATAAGGAGCAGAAAAAATGGAATGGAATTATAGGGCAGCTTCTAGAAGGGGTATTTAGTAGTTCAAATTCTTACATATTTAAACATTAATTATATTTCTATAATTTAGAAAGCAGACTTGGGGATATGTGACTTAACTATGACTTCAGCTCGGAGACAAGTTGTAGATTTTACTCCGCCTTTTATGACTCTTGGTATTAGCATTTTGTATGCAAAACCAGACACAAAACCACCGGATTTGTTTTCATTTCTCTCTCCATTTTCTTTGGATGTTTGGATTTATATGGCAACAGCTTATTTAGGCGTATCTTTACTTTTATATGCGTTGGCCAGGTAATTGATAAAGTATTTAAATACTTGTAGAGATATAGTTATGTATTATATAGAATGGCTCCAGCTGAATGGGAAAATCCTCATCCATGTAATCCAGAACCGGAAGAAGTAGAAAATGCTTGGGTAATGCTTAATACAACTTGGCTAGCAGGAGGTTCCCTTATGGGTCAAGGATGTGACATCTTACCAAAGTAATGAACATTTGAATCCTTAATTCTTCCAATTGTATTTTAAATTGTTGCACTTTAGAGCAGCGTCAATAAGACTTGTAACAGGAATGTGGTGGTTTTTCGCCCTTATGATGCTCAATTCCTACACAGCAAATTTAGCTGCTTTTCTAACCATGTCTCGAATGGATTCATCAATTGAAAGTGCTGAAGATTTGGCCGCCCAAAGTAAAATTAAGTATGGTGCTGTAGTTGGTGGAAGCACTTTAGAATTTTTCAAGGTAATAAATAATGTGTATATAAAAACCTATAAACATATGTACTTGATTAAATATTATTGGCGATAGAAATTCTAAGAGTAATTCGAGATTGGCACAACTGTTTCTATAATATTAGGTCTACCTTTTAGGATATTTCCTTAAAATGTTTGCTTGCTCGGTCCCCAAAAACCATATGATGTTGAATTTAAGCTAATATAATGAGTTTTCTTTAATAGTCAAAATCTGTAATTTGGAGGCAATAGACTTTAATGTGCCTCTCTCAACTTAAAAATATTTTGATATTTATAATTATTATTTTGTATTTATGTTTATTTTGTGTTAATGAACATTCTCAAATTGTTTATACATATATGTACTTCTTGTAAAACTCCTCTTTGATATTAAGACCAAGTCCTAAGGCTGCAAAATATCAGCATATGCAGTAAAATTCAACGTTTTTAAAGTTTTGCATTATTAGTTAATGTACTATAACTACTCAAAAAAGTATCCGAGCTCAAGAGTTTCGTGTAAAGATTTAATTTCTTTCAGCTGTTGTTTTATTATGATATTTCTAATCTTATCACGGTACATATTACATTTTTTTAATACGTTTGTAGAAATCCAACTTCTCAACATACCAAAAAATGTGGGCTGCAATGGAAGCAGCCAGGCCATCAGTTTTTACGCAGAGTAATGACGAAGGCGTTGATAGGGTGTTAAAAGGAAAACGTTTATATGCCTTTCTTATGGAATCAACTTCTCTGGAATTTATTGTTGAAAGAAATTGCGAACTAACTCAAGTCGGTGGTTGGCTGGATTACAAAACTTATGGTGTTGCAATGCCATTCAGTAAGATAAATATTTTAGTTAACTTTCTTTTCACTAATAATATAACTACCAGATTCACCTTATAGAAAACAGATAAGTAAAGCTATTCTTAAGTTAGGAGAATCAGGGACATTATCAGAATTAAAAAGGAGATGGTGGAAAGAGCGTCTTGGGGGTGGAAAGTGTTCCAAGGACACCCAACAAAACAGTGATACACCTGAATTGGATTTAGAAAATGTTGGTGGTGTATTTCTTGTACTGGGAGTTGGATTGAGTTTTGCTATCATAATTGGTATTCTCGAATTTTTATGGAATGTTAAACAAATTGCAATCGATGAAAAGGTATGTTGTAATTCTATGAAAATGTTAATATACTTTCGTTATTTTTAGATAACACCATATGAGGCACTAAAAGCAGAGATGCTGTTCACACTGAAATTTTGGATAACAACAAAACCTGTAAAGACAACAAGTGCAAGTGGATCGGCATCAAAAATATCTTCAAAATCGAATCTTCATTCTGAAACACGAAGCACGAAAAGTTCAAAGAGTACCAATACCAATGAAAATTTGATTAGCTCTGCTCTTTCTTTGAAAACATTCAGATCTGAGAAAAAGAATGCAAATAATAACATCGTGTAGTTGTTTTAGTAGTTCATATGAAAATGTTGTAGTACTTTATGTAGTCAGTATTAAACGAATAAAGTTCTTAGCTGCTTTTTTCATTTATAACACACTAGAACCAGATCCAATTTTTTGGTTAATTCTAGCCGATTTTTACACCATCCGCCGGTTTAGGGTGCCGGCGTTTAAAATGTTTGCTCCGCAGGTATTTTTTTTTTATATTTATCTCTTAATCCCTGAAGGGTTTAATTTATTTTAAAGCTAAAATTTTAAAAATCGCGTTTAATTTGAGAGCTCTGACGTGCTTCCGCGCGTTTCGTTTCCTTTCGGTTCAGTTTTTGAATCGCATCAACCGTTCGTTCCCTGGAGGTCCTCAGTTCTGTGGAAATTCTTGCAGTTTTCGTTTCCGCTCGTTTCAAATTTGCAGTCTAATTTACCGTTATTCTAGAAGCGTTCTCGCAGTTTGCGAATTGTTTTCGGAGTGGGCGGACGGACTGCGGGCGTGCTTCAGTCATTTAAATTTTTTAATTACCCTTTGAAATAGCGGCGTTTTCGTTTATTCGGGATATTTTATTGTTAAATTACCTTAGAAAACCCTTTAAAATGGTGCTTTTATTCGCGAAAGTAAGCCGTAAAAGGATTTAAATTATTTAAAATCATATATTGGTTCAAAATTCTCGAGTCGGCCAATTCGTGAATTTAAATTTCGAGTGTGAACTGTTTTTTGAACGAGTTGAGGTCGGCTTTCAGTTTCGGAAAATTTCAAAATTATTTTCTCAGGTACATAAATTGCACCTGTTCGAGGCTTTCGATTGTGTTTTTTTTTATGTTTTTATTATCGAATGAATAAATTAATATGAAAAATGTAAAATGATATATTAATTAATTTTTATTTTATTTTTCTCTCTTGCAGGATGACCGCCACATTGGAAGAAAATGGAGGTGATTTTGTGATTGTGTGCAACCGGCTGGTGAAAATTAAAAATTAATATGAAAAATTAAGAGCCGATAAAAGTGAAAGTGTCGCTATTTGTTTTAAATATTTATCGCGAGTTGTGTTTCCAAATTGAAATAATTTTGTGGAGATGTTTCACAGAAAAAAAGGCCTGTTAAAAAGTGACATAAAAGTGGATGTGCCGTCATTTTTAAAGTGTTAAAAGATGAAAAGGAACAGGATGAAGCAAAGGGTAAGCCGAAATTTTAATTCTCTACAAGCAGAATTATGTATGATACGGGACTAAAAGGTCTGAAATAAAAACTTGAAAACAATTAACGCCTTTAAAAACCTTTAAAGTATAAAAGGGTGTGAAGTATGTAATTTTAACCATGGAATTTTTGTTTCTTACTAACAGTAAGATATTTGAATACGGCGCGCGATAACTTAAACAATATGCATAAATTTCATGGTAGACAATAATATTATTATTATATTTTATTTTATTTTATCGATATGTATTAGCTTTTTGTTTTTATTTCATTTTTATAAGTAATTTTAAATTATTCCAGTAAATTATTTCTGCTGCAGTTAACCTTTACGCATGACCAGATGATCATAGAATACTACATAAGGGTAACGTTCTGATGACGCAACAGTTCTTATGGTATCTTCATGTTCCTCTCTAATTGGACCCAAATGTACACGCTTTCTATCAGCTCGCTGTGTTAAAAATAGCTCTCCGGTTTGCCCAGTCATTACCTATAAAAGAAAGAAATGCAAAATGCCCTTAAGAAGGAGTATGAAAATATTGATTGAATTTAATAATTGCTAAACCGATAGTTGGTAAAAGAAAAATTTGGTAAAATGTGTACTTAAATAGTTGTATATAGGTACAGTTTTCTACATTTCCAAACATCAAATAAACACATTTAGATTTAAATTCATTGTAATCAAAATAAGGACTGGGAAAATCGCCGAACAAAAGTTGATCAGGAAACCATGTACGAGTATGATAGAATCGATTGGCATACCCCTGTTCAGATCTTAACGAAACACCCTGTATATGCTTATAAGTAGAAGTGTGTATTGTATTATTATTAACAGGAAAACTTCAAAGGTCTATCAGAGAAATTTTTAGAAACTACTGAACCGATTTAAAAAAAGATAGGTGATACATTCCTTTAGGACATATGTAGACTATTAATTACAACTAATTATTGTCTGTGTGCCTATGCTAATCTCGGGAACAGCTGAACGGATTTCGTTGGGACTGCAGTATAGAGGATTTTCTCACACATGTCTTAGGAGGCTATTTTTTTTTAAAAAATATTATCTGTCTGCTGTGTGTTCGCTATATAAAACTGCAGGAAACTCTGATTGCGATCCTAACTTGAGGATGCTATAAAAACCCATACTTACCTGAAATATAGACAACTTTTCAACTTCAAATCGATTTACATGGGTTTTAAGGCTTCTTGATTCTGAATCTATTATCCTTATGGTTACCACAAACGTTCAGCTAGAAGCGTTTTGAATAGAAATAGGTATTTTGGGGTTAGTTTGTGCTGTGCAAGGCTGAATTTTCCAATTTGCACAAATGTTCTTCAGATACTTGAAAAGATCATAGAAACAATTAAAATAGCTAAAACTTCTTTACAAAATAATAGGTTTTATGTTTGTTCACGCATCACGTGAAAAACACTGAATAGATTTCAGCGCGACTTTTGCTGATGTGCATCTTTAAGTTCGCCTTAAAATTGAAACAATATGGCAATCGATTTCTCGGACGATCCGATTTCAGTTAATTTTAGTTTGTGTTGAAACCTTACCTTGAAATTATCTGAATCATTGAAATGAAAATCCTTTTTTCTCCAATTGTAATAGCTCAAATCGTTCTTTTTTGGCAACAACAACTTCGTTTCTTCAAATATTTCGCGCCATTTTCGATGACCAATTTTTTTCTCTTTAGCCTGAGCCAAGCTCTGTGCAAAATCGATGTAACACGAAATTTCATGAGTGGCAGTAACATGCGGAAGATATATTACAGTCTGTTTACAATAAAATTTTTATTTACAAAATTATAAAAGTTAAATTTTCCTTACCAATAAATCTTTATTTCTATTGCCAATCTCCCTTTTCGATAGTTCACGAAGTACAGGGTCTGTTATTTTAAGGCCTTGACTAAATAATTGTCTCCATATTTTATCAGAATCACCATATGTTTCCAAAAATTGTTTTCGTTCGAATTGTTCTTTATTTAATAATTCATAATTTGTACGAAATCCAAGTTCTGCCAAGTTGGAAGCGTAGTGGATGTTTCTAATATTTTTGATATCATTTTTATTTATAAAAGATTCTAGATAATCGTCGTAATCTGTAAAATTACTTAAACCAAGAGGTTGATCTGCCATTATGTCAACAAAAATAGCTATACGAAGAACTGTCTTATTTTCTGCATGGATTTACTTTAAAATCATAGATCACTAGATGTTTTATAAAAATTTTTACAAGGTCCTTAAGAAAGCCTGTATTATTATAAAATCACTAGCAAATGCCCGCGACTTCGTTCGCGTTATATTAATTTTATTACTTTAATTGATTACCGTCAGTTTAAATTGTGTTCTCAATAGTATAGAAGCGCTTACGAAACACAATTCAAAATAACTGAAATTAAACAAAACTAAGTACGCTCTAGGGCTGTGCGTAGCGGCAAACAATACATTTTTCCTTTTACTTTATCTTATATTTGAGTTTTCATTAAATACAGCTTATAATATCACTGTACTATTACAAAACATTATAAAAAACCGCATCACAATACCTTCAGTCGTTTTTCCATGATTATCGCACAGACACCAAGCGAGTTATGATTTTATTTATATAGATTACTATTATAAAAATTGAAAAAATTTAGTATATTTTATAACTTCGAAAATTCAGTTTCGAAAGTATGTTTGAGGAATATTTGCTATGTAAAAATGCAACTAAAATTTTTAAATTTAAAACTTTATATCGCAAAATAACATAATAGCTTGCTCGCCTTCAGCGTTGCCCAGAATATTAATTATTAAATATATTTACGAAAATAACGCAACTTTAAAGCGAAAACATGTATATAATTGTCCCTATTATTCTCTATTCTAAGGGGTAGATTTTGGGAAAATAATTACTTTTTTTTGAAGTTATACTTCTTTAGGCGCGTTATGAAAAAATGATGAGAGTGAATTTTAACGATGCGCGAGCAACCGATACCCAAGATTACCCTATAAAGTTGGGCGTTATTGACTATTAAATATTATTGCATTAAATTAATTAATTATTTTCCCAAAATAATAATTTTTATCGAATTTTTGCATTAATAAATGCCATTTTTGTAATCAACGACCCAAAAAACCTCAATAACGATACCCATATCGATTTTTAGGTTTATGTACCCCATTTCACCCCCTAAGGGGTTGATTTTCGAAAAATCGCTAAATACGTATTTGCTTATTTGTTTTTAGGAGTACTCCTATGAAGTTTCAAGTCGAAATGTCTATTTAATATTTTTTCTCCATACAAATTTTGAACCCTCATTTTACCCCTTTAGGGGTTGAATTTCGAAATATCCTTCCTTATTCCTTGTATACATCATAAAAGGAATCTCTGTGACAAATTTCAGCTTTTTAGGTCCAAAGGTTTGGGCTGGGCGTTGATGAGTCAGTGAGTGAGTCAGGACTTCTCTTTTTATATAATATAGATTAATATGTTTTGTTTTCAACGACTCTAAAAAACAGTCGTATTTTTAAAGTATCATCTATGTATACATATGAAAATTACAAAATCTAAATTATTCTAATGAAGAAAAATTTTAATCAAATATGATGCTGTATTTCTCAGTTAATTAATTACTTTATAACTGTGGAAAGAATAAATTATTGAGGAGACTTTAAATTAGTTAAAAAAATTTGTATTGAAAAATATTAAGAACTGATAAAGTTATACTATACAATGTGGTGGTCTATAAAATTAATCTTTTTCACATCGCACATTCAGTTCAAGAAAGTGCTATTATCAAAAAAGTGATTTCTGGAGAAAAAAACATACGCTAAAATCAGACAAATGGTTGAGCATTCAAATAAAATTATTTGAAATGCTAGCACATAAACAAAATGTCGTGGATGCAAGTTAGCTAGTTCACCTTTCCTTTATTAGTTAAACGTTTAGATTCGAAAATATAAAACGGAACCGTTTATGGTAGCTACGCAGCTCATAAAATGTTAAAAAAATAATAGCAACCATTGAAACTGTTCGTTGAAGGTTGCGAGGACAGAAATTGGAAGCTTGTAATGTAAGCATATCACAAAATCTATGAAGTTTCATAAAACCCACTTAAGGTACTATTCTACTCTAGAGCGTCAAAAAAAGGCCTTTTTCAAACTTTTATTTCTCAGCCGCTTTATTAAGTATTGTGATGAAACTTTCACAAAATGCAAATGGACCCTTTTCATATACAAACAAATTTTTATTTTTGGCATATTATTATTATTAAATAGAGGGCGCCATAGTTAAGTGTCAAAAAAAAGATGGTTCCATGGCCGCAAGTTAATCTCCGAACTGGCATGTCTGAAACAAAAAATTCGAATGGGGTTTTAAAAAGGAAGGTTTCTTACGTGACAATTCACCACCGTTAGTCAAAAATTCCAACAAAAAAAAAAAATGGCGAATGTTTGAAAAAAAAGTTTGAAAAAATGACATTTTTTTTACCTTATATCTTCCGCCATTTTTTTTCTTTTATATTTTTATGCAAAAATGAATGGCATACACGACACTTTAATAAACAAAACGCACTAAGGTTTATTGAAATCGGTTCAGTAGATGCGGAGATTAACTTGCGGCCAACTTGAAAAATGTCATTTCGAGAAAAACGCGTTTAAAGTTTTGGTAAAGGCCGAGTTCTCTCACGCGGCTATACATATGTATATAGTGCTATAACATTTTTATCCGAATTTCTCTACAAATATTTGAGAGGTCATTTTTGAAGATGTAAGGAATCGAAGAATGCAAAAAAAAAATTTCGATTTTGTGAAAACTCTAGAGTAGAATAGTACCTTAAATTAGCCCATAGAAAAGTCTAAAAAGATCCGTTGGATCAAAGGATTTAGTTGTTGTGTCATATGGACAATCATGAAATCGACCATTTATGTTAAAATCCTTTAAGAAGTAATGTTGTCTTATGCGTTTGAGCAAATGCCGTTAATGTGGGTCTTCCAGCAAGACAATGACCCAAAACACACCAGCAAGAAAGGTATGGTTTTGCGCGTGTTGAGAACTATCAATATGCAAAGTTTCAAAAAAATTGGCCGAAACCCATTTTCCATACGAAACGTGCGGGGTCCTTTGGCGTTAAATTCTAAAGAAAAGATGTTAACTTCTTGGAATTTTGATGGGAAAACTTTCCGAAAATAAAATTTCTTTTCAAGAAAAAGCTCTGATTCAATTATCCAATTAGATAGATTGCCTTTCATTTTAGCCAAATAGTTGTACAAACCTATCTACTTACAATTTTCAATACATAATACATATGTTGTTGATAATTTGATACCAATGACAAGGCAAGCCAAGTTTGATATACTTATAAATTATATTTAATTCATTTTTTAGCAGTCGTATTTGTTTCTAATTAACTTGTTTTATATACATATCTATTTATATGGAATTAAGTAAGCAGGTGTAAAACATCTGACGAAGTGTCAGTCCACTAGCATATATATCTCGGTTTGAACGTCGATTTAAAAAAAAAGTAATCGTAATTAAATATATTTATACTAAAAAGTCCAATATATTTTAATAAAACGAAATTTCGTTTAAAAACTTCAATATATTTTAATAAAATTTATGCATTATGAGTCGAATTACCGAAAAGGATTTGGTTTTGTTGACTTTTGGTACATACCAAGACTACCTAGACAATTTTCGCATCGCAAATGATTTATTGTACATAAGGGACAGTAAATTCACACGGATGATAGCTGAGTTGGGCTTCCGCAGTGGTGGAACGGTTTTGTCGATGAAGGAATTCATTGAGAAACGAAGAATGATAGAAGAATCTCTAAGTCCACCAAAAATAACTTCATTCTTCTTTGACGAAAAGCATATTTTTGCTAATCCCACCTTACGAGAATTGGCTATTCGACAAATCGCCAACTATCACAAAATTATATCGGTAATTAAAAATTAAAATAAAAAAAAATATATGTAGATTTATTGCTAATTTACATTTTAGACAATTATTTTTGTGTGCCATAAAGAAAAGCATGGTTTTGATATAACTGGATATATTGATTTTGAAGATAGCTTAAGGAGAGCCCATGCAAGTATTGATGGTGCTCTTGACTGGAAGGGTATTTTCGCAGGAAGGAAAAAAATTATACCTCAACGTTTCGACTTGAGCTACCATAATTGGAGAAATGGAAATACTTGTTATAATAACTCTAGCAATTATGAGGTATTTGCACTTTTATAGAAAATCTGTTCAACCACAATTTTTTAGAAAATTTTAATTCTCACGGCAACAGAACATGACACAAAGATTGAAATGAACTTAAAGGGATATATCTGAATTTTTGAAAGCTTGTTAAGGAATGCAAATGTTTACGATTTTTTTCACAGCTTCTTCAATTGACGGAATTTTTTAAAATCAATATAATTCTTATTAAATATATGCGAATATTGGGGGAAGTTTTTTCTGACCTGATGGCCCTTTTTTTTTATTTCAATATATGAAAAATTATTTTTGTAATTTGTCACTAATTTAAAATTTTTTGAAATTCTAAAAAAGTCGCTCCGTACCCCAACTGCGGCTGTATGTATTTAATAAAAAGTATTATATTTTAATTTTTTGATTTCAAACGTAGAATGCCCACCGCGGAACATTATCTAAAAACAGGGGCTTCGAGACAACTCACATAACTTTCGCAGTTCCTTCTTTAATGTACTTTGTAACTATAGTTGAAAAGTAACAAATTTCCACCAAATAGAAAAACTATAAAAAATCTTTAAAACATAAATAAATCTGCCTTCTCAAGTTTTCGAACGGATGTAACCGTTGAATAAAACAAACATTTTTGTGAAATTTTTTCTATTGAGTTTCTAATATTTAATAGTAAACTATAATCAGAATACATATTTGGAAAAGTATTGCTGTTTATATGTTAGCTCATACTGTTATTAAGAATTATTTCTTTAAATAATTAAGTATTAGTTGACAATACCTTTTAAACTTTTATTATTATAGTTTTAACTATCAGAAAATCAATGGAACAAGTTTCACGACAACCCATTCACTTTAAGATTGTCTAGAGTCTAGAGGTGTTTATTAGAATCAAAAAAAAATTGTTTAATAATTTGAACAGTTCTATGCGAATGAAATTTTCAGCTCAAAATGTGCTAACGTTTTGTAGTCCGTTTTGGGGATGATCTTATTGTACGATAACTTTGCGACTGTCCTTCGAATTGTGACACCCAACAGGCAACCAAGCATTATACAATATTATATGCATCATAAATATGTACACTCATGCCGAGTTTTATTAGAACTAAAATTATCTAGTTTACATATCGTTTTTAACGGATATTTAATTTTGACTTTTTATTTCCATTTATAATGATGATTAAAATATTAATGTTTATTTACTACAGGCAATCTTCCAAAAGCCTTGCGGTGTATATTTTAAATATAAAGGAGACAGAAAATTAATTTGCGTGAGTCCGTGGTCTCAAGACACCTTAGTAAACAGATCCTTTTTTTTCTTTGATAATCATTATTATATTGTTACATATGATTATATTATACGTAAGAAGATTTAATTCTGAAACCGTTGTCTTTATCTGGGCGGAAATTTTTTAAAAAAAATGTATCTATTTATGCTTTTAAATAAAATATGATTCTTCTTCCATATCATGATGATGGGATGGGCGTTGCGCAGTCAATATAAATTAAAATAAAATTATATTTAAGCCTTATCCCATCAATTGGATTGGAAGTAAGGACACATTTTCAAAGCTATGTGGTTGTTTATTGCCTTGGTTTTCGGTCAAATAGAAAATCAAATACTGGAAAAGGCCTGATTATCATAATAAATCGAAAGGGGGATTATTTTATAAAGGTAACAAAACGATTGCAAGATTTTGTAATTTCCTATTAAATATTAAAGTAAAAGCCGTCATCCGTACAAAACCCTAGCTAAAAATTTGTTCTTCTGTAAAATGTTGTTTAGAATTTTCTAGTAATACTACTTTATATTAGTAATGTAAGTAGATTTTCGTAAGATCGTTACAACGAAGCTTGAAATAGATTTGCTGATTACCACATGTCTTTAAATGTCCATGACCAAAATTGAAGATGCGGGCACAGATCATAGTGAAAAACGAGAATTTTTAACAGTACAAAGAATATAAAAATATCTTTAGTAAAAATACATACTTTTTTATTTTGATAATGCTAGAAATATTATACCATATTTTAACTAAATATTGTACATGGCATTCTAATTTTTCTTTTATTCGTGCTACATTTTTTTTTTCTTTTTTTTCAAGATATAAATACTAATAAAGAAAGTAATGTAATGTAACCACTTGTTCCCACAATTCAGGATACAAAAGGATCTCTTCAAATGTAATCGCAATACATTGAAGGGATGATAAAATCACATAAATGTAACTACATATCACGAGTAAATATATTAAGATAAACGAAGTAAAATAGAGTTAATAACCGTAATTAATTAATTGCTAACAAAAAAAGGCACACCGAATAATTTTTCCCAGGATTGCCCAATAGCATTTAGGCAACTATTAGCATTCTCATCAGTTTCGAAAGTACATGTCCACAATTCATATTTATTTTGAATTTCATCTAGAAAGTTTATTGTGAAAACATTCTTTGCTGGTGTGACTACGTCGACAATATTGCTCATGAATTGCATCAAACCTGACTCCACATCAGTATCAGAATTATCAGATAGCCAGGAAAGATTGGTGCTGGTTAGGTAAAGATGTGTATCAGTTGTGAAAAAAGCTGTAGTTGAAAAGACTTGCTCCGTATTTTCAGAAGATATTTCGCACTTATTGAGTATCGAAAACATTTTTAATTGGACATCTTCGACGAACGATGATAATTTTGTACGAACTTTTTCTGATGGTTGATAATCGATCGTACATTCATCTGGAAGTGGATTGTCTACAAAAGGAAGAACATAGAAAATTTTTAAATATTATCTTTTTACTTCAAGAAATAAATTACTTGCAAAGAAGAGCAATAAGCTATCAGTTCTTGAAATATCCTGGAGTATAAGTGAAAATTGTTCCCATCCTTTGATTTTGAAAGACATGCCTATTTTCCATGGTAACAACTGGGCACTCTCGATTCTGTTTATTGTTCCGCTAAATATTTGCTTCAACCACTTTTGAATTTCATCATTTTCTGGACCAATAATTTCCATTACATATAATTTTGTTGTGGACATTACAAGGATGCCTTCATAGAGCTGATAGGTGTTTTCGTTGAAGATTTTTCCTTTTACCAACCACTTAAAATGTTCATTATCATCTTTGAATTTTGTTTGATAGAAAAAAAGTTTGAGCCTGTGATCCACATCGCTAAAATCTTTATAATTAAATTTAAACGGTTCACAAGTTGAAGGTGATTCGCCTCCACCGGGCTTCTGTGTGCGTGACATAAGTAAATTAGTAGACTGGAAAAGACCTGTAAAATATAAGAATCTTTTATTAGAGCTGTTTTGAGGAAATTAATTGAGATTTAAAATATGTACTGTGGGGATGTCTCATTTTTCTAAATGTTCTACAAGAAGTAGATAAAAATTCTCTTAAGTTAAACCATAAAATGACGTTCTCTTAGAACGAACTAACTATTTCGCGACAATAACAAATGATGATGTAATTTTCTTAAACAATTGAATAATTAATTATTTCCTGCACGGTGCAGTACGAGCAATTTTTATTTAATTGATAGAATTACTTGCTTTAGGTCAATAGCCAGAACAAAATAATAAAACATTAATTATATTATAGCGATTATTGATTGAGCATTCCATTTCCTCATTTGGATTCTGTGCGGAAGACCTTGAAAAAACGACAAAAAGGCAGGAATTTTCATTTATGTATTTCGTCTCGCATCGTTTTTTTAAGTTTAAGGAAAACTCATAATTCAGATATTCAAAAATATTGTAAATGACGCGTTATACATATTACCAGTTAAATTTTGGGGTAAGGAAGTGAAATATTGGTAAACATTAATAGAGCTCTTCAAAATAATATTTTTGCTCTTATTAAATTTTTCATTTTAATGCTTATTTCATCACTAGATAATCCATACTAATTAGCATTGTCGGTTCCCCGTTAAAAGATGAGCTATTTAAGTTTGACTCTCCCGGTCATTAAATATTATTCCACTAAGAATCTTCTTTTGCTTTATGACTGTTAGAAGAATCTAGATTCTTTTACGTTTTACGAGATTTTTTTGATTAGTTTACACGAAATGTTATGTTATAAATTTTGGATCGCTGTTTTGAAAACAACAAATTTGAAACATCTTAATTTGCAGGTCGTCTGTCGTGTCCTGTTTCCAATATTTGGGATGTTGTGTCGTTTGTATTGTAATGTTTTTTTCTTTCAAACAAAAAATTTAAATTAGATATAGAAAAATACTTTAAATGTGGTAAACTAGGAGGGTTCAATTTGTTTGGCTGCTTATTTTTAAACCTTAAATCATATTTCACGCTGAAGAATATTGTATATCTTTTCTGAAATGAAGATTTAGTTTTTCTCGATTTGATGAAAATGGGATGTTTTTAGATTGAAGATATGTACAGCTTTTCTATCATAATCTCATAAAAGTGTCCTCAACAAGTTTTTCTATTATTATTAGACCATTTCTTTAATAAATCTTAGTCTCATTAAAAACATAAATAAAAAGTGCAAAATTCAGAATGAATAAAATTAGTTTTGATTTCTTCCGTGCATAAAAATGCACATATATAACTTGTCTTCAAATATTTATCTGCCTTTAAAACGACATATAACAACGATTAAGACAAGTAAAATTACCTCCAAACATTGAAGAAATTATTGATTCTTCCTTTTTATTATCCTTTTCAGGTTGTGTTATTTTTTTCTGAGCATCCGAAGTCGCGGGTGTGTCTTTATCACCCTGTTCGTACGCTGTACAAATGCTGTCCGTTACCGATCCGGACGAGCTGCTTTCCGTAAGATTTACTGGACCTAAAGACACCTTTTTGCTGGCACCTTCTACCATTAAATCCTTTATTGGTGATTCATTTTGACTAGTTTCTGTTGATATTATTTCTCTACTAATTAGCGGTCCGGGTGTATTTTGTATGCTTTGATCCTGAATTGTTTCCAATGAAGGAATTCGTGAAATTTTTCTCTCTTCCGATGTTTTACGACTGGGATGACCATGGTCAAGCACTTCGATACTACTCTGACTTGGGTTACTTAACACCTCAACGTCACTCTCATAGTTTTTGCTAAAATTGAAATCTTGGTCTCGATCGTTTGTAGAACTTCCTGCTATGCTTTGATTTGAATCAAAAGAACTTTCAGAGTTGGATATTTTTGAACAAGATGAAGATTCATTTAGAGATCCAGCCGAACCTATGCGTAAAATATTATTAGACACGTGTATAATGCGAATTAATCAAACTAATTATCTACTTATATTTTTGTGTGCGGACAACCTCCATGTTCCTTTATCATTTGCTGACATGCAAAATTGCCTTTATTAGTTATGAAGTCTTTAAAATCACGTGTTATAAAAAATAATTATTATCTAAAACAAAATCGGACCTAGATAAAAGCCCAAACAAACATTACACTGTGCTTCAAAAGTCTGTAAAAGTTATCGGTTACTTTAAGCATAAAAGGTAAAGTTGTTAGTTGGAAATTAGTTTATCATGCAGATAATGCAATATTAGTAAAAACACAAGAAGAAAGAGAATATACTAACTAACTAATTTATTGTTTTTTTTTTTTGAGAAATTTAAATTAAGATTGGCTTGTCTTCTTATTTGGATTTATGGATTGTACGGGAGCGCTTGTGTAAGCTATTGACTGTCTTCACCTGGCCGCATGAATATCAGGCTTGGATTGGTAACACAGTAAAGTTTTCTATTCGTTGTTGGAACTTCGGAGCTTCGCAAAAGTTCGACAAATTTCTTAGTTCTAATGTGCTCTAAGTTTGCTTCTAAAAAGTTCGGAACTGTTTTTGTTTATATCTACTTAAGAACTTAATAGTAATTTGTTCTAACTAGTTTTACAAAGTCGTCAAAAAGTTCTATTTCGGTGAACTATAATAATAAAAATAAACTTATGATTTGTAAAACAAAGAAAGTTTCAGAGAGATTTATAAAAATATATCCAAAACTATTAAAGTATAGTTATTTAGTTTGCGGCAGATTCAAAAATGCAAGAACAGTTATTCAAAACATGTTACATGATTTTTGTGGTAATAAAGAATATCCGCTTTGGCTGGAATATCTTCCTTTTGAGGGTAAATAATGTGTATCTATAATTTAAACTACTTGAAATAGAAAGTACAAATACTTGAATCAATTAAATTTCCAATGCGTTTTTTTTCGCACTGAAAATAGCCTGAAAAAAAAAATCTTTCGGCTGGTTTTAGTTATCGACAATTGCACCTCAAAAATTATTTTCATTATTCTAAAACCTCTATTTATATTTTTGCTGCTTAATTGTGATAAATTTTTAATTTATCATTAGTTGTAATATTCGGTTAAATCGCATATCCCTTGGAATGCTTTAATATTCGGTGAATAGGAGTTTCATTTTCGTCTAGTGTGATATTATTATCGAAATTATTTTTAGTATCAAATATTGTTTTTTCTAAACTATTTATTTATGCAAATACACAGTCTTACAGAATTTTTCGAAGACACAACAGAAGCCAAACGCAGAGGTAATTTTAATTTCATCGTCAAGGCATGAGCTACATACAAGAATAGTGTAACAATCAACACACCATAATATTGTTAGTATTTAAATATATATGTATATATATATATGCATTGATTAATCAAGAACTGTACGCACTGGATAGTGCAGAGAAGGCTTTAAACACAAACCAAAAATGGAAAATATTTAAAAGCAGTATGCTCAAGCGATTTAAAAACAAATATTGTGTTTTAGAAAATATTTACCTATACTGCTGTGAGAGGCACTTTTTTCTGGTTCTTGTCTGTCCGCACTCTGAATTTCTGTTGGCTCTACCGTTGATTCTTGATTGGAAGAGTTTACTACATTCTGGGTATTTGTTGATGTAGGCAACCTCGGTGGTGAAATTGATGTCTTGGGAGATTCATTCACCTCAACCACAAAGTTTTTTTTACATTCAGGACAAAATATAACTGAAAATAAATAGTTTGAAATTTTGTAAGCGTTAACCCATAAGTTAAAATCCACCTGGATTTCTTCTTTGGAAGGTGCGTTCTCTAGAAAATTGGCACGAACAATTAATGCATCTGTAAACAATTTGATTCATTTCGGATAGTTGTCTCTTTGAAAGAACTGCTCTCAGAAGATTTTCCAAGTCCTGAAAATTCGCATTTATTGTACGATAACAATTAAATAAAAATAAACGTCATACTTGACACAATCCTTCTTCGACTGTATAAATACGCTCTCTTTTGTCCTTTTTTATTGTATCGAAATTAATACGTAAAGTGTTTGATTTTATTCTCTCACAACTTTCCAGAATTTTTAAGCTCCACTTAGTTTTCGTTCTGAAATTATTGTAATTAAGTAATTGCCACATTAAAATTAATAAAATTATTAATATAATATTTGCAATAAAACGGTAGCTCATCTTAGATATATACTACTTAAAAATTGTGAGGAATATAGAGAAAAATGTTCGAAACTAAAGTAATAGGTACCTTTTTCACAACAAAAAAAAAAAAAAAATTGATTCTGCAATAAAATTGAGGAGTCATTTAGTTGTTCTAAAATTTTCCATATTTTCAGAGCCCTATTTTAGCAATTCTGTGACCGATCATAAGTCACAATCGAAGGGATGTTAAAGTAAAATATAGTTTCTTTCATTCATTCCATGTATTAACGTATTAAATACAAGAGATCCTTTCCCTAATTAAAAAAGTTCTGTAAATTGGATTTCGGTTTTATCTATGTACGTATTTAAAAAAAATTAATTTTGCTGTATTTATCTCGGAATTAAGCAAGAAGATGATTACCCACGAACACCTACGGCGACAAGATCCTCACCTTTTCTCCCCTTAATGCACCCAAAGCCTCTATCATAAAAAAAATTAATTTTCGTAGCATTGTTATATTTCACTATTTATTGTACCCAAGTCGAGGAGAAAAATAAATAAAAATATTTGCTCATGTAGAAATGATTTTGAACTCGTTTCCTGTTAAAAGCATTCTTATATTTTACTTATTATTGTACCCAAGTCGAGGAGGCAATAAATAAAAACATTTGGTCATATAGAAATGATTTTTAACTCATTATCATTTGTGTTGTGAATAAAGTGGAAATTGGACCTGTTTATGTGCTTGTCCCATAGGCAATTTAACGCTGCCTAAAGTAGTTGAACTAAAGGCCTTTGCAACTTTATTCAACGTTTATAGCTGCGTTTATTTAATGAACTATATAGTTCTTAGTACGTTTTCGTCCCATACAAATCTGAAAATCCAAGTTTTATTTGGGTTTCTAACAAATTCCTGTAGTTAATGGACTATTATGTATCCATATCTCTTGATATAAAGTTCGTTTAAGTGGGTGGTGGTATTTTTATATACATACATAGATATGCATGTACATATAATGTATAAAATCCCTCGGCGGACGAGCAATAGTTTTTAATGAAATTTTAAAAGAGTCCCCATATTACATGGAATTGCAAGCGGGGTCGAATCCGAACCTTTAGTTTTGCCACCCAACCGTTCGGGCAAAATTGTAACAATAATTTAAAAGAGATCAAGTCTCCAACTGAGCTGTAGAGCCGTATAAAGAAAACGAATATCTATGGACTGAAATTACTAGCACAATTGCCTTGATTACCTTCTTGTTAAACTATCCTTTTCCTTGATGTATGTATCCGAAATTGTAAGAAAATATTGATCCGTGTTAGCTCTTCCGGTCACTATGTACGTCATTTCATTGTCTTCAGGATCGGAAACTGAATCAACTGAAAAATAAATAAGTAAATAAATTTTTATTCAAAATTATTATACTGTAATGCATACATTCTGACTGCTGAGACTCAGATGAGTAAATTTCATCTATCATTGCGGGAGCTGTTTTGTATACAGAGAGCTCAGAGCTTTTTTCCTGTTTATTGTCTGTGATTATTGTATCACCTGAAAAATTAAAGGTCTCATTGTCTTTTGCGTTGATAGGAGTAGAAGTTAACATCGTCGCCTCAGTGTAGGTGGAGCTTTCATTATTATCTTCCTGTGGTATTTCTATGTCATTGAGGAAGTCATTTATAAGGGTTTTTTGTGATGCATGGTGATCGGAGTCTCCGGGAGTATCTAAACCAAGAACACTCTGGGCATTTTGGCTTTTGAGCCATCCTTCGCCATATTTATTTCTCAAATCTTCAATTTGCTTTTTCGTTTCCAAATGATCAGTACTAGTTTCCAAATGAAAGCTTTTTTCAAGATCCTTCCCGCTTTTTGAATTATTAGACTCTTCTTGTTCAGTTTTATGTTCTTCTATTTGCACTGATCGCACCTTAATTTTCTTTTGCTTTTCAGTCATGGAGATTGTCATCTCATTAGCTTCAGATTTGTTTAATTTAATGCTTTTTTCTGAGCCAACGCTGGAAGTTGGGGTAGCAGCTTGAGATTTTCTGGTTGGAGTAGATTGACCACTAGATCGATTTTCACCGGTTAATCTCATGGTAAGGACTGACTGATAGTTTGGATAGCGCCCAACATTAGTTTTTTCTGTTTTCGTCAGTGGCTCGGTATCTAAGACAAATTTTACGCTTGCCGTATTTTTATGCAAGTAGGTGGTAGCAGCTCTTCGGTGCTTTGGATGAAACGCCAGAGGATTATCTTGCAAATTAAGATATCTCAATGATATGAGAGTGCTTAACGGAAGCAAACTCATGTGATCCAAAAGACAGTTGTTCGATAAATCGAGTTCGGTGAGGGCTTCAAGCCTAGAAATACCCCCTAGGTCTTCTATCAAATTATTGCTGATTATTAGCACCTGGAGGCGTCTGGATGCCTCTGTGTGAAAAGAGGGAATTGTTGTCAGGCGGTTATATCGTAGGTCTAAAACTTTCAAGTGGGGAAGCCATTTGATGGCTGCTACACTAGAAAGTTGATTATAGCTTAAAGTTAGGTGCTGCAGCCATTGGGCAAACTCTAAGGAAGAGTCGACTGTTTTTAAATTGTTGTAACTGAAATTCGCAGTTTTCAGTTCGTTCCAAGCAAATCCGTTCGAATCATCTCCACCACAATATGTAATAATATCAGCTACAGATTCTATACTTCTATTGCATATAAGATGTTGCAGTTGAGCTCTTAACGGTTGGATGCCAACTATTTGTTTTATGTTTACTTTGTGAACCTCTAGCCGACGTAGACTTCGAAATTTTGATATATCGATATTTCCTTCAAAATCATCGTCATCAATAAATTTGCTAATGCAAAGCAGAACAGTTTTTTGGACAAAGTCGTGAATAAGCTGAAGGTCTCTGAAAACTTCCGACTTGGAATTGTTCGGTTTTACCACTTGAAATGATTGGGGAGATGTTAGATCTGCTGATTCTGCTATCAATGTGAAGGAATCGTTCAATGCTCGAAGTATAGGACCTGCAACAAATTTGTTTTGGATAAATATAGATTAAATAAAAGGTAATTAGTTATAATAATAAAAATATGTTGGTTTCTACTTGTATTTATGAATCTACATATGCATATGCTATACCCAATTTAATCTAGAACAAAAGTTGCATAATAGAAATTGAATTTAAATAGAACTGAAATAAAATTAGTAGGTTCATAAAACGCAATTCTACGGAAATGATTTTTATTTTGGTAATGTTGGAAAGTGTTTTCTGAGTATAAAATCAAATTGGCGGATGAGGGGAGGCGCTGCTAAAAAAATAAAAAATGATAAACGCGTTTGATTGATTAAATCATAAACGGTGCATCGTACAATAAAAATGTAGTTATATAATCTTTTTTAAAGATAACTAATAGCTTAAACTTTGTTATGTACTTTATGCTTTTTTGCGTAAAAGTCATACTTTTAGAGTATCATTGGGAAATTTTACACGTGTATTCTCGCAGCAGTATTCAAACCGGTTTAACAACACCTGGCCTGCATAAAGTCAGTATTGAAGAACGAGCAAGAGGCAGGTAGCACACACAGACCTTAAATACGGATACGTCTGTTTACATTGTTCACTGTGCATTCTTCCATCTTTCTGTATACCTCTAGCGGGCGGGTACAGGGTGATACTGATTTTGTTCGAGATGATTTACAATATGAGAAATTAATTCGAAAAGTTTTACCATTTGAGAAATTAATTATTAAGTAAGAACGTGCATGTTTTGCTATGAACTTAAGTATGTAATAAAATTTAGTTTATTTTTATAAATATAGGTAAACATCACATGGTAATGAATGTATTTATAGAAAATTTGCATAATATATAATATGTAAATAGGCACCCTGGAGAAGTGCTTCAATTTTCGTTTGATTTCCTCTCAAATTTTAACCTTTTCTTGCACATGACCTCTTTATTACTATCTACTTCTTGTAAAGTCTTCAAGTTTGTTGTACCAAGGTCGGAATTAGATAAGGGAATACGTCACGATGGTCACTTCTTATAAAATAGATGTTCTTTGGTCTAAGCCATTATGAGTACTTCAATACTCCAATTTGAAGTACCTACTTAGATGCTAAACTCCGGGTTATTCTTAGACCACTACAACCTTGAAAATTGAGAAATCAAATATAAATTGAAAATTTTGATTTTGTAATGCTCAAGAGGATAAAATAATAGTAATATTAAACATTTTATGATATATTTTCTATAATTTTTGTTATTAGCGCTCGCTTAGAAAATGTATTTTAATCTCACCTGCTTGCCTAATACAAAAACTGTCTTCACTAACATTAGACTTAGCCTTAGGCTTAGGCTTTATATTTAAAGATTTTATCTGAATAATTTATGTATATTCTAAATGTTAGGACGTAAGCCAAATACCCTGGTTTTTATTAAAATTGGTTCGGCAGTTTTTGCGTTTATGCGTGAACAGCTTCGAAGATTTTTATTATTAAATACTAGTGAATGCCCGCGACTTCGTTCGCGTAGTATTAATTTTATTGCTTTAATTGATTACAGCCAGTCTAAGTAGAACTCTCAATAATATAGAAGCGCTTTGGAAGCGCAATGCAAAATAACTGAAATTAAGCAAAAAATCGAAAAAAACTAAATACGCTCTAGGGTTGGGCGTAGCGGGTAAATGACTAATTTTTCCTTTTACTTTATATGTACTTATATTTGAGTGACTTCCTGTGGTCGTATTATCCTTAAATACAGCTTAAAATTATCACTAAACTATTACAAAGAATTAAAATAAGCCGCATGACGATATCTTCAGTAGTTTTTGCATGATGCGGGCATATACACGAAGCGAGTTACGATTTTATTCAAATATGTAGTATAGAAGATTACTCTTAAAATATCACTTTTTTTCATATTTTCCAGGTCATTATGAATGTTGATACTCCAAACTCAATTACAGGGCTAGTTTTAATCTCTTCAGGGACGAATTTTTTAAAGGTAGAAAAAGTGGTTTCATGTTTTATTTGATTATTTATTTACTTATTTTTTACCGACAGCTACCCAGTAAGTAAGAAAAATTTTGAAAAACAATTAGTATAAAAAAGAAAACTGAGTTAAAATATTTGACAGTAAAGTGCTATTAGTAAAAAATTAAAAACCTAATTTTGCAGATTATCGTTTTAAAATAAAGCACTTATTTAAACTAACCAAATGTTATACATTGGATAATTTGTTTATCAGAGATTTAGGATGTTTTTTTCAATAAACTAAAAAGAAACTACGCGGTAATCAGAGGCAACTTTATTTTGATATTGATATTTTGAAAGCAGTTAATTTCAAGTAACTATGTAGAATAAAGTGCTATCCATGCTGCCATACAACAAATTGTTTGGTTTTATTGTTGAAATATAATCTAATGAGTGGTTCTTTAACAGATTTTAATTTGTTTTTCGGTTAAAATAATTTTAATTTCTAAAAAACTAAACGTACACATATGTGGCCAAGGGCGTCAAGAGGTTAAACAATTTAAATCTTGAATTTGATGCATATCTCAATAGGAAGTTAAACAAAATTACTACAGTTTTTTGATTCGCAGGCAGTGGAGCAAGACTAAAAACGATCATCTTGGAACTCCTAAATTATTATTATTTATTCTGAATCGTTCGATCTTTGATGATTTTTGGAGAACCTAACATAGGTATATACATGTGTATTATTTTGTATGCTACTGTGTATAAATTTTAAGAAGTCGGGACTTCCCCGATTTTTAAGGACTATTCATTTTTATTAATACACCGGTGTCGTGGGTAAGTAGGTGGAGTCGAAGTTTATCGCACATAACTTCTGCAAAGTAAGCAAAGACATTTGCTGCGTCGGATGTTTACAAAGCTTAGATAGTTCGTGACAATGAAAGCATTTAACTTGTTAATTTCAAAGAATTTTGCGGTGTTAGCGAATTTGCTTATGCTTGCGCTTGTCCCCGCCTCCACCGATTGGGGTACCATCAGAGCTGCGGCCTGCCTTGAAAATAAAATTGTAAAGACAACTAATTACCCGAAAGGCACAGTTTGAAGTCGCCGGCGAGCACTTTGTCTCCACATTCCCGCAGCGATTGTGCGAGTTTCGTGATCTCCTTAGGATCCATCGTTGCAACGGCGGCCAGCCGCGGCTCTCGCGTTCGCACAAAGGCGTCTCAGCTGATAACGAATTATGAAGTGCCGACTACGAGGCACAGCTTCTTTTACTCAGCTTAATTTTCACTTTATAAACATGTTTAATCATCAATTCTATTTCTATTTATAAACTTTGAACGAATAAAGAAACGACTGCGTTGGGGATGAGCACTTTTAGGAAACTCGTAAAAAAGTCTGATTTAGTTTGCTATTCCAGCAGCCACTTTACATTTTTTAATCTGAACAAACGGACGGTGAGTTCTGCAACCTGAATTAAATAACTGGGCCACAAAATCGTACGAAACTGAAGAAACAGCCCGTCACTCCCGAAATCATAAAGCAAAATGTCAAGGAAACAGCTGTTCGATTGCCAGTCAAAACAAATGTAAAGAGACCGTTCCGAATTTTATGCTTTGGCAGAGCGCCTGCTTTTTACTGGTTTGAACCTTCACTGATTGTATTAAGGGAATTTTCTTTTTAAAACGAAAGATTATTTTTACCAATATTCGATCTTTAACGATTATTTATGTATATAAAAAGTTAAAAAACATATTTTTGTAATGTGTATTTAAAAAAATATAGAATACATACCAAAATCTGTGGGAGGTTTAGCGTAGGGATAGTAAAAATTTGAAATTAATCGATTAATCAGTTAATTGATTAACCTAGGTGGAATAATTGCATCGCAATTAATACGGAGAAAAATTATCGTTTAATATGGGATGTAATTAATCATGAGTGGAGCGCAATATTTTGCCATATGATATTAAATTTGTTTAAGGTAAATTCGACCTTTATATAAATACACTCTATTGGAACCTCAATCCTAAACAATATCTCTACTGCAAAAAAAAGTACGAAAAAATGGTAAAAAATCATACTAAATTTTCACATTCCTCAAAAATATATTAATTTTCGATTTATTTGTGGGGAGTGAGGTTCAAATAGAAGAGACATATGTATAAAAAACTTACATTTTTTTTGAAAAATTGATTTCAGATGAAAATTGTGACCTCCAGGATGTACACAAATTGCCCAGCCGGATGGCGACTTACAATGCGCGGCAGCTGATATCTCCGTTATTTTTCGCGGAAAATGTTTGAAAATTTCAGAATATACTCTTGAATATACATATGTATAAAATGACCCCACGGTATAAATAAAATATATATATTCCTTATGTGTTAAAAACATTGATGAAAATCACGAAAAATACGCCGTCCTCATATAACAACAAAGGGTAGTAATTTCATGTACGCACATGCACAATGAAAAATGATCGGTATTTATGCATAAGTGGGACTCCACCCCAACTTCGATAAAAAATTTTGATTAACTATTGGGGAAAAAAAGACCTAAATATATTTATTTCTTAAATTTCCGTTGTTATACGTTTTATTTCTTACTTGCCACAATTCACTATGAGATGTATGATATTTATTTACGGAAATGAGAAAAATAAAAGAAGTCGTATTTTTTGAAAATTGAAAAAAAAAATGAAAGCCGAAATTCTTATGTATATAAAATATATATATACCAGAGCTCTTACTAAGCATATTGGTATTCCCTTTTTTTTTTTGAGCATACGCTAGTTGTAAGTTTCATTTACTATTAATTGTATGAAGTAATCAGTTAACAGAAAAAGCGAAATTCATAGAGTATTTAGGAAATTCTTAAATACTTTAATATAATTGCTAAAGGTTCAAATTGTTATTTGAGCGACATTAGAAGCTTTTACGTTATTTCGTAACGAATTTTTAAAAATGTTCAAGATACGAAGTTTTGTACTCTTCGAACAGGTATAGAAATTATATGTGATTTGTTTGGGGACAAAATTAATGTAAACCAATGTGAACTTTCCACAGATTTAACGTGCTCACTCCAAAATTCACTCAGAATGAGAAAATGATTAACTGCAAAAACATTCACAGGATTCATTGACGTAGTTCCGGCTACAAGTTTTCAAAAACGTTTGAACCTCGTAATTAAAGACCATCCACTATCTGGCATGTATGTCAATCAACTGCATTTCAAATGTTAGTGAATTTTCCTAGAAACAATATCGAATAGATTAAAGTGTCAGTCTTAACTCGATGCAACTCCCCATAAAATACTTAAAGAACATAAATAGACTTAATTTATAAATCTTTCCAGTATGCACTGCGCTTACCATTTGTGTGTCCCTTTATTTTGTGTCTCTACATGTCTAAAATATTGTTAATTATATAGAAACATCGAATAAATTATCAAATCTATCGTGAATAATGAAAACTTCTGTAATTTGAATTGCAGATATACAAATATATTCATAAGATTCGTATCAACAACACATTGTAGAAAGAATTTATGTCAATAATATATGATTAAACTATGATAATGATATAGAACTCTAACGTTAGAACAAAATTTACTTTTAAAAGAACCTCCAATCAAGTTTAGTTGTTTCGGAAAGTTTTAAATGCATTGATTTTACAATAATTTAACATATAAACATGCAAAACAATAATTTATAATAATAATTTTAATCAGTCGAAATCAGTGTTTTTTTGTTTTGTTCGGTGAATAGAAAAAGCATTTACATCAATTAGAAAACAGAAAATCTGCCAAGATTAATTTTTAGCAATTTTTTTGTTTTAACAATATCTCAATTAATGTTGGATATTTCCCGGACACCGGACGAATCTCATTATTTTTGCACGAAATCTTTTGAATTGTAACTTTTCTTTGCAGAATATGTTCGTGCACAGGCACTATTCATTCTTCAAGTAATTATCTTTAGGTTTATATTCTAGGCCCTTAAAGTTAACATAGGACGTTTCGATGCATTTATAAACTTTATAAAAGAAAATCGATATATGAAAAAAGAATTTTTTATAAATATAAAAATGCAACAAAACATGAATAAAACAATTTGTGGGCAACTTCACCTGATTGAAAGTTCCTGAATTCTAATTACAATTATGTCACCGGCAAGAGCTAAATTTAAACAAATAGTAAATTGCTGCATATCGAAATAAGCGTGGCAGCTATAACAATAGTGTTCAAAAACTAAGCGAAAACTTATATTTGAAGTGGAATTTCATTAGCATCACCTTGATTCGAAAAAAACCCGATTATATTTTAGAACTTAAAACTCAGATAAATTAGACTTTTCACCTAAAGTTATTTGTGATAGAAAAAATGGAATAATAAATCTTCTAAAATGTGTAAAAAAACACAAAAATACTACAACTACAATTCATCTTTGTTCTTGTGATTTTTAAGATACTGGAGAAGATCTTCTGTTTTTCTTGGACCATCGTACGTACTAACATAGTTGCCATTCTCGAACAGCATTAAGGTGGGGAATCCTTGAATTTTGTACTTATCTACCACACGGTGGTTGGCGTCACAGTCTATAGCAGCTACACGCATTGCTGAATTTGATCCTAGCTTTTCAGCAACGGCTGCAAAATCAGGCTTCATAGTCTTGCAGTGGCCACACCATGGTGCATAGAACATAACTAAGAGTCGACTAACTTCCTTAGCTTGCTGATCGAAATTATCATCCGACAAAATTAGTATGTTTTCAGATCCTGGGAAATTGCCAAATGGTTCTTGCGATGCAGGTACATCTTTAGTTGAAGAGCCTTCAGGATCTTTAAGAAATTTAACGAAGTCATTTTTAGTTCTACCACCACTATAATCAGTCTGCGTTTTGAGGTAGCTGAAGTATTTGATTGTTGGATATCCTCGGACTTCATAGGCCGAACAAACAGCTGAATGCCGGGTACAATCGACCGCCGCCACTGCTACTCGGGGATCGTCTTTAAATTCTTCAGCTGCTGCTGCGAATTCAGGTTTGGTTTTTTTACAGTGACCGCACCCTGCATTGATTTTACAATATAACTTATTAATTATGCCGATGAAAATTTATACATTTTTAAATCATAAGTACTTACATGGTGCATAGAACATAACTAAAGCGTGCTTTTTCTTTTTAAGGAATGGTTTAAAGTTCTCTTCGTTTAAGTGAACCACTTCACTTTCTTCTTCGTCCCATGCTTTTTCTGGTGGAGGTGGTGGTGGGGGTTCTTTTGGATCCTGCCGTTTAAAATTATAAATTAAGTTTTTACATTAGACTTTTTAACAGATACGTAAGTCAAATTTGCTAAGACATTTTATTAATATATTTGAATCCTCTGCTAATATAAATTTTTAAAATAAGAAGGACATGAAGTAACTTTCTGTTATCCGAAACCACATATTTTACTTGTTATCTTAGGATAAAAGAAATGTACTATCAGGAGTAAACTCTTCCCCACAAGATGTTGCTCAACCTTATTTTGCGATATATAGTATATTGTGGAGATCGTAAACGTATACAAAGTTGAATAGATTTAAGCGAGAATGTTTTAAGATAAGTTTGGATATTAACAGGTGACGAGAATTGATTGATTGAATTGAATTGATGAGAATTGCTTCGAATAACACTTAAACGCTAACAAGTAAATATAAAATTAATTGAATTCAACAAAAGTAAGGCTGCCAGTTCGACTATTAAAGCGGGCATTTCTTCTGGTTTCTATGTTTGAAAATTGTAATACTTTTTTCCATCTACGAAAATTTATCAAGATAAAGAACAACTTTTCGAATTTCGCAGTTAGAATAAAAAGGCTTATTTTATTTAACTTTGATGCTAAAGGCAACCTTCCCTTCCGCTCCTTTTGTCTCTCTCACTCTTTTAGAATTTATAAAAATCTTCATTTCTAAGTAAAAGAGGAAAGCTTCTTTCGAAAAAAAAAAAAGGTCAAATAAAGAGGAAAAAGAACACTATTCTCATCTTGAAAGAGGGCTCTACAATTAGTCGTTGGACCACCTTTCTTAAGATATTGTATTAAAAGAAAATCGTTAACCTGACGATTAAAATTTAAATCGTACCTTCATAAAACTGACAATTTTGTCTGCTTCTCGAACATTGACATCAAATTTGAATTCTCCATTCACAAAATATTTAACAGTTGGATATCCCTTAACACCATATTTTTGAGCTATGCTGTTCTCTTTTGTTGCATCTAAAGCCGCTAGAACACCTTGAATCTAAATACAGAAATTAAAAAT
The DNA here is from genome assembly GCA_963920795.1 of Eutolmus rufibarbis. Classification (NCBI taxonomy): domain Eukaryota; kingdom Metazoa; phylum Arthropoda; class Insecta; order Diptera; family Asilidae; genus Eutolmus; species Eutolmus rufibarbis. The sequence goes on from OY987207.1 coordinate 31,894,992, forward strand.
CTTTCTTTCTATTCGAATTCCAATTGTAAAAAAATACCTTTTCATTTTTCATGATTTCGGCTGCCTTTTCGTATTCTGGCTTCATTCTTTTGCAATGTCCACACCAAGGGGCATAAAACATCACAAGGACGGACTTCTCATCCTTCAAGGCCGGTTCAAACCCGTTGGTTGTTAAATGGACTATTTCTGATGTTGTATCGGCAGACCAATCTTCGTCTTTAGACTTGGACACTGGCGGTGCCTTTGGATTCTGCATGAATCCAACCAGGGCGTCCTTTTTATTTTCACCTTCATAAGTGTGTTTCATCTTCCCATTTTCAAAATACATGAGGGTAGGAAACCCAGTGATGTTAAATTGCCTCCTTGCAATCGTATTCTCAGGACGATCAACATCCATCGCAGCCAATACATACTTTGATTTTAATTCTGTGGCTGCCGCTGAGTATTCGGGCTTAAGCTGCTTGCAGTAGCCGCACCATGGAGCATAAAACATGATCATGATTGGTTTGCTTTCCTTCTTTAATAGTTTGCTTAGAATCTGCGAAAAATTGAAATTTAACTAGACATCAGACTTGTGTGGTCTGCAGTACATTAGTGTCAGCGATGTGCAGCACATCAGCACCTTTGGGGTCCTCCTCCCAAGGCAAGTCTCCGGTGGGATCCCTCATGAAATTAACAACGCTTGAGACAGCAAATTGCCTGTCGTAGTCCTTGTGGAATTCTCCGTCCTTGTAGTGCTTCAGAACGACTGCGTTGGAGCTCACCTTCAGTTTCTTGCAAATTTTCTTTTTCTCACTGAAAAGAAGTGCGGTGGGTTTAAGGGTGCTCCAGCATAGAACGGCTGTGGTACCTGTTAGAGCAGTCTACGAGCACCATCGTCCCGAGGCCCTTAACGATTTCAGCTGCGTCCTTGAACAACTTTATGCTGGACTGAGCCTCCTTCATGCTGGGCACAAACATCACAAGCACATTCGTTTTGGTCCTGAACAGCTTTTTTAGCTCTTTTATATCGCTAACATTCTCGATCACTGCGTTGGGGCTGTTGGTTTTCGCCAGGACATCTCCCAGCGGTCCCAAAAGGAACTGCGAAAAGTCAATTAATTAAAGTCGATTTTTCGGAAAAAAAATCGCTGGTGTACTCACAAATGCAATTACTGTGTATAATTTGAAGCTCTTCATCGTGATCCCTGATGAAATTATTGCGAATGGACTACTTAACTACTTGTAAAAACAATTTATAGCTACAGCCGGCACATTCCGTTTACAAATGCCTGATGACGTTTCATGTTTGAGGTTACGTGGTGTTTACTACAGCCAATGGGTGCAGGGTTTTATTTCACGGGCGGCCGCAGCTATTCTCCTATAGGTGGCAGGAAGACAAGTAAAGATTTTCATTTTAATTTGAATTTCTTTATTTTGTAGCTATGGCTACAAAATTAGATGAGCATTTTTATTACTATTGTCAAAATCACTTTTTATGTTTATTGAATAGTAAGGAGAGAAACTATTTTTAGGGAAAAACACAATAAAATTTGCGCAAACCGAATTTTAGAGGCGCATCGACGATTTGTATTAATTTTTTTAAAATAAAAACATAAGTTCCTAAATACGATTTTTGAAATGTTATTGTTTTAAAAACATTCGAATGATTCTTTATAAATTTTGTCTATACTACTCTTTAGGGACAGTACTAATTATGACTTTGGTTTTTGTGAAAAAAGCTCTCTTTGCCTGTTACTCTCCACCGATATAATCATTTGGAGCCAAGAAAAATAAACTGAACGACTTAATTTCTTTTTTTGACAAAGATAAAAAGCCAGCTTGGTTAATGATCTTAAAACAATTTTTTTTGAAATTGTTCCTAAACAAATAATGAGCAATTGCAATTGTAAGGCAATAAGAAGACCTTGAATAGTTGTAATTTCACGATTTCAGAGCTCATCTTAGTCGAAAAGTGGTTGCGCCGGGCCTATTGCTTATACGAGCTCTTTGTAATAGCGCCAGATGAAAAAGACGGATAAGTGCGAGTAGAACTCACGCCTTGAGGGTTCCGTACCGTTATACTTTATAATTATCTATTAAATTTGAATCATAGAAAAGCAAGAATAAACCCTCATACATTCCAACTGCAATGGTAAGTTTGTACGATAATATTAAGAGATTTACCATGTTATTTTAAGACCACAGACTTCTTATAGGTTTTCCTGTAATCTATAAGTAAAGAATTATTTTCTGTATTTTTTTCAAAATTTTAGGCTCAGTAATTTCGGACATAAGGAAGGGTAAATTTTTATCTATTTTCTTAAATAACTTTGAAACTATTTATTTTAAAATTATACAAAAAAATATTTTTTTGAGACCCTTTCATTTGATTTTTTTTAATTTTCTAATTAGCCCCCCAAAAGTGACCCCTATATTCAAAATTATTTATTTACTTTACACGTCCGTATTTGGGTCACAGAAATTAATATGTGTACATACTAAATTTCAACTTAGTCGGTCTAGTAGATTCGGAGCAAATTGACTGTGACAGACGGACAGACACACGAGTGATCCTATAAGGATTCCGTTTTTTCATTCGGACGTACGGAACCCTAAAAGTCAATCGGGTTCCAGTCTGGAGACCGTGAGGTCCACGCAATGGGCAATGGGGTCATCGTTTTTAAATACCATGTTTCTGCGCGTCGACTTTTTCTAACAATTCATTAAGCCCTTTCATTAAAACATTCAAATAAGATACGCCATGTTGTTCAAGCGATCTAGAAGCAGAAAAGGACCAATCAGTTGTCCGTTCGCTATTCCAGAAGAAAGATTAACAATAAACTGTTCTTTTTCAAATAGATTTGAATGATATACTTTATGTGATTTTTTTTTTTAATTAGCTCTTACAGATGTAGAGAAATTTGATTTCTTTAACTTTTTAGAATTCAAATACGGTTTTTGGTGTAATGGTATGTTGGTATGCGCTATGAGATCAAATCTTTTTGGGTTGGTTGGGCCTTTTATTTGGTTAAATTGGAACAGTAATCAAACACTTATCTTAATTATTTAAGTCACTATGATCAAAAATATCTTCGAAGTTGTAGTTTGATAAAAAATGGAGAAAAGAAAAATCATAACTCGTAAACTAAGTAAAATTGCGTAACATACAGGAAGGTGATTCGAGTCTTAGGGTGATCTACTTTTGGACTTCCTCTTGACACTACTTTTTGGGACACCCTGTATATATTATGTTTATAAAAAAAAAAACAGATCGACCGTGAAACGACTCTTTCATTGGATCTCTATGGCACAGGGGAACAATTTTTTTTATTGTTTTTTTATCGTGGCAGTTCAAGTAATAGATCATTCTAGAGCATTTTTTTCCGTAGATAATCAATATCAAGGCCGCGCATGAAGTGTTTCCTAGGAGTCCTACAACTTTTCTTTAGCTCCTATTTTGTTTGCAGTGCGAAATATGTAAATACATACATACGTGGATCGCATAAAATGAGTCGTCCTGTATAACTCGAAAATTGTGTATTCAGGTTTAGCTTCAAGTACACTATGTGTTGGAGTTCGGGGGAGGGCCGAAGGTAGAAAAATGAAAAACTCTAATAAAGAACGGTGTTTAACGAGGAAAAACACTGCCACTTTTGAATTTGAAACAATTCGACTTATTGCTGCTTGGCTCTATATAAATCCAGAAAAAGTTTTTCGAAATTGCGCGGTCTTTCGCTGCTGACTTATACTAGAGTACTGAGTACCACTTCTCGTTATCGCTGAGAATGAGGATTCTGGTAACAGTCCTTGGTGCAGATCTGTAAATTCTCATCATCTTCTTTTTTCATGAAGAATGCTGCTTGGTGCGATACTTCTGCTTGCAGTTACGTTTGGTACCTATTTAATATGTAGGGTTACTTTAAGATTTGTTGGTATATTTTAGGAGTCACCCTGCAATTTAAAAATTATTTACTCCATGTAGATATGCGATTAAAACTTTATTTAATAGTAGACTCTCCAGGTTTTCCATTGATTGTTTATCCGGCCGTCTGTGGCCTTCTTACAATTAAATTTTCTAAACTATAATACATACATAGATTTCTTCTGAATTTATTTTTAGAAAATACATTTTCAAGAAATACCACTATTTAGATTCCCTAAAGGATTTCCTCTGATTTAAACCGTGTTATATAATCCATTATCTCTTACCATTTTCGAGGTAACATTGGGCGAATTTTCATCATAATGGAAACTTTTTTTTTTTTGTTTTTTAGCTTCTTCCATATTATTTTAGATATTCCTTCGGGCAATTAATTCAATTCTTATAATTATTCACAAGGAGAAAAATATGGGTGTAGAAGACGGTACGCAGCAAATGCAAAATATTTTTCAGAAGGGGGCAAGAATTGAGTAAATAAACTTATAAACGATAGTCCAAACGTTAAATTTGTATAATTTGCATTAATGTTAGATTATAATAGGAAAATTTTTGCAATTAGGTATTATCTGATTATTTGATTCCCATTGAGAAAAAAAGGAACTTTTATGGGATCACTTCGTTGTCAGTTTGTCCATTAAGATCATTTTTTTCAGGAACGGCTAAATGTACCTACTAAGTATTCAGAAATGAATATGCAATACTAAGGTCTACTTTCCCTACTGTCCTGTAAAAAATGTAAGTTTCTTACTTAATGCAATGAAAAGATACGGCCTTTGGAACAGGATTTTGATACTGACAGACTGATCATTAAAACTTATACGATTCTTCTCCTTGACACAGAGTCTTTAAATTCGTATCAAGGAGCACGAGTACATAAAGGAAAAAATCTGAAAATCATTATTTTTAATTCTGTGGGATTTATGACGTGACAAACTGAATTTTGCGGTTTATTCTATAAAGTGTGTACGGAACCTTAAGAAGGATCAAGTCAAAAGGTTGAGTTCAAAAACCGTGAACTTTTCTGCCCTGTGTAGGTTCTGAATTAAATTAAATATACATATGTACATAGTGTGCAACAAGTTAATCAGTTATTTTCGATATGGTAAGAATGTTAGAGAAGTGGGAAATCATATCGTCTCTAAATTGGGTCCTAGAGGCATCATCTAGTCAAATAATTCCCAGCGAATTTAATGAAGACAACTTGCTCCAACCTCCACAATTCCCAGAGACTATGTGCATCAACGTGGCAACTGGATGACAACTTTGGAGGTAATCAAGGGCCGAAATTAATCCCTTGGAGCATAAGTTGTTTATTCATTATACAATTGGGTCATCCATACCCCTAATCAAGCCAGTCTAGAAAAATAAATTTGTAATAAGGGAATAACTCGCTCCCGCCTGTGTATGTCACCTTTTTGTCCTAAAGACGTGGAAGTCAAGAAAACAATGAGGAGCGTTTTGGCGCACAGCAAGTTTTTGCACGTTAATTATGGGGGAAATTCATTAGACATTCGTAAGTTTGTGAATGTTCCCGTGTATATTCGGGTAATTAGCCGTATCCCACTGGGCAGAGAGCAGACAATGCTTAAGAACTTTAGGAGGTAGCAGCAGCAGTACAAAACACGAGAATTCAGAGCTCGACTTTTATTAGACTGTCGACGTCCGTATTCGCCCCTCAGCCTCACTTCAAAAGACGTTGAATGCTGTCTTGATGATGATGATGGCGATGTGAATGGTTTTGGCCGGGATGTGAGAAAACTTTAGCATTAAAACCATATGCACTCCGCGCTTGTTATCAGTATACCCAACTTTGGCTTTTATTATCTCTTAGAAAGCAGAAACGCTTCCTTTTAAAACTTGCAGTCGGCTTTGATGTGGGAATTGAGAATCACTGTTTTACACTACGCAGCAACAATTTAAATTAAATGCGATCCTCCCACTGCGTCTATTTATCTAAAATGTCTTTCCTCATAACAACTTTGGGTTGTTAAATGAAAATTCATCTATTTTACAAGCTTTTATTTAGTTTCAGCTGTCCTGGTGTCTGTAATGAAATCTTGCAAGTTAAATTTGACCCACTTCCCGGTTTCAGATTGAGCTGAAATTTTGCATGCATATGTATATCGCGTGACAATGCAATATTATAATGACACGGAGCTGATCTGATGCTGAAACTGGAAGGTGGCCATAAGAACTCCGCAATAAAATGACACAACCCCATCGAGTTTGGGCCCGTTTGATTCGTATTGATGAGTACTTTGTCTTTGGTCCTAGATAATATCCGTATGCAACCCCATCAAATTTGGGAAGCACATGCCGAACACGTTATCGCGAGACACAGAAAATTCACGAGTAATATTTAAATACTCCAGATGTTCTGTAACTTTTTGTTTAAATTGCTGAAAAATCAAGCCAACCGTTGCCATGCCAAGACTGTCGTTAAAGTGTGCGCTCTAACAAGGGTCGCAGCGCGTCTGATTGGAGGCTCTAAAACGTATCTATATTACATACATATATAACGACAACCCTCCACCCTTTTTGCGAATATGAACCAAATATTGCTCCGAAAAATACATGGGTAAACTTTGATAGAATAAACAAAGTAATCTTGATAGAAATGGGTTATGCCGCTACTTTTAAGAAATAGTTACCAACACCTTCCCCCAAAAAGTCAATCCTGTATATGTTCATATGAAATCTACCTAAAATAAATGGTTACGTTTTAATATCGTTTGTCTAATGAGCTAATTATTTTTAAATTTCTGCCACTTACCAGCTCTCTACCTAAATTATCTAATTTAGTTAGAGGGTCAATAATTTCATAAAACTTCTAGGATATCTCCAGCAGAACTATAAACTTAAAATTTTCAAAAATACAGTCTGACAAGTTCAATAAATTACAATTTTCCATTATTGTAGACGTTACACAAATGATTTAAATAATTTAAATTTCCCGCCCAAGTGCCTTTTTCATATTTTCCACTGCACTTTGAATGCAGGAGCTGTTTCCCGCCCATTTTTCCAGTGGGATGTGACGTTTTATGCAAGCAGCTCGCCCAGCACTGCCTCGGAATGAAAAACCCAATTACAAATATTTAAATCGGCTAATTACCGGCTAAATAAAGCCACTGTAGTTTAATATCATATAATTTCTAAAAATTCGCCGTGGAAAAGCGTTAAAAGTGTGAAAATTCCGCGGGTCGGAAAGCGGTCGTAAATTGATTAATTTGGCATGATCGTGTGAAATTCGGCTTCCTAAACCGCGTTTTCTCGAATTTCGCAGGCTGGGACGGCGCGGGTGTAATTATTTTTAGTTGCAAAATTCCGTTGGTAAGTTGCAAAATTCTTTGTTCCTATTTCCAGCTGACTCCCAATTCGATCGGGATGTTTGTTCCCGAACTTGTTGAATGGAATTCATTTTGGTTTGACTAGCGAAAATTGTTAAACTGCTACGGTTGATTCACTCAAAACTAAGTAATTAAATATTAAATAAAATATTAAACTCATTAACTCATTTATTTCATTATCTTAACATGCTCCAATTTAGATTTACAAATTTTTATTTACTTATTTTAAGTGTTTCGAACGATCGGCTAATTCTTTACAACTTAGGTATATATCGGCTAAAACAGAAGATTAATGTGGTTGAAAAAACAAAATTGTATGTTGAGGAAAAATTTCAAAAAAAAAACCTCCTTGTATTATCTATCTATCCTATCTTATTATCTACCTACATACTACTTAGTTTATTAGACTAGACAAAGTTGCCGGATTAACGGGTTAGGAGAGTGCTCGCATTTTCCGTAAAAATTTGTTGCAAGTTTAACTAACCTGTCTTCAATTGTCTCAATATCTGCCATTAGATGCAATCGTCTTGTGGAATAGTGCCAGGGAAGGTTGAAAGTCAATTTGAGTAGCTTATTCTGTGCTACCTGTAATTTTTTTTTGTGGGTATTCGCGCAACCATACCATACTGGTGCGCCGTATGTGAGCACAGATTGGAATATTACCTTAAATATTAGAAGTTTGTTATCCAGGCTTAGGGCTGACTTTCTATTAATGAATGGGTACAAGATTCTTATCAGAGTATTAACTTTATTAATAGTCTTGGAAACATTAAGATTAAATGTTAGCTTCTTATCTAGTGTGATTCCTAGATATTTGACGTGTTCACTCCATTCTATTTCAGCTCCATTGATCCTGAGGTTACTAGCAGGTAGATAGCTCAGTTTTCTTCTTCTAGTGAAGAACATAGCTTGGATAAAATATTAAAATTTTACAAAATATGCTTCAGAACTTATTTTTATCTTCCGTATATTAAACGTTTGTTTTAAAGGACCCTCACCCATAAACTGAACAAAGAAGATAGGCGTCCTAATTATATTTAGACTCTTATTGTTCATAATACCAGCGAACAAAAATATCGAATAAGAATATTGTAAAACTTAAATATTTCTCTATCACCTCGATTACTTTCTTTCATATTTAACCACAACGTAAAATTTACAAGAAATACAGTCTGACGAGTTCAATAAATTTTAAATTTTCCATTATTGTATCACTTATTTTTTCGTTTAATGAACTAGTTTAAAATTTTGGCGGACACTAAAAATTCATAAGACTATAATACCTCGTATATCCCTACTCTAAGCTTCAGTTCCTTCTCTTTATCTCCTTTCACTGAAGGAATTCCCAAATAACAAACTGCAAAACTAATTCGTTTAAAATTTTCCCTGAATTTCAATTAGAAGGTATTGAACTTTAGCGAATATTTGTCACATGTTCACTGCGCGACCTCACGACTCGCTGGGCAGAAAATTAGAAAGCAGAAAAGTGGCACAGCAGCAGCCGGGATTTTGGTTACAGATAGAGGGCGCGATGCGTACCTGCCCCTCGTCTGCAGCGGTGGGGTATCATTCACCCCTAAAATGGACAAAATGCTACTCTAAGACCAATAGAAAACTTGCTCAATTTTTTCTATTATATTTTATTAAAAAAAAATTAAATAATAAAAAAATATTTTTAAAAAAAGCTTTTATTTCCTTTTTAGTATATTTTTATATTTTATTGTTAAATAAAAGCTTTTTTTTAAAAATATTTTTTTGTTATTTTTTATTTAGTTTTATGTAAATTCTGCTTAATCGCAAATGTCGAAAAGTTTTTAGGGGTTACCAATCGATTTTTCGATTATTACTTTTTTTTTTAGTATAATATCTTAAAAAATATTTTCTACAAGTTTCATAAAAATCGACCCATAATTGATAACTCAATCACGTGGGTAGAAGTGACGTTATGTAGGATATCATATTAAATCTAAAACTTTAAACGTATTTTCCGCGAATTTTTTAAAAGATCCTTTAGCGGTGACCATGATTATCTCAAGAACTATTGAAGCGATTTTCATGAAATTGGTTACATATCTTTCTTTATTATTAATTAGGAAAAAAAAATGCGCTATAATTTAGGGCGTCCAGCAATTTTAATCAATCTAACAAAGGGGCTGGGAAACACGGTCGTAGAACAACCATTTTTTTTTATTTTTTCAAAAATTTATAATTAATATTAAAAAATATATAGTTGCGTTCGCTCAAAACTTTGAATGCGTTTTTCTCAAAATCATTTTTTCAAATTGGTGGGAGAGATAGAAAGAAAAAATTTAGACGCTATGGATGAATTAAAAAAGTGATTGAAAATGGTTTTAGTGATAAAATTCATTTTTGTTTTCAATTGTGACTTAGTTTTGGAAATAATATTTTTCATCTACAGGTTATTTGTATTTTTTCCCGCCAATACACTACATACCTCAAAGTCGAGACCTCAACATCAATGTGGGATTGCGCATATATTAATTTATTATTTATGATTTAAATAATTATTTTTTTAACTACAAAAATATGTTATATGTACATATGTTATTTAAACTAGATTCCCCTTAAATGTTTGGCAAAATTTAATTTTTGGAGAGTTTGTACATCTCACGAAATAGGTATAGAAATAAGAAATGTATAAGAATTAGAGGTAAATATTTTTAAGATCTCTATTTTTTCATAAAGTACACCGCCGTTTCCTACAACTTTTTCTTAAAAGCTGGTAGTACACCACACACTTGGGAAAGGGAGGAATGGATAATTTTAAAGTAGTTAATAACATTTTCTCTCTAGAATTCAGTGCTTTAGTTGTTTTTTTTCCCCAACTTTGTGTAATTTCTAAATTATGTCAAAACTCGACATACATATGTATACAAGTTTTATAATTGTTGTTACATATCACAATTGAAGTGCTATATTATTTTTCATATTTCTTTTAGAACTGTAACTTTTGCTTACATTTTTTGGACAGGAGGTACTTGAGCTGGACTTGAGCAGAATTTACCAGTACTGGGACTTAATAGTCGATATACCGGTGTTTATACTGGTATTTGATAACTTTAACGTCCGCTTTGAGTCGATGAAAAATGTTGAGATAGTAGTAGTTAGTAATTTAGAACCAAGTATGAAATATACATATAAGTACCTAACTTCAAAGAAATAAGCATAATTAAAAATTTTATTTTACGCAAATGGAATATACTCCGTTGAAACTGAAGCTCATAATGTTCAATCAGTATGCAAATATTAGGCTTTCTCTTTTTTAGTTTATTCATTGGCAATTCGTGGACCTTATCATGATCCCTATAGGCGTTCGAAGAGAATGGCAGCGTATAGCTCACATTATGGTTATATTACTTGAACAACTTTCCAACTACAATAAAACTTCCATTAGAATTAAAGCGTGTTTCGACATTTTCCACCGCTTCCTTTATGCATTCACCGACAGCAGAAGTACCCGACAGGCTTACCCTTTTCACTTTAATGGTCAAGAAACGAAGCATCGTGTAATCCGTGCAATAGCGCTTTATGGGTACTAAGTGGCACTACAGGGTATATTTCATATAAGTTAAAAGGCTCCTTGGCTGCTTCCACCTCAATCTTCTTTACATTAAGGAGAAATTGGAATATTTGAAAATTTGCCTTTAAAACCGCCCACGTTTATTTTCGGGTCACCTAGCCGTCAATAGTAATTTCCATTGGTATTTACCTACAATTCCAAAAAAGTTGAATTTTACGATTTGAAAATTTTTTGTAGCATGCAAATTCGAGAAGATTATCCATTTTACTTTACAGCGTACGCACATTTGAAAGAGATGTTTTCCTTTTACTCCCAATCCGCCAGATTTCTGCTTGATTTGTCATAAAAGATGAATAGAATATGTACCAAAAAGAGCAAACATCAAGCGAGGTCTCCACATGTTTCACCAAACTAAATTGATGTCGTTATGTTGCTTTTTGGCGAATAAAGTTACCTCATTGTCAAATGTGCCGTGAAATTTCATTTTCATGCTTTAAAATTTTCCTGAAGGGGAGATGAGTGAACTTAGGTGATATTGGTAGTAGGTAAATTTATTATAACAATGAATTTAAAAGTATTTTATGGAATGGATTATTTTTCGCGTTCTCAGAATTAAAAGAAGGCAAAATGAATACTTTTTTATATAATATATTGAAGGACATAAGCTATACAAAACGAAGGAGGGATATGTGGTTATATAAAAGAAGTGAACCACTAATTAATTCAATATGCATAATCGAGCCTAGAAAGGATGAGGACATTGAAGAAAATTCCCTAAAATTGTATTTGATTTGTTATTTATATATACATACATATATATGTACATATATATGCATACATATATGGATATATGCATTTATGTATCACGGGTTTGGTATTTTAAGTCTGTATGCCGTCTTAGGTTACTTAACATTTCTATTCAAATTCTAAATTATTATCTTATTAGTGTGTTTTAAAAAAAAAAACACAAAATACTAAATTATTTACGTTCTCATTTAATTTATTATAATGAAAACTGAACCGAGTATCAGTTAGTTGTTTTTAACGAGAAAAATTTTTACCACTTGATTGAAAACTATGCTTACTAAGTTCAAGGAAAATAGTTATACTTACATATCTAATAAAATGTAATTGCGACATCAGTAATAAGTTTTTATTTAATAAAAATATTTTTTTTTTTTTTTGTATAACATTTTACATCTTTACATAAAAAACCGCCGCGCGTAAGGATATACATATCTGCATCTGCTTGATGCCGACATCATAAAAATAAACCATCGGTTTTAATATAATTTCCTCAACACAAATGTGTTTTCGGACGATATTTTTATGATTGTACATATAAAAGCAGCATAAAACTATATATGCGTTTTTTTGTAAAGGAAAGTAAAAATCGATTTATATTTGGTCATATTTCATTCGTTCTTGATCAGCAGAAATTTCCGAATCATGTCAATTGAATAGTACCTATGGAAAAGGAAAATGTAAATAAAAATAAATAAAATAAAAATGCGAATTTTCTTCAAAGTTCGTATTGAAATATAAAGCGGAATTGGCAAAGCATATCGCATCATTTGTGCAAACTTTGGCCTTCCGGCTATGGCATTAAGCAGCCCTCAATGCTCTTTGTGGTTTTATTCTTTCAAATCACTTGTTTACCTTAAATAAGCATGTTTATCACCAAAAGGGCTTCCTGATTCCTACCAAACCACTCAGGTAAGTACTACAGAAAATTCGGATGTTTCCAGGTTGCCTCAGCTCTGATACAACTCACTGAACTCCTTCACTTTTCAATGCTGAATTGAACAATTCGCCAGAAATTGTTCATAAATTTGATTGAAGGTTGGAACACAAAATTGATGGCGAGGAAAGCTTCACTGCTACCTCGGTGAGTAAAATATGTGTTTAGACACCTTCCAGGTACGAATACAAAAATCCCCTGAAATCTTAAAAGTTTGAAATTTTTTGAGCTCTGGTATTTCTTAACATCCAACAGCTGAATTTCAGATTTATTATAGATACCTAAAATGCAATGATTTTATAATATTGACGTACATTTAACATACATACATATATCTATGCACAGAGGGATAATCCGTATGTACCTAGGTGTTTGAAATTATTAAAAATATAATATTCAAATAAGACTATTTCTGAGTCATTTAGGCTAAAAATAATTGATATAAGCTGCAACGAATTATTGATGATTAACAACTTTTTTAAAAACTTTATTTTTTCCCGGAGTGGAGGTTCAAAATTAGTACTATTAGTACCAAAACCTAGGTATTAGAAAATTTAAAAGCAAACGCAGTTTTGAGATATGTGATGAATAATATCATGCGAAAAAATTCAATTTCAGCTTATGAAAAAATTAAAAACAATTTTTCAGATCCAATTTTTGAATGTAAGTGTTAAAACATACGGTGGGTTAATGTTATACAAATGCAGTATAACTTCAGTAAATTTTTAACTTCAAGCAATTAGCATGAAAATAGATGAAGATGTAGAAAGAATTCAGGTTTTCGGGTCCAATTGGTCAATTATCCAATGTAATCTAACCATATGACCTATTCAGCATCATTTTAGGTAGTTTTGTACAGACCTTTGCCACCTATTTTCTTCGAAAAAGCAATACGTAGATTTCCAAGAAAACTACCTTTGTATTTCTTCGACCTGCTGCCTTTTAGTAAATTTCACCAAACATTAAATTTCTAAATTTAGATGTGAGCATTTCTTAACTTTCCATCAATAAAATCACCAAAAGGCAAAATGTAACTCCCCGACAGACAATTGGAATTGTAAAAGTGTCCATTAAAATTCCTTTTCTGTTGAAAATCAGATAACTTCTTTTGAACCGTAGGGATTTTGTAAATTATTTAATTTAATTTATTGAAAAGAGTTTTCAGACAGAAAGCTTATCTCTTAATGTCTATCTAATTAAAACGCTACAATTTTTGTTTGTAATTGCTACTAATAATATCTAATCTAACCTAGACCTAAAACCCTATCTTTGTATATCTTTAGTATATCATAGGATGCGCCATATGGGCACTGCTCCCGAGAGCGCTAGTGTAAGGATAGGATATAAGTTTACTTATGTTCTATTATTAATAAATAAAAAAAAAAATAAAAAATGTAATTGCTACTGTGAGTTTATTGATTTGGACTGATATTATGATTTAAGCTTTGTAGTCTTTTCATGGAAATTAATATCCTGGATTTGACTAATCATCTACGTGAATTCTAAACATGTTTCGAATATTTACACATAATTTCAAAATGATATGATATGTTGTCAGTGAATATCAATCATATTTAATTGTAGTAAGGGTTAAATAGAGTTTGAAGTCTTTTCACGGATTTTGGTGAAACTTTAGGAATATTCATCTCGGGCTAAAAGTGATGAATATGAAAATAATTTTGTCGCAGCTTGTAATTTATGAGGGTGAGATATTTAATTTTAATATTTCGAAAGATGACATTCACACAAAAGTTTTTATTAAAATTGTAGAAAATTCTTAAACCATATCCTTTTTCTGTAAATAACTCGGCAAGAAAACAAATTTCAACTATGACACAACAAAACATGAAAATATATAATTTTGAAAAATAAGTGCCTTCTGAAAACGTCTCTTTATGCATCTGAAAAATTGACGTAGAACTATTAAAGATTAAGAAAGGAATCAAGGATTGGCGAATAAATAAAAGTGTTATTTTTTTTTTTATTCTGAAATATAATTTTATTGACTAAATCTTTTTTAAGTTTCTCTTTTAAATACTGATGCTGCCATAAGTCAAGTATGTTCCATATAACTCTTTTTATCTAAATTAATTTTGTCATTTGTATGCCTTTTGGGTTATGATGGAATTCAGACATACATAAGTATTTACATTCACATATGACACAATGGTGTTAACCTCCTTCCGAAACAAATGTAATGTCTATCTTTTGTTATACATACACAGATAATTAGAAATAAGTTTAACGATCAGAAGGTATCTCCAGGACATCGAATGTCTTACTTATTATTTACAAATTATGTAATTGCATCTACATCCGTCTGCATGGACCTGTACGAGGGAGTTGCTCGCGTAACATAGCGCTAGTATGTTTTAATGAAATCATATATGTATGTTGTAGTTCCCTTTAATGTGAATATGTTTAAAGATAACACTGAAAACCCTTTAAATTGTTGCGATAGGGATATCTCGTGACGCTAAATCTAAGCACGATGAAATTCCAGACGTTTAAACCACAACTGTCGTGGATGAGCTTTCGTTTTCAGTATTGCTAGATGACTGCTCACGTGCGGGCTCATGAAGTCTTAATTGATCCTGGGGGTGAATGCAGAAAACAAGCAAAGATTTTTAGTTACATATGTATGTTTTGATGCAGCTATTGTGACGTAGGTACCGGGGTTACTTCCATGCCGGCGCTGCGGCCCCATCGCAGCCTCATCGGTTTTCGTATTTCCCTGCTGAATTCCCGTGAAGACATCTCGTTGTCGTCAAGTTCAAGCAGAGCGTTTAGGAGCGCTCGGAGCGATTCGTTTCCAATTGATAGCTCCTCGTCCCTCCTCTGCTGGTAGTCGTTCTGGCGAAAGTTGAGGAAATGTAATTGTTGTAGGTAACGTTTAGATTAGACAATAGCAATAAAATTGATAAGAAGTGGAAGATGGGATTTGATCTAAGATAACATGAAAATCGATGTCGGATTAAATTTTTTTTCGCTTATTTTTAATGGTACGATAAGATTCATTGAATATCTACCCTTGAGCGCATTTGTTTGGGAGACACATTAATAGAAAACACAAGAAGGTTTGCTGTTACTAATTAAGGAACAATTAAAGGTGAAATAGAGACAAAATGGAAAAGCCGTTCCTAAGTACATATTATAATAGTACATTTAGCTTTATATTTATTTATTTATTTATTTATTTAGCCTACCGATTATACATTAATCTTACAGACTGAAGTTCAAAAATTCAACCCTTAACCTAAGTAAAATCTAACTCATTCTGTTTTCCAGATACTTCAAATTATTTTTAAACTCAGATCTAGTTTGCGTGAAATCTATGCTATTATTGAACAAATTAAATTTATTTATACATCTGGTGATTACTTCTTGAGAACCATAATTAGTTCTGTGTGAGGAAGCAATCAACAAGTTTCTTGAACGAAGCGGTCTCTCCGATGCATATATATTTATCATAAAAAGCAATTCAGGACAATCAATATCACTACATAACAAATCTTTAATAAATAAAGCACAACTAACATCCCGTCTATAATGAAGCGTTGGTAAGCCAAATAAAAGACGACGCGTTTCATAAGAGGGTACATTTGAGTCCCCCCAATTTAATCGGAAGTATAAAAATTTAGTGAAAGATTTTTGCACCGCTTCTATTCTATTAATGTGCAGAGTAGAGGACGGGCTCCATATGATAGAGGCATATTCAATTAACGGTCTTATGAAAGAAATATACAGAGTTTTAATAGTGAATATATCAGAGAATTCTTTGGTGTTTCTTTTTACGAATCCAAGAGATTTCTGACCTTTAAAAACAATATGGTCAATATGCCTTGAAAACGTTAGTTTCCTATCTAAGATTACCCCTAAGTCAGCAACTTCATCAACTCGATCTAATAGATGTCCATTAATACAATAATTAAATGACGCGTTTGTTGTCGAACGATAAAACGATACTACGTGGCATTTAGATATGTTTAAGTGCAGGCCATTACGGATACACCAGTCAGATAAGCCATTTAGATCTTCTTGTAAGTTTAAGCAACATTGTGAATCAGAAATTTGAAGGTATAATTTCAAATCATCTGCATATATTAAACATTTAGCATGAACAAAACTTTTAACAATGTCATTTATGAATAATATAAATACAATAGGACCACAGTGGCTTCCCTGCGGTACACCTGAACAGGCGTCAATAACACGAGAACGAGAGTAGTCTATTTTCACAATCTGTTTCCTATCCGATAGGTACGAGGAAATCCATTTAAGGAAAATAGAGTGGAGACCCAAACTTTGAAGCTTGTTTAGGAGAGCAGATATATTGACCTTGTCGAAGGCTTTTGAAAAATCTGTGTATATGGCATCTATTTGATAACCATTCTCAATCGAATTCAAACAAAAATTTGTAAAAATGGCCAAATTGGTCGTAGTGGATTTACCTTTCATGAATCCGTGCTGCTGTGGGCAAATAATTGGCTTGCATATCAAGGAAAGCTTATTTGCAACAATAGAGTCAAGTAACTTCGGGACTATCTTCATTATAGAAACGGCTCTATAGTTTTTAATCAGATGTTTAGCACCACTCTTATGAATTGGCTTGATTATTGAAATCTTCCAGGCATTGATAAACTGGCCGCTACTCAGAGATAAATTAAATATGAAAGTTAAAGGATTAGCTAGAGAAGCTATGCATGATTTCAGAAGGGCTTGTGAAATATTATCCGAATCTGCACTATAATTCCAGTCGAAGTTATTCACACCGTTTATAATATCCTCATCACTTAAACATAAAGAACCAACATCCAAAGGACTTTGAATGGTGGACTGTGAAGAACAGTAATGAGGAATATTCGAATCATATACTGATTCAAAAAACTTCGCAAATAACTCACAAGTATCGTCAAGGTTCTTAGATTTTAAATTATTGAATTCCATAATATTAGGAAAGCCAGATAACTGACGTTTGTCGTTAATGTAACTCCAAAATGCTCTACAATCATTTTTGATATTAGCCTCAATAGAAAATATGTACTTCCTGTGTAGAAAGCGGTGCAAATATTCAAATTCATCTCTTAATCTCTTGAAGTTATTACGCTTACTGTTAAGATCTAGGTCATCAGCATTTCTTAATGCTTTGTGGGCATTATTTCTAGCGTTTTTTAAGCGCAATAGAGATTTGTTAAACCATTTTGGATGATTATTATTAATCTTCTTCTTCAAAGGAACATATAAATGTAAAGCGGATTTAATTGTCTCAAGAAACTTGTTGTATGCTTCGTCCACTGAAAGACCGTTAAAGGATTCATTCCAATTAAAATTCAAAAAATATTCATTTAAACTATCACAATTTGCAATACGTAGGTTATATTCCCGAGATTCAATACAAGGACACAATTTATCAAACCTATAAGCTGAAAAACTAAAGTCTAATGCTTTATGATGTATGTCGCATTTAAGTACAGGTGACATTGATTCACATACTTTTGTAAGAATATCATCAGAGATAAAAACTAAGTCCAAGAAATGTATATACGTACAGAGATATAGAATTTTTGGTATTTGATAAAGCCTTCTGTCAGATACTATGAAAACTATCTGGAACGAATTGTTTCTAGGTTATTTTTACACTCTTTATGCTTGTTTTAACTTTACTTATATAATTAACACTTGGCAGGTACACTTATCCCAAATGGGTCAACAAAAATTCTTCTAGTAAGAATTACGGAAAGAAGATGTAACCTTAGGGTTTCTATTATCCCTCGAAAAATCCATTAGACAGGTAGAAAACACTCTGCTTAGCCACTTTCATTAGTTTCGAAGTAACCTTCGTGCCGTGGACAAATCTGTACTTTAGCTAACCCAATTGGTGACCGTGTATGCTTTTGAAGACCTAATATTTTTTATTTGTTTTGAATGTTTTTGTAGATGGCAAATAGTGATTCGGAATTGTGTCCAGACTGGATGTAAAATCACCTTAACATTCATATTTCACTTATTCTAAAAATAAGTCCTATTATCCAAATTTATCTTACGAGAAAAAATCGAAGGTTTCAAAATAATTAAAAATCAACGATGCCCACGTGAAACAGCATACTTTAAATTATAAAACCTTAAATTTTTGTACCGATAATTAAAAAATCAAGTGGATTTTCGAAAACTACCAATCAAACTATTTACTCAAAAAAAAACACATACTTTTACGATTATTTGTTTCCGAACGTTGAAACAAAAAGAAAGCGAGAAGAAGAATTCTATTAAGTAAGTTAGCTAAGAAGTAGAACACTATTAAATTAATTACTGCTGTTACATGTACAGACTTGAAAACGGCTTCAAGTAGGCTTGAAATTTATATAACCTCGGATAGACCTTAAATCGGTTTCACAAAAAGTCCTTGGTATTCATTACTTGCAGTTTTTCAGTGTCACAGATTATGAATTTTTGATTAAAAATTAGAAATTTGAAATAACGACGCTAATATAAATTGACGGATTTTGTAATTTGTGGCGAAATTTGATATTGGAGAACTTTCAAGTTGGTGGAAGGGTGATAATTCTTCTTTATCCTTATTTGTTGGGAAAAAAAAGTTAATAAACTATACTATTGTAAGGATAAATATGAATGAATTGTGGTTAACTAAACTGTTTACCTCGAGATCTTCTTCCATAGGTGCGCTTCTGCCCCATCGTAGTCGGAGATCTGGTTTTCTGATTTGTCTTGTATATTCCGGGTGGGAATCTGAATCCATGCTTCCGCGTTTACCGAATCGAAGCCGAAGGGATGGAGATCTGATTGGTTTTTGATTAACATCACCGAACCAACGTTTGTCCATTGGATCGACAAAGAAAGATGGATCGCTTCTACCAAATCGCAATCGCAAGGATGGTGATCGTTGCGCTTTTCTTTCTACTCGGTGGTCTGGAAATGGAATTGGTGCTGCATATTCTCTTTGCAACAAACGTTCATATACATCGTCCAGCGAAGCTGTTGAATGAGAAGACAATTTATAAATAAGTATATACAATTAAAATTATGCGTCCAGTTTTAAACTTACTATCTGTGTTGGAAAGTGATGGTGCTGCTGTTATTGAATTCACTGCGAGAGTTATTAGAAGCCCTATAATTGATATACGGTACGTCATTATCTAAAACCAAAAAAACAAAAATACCATCTCGTTAATAAGACGAAAACAATAAATATATGATAATGTTTTAGCTTTTAAAAATTTTACACGATAGTATAATAATCTAAAAAAAAAGATCAGAAGTGTGGATGTTGCAGATTGTCCCATTTTGATATTCAAGCAAAGTTAAAGTTTAAAATAAAATTGTACTTTAACATTATTGCGTAACTTAATTTTGCAGAAATTTTGTTTAATGCTCGATGGGCTTTGTAAAAAGTTGTAAATAAATATTTATATTTTTGAATCCACATTTAACAGCTTTTGTTTAAAATACTTACTCTTTGGCTAAAAACAAAAATTGTTTAAATAAAGTGTGGTTTATCCCCATTAAATACTAAACAAAACTATTTCATAGTCTTTAATTGTCGAAATAGATGCATGTCTCCACTAAGCCCTAATATTCAGCCAAATTTAAGATTCCTACATCACGTTGTTTCCGAGAAAAGCGTATGTGATAGACGATCTCATAAGGGTTCAATATTTTCCTTTTGAGGTACGGAACCCTAAAAAGGACTGTGCTTAACGAAACGTTTTATACAAATAAAATATTTTATTTTGTAATGAACCCTGTCAGAGTGCTTTAAGGTCTCTAAAATTAGAAATAATTAATTTTATAAGTGCGAATAATCCCAAACTAACCATTTTTATATATTTAAGTGTATATAAGTGTTTAAAGTATAAAGAAAAGGGTAACGCAAATACCGATGTAAACTCACTTTTGTCAAATATATATCGATTTGCTTAAAATTTTAATCTTCTTGATATCTGCACAATCACATTTTCTGTCAAAATAAGTAATTACGGAATTTAAAATTGGTTACTAACTTTTTTGTTGCAAAAAATTATTCATGTGATTTTTTGCTTAAAAATGAAAGTCATAATTTAGTAAATCTACACAACTTTATTAAAATACGGTAATTTTAGCTTTGAGTAGGTATTGTATCTACATATAATTTTTAAATTGTTGATTTTTTGTTCTTGGTTTCGGCCTCGAGACGGTTTGCGCAAGTAAATGAATTTCAGTATACGTGTAATAAAATTTTCGATTTCAATATTTCAGTACATTTATTGTATTCTTTAAAATATCTATTAAAATTAGTCTCCTATTTTTTAAAGACCTTGTTTGGCGTTACCTCTTAATGAATAGTACCTGGATGACGAGCTTGCTCGGAAGAGGTAAATAAATAACTTATGAGATATAATAAGTATGTATATTGAAGTATAAGAGATGACGCCTGTCCCAAAAACCTCCGTATACCAAATTTTATTGAAATCGTAAGATCCGTTTTTGAGAACGCGATTACTTCCATACAAATAAATATTTATAAACATGCATTGCTCGTTTAATAGTATAGGATAAATTGAACATTATTGCGAAGTTGAAAATTGTCTTTTTATTTTTAGTATGTAGAACCCTACGCGTTTGCAGCATGTTCTGGGAAAACACACTTCACAGAGGTTCTGAATTACCAACAAAACAAATCTACTGCTCGAGCAACTCGTCTTTAGACCGAATGTCTTACATGCTTACTTATTGCAAAATCACGCAACTCCTTCAACCACGATAAGGTGCTAAATGAATAACCTTCAACGTTGTGCTGCTCTAATGAGATTATTTTTTAACTGATTTATATCAGCTGCCGAAGTCCCACGTCGGGAAAGCTGCGAAGCCATAACACAAAACATAATATAAGTATTTATTTTCGAGGTGCGTGCGAAAATACACAGATTTTAAAAACATCCGAAGGACTCTCGAGTTGGCATGAACCCTGCGTGAGTTCATATAAACAAAGGAGCATATTCAAAGTTAAGTGGATTTTCACCAAGGATTTTGTCGGATACGTAACGTGAGTACATTCCGCGAATAATTCTTCGAAGTGTCGTCGTGGGGGCAGGCAGACGATGCATGGAAAAGTTTTTAGAATGTAACAAACCTGAGAAAAGGGTGCTTTCTTGGCTGCTAAGGCGAACAACTTACGCTTTTCATGAACTGTAGCATTTGTAAGATGAACTTTTCCCCACGGTAATCGGTGCAATCTGTAACCACTTTTGGTTAAACGTTGGCTTCCTGCCTCGATAAGTACCTACTTGTTGGAAGTGTGAAAAGCTGTTAAATGAAGTTAAGAGGGGAATTTATTCGATCTGCAAGATTAAAGTGTCTCTTACTAAAGCACCTATTTGTTCGCGAAAATAACTTTTCTCAAGAACTCTTCGTATGCAATTTAAGCTGCATATAAATAGGGTAATTTAATGTTAAATTGGTAATACAAATGAAAAAGTAGTAATGATAAAAAACTCTTTAAATTGCAAATATTTAAAAAAAACTGAGTTCAGTAAAAGAGAAGAAGCTTATTATACATAATATGCATTTTTATTTGTTCTTTTTTGTCTGCTTATACTACACAGAAAAAATAATTCTCTTAGAAAAAAAGGTGATTTTGATTTTATAAATGTCTAAGCATATAAACTAAGCGTATTTGGGTATGTAATTTTTAAATTTCTTTACTTTTGTATAAATTAAAATGGGTGGAGCTTAGATCAAATCCCTGAATTATGCCTATAGAGAGGGACACCTAAAATTTTTACATACTTTCGGCTACAGAAAGATTTAAAATTTCTAAACGCCCTTAGGAACGATAAACTTTGAAAATGGCATGAATTCACTTTTCAACAAATTTTCTGTTCTTGCTTTTCAATATAATTACTATGTTTGTTAAGTGTCTTTGCATTTCAAATATTTTGCTTGTATTTTGACACCTTGAACTTTTACCGTATTCTTCATTATACCAGGATGCACCATGATTAGTGGTCTCACAGATGCTTACGGTTAGAGAATATCACTAGCAACACTTTATGCCACATATGGAGTACAAAATTGAAAGGTTTCGAAGTTACTTGAATATTTTTGATTTTCAGATAGATTGCCCTTTGCTATACTTAACACAAATTACCACTTGCCTCAAATACTCAACATTCATGATAATAATTTAGTTTCACACTAATTAACAAGTTTCAGCTTGGAGTAATTAGGTCCATTTTTTTGATACATGTTTTCTTCACAGTATTTTGAATCATTTTTGTCGGAAAATAAAAATTAAGTGAAAAAATTTAAATAGATATTTTCTTAATAGCCCCAAACAAAAACTAAGTAGTTGAAATCAAAGATGCATTATCACGTCATGGATGTGCTAAATTTTATTTAAAAACGTTGAGTACTTGAGAGGCAGTGGTAATTTTTATTATGAGAAGTGACAAAATTATCGAATTTCACAAAAGATTCATACCGATGAAAAGGTTGCTAATGAAGTCTCCTAGTTGTGGGCTTCAGTTTCATACAAGAACTGCAATATCGACCAAAATTGGTTTGTTTCTTGGATTAATGATCAAACCAATTTTTGTTAGGCGTTAACTGTTTTCTAGTTTAATGTAAACGTGTTCATATGCCTCTGAAAAATGTATTTATCTAAAATGAAACAACTTAATAATAATTGCCAACTCCGATGACATAGCTATTTTTTGTTAATGATGGTGCGTTTGTGAAATACTAAAAACAAACTTAAAGCTTTTTAGGCATTCCGGAATTGATTAAGTTTACTATTAAATACTCCAACCAAAAGCTTTCAGCGCAGAAATTTTCTTTCAATATAATTCGCAGAAGCAGTTTTTAGTAACCCGAGTTCTAGTAATATTTCATAAAGGTGTTCACGAGGCGTGGAGGTTAGGATCTTCTGAACTTCTCTCTCGGGGTCGCACACGAGTTCTTGGTAACTCCCACCCTTACCCTGGGGAAAGTCCCCGGGCCTAGGATAGAAAGTATCAAGGCGTGAGTTTTTCTGCCTATATTCTGGGAAAGTCTCTGCTGTGGAAAAGAGGGCGTCCGCTCGATCTTTACAACAGAGCTCCCCGAAACGTGCCAGGTCTGTTTAAGTAATAGAGAAAGTTGCGCGTTGATGCATACACAGAATGGGGCTTAATTTCGGAGATCCCTCCTGCTCTTTTTGAGAATTATCTATCATACCAAGTGTCCGGATATAAAAAAAATGTTCTACCAATATGAATACTGCCAAAGGTCTATTATATCTTCTACTTTCCACAACTTTAATACCACTAGGTTTACTGATATTTCTATATACCTATTTCTACAAAAACACAATTTATAAAAAAAAAAAAAAGTAAAAGACAGACAAGTGCGAATGGAACTTGCGCCTTGAGGGCCTTATAAATATTACCATAAATTTTAGTAAATGTAGTTACTTTATTGTCATCTATTAAAGCATGTTTGCCAATACAGATAGAGAAATGAATGATTTTCGGATTTTTTCCTTTACTTGTGCTATGGGACCTTTATTCGTGCCAAATTTTAAAATTCTATATACTATGGTTAACGGGAAGTACCCTATATGTTTTGATGTGTCAGTCAGTGAGTTAGGCTGTTAGTATGAAATTACACTTTTTATTGGATTGAGTTAGTAGAATTTTTTAGAGGACTAAGACTTTAAAATTTGGTATAAATGTCATTATGTAGGATATAAAATTGTCTAGATAAAAAATGTGTGATATTTTATAGGTATGTGGTATGTGTATCTTTTCTTGCGAAATCAAAATACATCAAAATGATGCGTACTTTACATAACTCATTTTTAATAGTTTACCCCAAAAACACTTTTGTTTAGATAATAATAAAATATTAGCAGTTGTGTGAGTTTGGAAATGAAACATGAAAAACGTAGGTATTTTTCTGTGATGAACTTTTTTTTTTTTATAAGCTTTTATTTAATTTACCGTTTTGTAAGTTTGTATGTCGTTCCGGTTCAAATCTTGCAAATGAAATTTAAACCACTTCTCTTTACGGGATCAAGCTTAAATTTTGTAAACAATTCTGATGACAACACAATTAATCTGATGACGTTGACTTGATGCTATTGCTAGTCTCGTATAAATGGTTGGTTTAAAAAATTTGTTTGTTAAGTACATCACATATTCTAATTTTTATGCAGTGTGCAATGTGCATCAAGGTAGATCGGCAAATACCGTCGATTTAATGCCATGTACAATGTATATAATACATATATTTACATACATAGGTATATTCAATATACATAGTTCAGGTGTAGGGAAGTCTAATTTGTAGATCAATTTAAGCATTCTATGTTGTGTTATTATAAATATTTAGTTATTAAGGAAGCTTTCCCGTGAGTACTACTCCCACTTGACCGTTTTTTTCTTTATTGCATACATACTTTAAAGAGTTAGTTCATCGTCTTCACTTTAAGAAATGTCGTTGCATATTATTTTCTACGTTCAATAGTTTTAAAGTTATAGTGGTTTGAAAAGTGTCTGGGATTGTTTCAATCTGTTTGAGTAAATTTTATAAGTCTGCGCTTGGAGAATTTAATTAATAAAATTCGAAATGTGAAAAGAAAGAAAAGATTGTCAAATGATGTCAAACTAGTCATTTATTTAAATTTTAAATCTTTAAATAATATACATGATCAATTTTCTGAATACCATACATACATTGTATATTTAAAAAAAAACTTATTGAAAGAAGAATCATAAATTCGGGAGCCCTGAAAACTGAATAATGTGAAAACTAACCTAATGGTACATATTTATTATTTTATTGGCATGAGTCATAGTTTTTATTTCATTTGAGTTATAATACAGGGATTTGTGAATTTTAGTTAAACTTTAGGATTAAAACATCCCCATGTATTAATGAAATTTAGCTTTTTTTTAAGTTTGTATAGAAAGCGCCATATGGACCTATAGCATGTTCAAAAAAAACTTCCCACTTTCAAGCAAAATACGTTTAAAGTGTACTTAAAATAATATTATATTTTAGAACCTTTTGAAAATTCATTAAAAACAACTTCGTAGGAGCTCGTATAAAATATAGCTCAGATAAAAGTTTGAACCTATAGCTATTATATCTACATATACCTTACATAAGATGGGTTAACACTTGCCGAAATATTCAAAAACTTTCAATTTTTTTCGTTTACCGATCATGTCATACGATTGATGATGAAAGAATCATATGAAATGGCATATATCTGTTTATGATAATGCAAAATCAAAATTTAATTAAAGGTCAAAAAAAACCACGTAAAACTAGTCATAGATCTTAATTATATTCAAGAACTTTTCGGAATATTAAACCAAACAATCAGAAATAATACCTAAATAGTTAAATAATTTCTATTCTGTTTAGTGTTTTGTTATTACTTTAGGATAGTTCTGCAAAATTATATTGGGATATTGTAAAGGAATATAAATTAATTTTAAGTGAAGTGAAAATGTTTGACCTTGTCGTTTGCTCTGCAAACATTTCTCAAATTTCTTACCAATTGGCGTAGTTTTCAAACGAATGCTTTCATGAACCAAGCTCAATATTAATATTAATGCAATCTAGCAATTTCCTGAAATTCTTGAATTAAAATAGATTTCAGGAGTTAATTTACAATTTCCCAATTTGCCATCCCTAATTGATATTAGCGTGTCAAAATATAAAGAGTGGTATTTCTTGGAAACTGTGTTTACATCCCCGAAACATCAAGGTAAGTACGGCACGTTCCTTGGTACCTTTAGTTTAATAAATATTGTAAACACCAGGATCATGAACAAATTTTCAACCTCGACAATTCATCATAAAGTTTGCCTGTCCATTAAATATCCGCTGTGTCCGACTAGTAGACTGTGTTAAAAACTTTTAGTTACATTTTCATGGATATCCATTCCCAAAGAAAGCGCAAAGACTTGAGCAATTCCACAGAATAGGGTGAGAACAAGCAGACGACCTGTTGCTTCGCCCGTTGAGAGCACTTAGGGTATCAGATTTTCTTGAACACAGTTGCAAATTGTTTCACCTAAGGTGGTAAATGGTGAAAAATTGCTGGCATACCATCCTACACGTTTCACTCCCTCAATTGTCAGGGAAGTTAGGCAACTTTTCGGAGGAGATACTCTGCCCTATGCAGAGTGACATTGTTCCGGGCAAACGTACTTTCTTTGTGGACGAATGGCAGCCAGCACAAAAGGTATTTTGTATTTTCGGCACTCCCTTCGGACGGGGATAAATGAAAAAACTTTGTCGTATAATAATGCCATCCTATTTGTACATAACATGAAAACCGTGTTTCGGTCCTTCGGTCTTATAATTTATCCCCAGTCACCTATTTAGGAGCGAGCCTCAAGATTTCTAATCCAAGACATGGAAATGCATCTGAACTAAACCCTAATTTACCTGAGATTGGGTTCATTAAGAGTCGAGCACTTTGTAAAATATGCAAGTACCACACTCCTTCCAACGTGTGGGGTGTGTGACGTAAACTTATCTCTTGCCAGAACGAATTTTCTCGTTTGGCTTAAACGCAAATGTTGGACAAAATAAAGTGCGAAAAGTTACTCCGATGTTCACATACTTTGGCTAATGCTAATTAACTTTGTTTTGTGTGTTTTACCGGGTTAAGGTGAGTGTCAACGTGAGCAGTTATTCAATACAAGTCTCTTGTGTTTAGCATGAGGGAGTGCTTACGCTTTTATTATCATACTCCCATAGGACCTCGTTAAAGAAATTGAAGCCATTTTTTAAGTGCGTAGCCCACCTGAGGAATTCATTGTTTATCTCTTATTGCGTTATTGACAGGGAGCTGATTACATTTTCCAGAAATTGAAATTTTTTCTCATAAATAAATTCACTTTCAGATATAGAAATATTGTTAGATAAAATTTCCTCAAAATAGAAAAAGTGATTAAAGTAACTATGTACTTTAAAATTTTCTTTTCATGTTTAATTTTAATAAATTTTCTCGCTAGTGATATATTTTCTTAAACAAAATTCAATATTTTCAATTACTATCACCTACATATGTATGTACAATCGGCGAAACAGAATCTGTCGATAAATTCTGGAGTTATCATAATAAAACCTCCTGAATATGGTTTTGCAATAAATACTTACGCGTGTATCGATTTTTAGTGTACCTTTGTATTTTCAGTGAATATTTATTGTGCGAACAAGGGATGTACATAGAAGCAAATCAAATAAATGTCGTTTGCACTACTTACTTTCGGGCAATTTATAAAAGGAACTCTTGTTGATGCACTGAAAATGTTTACAAATTAATGAATAATATGATACATCGGTGCGTATCTACATATTTATTTAGTGTACGGTACATAAAATTAAATTCATTCTAACTCTTTCTTGAAGTTCGAAGTTTAAGAAGCTGTAGGGGGGAGCACATACAAAAATTAAGGGCGCCCATTTTTAAACCACTATAATACGTATTAGATAGGTTTCTTGTAACTAAAATTTAAGATTTGGTAAAAGCGGTTCAATACTTTTCAAAGAATATTTGTACACGTACCAAACATTTTCCTTTAAGAAATATTAATATAACGCCTAACAACGACTGTTCTTGTCTGCTAAAATATAATAGATATGTATTTAAAAAAGTCAAAGACAAAAGAAAAAGAAACTGCAAATTTTACAATTTTCGATTATTTATCGAAAAGCCTTACATCTTTGAACTCATAATTTCTGTTCAACTGCAAATGCCATTTAAAATGCCGAAAATACTGCAATCAATAAGTACAATTGTTAAAGTTTTGAATAACAGAGCACATCTGAAATAAGGTCTAGCTCGTAAAATTTATTGAAATCATAAAGAAGTCATTGAATTTACAAACGTTGTATTTTCTGCAGCTATTGATTTTATGTATGAATTTGAAATTCATTATTGATTGTCAATACATGAGAACTTCTGTGGTAAAATTAAACGTTCACATTTGTGAAACCTTTAATGTGAATGGAAGCAACAGTAAATTGAGGGCAGATTATAATAAAATAATTATAATAATAATAATAAAAAAAAAATATTTCTAAATTCAGCCTTGATATTTTTATAAAAAAAGAAAAAAAAACATTATGTCATAAAACTATTCAATTATTTTATTTCGTTGAGGCACAAAATATTTATTAATTTCAGGAACCGAAAATAATCATTATTTCTGAAATTTAAAACAAAAAAATCATCACTGTATATACATATTAACCTAAAATTAATTGTATCATTTGTAGTCTTACTTAGATTCAATAATACGAGTACTTTGCATGAAAGGTTTAACTTTTTTCGACTAATTTTTATTTTTCGATTGCTCGATAACGATTATGAAGCAATTTTTATTTTTCGATTGGCTGATAATGATCAAGTAATAATTAATTATTATAAATAAAAATAAGAAACGATTCTTAACCGACTTAAAAAAAGAAGAGGCTTTCATTCCGAATCCTACTTATTGTTTTTTACTTTTCCATACCTTAAAGGAAGGAAAATAATGAAATGAGTTTTATTGCGAACAATCAAAAAATAAAAATTAATTCTTAATTATTATCGAGCAATCGAAAAATGAAAATCACTTCGTAATCGTTATCGAGCGATGGAAAAATAAAAATTATTTGATAATCGTTATCGACCGATCGAAAAATAAAAATCATTTGGTTTGTTTCAATCTGTATTCTGCTACATAATGTAGTAAAGCTAATTAAATTCATCCATTATGTCTAAACTATCATTACCTTTCTTTTATAAATATAATTTACTCATGCAGATATGGACAAACTAGCAACGCATTTACATATCCCACCTTGCGTAAACTGTTTTATTTTGATGAGTTTTTGTTAATACATAGAGTAAAGGAATTTTTCTCTTTAAATGCAGAATTCATTATGAACAAAAATTATGCAAATTGATTTTAGTCCTTTCACTACCACTTGCTTTTGGGGTTTAAAGTTGTAGGTAAGTACATAAGACTCAACATGTCTGAGAGCGTTGAAAAATAATTATATGTTTAAAGAGAACTTATTTTGCTAATTTATTGCAAATTATGTTCGTATAAAAGTTCGTTTCAAAAGCGGTATTTAACTTTTGGAAAGACAGCAAATATTTTTAATAATTCACTGTTCGCGTTACTCCTTTTTAGAATGTTTACATTTTTTTGACTGCGTTTGTGAACACTGTCAACCATGATCATTCAAATTCAAAAAAATGTTTACTTTTTTTCAACTTGTTTCTATCTTTTCAGTTCATTTATTAAGTAAGTTTGAAAATTTTAACTTCACAATTTTTCAGTTTACGCAGTCGGGTTTTTTGTTTTTTTCAATAATATTTTTTTAAATAACCTTTTCAGTCCTACACCGTCTAGCCATCTGTACAACGATTATCATCCTAACATGACTCCTTAATTACATTTCAAGCATCTGAAAATCTATAACTCCAAATGAGAGTATAAAATTAGAGTTGAATCATCAAATATATTTACATTACGGAGAGCTGAATTTTGCATTCGAGTTTTTTTTTTTAGAACTACAGAGGATAATATGTAAAATTTTACAGTCGGGAGTTTAGTTTGCAAGGAGGACAGACATACAAAAAGCAAAGAAAACATTTAACAAAATTCCGATTCTGGAAAAACGAACCACATAATGAATTACTTTATCAACGACCACAGTCCGTTCCACGCAAGGTAAAAAAATCTGGTTTGCTTCGGTTAATTGCAGAATATCGCATTGCTAGTGCGATATGCGCTTTAGTGTAATATTTATTGAATAAATTCGGTGAAAAATGATGCTTGCATGAACAAATATTTACGAAGTGATAAATGCGCTTACCTCCGAAATTAATTAATTTAAAGATACTCCCATATTAAGTGGGGATTTTCCCCCATCGTTGCAAAACAATTAAAAATTCAAGCAGTCATTCCGAGCGCATTTACCTTTCTAGAATTTTCATCTTGGCGAAAAAAGTTCTTATTTGCCCCATGCAGCGCTCTTTTAATTTAATTTAGCCTAAAAGTTTTTATACTCTCTCTGCAACCCTAGCAAGTCGTCCTGTGTCCCAGTAAAGTGACAGATTAATAATTTAGGCCCGTCTTGTCAAGAAGGCTAAAACATTCATTTCCACGTGCATCTCTGAGAAGAGGTCTGCATGCTCTTTCGCCTCAATTAACAAACTGCACTTCTTCAAGCTTTAAAAGTTTAGATCTGGACTCGGCGAAATTAAGAAACGGTATCTTAAAGGTGTAAAAGAACTGCTTTATGCTTTGAGATATTTTGCAGATTCTCTGGATATCGATTGGGACTAAATCGGGTTACCTATTTTTAAATATTTCCGCTCGATTACATTTTTGTGCTCATTTTGTTCCGTTTGGTAATTGTTTTAAAAAATGTCGCACTTGAGTAAAAGCTTCAGAAACAGACATTAAAGGAGTTTTTTAATATTTATTTGCTTACCTTGAAGGGAGATAAAGCTTTTATCGTTTAGAGGAGTTGAAATAAATATAAATTAAAAGGAGATATTTTTACTAACTACAATTCTAATAATTTGTACGTATGTGTTACTAACTATTTTTGCGAAATTGCATCTTTTAGGCATAACATCGAAAAAACCGAGCAAGTGCAAGTCATACCCGTGCATTAAGAATTCTTTACCAACAAAAATTGGTACCCGTCCTCTCTATTATTTATGTATATAGATTTAAATAAATTTTCACTCAACTGTAGCAGAGTGGCATTTGTTCGGTATTGTATATTTGTTGTTTAAGGGGACCTTACCCTTATTCGGGTCGGAGAAATCGACTTTTTAGAAAGTATCCTATTGCAAAGTATCATATTTCAATATTTCTGAAAATTTTAGAGGTAAATTTTAAATACTTTCGTAGTTATAGAATATAGCTGATTGAACGTAAGTATGCATATGTATGTACATATGTATGTGAAAGTTTGTTTGTCAAAATTTTAAACGCGATTTTTCTCAAGACTACATATATACCTACGCTTTTATAATCGGAGTGCATGATAACTTGAAAACCATTTAACCGATAATGCAGAAATTTTAATATGTTCTTCTGCACAACAATAGGCCCAACATAGATAAATAAATAAGATTGGTTAATTTTTTTCCTCAATTTTTAATGTTTTTGTACGAAAAAACATGCTATTTTTGAGACCCTCAACTTTGGAGGTCAACCATTTTGTGAAGTTTTGCTCAAACAAAATAATTTTAGTCTATATTGGGGTCATTGTCATACTTTTTCGAAGGATATAGGTATAATATTTTTTTTCGGACAGTATATTAAATTTTTTAAAATGGCTACAAAAAAGCCGTATAAAAAATAATGTAAAATATTATATACAATTTTTCTTGCATTTGAAGATTTAAAGTATATGTATGTGCCAGAAAAATTACATATATTATTTTGAATATAATTATTGCTGAAGAAATATAATTATTTTGTGGATTTATAAGGTTAATGCTTAAATTATTGTAACAAGCGAAGTGGATTTCCTATACCTAATTACCGTTTCAGATTTCGGAGTTTCAACAAGGTTCTTTAAATTTATTTTAAACTCACTTCTATCAATTCCCAAAATACATATACTTTTACCTATACTATATAACAACATTAGCTAAAGGTAAACAATTTAAAAAACTTTTTTTTTACTAAATACTCTTTTAACATCTCAGGTTATTAACCATTACATAATTTAGGCGAATGTGTTTGTCACTTTCAGCGCACATAATTGAAGATTGATTCCAGATCTCCAGAGAGATATCTCAAATTTAAGATGTGATTAACTAATGGATGAGTTTATGTGCTGCGTTGGAACATTAAAATTATTGTACAGTGAAAGCTCAGGTGGTTGTTTTTTTAATTATACCAAATTATAATAAATAATGTCCTCATACAACAATAATGTTCATACACCGACAAATTAAAGTATTATCTCGAATGATGCCAAGACAAATACCACAAGCTTAACGATCTACATACAATATACTTAATCATACGACAGGACATGGATAAATTATTAATTATATTGTTAAGTGTTAATACATTTGAACAGAGTTGTTCAATGCTCGAAGCAATCAGAGAAGGGAATATTGAACTGCAATAATTCCATAAAAGGTATTAATTCAAGGCTATGATTTAAAGAGGCGGTAGATGTACTGCCGGATTAAATAACTAATAAAATTCTTTTATATTATTAGTTATTTTAAACTGTCACAATTTTTTTATCTATTGCGAATAAAGTTTAATACCGATATAATTTATGAACTGCTCAATTTAGGCGGTCGGATGTTTAAAAAACAGCTTAAATAATTAATTCCCTTAATTTAATACTAGGTTGCCTTTATGCTTAACATTGACATATGATACTCAAATCAACAAGTGGGGGTGGTCAATTAGTTGAGCAGTCAACACTCAATTAATAGTTCAGAGTAATTATGAAATCTGCTATGTAACAAGCTACAGTAATTTCCCCTTTGTTCATTGTTTAAAAAACAAAGCATAATAATGCAAATGGGTCTTGCATAGTTGCAAATGATGCAAGAGTGCAAAACATTGCAATCTAACAGCAATAACAATAAAGGAGAATATTTTGAAACACGTTTACACTTTTACTAGAATTAAAACCATTTCAAATGTGCAAAACAACAGCTTTTATGTTATGTACAACAATCAAGTTTACTTTGACGAATTATGAGGCATTTTTTATTCAATTAATGAAAGCTTATTAATATTAAAAATTACTTATGACATTAAATAGGTTTTGCAACTGTCAATACTGCAGGTGCGTTTTGTTTCATTGCAAATGTCTTGTAAAATGGCATAGGTGCAAAAATTTGAATCAAAGTATGATTACCCTTAATAACGATTGCAGCTGTTATGATCTAAATATAAAAATTGTTGAAAATGTCTAAAAATACCTTTATTTTTGTCAGGAAGTAAACACTTGGGCAGTTAATAATTCATTTAGACAGTAAGAAGGTTGGTTTGCAGTAATTAAATTAATTGTGGCAGAAAAACGTAGCGGGTAATATAAAAGAATTTGAACAGTAAATTAAATATTTGAGTGGTAAAATGAAGGCAGTTCTCGGCGGTCGGAAGACAAAATACCTTTCGGCGGCAGCCAGAAGAAAGAGGTAGATTTTAATGTGGTACAAACTCAAAAACCTACGAGAAATATCGAGTCTAAATGTGCCCATTTCATTTCACGTCATTTTTACTAATTTGAAGTCATTTTTACTTCTGTTTTCATTTGTTTTTACTGCTTATTTTTATCGCCCAATATGTTATTGAAGATACAATTTATATTTTGATACTCACCGAAACTGTAATATATTACCGCCCCTATAAATGATAGCCTTGCTTTTCTCGTTAAAGTAATAATATTAATAATAATAATAATAATATTACGAGTGTACCAAAACGGAGGGGTCCAAATTCATGTCAATAAAAAAGCATCCTCAATTTTGGAATTATCATTAATTGAACTATGGCCACAGATTTTTATTTCGGAAATAGTTCTTGCTAAAAAGATTTTATAAGGTGCTTTTATACTTAATGCCTGTGTCGCATGAAAAACATCAAAATATGGTTGAGAAACTTCCCCAAAGTTGGTTTGAAAAATTATAATTAATATTTAACTTTAAGTCAAAGGTGTATCATTATTACTACAATATACGCATGGGATGGGATCCAATTATTTGAAATTAATAGGAGATTAAAACAAACATTTTCACGAAATTTCTATAGAAAGCGCGTAAAAGGCAAACAATTGAGATTAAGCCACATCTCACCACATCTTTATAGAAAACGTGTGGAGAGCATATAACATAAAAGAGATGTTAAAAGGGTTCAGTATTTTGTCGTGATAGCAGAAATCCCTTATAATACCGATGAAGATTCGATATGGTAACAAATCCATGCATGACATAAATTTGGGGAAAAATTTATAATAAGCTTGATAATAAAGAGCAGATAATAGGGTGGCTTTCAAGTAGATGGGCTAAAGCGTTTTAAATGGGATTTAGATGCTATTCTGAAATATTATTCCTCACAGAATTTTACAACACTGCTGATGCTTAAATTGGATATTATCCATGTTCTTTCCAACTTTATTTATACTCGGAGGCGTGAACCAAGGATCATTATGCTGTTTTTGAAAAAAATTCCCTACAAACTACAAAACGTAAATTAAATTGAAATGCTAACCATGTTGTAAAATTTTGATAAATTACTATTTCGCTAACCATACATGGAAGAACAGTACATTAGGGCTGAAAAAATGTTGAGGATGTTGTAATTATTAATATAGCAATATTATTTGATCGTCAGAGACAAAATGAAATAGTCATATTCTTCTTAGCATAAATTTTGACTCTGTTATTGTATACTATCATCGAGTGGCGGACACAGTGTCATAAAGTGAAAGAAAACGAAGAAATCAATACCTATGTACATGAGTGCTATTTTCTGAGTTAAGCTTTTTAAGATGTTTAACCCTTATAATTTAGGGTTTTCAATATCTCTCTCTTACTCTTTCCATTTAATTATCCTGTCTTATTTGTTATGCCTAATCTTCTTTATAACCGACTGATGCTAATATAATTTTCACTTGCAGGTAATTCCCTTTGTAATATCTTGCAGGAAGGTATATTAAATTCTAAGTCATTATTTCACAAATGACTGATCAATAAAACAGAAATCGCACATAAAAAACTCGTCAATGAGCTTTAGCTCTGTAATATTTGGCAACATACCAATTTTCACTGACTCTTACTTATTTGTTTCCAATTTAGAAATGACGTCATATGACGCCGAAACCGAGGAAAAGCTCATCTAAAAGATATTTCAAAAAGAAAAACTGAGCGTATAAAATAAGCTTGTTGAAGTCATCTTGAATGTTGATTTGAAAGTGCTAGAGCCTAGAGGTGTTAAGAAGTCATAAGATTTACTCGTAGAAGAATTTCGTGCAGCAATTTTGTTTTTATTGAGGTTAAATGAAATTTATAATAATAACATAATTATCGGCAAAGAAATAACTTTTTTTTTTTTAGTATATTTCTTGTGTGATCAGCTTACTGCGCAGATTTTCAATTTATTGAACAATTAAGCCCCAACCAAGTGATATTGCGATCTTAAACCTGTGAAAATGTCTTACGATGAAAGAGAAGCCTTTGAGGAATTTGTGACTTTTACGGAAAAAAGCATGGATTTTGATGTTGATCCCTGTACAGATTTCGTACAGTATGCCGGAGGAAAATTTAGAGAGGAAAATTTTAATAAGAAGGCAAGAGAGTGGCCACCAGGATCGCTTGATATAACACAAATTGTGTATTCTCTGCTGGAAGATGAACGTGTTTCAAACCCTGCACTTCAAAAGGCTAGAAATTTTCGAAAATCTAAGGACGCACTATTGCAGAATGGCATAAAAGAGTTTTTTAAAAGCGTTCAGCTCATTGAATTTTGTGGCGGTGTTCCTCTTTTCAATGATAACTGGCGAGAAGAAAACTTTAATCTGGCGAAAGCAGCAGGTATTTTTAGCGCTCTTTCTCTCAACACAATTCTAAAGCCAAAAGTCGAGTATCTGGATGATGTGAAAGTCATTAGTGTGGACTATATATATTTAAGAGGAACATATTTTCTTGAATATTTAAACGAAACTTTCGAGCAATTGGAACTTAATGACGAAAAGCTTTCAAATGTTGTCAATGAACTCAACTCAATTTTGGAGCCCTATCCCAGGGATCTATTAGAAGGGGAATCTGTTTCAATACCGGGAGTTGATGTAGACAGTATAGAGATATTTGATCTAAGGGAGTTTATCGAAACAGCGCTTTATATCAAAATAAACGACAATGATACTATCTATCTTCAAGAGGGAGTAATGCAGAGTTTAATGATTTTAAATAGAATTAGTCAAAAAGCAATAGCTCACTACATAACAATTATGGCCACTCTACAAATGAATCAAAACGAAATGTTTGCTTTATTCGAATTTATGAAGTATTTTAAACCAGTGTTTTTATCTACTGGAATTAATGTCTATTACAGCGATGAGGAACATAAAAAACTAAAATACATGGTGAACAGGTTTTGTGATTCTTTTGAAATAGTTAAGGAGGACTTTCCTGAAGGCGCTCGTGAATCGCAATACTTTTTATTTGGAATGGATATTGACCTAATTCTTGAAGATATTAAAGAGAACTTTAATTTTTGCAAAATAACTTCCGAATACGACAATCTAGATATTTGTTCTAATGATTTCTACCAAAATTTAATAAGCATAAAGAACCATCAAACTCCTATGTCTTTAAAGTATTATTACTCTCGTCGTAGAGATGATAAATTAAAAATTTCTTCCAATCAAAACCTTCTTAGTTACTTACTGGAAATCTACAAAAAACCTATGGTTTATCACTTTGGAAGCTTGCCTTCGACATTTTGGAGGTCTATTATAATTGACAGAATATTTTATCCTGAAAACTCACAAAATGAAAAGTTTAAGATTGCAGAAGAAAGTTTAAGGTCCCAAATAGTGCATCGAGAGGATTGGCTTTCTCAATTCTCGGCTCAGGAAATTGTAACATCGATTGAGGGTTTACACTATTCATATAACAATTACAAGAAATGGATGAAAGAAAATGAGACTACTGTTAAATGGCAAGATAACATTCTATCTAGAATAAATTTGGATTGTCGAAAGCTGTTCTTTGTGGTTTTTGTTCAATATGGAATTTATGATCCTGATAAATGCACACCAACTTCTGCTTTGATGAATTTTATGGATTTCTCTGAGGTTTTTGGGTGCAGTCCAGATTGTCCAATGAATCCAAGAAAATTTATGTTAACAAACTAAATTTTTTAAATATTGTAATCAGTCTTTTATTGCTTAATCCTTAGTCCTTTTCATTATCAATGATTTTCTATTATTCATATACACATGTATGTATATGAACGTAATAATCAGCAGCTCAGAATTAAAAGATAACATCGAAAAACCTTTATAATTCATGGACCCACAAAGAGCAATTTTAAAATTAAGTCGAAATTATGGTTATTTTGTTTACTTTCTACTCTAATACATAGTGTCACTGATAACATCAAAGGATAGGGTTCCTAATAAGCTTCTTTGAAAACAACTCAAAGAAATTCTAGCTCGTGCGTTGTTATTATTGCAGAGTCAGTTTTGCGTTCTAAAAGAAATCGTTTCGCTGAATTGCATATGCAATCCTTTTATTTCTCAATACGATCAAATCTACAGAGATGTTGGGCATATTAAATTTTTTGCCTTCGGGATTTTGGTCGATTCCATTTTTTATAGAAATATTACTGCAGTATAAGTCTACTGCTCCAAAAGAGACTTTACAACATTTGAATGAGCTGGCCATACAAAACCAGGACACCGATAAAACTCTTTTAACAGAGTTTTTGTTACTAGCAGAATAAAACAAAAGTCAATATCCTTTGCAAGTTTAGTCTACAAATCTCATGAAAAGCACGTGTCACTAGCTACATATACATATGTTCTATGTTTTCAAAACATCAAAGCTATATTTCTTTATAGCATTATGACTCAAATATTTATTATCCTTGTTTACATCGACCGGTTTGTTGAGGTTACATAAATCGATGATGATACGAGCATATAAAAACAATATCGGCGTGATATATTCCTACATCGTAATACAATGTGTGAATTTCGTCATAAATAGTTTTCATAAAATCATAAGCTATTTTTATAAATTAGTTCATCCAAATGTGAAATGGAAAAAAATATATAAATCTATAGATTTTTTGACCATTTTTCAAAATTAGGAAATTCTGAAATTCGCTTGTTATCTACCTGCGCGGTATGCTAAATTTTAAATCTTGATAATTAAAACAAAAGATAGAATATTTGAATATATGAAGCACATTACAAAACCTTAGATAATTTTTATATTTGTGGAGCTTTAAGTTTTGACATTTATTTCAACCATGTAAAATGCTCATTTTAATTCAAAATATTAATGAAAGATGAATTAGAACTACTGCTCAGGAAGGTTTTAAGAAAGTACTTTAATTTCAAAGTTATATTTTCAAAATAACTATAGAGAATTATTAAACTATTAACCAATAATTGTAATAACAGCGCTATTGTAGGAGAATACATTTTTTTTTTCTGCTCAATATTTATGTAACATAAATTTATTAATACAATTAAATTGAGAACAGTTGTAAGTGGACTTTACACTCTTAATATAATCAAATAATTTAATTTTAATCAAATAATTTAATTCTTTTAAGTTCCTAAGTTCGTTGTTTTTAAAAATATAGATAAATATAAAACGAATTACTACATCTTAGAAAACTTCTTTCTGTATCAATATAAAATTTAAGTTGGTACACGTAAACCAATTCTTCCTATTTGGTTTCAAAGATATTATAAGTAAAATTACATACAAATCTAAAAATGACAAACTATGAAGTAATTCATAAAAAAATGCCCTGGATTTAGAAAACTTTTTAAATAATTTATTGAACCAAAAGAACGTCTGCAATAAGAGTAAAATCTTTGTATATCGTGTTTATTGCCTTAGATATAATTTATCAAAGGCACACGTACTTCTTCGATTCCACCCCAGGAAGCGAAAATCGCCAATGGGAAACCATTTATTACCCAATAATTTGAGAAAGGACTGATATACAAAACGAATTTCATGTTGCCACGAACGCACTTCTCTCGATACAATTTCCTTTTAGCGCAACCACCCACACCGTGCCGCATTCCCTATATTGATGGATATAACATATAAATCCGTTGATGAGGAATTTACCTCCTGATGGTGTATATCATAGATTTACGCGAGTTAAAGGGAAATTATCGATAATATATAGTATAGTTATATTCTTCATAATGTAGCGTTTACGTGTAGGTACTATATGAATATTTTAGAAATTAGTAAGCCCTTAGGCCACAAAGGGTATTGTATTTAACTTTTATTTATTGCTTTCTACCCTTAAAATGCGCAAATTAAATTGTTTGAGCCAAAATATCAACTGGCAAAGACAATTTTTTCATAGCCAAAAATATATTGATAGATGAACCTAAAATTTATGGTGTCCTGCCTTGAAAATTGAATGACAAGTTTTAAAGAAAAGTGGATTAAAGTCAAGCAGGCGTAAAGTTCAAACCTTGTTTGGGTGGAATTTGACTGCAACTGGTTATGCCGGAAGGTATGAAATATAACGTAACATAGTGGCTGCAGTACAGTTATATCTGACTTATATAAACACCTACTATATGTATATACGAGTCCATATATACTACATCCCTGCAGTGAAGTCGACGATTTTCACTTTATGGATGTGTTATAGAGCAATCCTAGTGGGTTGGTTGGCATTCACACCTGAGGCAGTTCTAAAGGAAATGTTTCACATTTTATTTTTCGTGAAAGTGAGTTTCACTAGAGTTTTTCATATTTATACTTTTCGATGTACCTATTCATTAAGTCGGTTAGTCCCACAATCATTTCTATTTCAGTCATAATGATGAGTTCCACAAAATAAATACAAAATATTTTGATGTAACCGAATTAAAGTGCGCACAAGAATAAAATTGCTTTCAGTCTAAACATGAACATATCTCTTAGATTTTGAGTTTAATAAATTTATACCCTTTTTTACCCTTTTTCATCGAGTATTTATAAATCTTAAAAAAATTATAAGGTTATCTTTTTAAATTTTTTATATGTAAAACAAACCGTTCAAACGACTTATTTACTTCCCATTTGATATTTTTAAAACTAAATGTAATATTTCGTAATTTGATCGAATTTGTTAAACAAGATTTCATTAAAATAAAAATATCTTTTCAGAATTCCAAATGACGGAACCATTATTAACCCCTAAGGATCAATTGGGTCAGTTTTACATGAAACTGATACTTGGAATGAAATTTTGAAATTCGACACTTTACAGGAATTTGCCATTGTACAACATTTCATATGCAAATTGAGGGTGGTATCAATCAAATTTTTTTTTCCCGATTAAAACTGGAAAAGGCCAAATGTGTTAATAGACAGTCTGATATTCCACGCGCAGTTTTATAAATGGTTCACTATTCTCATTGATGGGAATTTGTAAAATTTTTTTTTTTTAGATTTGGAAAAGTCTTGCACATTTAATTTTTTTACGACATTTTAATAAAAATCATATATGGACTATCCAGAGTAAATTTAACATTCGAGAAATAGATTACGAGTTCATGAAAGAATGAATGAGAAAATAGAATAGAAAACAAAAGTGTGTGAAAATGCGAACAATTGGAAAATCACTACAAATTAATTTTCAATGGACATTTTTGTATACAAATTCATCATGGGTTCGAAAAATTCTATAAATGTTGTCTACAAGTGGGGTGATATGGTCAGTCCTGGAGGAAAATATTTATGTAGACAGAAAAAAATCTTAATAAGCACATTCCAAGGAATCGATTTGTATGCCTACAGCTTTCAATTTAATTTGTAAGCACTCTGTCTATACAAAGTTAGAGTCGTCTCTATATATTTTCAAATACATACTAGAATTCGGAAATGAGCGTAAGTTTTTGTGTGCAATTAATACCCAAAATCACTATTCTATCAATTTTAATTCGCTTGTTACAAAATACATCGATCAAGATTTTTGATGTTCGTTTACGATTCCGAAAATTACAATTTTTTAGAACGTCAGAGTTTTGGGAGAAAATATAATAAAAAGTAAAACAATTGTTTTTTGGGTACTTTTGATTTTATTTTAAAAATATTAAAATTGTTATACATATGATGAAATATGAAATAATTAGACTTTCCCCATCATAAGATACGAATTTGAAGGGATTTCTGATCCTCAGATTTTGTTAGAGTAATCTCATGAAAAATCTGCTTCAAGAAAATTGCAAGTTAAGTTTTATAGATTATGCAATTCCTACAAATCAAATGTCCATTTGAAATGGTTAAATTAATTTAAAATATGTACCAAAATCGCAGGTTATCGAAATAGTCACATCACATGTAAGAGTATTGTGACAAAAAACTCGTTAAATAGTGGTCGGAGGGAATAACAAACGTATAGAACAATGAACTTTTTTAATTATTTTAAGAGAGTTGTCCCAAGAAATGTAGCCTGAATGAAATGTTGTAAAGCCATACTCAGTAAGCTTAACTGATTTTTAATTTCTGAAAACATCATCATGAATCAAATGACATTAAAATTGGTCGTAAAGGCTAAGCTCAATATTTCCACAGTTTGATAAAAATAACAATTTGTAGGCGGATCTTTGGGATCGATTTTTCTAATTTCATCTTTTATCCAATTTTATTCATTTTGTAATTCAATCAATCCTACATTTCGAATGAAATACATATTAATAACTCTAGTGTACATATATGTGGATCAAAATGTTCACTTTAGGTTAAATGACTTGATGTTGACGAATATTTATTTGACAATTAGATGGGATTTTGTCCTACACAGGAAACATATTTACAAGACTTAATTATGAAAAAATACAAAATTAAATTCCTCATGTGAAATAATATTTGGAAGTGCAATTTAGTTAGTAATTGATGTAAAATATATTATATTTCAAATGCATATTTGTAATTATGATGCAATATGGACCGAAACGTAATAAAAATTTGTTTTCGTTGCTGTATTTTCTAATATGGCACTGAGTTAAAAACTATGCACATGATACTTTTGTTTTCTAAACTACGTTTATTACATAAACCTTGTAAATTGTGTAAAATGAGACAGAATTCATATAAAATAGAAGGATTCAATTAAGCTTTAAACCGTGTAAATTGTTCAATCAATCAGCTGGACGGCTAAAAATACACGTTCAAGTGCCAATTTTTCAATCGTCAGATAAATTTGTTCGACAAATAAAATCAACTTGGCTGTGATTTAAAATAGTTTTTTAGGGTTCCGTACCCAAAGGGTAAAAACGGGACCCTATTACTAAGTCTGTCCGTCCGTCCGTCCGTCTGTTTGTCACCAGGCTGTATCTCAAGAACCGCGATAGCTAGACAGTTGAAATTTTCACAAATTATGTATTTCTGTTGCCGCTATAACAACAAATACTGAAAACAAAATAAAATAAATATTTAAAAGGGGCTCCCATACAAAAAACGCGATTTTTTTGCCCTTTTTTGCTCGATATCAATAATGGCAACAGGTAGGCACTTGAAATATTCACAAAATACTCAGTTGTATTTTGATTTTTATAATAAATAATAAAATTAAAATAAAATAAATATTTAAGGGGGGCTCCCATACAAAAAACGCCATTTTTTGCCTATTTTTGCTCGATATCTATAAATGGTAACAGGTAGGCACTTGAAATATTACAATATGAAATTTGTGTACCTACTGTTGTTTACCTAGTCAATGGTACGGAACCCTTCGTGCGCGAGTCCTAGTCGCACTTGGCCGGTTTTTAATTTATGTATTTGTTAAAATTTAAATGAACAATTATGACAATAGATATGTTTTCGTCACAGCCAAGTTAAGTTTTTATGCGGAGTAATATCAGTTTATTGAAAAATTAGTTCTAAAAAACATACGTAACCTGTCGGTCGGGTATTATACCCGTTTAGACTTTGTTGCGGATTGAAGCTATTTCTATCTATTTATGTTACTAATAAAAAAAATTATAAATTATTTTTATAAATATATTTATTAGACAATAGTAGCTATCATAAACCGATAGAAATAGATTTTGTTCTGGGATCGATCATATTCATATACTAATTATATGCCCTATTAAGAAGTCGAATTTATTCGACTCCACTGGGGAAGACACATTTGCAAAGCTGACATGCTAAGAAAATTAGTATAGTCGCTAGTCGAGTCGAGCGTAATATGTGTGTGAAATTAATATTATTAATGCAATTTTGAATCTGAAAGCATAAATTTTAAATTATTAACTTTCAGATGTTGAAGTTTAATTATCAAATTTTCGCAATATACATTATATGAAATCGAGAAATGTAAGTGCATTCGGATTATACTAAGGAGCATAAGCATCCATAATTAATTTAAACTTTAAAATATTCGATATTTTCGGTCCTTAGACTTCATATGTAATATGTATGTTTATATCATTGTATACTGAACGTAAAATGTTGACATTTTCATAATTTGATAGTTTTACACTCTTTACAATGATACAATATGAATTACCTACAACAAAACGTGAATCTTTTTATTATATTTTAAAAATTTAAATATGTAAAACAGTTTAATTTTTATTTACAGAATTAAATAAGAAACATTTTTTCTAAGTCGATAGACTTCAAAGCTAAGAACATAAACTTAATGAGTTCTTCTTAAATATATGTACGTAAATCATAATTTTTGGTGTTCTGTTGATTATTTGTGTTCAAGCATATTGAGGTACTATTCCATTAAAGGTTAAAAGCGGAAAATAAAATGAATGCAACTGACTGCTTTGTACCTATTACTTTGATGAAATTGTACCTATGTATATAATTCTAAAAGACTTCGACGTCTAGGAACTCAGCACACCGTTTGTGCATGAATTACTTCTGTAAAACCTGGGAAAACCATTGACATCCTCCCGTCACGGTTCACACTACCTATACGCTACAAGTACTGAAAAGTGGAAGCACTTCTCGGCAGTCATTACGTCAAAGGAGGAATTACCCTTAAGAGGTTTGCGCGAACAGAGTCTGTGTTGTGGCGAATTTCGTCACAGGATATAAAATCCCGACAGGATAACGCGAGACATTGCTGCTCTAGAAAGGAGTTGCAAAAACTGCCACTCCAAGAAGA
The DNA here is from genome assembly GCA_963920795.1 of Eutolmus rufibarbis. Lineage (NCBI taxonomy): Eukaryota > Metazoa > Arthropoda > Insecta > Diptera > Asilidae > Eutolmus > Eutolmus rufibarbis. Next base: position 31,939,408 of record OY987207.1, read on the forward strand.
TAGTTGTAAAAAGCAGATATATATAATTATGGCACCCTGCTGTTTCAATGCTTAGTATAACGTGCATCAGCTTTCGAGGCATACGTCGCAAACATCCACCATGCACCCATGGATCATTCTACATATAATATACAGGTCTCTAAACCCAAACATAACGTCTTCGTCGAGATTTTGTTTTCTCCTTTCGTCTTCCAAACACATGTAGTTTAGATCCTCTTTTAGAGTGGTAAACATAAAAATTTCAGGAAGGACGTACTCCACTGATGTGTGTCGCCTTCGGGAAAATATCTTCCTTTGAAGTAGGGTTTCTGATGAGTAAACTGTTGCAAATTGTTTGTCGACAAGAATTTCACACGATTCTCTGTCCTGATGTCGGATTATATTTTCTATTAAAGCAATTTTTATTGCCACCAACTAGTGGAATCTTTATATGAAATGTTTGCAAATTGCGAAGTTCTTCTATTTAAAAATTTGTAGAATGAAATAGATGTTATATACATATGTATATTAATTTTTTAATGAAAAAAATTGCATAAAAATTATTAATTAATTAGATGACAATTATGATTGTAGCAAAAATTTAAATTATTTTAGCATCAAACCTTCCAGTTACAGAATTACCTCACAAAATACAGTAGAAGCTATATATAAAAAATTTTTTTTTAGGTAAAAGTAGCTCACAATAGTATATAATAATATAATAGTATTATCTGCGTGACAAATGAAACAAAAACCACACCCCACTTTTTCCAACTGTGACTGGTGGGAGAAATTATAGAAATGTCTTAAAAATGCAACATTAAATGTAAATAGCTAAAAACACATTTAAATAGTTTATCATGGGTTTAGCGTTATACTTATAGAAAACTGTCATATTAAACAAACCATATTTTTAGGTTAGGTAATAACTTTTATAAATATATTGTGTGACTTGTGACTGGTCACTTCAAAGAAAGATAAAACAAAATCTTACTATTATAACTTTTGTAGTGTATTTCTTCACAGATCAAATAGTTTTCAATATTCCTTTCTTAAAAAAACGGGGCAGTATTTGCCAGTCGTCTAAATGACCGAATATGGTGTTGTCTACATTTTCTACACAATAGTAAATTTTAGAAACTCATATTTTCCAATGACGAAAAAGTCATTCGTCGTATTTCTTTTCTTATGGATTAGTAGACCTTTAACTACAGGTTATTGTTAAAATAAAGAGAATAAATGTAAATTAAAAATGTATGGCTTTTTCTATTTTTGCGTGGAATGACCCAAATGCTTAAAATTGCATAAAAGCCGTGACGGAAGAAAATTGGTTAAATATTTCTGATTTATATGAAAATTGAGTTTTTAATATTATTTTTTTAATTAAAAATACATAACAATTTGTTTGCTCTTTAAACTTATGATTGTACTTTCATCGAATACCTAAGTATTCAGCAGAAAAAAAGAAAAATGTGATTGTTAATTGTCAAACAATTAGGGGAGACCGAGGAGAGTTGTAACAGAGGAGAGTTGTAACAAAGCCAATTTCTCGAAAAGTGTGACCGTTAGCCAACTAGCGACGTCATGCATTTATTGCTTTTTTGACGCACCATTTGATGCAATTCGCGACGGCAGCCTGCGGAGAATGGTTATGTGTATATGCGACGTCTGTGCAGAAAAAATTGAAAAAGTAACTTTTGACTAATATTTAGATAGCCTATTATTCGATACGTATTAAGTTAGTGCTATTGTGAGATTATTTCTAATATGCATTGCCATATCAAATTTCATATCATGATATTAATTTTTTCGTTCGCGACGTGTTTTGAGATTACGAGCCATTTTTCAAACCAAAGCACAATTTTTTGCGCCTAGGAGAGTTGAAACAGCTTGTTTCAACTCTCCTCTTTTGTTTTTTTTTTGTTCAACAATAATGTTTGGTGCTGTATCTTTGCATGTTAAGTTGTTATTAATTGTTTCAGAATGCGAAATCAATACGTGCGGAGGACCCGATAGGGGCATGGCTAGGATAGAAATCTATGAACTAGCCTATGAGGAGGTGACGTTAAAAGGACAGAGTTTTCGAAATGCCGCATCTTCATATAATCTGAACCACATTTCACTGTTTCAATTTATTAAAAAGAAACAGGCTTTTGAGGCTAACCTAACTCATTTTTATAAATAAAGCTTCTTTTGTTAACCAAACATAGCGTTTAAATTAAATTTACTTCTTTATTATCCCCAAATACACACCTGTTACAACTGACCTCGACACCTGTTTCAACTTACCTCGGTACTAGGAGAGTTGTAACGCAGGGAATTGTTTCAATGTTTTCCGATTTTCTCATAGACATTGGTTATCTTTACTTATTTTTATGTATGGTTTACGTAGTGTATAGAACTGGCTATATTGAGTTAAAAAGTTCATAGAGATAGGACTTTGTTTGACTGAGATATGCTAGCAAACGTAAAAAGTGTTACAACTCTCCTCGGTCTCCCCTACAAGTTGTTCATTAAAAATCGAACGTTTAAAAAAATTATTTAGTGAACAATAGCACTATTTTCGTACTAAATCGTTTCGAATCGTAAAATCAAAAGATTAATAATTTTTTAAAAATTGTGTGATTATTTGTTTTACAAATTTTCAGCTATACATTAACAAAACTGTTTTTACAATGAATGGTTTTTAATATAGTTTTTTTGAATTTCTATAAATTTAAAAATTGCGACATTAAGTAGTTAACTACTTTTATTTCGTCAATCCTAAATTGTACTTTTATATTAAAAGACGATACATATTATTCGATGTGGAATAATTTGTAATGCGATACACTGAAAGGAATTTACTCTCGTCTCTGAAGCTATCAAGACCAATCAAGACAATTAGCTGGGAAAGTTTTTATCCACACAAAGAAATGTTATCGAAAGTTGTAACAACCTGATTTTGAGGGTTGAAATGAGGGGGTCATCCTTGAGGAAAAGTCAATTGCTAAGGATAACTTCGGAGTTAGGGTGCTTATTACGAATTAAAAGGTAATTAGATTTGCTGGATTGTTAAACACAAAAACTAAAAGGTAACTTTCATTGCAGTTGTGAGTTTAAAATTGTTCTTAATGTATGCTTTCTTCCTATATACGTTTTACAATTTGTAATTCAATAAATTACTTTTAAAGTAGATAAGTAATTCTCGCTGAGCTTGAACGAATGCTTTATTTAATTATAAAGGTTAAAATAGCCTTTTCAATATGGAAACGTTTCGTAAAAGTTGGAGCAGGGCAATTTTGAAATGTTCAAGAAATGATACAAGAGTACCCCGGCTTCGATCTAGGAATTCTAAATAATAGTTTAATCCTTTTTCACAAGATAGTTTCTTTCGTTATGCTGTTATTTTAAGATGTACTTCAAAGTTAAGGAATACCATATAAAAGGCATTGAATGCTTATTATTAGCTCTACATATATAGCCCATTCTGCAATTTTAAGAAAGAAAACAAATATTAAGTTATATCAACTTGTGAAACATTCCTTAATCAAATTGAGAAATTCTCTCGTTAACTCACACCTCAGACCGAATGTGGAACTCTGAAAATGTTTTTAGAAGGGTACGATATTTGTAGCGAAGGAATATTTTAGAAGTCAAATTTAAATTAATAAATACATATCTCAAATGGTGCTGACATTTGAAGAGGAGTTTTCATTGTTTTTTAAGGTAGATTTAGGGTTTGGTTTCAGCGGGTTTTACACATAGCAACACATTAAATTTCTGGCAGTGTAATTCCGTTAAAAACAAAAAACAAAAGAAGATGTATTGCGAAAGCACTTGAGGGACTCTGATTGAGCATGTATAAAAATTAAATGACTTCTCAAGGAAATGCAAATGGCATGACTTCAAAGCAGATTTAATTTCTCAAGTAGTTCGAATAAATCATCTTGCTAAGTGTATTCATAAATTTAAGTAATATTTATTACTGTATGAGTATCTTATGAATGTTTCTTTCTCGTATTTTGCTCAACTTTCCCTTGGCTTTGGGGCTATGGCACACAGACACAATATTTGAGCAAGCTTGTATTGTACTTAAGTAACATGTTTCTTGTTTTATGATATAGGCCTTGCCTACTTATTTCTGTCACTTGCATGATAAAAAATTATAAATAGCTATAAATTTCGGACTATAGAATTTTTTCAGTGTTTAGATATATAAATAACTTTTAAAATTTAAAAAAAAATCATTTTAGGATGTATTTCTAAAAGAAAAATTACAAATTATTCCGTTTGGTATATTCCTAAAAGATGGCTTGCTTAAATTATTTATCTCACTCATCTTACTACTGACATGAATATTCAAAAAAAAAGTTGCTCATGATGCTTATTTAAAATTCTAAAAGAAAAACTGTCAAAAGTCAGAATTATGAAGACTTATTTAAGTGTTCTGATGCAAAAGGAAAATTGAATAAAAGAGCATACATCCGAAACCAGTCCAAACTATGTTGGAAATCAAAAGCAAACAGTGTTATAAGTTATGATTATTATATTCGCTCGAAAGTATCATGCAGCCAAAGGCAATCGACAAGCGAGCAAACATTAAAGGATATTATAGTTCCGGCTTGATGTGTAAATTTAATTAATTATCCTCAGGTTTGGCACTCAAAGTTGAATAAAATAATTTCTCAACGTTCGCAGTGCGTGGTATTTATCGGACTCGTTCGCAAAACCTTTTAGGTGATGTAACACACTTTCGTGGATAGTTTGCAAGAATATTTGCAAGACCATTTGGTTGAATACCAGAGGCAGAGTCAGATGCCAAATCTATTTAAGTCGATTTGGAAAAGTCCTCGCCTGCAGTTCAATTCGCAATTTCCCAACGAGGCCAATTTAGTGGATTAGCGTATTTTTGGAAGCGAACCCTTCGATGTGTTCAAAATTGGTCGCCAGGTGACCGGGAATCTTTAATCCGCGTTCCATAGCACCTTATATAATAGAAAGTGTTATCATTGAAATTTACGTGCCGTAAAGAATGGTAAGGTGTTGACCCATTATCGATTGGATATTATTACGTCACTTGGGTGCTTCGCAGTTTCACAATGAAAGTACCATACAATGGAAACAGCTAATTGGAAAAATTCGTGAATGATAAAAAAAGCAACAATCCTCGTTATAACACTTTACTAACATTTTCTTAAAATTAGACCTTTTTTAGAAACAAAATACTTCTTTTGTTTCATAATTAAAATAAATTTCCTAAAATATGTGGTTCATATAATTGAAATTTCAATGTATTTAAAATATTAACCATTTACTGACAAAGTTACAGACGTTTGTTTAAATATTACAGGAAAAATCAAAATCTGCCTCTAACTAGTACAGTTTTTTAGAAATCAGCAAAAATCTTTTAGAAACAAACTTAGTTATGCGGTCGCAAAAATTAACTTTATTGCGTGCTAATAATCCCTATAAAATATTTATAGAGTATAATTTAATGAATCAGATGGGAGACAGTCAATAAATAATATTCGGCTGTAATGAGTCCATTTTTGGTCATCGCCATAGTGTGGTGATATAATGTGACTATGAACGTGATTTTTTCACATATTTGTCAAGATAGTGAAATGTAGGTTAGCACCTACACTATCCAGTTGTCTTAAGAAAAAACAAGTATCTCAAGGCGGCAATTATTTTCAGCACAGAAATAAAATTCTTAATGTCAGACACAATTTCATTATTAAACAATAAATGTGATTGTCGTAAATTGAAATATTGTTTGAAATCATTAAAAATTACAGCATCTTGTCACGTTTAAGCCACAATAAATTAGCGAAAGTTTCTCAAAACTTTCTTTTATCATTGAGGATTTTATGGAAACAATTTTTACTGAAAACTGCTTCATATTCTTGTCGAATCATACCCTTAAAGTATATCCGGAGTACAAATGCCCTCTAATTGAACGAAATGTTTACTTTACCGGGACGTTTATTTGTACAATGTGCTAGTTGTTGTAATTAAGCAGTATCCTCAAAAACAATCAACGTTCTTAGATTATTTATGAGCAATTTAATTGCTACTATCTATCCTAATTATAGGTAGTTAAAGAGAGTTAAGAATTTTGGATTTCGACTCGGTGAAAGCTTCTCTACTCAATGTCATGATTATTTAAGGGGTTTGCACCCTTATTTTTAATGAATGAACTCAAGTCGCTATTAATTTTCCTCAAATACTCTTGCTGAGAAGTCGGAGTTAGTTAGTAAAACCGTAACACGATGTCTCAATGAAGTAAGAAATACTCCTGCCACGTGGATAGCATTAATCGGATTCATTAACATTGCCATTTTTCATTCTGAATTTGAAAAAGCTTGCAAAATGGAAAGTAGGATCCTTTAGAAAAGGAGAAAAATAATGTTTTTATCTAATTGTAAGTCTGGCAAACTGACATAATACATATATCCTGCAATTAACACGTTCCACAAAGAGTGCTGCTGTGTGTCAACAGAGAGCCTAAGTGTAAACCATTGTCCAGAAAAATAAGAGAATATTCCTAAAGGACTCATCGAGGATTTTAAAATGAACGTTCCCTCTGATTAAGCAGAGCCATTTCGTTGGGGACCTACTCACAATTCACGAAAGCCATATTTTTGTGCGAAACACAATTCTGCTAGAGCTTAGAAGTGAATAATTAACAACGAAGGGTTTACCTCCTTTCAACTCTGCCACCACCTAGGAAGATGCGCACCTAAGTCTTTTGAGATGGGAGAATTTAGGTGTCACAATTTGAATAAGTCAATGGAATTGTAGAAATTTACTACTTGATCCTGGATGGATGATACAATTAAGTTTAATTAACTTAACATGAATATTTACATTTGGTCGTATTGCTACAAAGATAGTTTATTTTCACGACAGCAATTTGAAAGGAGTTAAGAAGTAAAAATATATATAAGAAAGCTTTTGTATGATACCAGTGACAATTAGTCATAAAGGTCGTAGTGGAAGGTGAATTTCGCCCAGCGGTGTTCGTACTCAACTTTTTTATTTGGTTTGCCATTCAGTGACAATTTAACTAATAATATAATTTTTTATGACTTTAAAGTAAAATCAAAAAACAGTACACTTCAAAGCGTTTGTCACATCCTTAATAATCTATAGACAAGATTTGAGATCCGCTACAAATATTTTTAAACTTAATTTAAATAAAACACAAATTCTTTCCTTGACACCTAATTGTAATATTTTTTGGGCAGATTTTCTACCACCAATATAGTTTCAATGTGCATGTTAGCGAACTATGCAAACTAAAATGCGAAAGATGGTTCTTAATTTAATACGGCAGTTCTTCGTCTCGAAATTACACGATTTACAATAAGTTGTACTAGGATAAATTAAAAGATGGCAAGCAAATTCTTCGAAAAATGCTCCTTATCAGATATTTCATTATTTTTAGAGTTGCGTCCGATTGGATTGTATTTTAATAATAGTTTTAAGTAAATGTATAATAAGTTCTAATTAATGGATTTTTAAGTAGTTAAGTAGTATATCGTCGATTAGTTGGCAATTGTTTTTTTTTATATATGTGAGAATGCGTTTTTCTAACAAAGTTTGCAGAAAACCACATACAGAAGCTAAAGACTACATGAACAAAAATATGGTAAGAGAAGGGAATGGAAAATAATAAATATCTTTAAAAATTAATCAAGAAAGCTGAATATTATTAATATTAATAATTCGTCCTTGGAAGTAGAATTAATAAACTAAAAGAAAAGTTTTTACCTGAAAAGAATTTTTAAAACACTAGTCATCTGTCTGTTTATAGGTCAAAGGGCAATTCCCGTAAACATTTAAGGAAATTCAAGAAGTGACACTCATCCTGATTTTGGGCGTAATAAATCTCTATATAAAGAAAGCACTCTTAATGATATCAAATGATGAAAATGAATCGTTACTTGCAAAATTGTATAATGCGTAGAGAATTAGGAAATTATGAAACATTAAGCTATTAACATTTCATCATTCACTCAGAAAATCGTGGGTTCGGGAAAAGTACTTAAATAAATGTTTATGGGCACATTACTAGCGCCAGCTCGCCTTAAAATTGATCATACATTTTAGAAAATGTCAAAAGACAAACTTAAAATTTAAGTTAAAATAAGGTAATAATAAGATGAATTTATTAATTTTAACAAAATAGACAATACATATACATATGCTTAGTTAGTATGTATTAAACTCTTACATACATATATTAATAACCACATTTACAATCAATTTGATTCCTCCACCTTTTAGTTTGTTATCTGATCACATGAATTACTATCAGATTACACTTTCCACTCCACTCTCTAATATTTTATCAGACATAATCAGAGCCACACGCGTCTCCCCCTTTGTTGACATTCTCGGCGTTTTCAAACAAATAAAGATTTTGTTTTGACAATAGGCTTTTTCCGATAGCAAAACGCAATATAGGGACTGTTGTACTGCCTAAACAATTATATTATAAGTTATTTGACTCATAAAAAGAATTGGAGAAATATGTATTTTCGTTGTAATATTTGGATAGTTTTGATTTTATAAGTGGAACTCACTTTATCATCTCTTTTAATTCGTTTTAAATATATAGTTCCAAATTATTTTCAGAGAACTGCAGTATTATGTAAAAAACTAATTCAGTATTTATATCTATAAAAGTCAAAAAATGTCGCATAAATTGATTTTTCACCTTTTCATTCTAAATAGTTCTTCAACAATCCTTGAAATGTGCGAATTTATGACTTCTCGACAGTGACTGATTTTTTAGGGATTTTTAGGGATTTTCCACAATTTTCGTTGAAAACATTGTGGTAATATGGAAAAATTTGTTGCGAAAAATTTTCTTTTTGTGTACTTATTTCTCACTTCTGAGTCGAAATTAACGTTCCTAAAAATTGCCATCACAATCCGAGGGGAGACCTCAAATCCAACACAATTTATGCCAAAAGTACTAATTGAAAAAAATATCTTTTGATTCTTAAAATAAGGTAGAAAAATAAAGACGAATTGCCTGGATTTTAATAGACATTACAAAAAAGGATAAAAATTAATCTTTTAAAAGGGCTCCAAATCGGCTTGCGGGGTTCCGTAAAACAATGCCCTTGGAGATCCCGATTCAGCAGGAGCTTATTAAGTCTGCAAACAAATTCAACACAGCAGCTGTGTGCAGCAGTTTGGCGTCCTTCCTAAAAATCCCTGCACTTCTCATCTGTGCAGCCGAACCTTGAAACTTCTGCTTGAGTAGGAGCAGTACAGGAAAATTTCATTACGATGTCGTCTGCTTCCTAATGTCAACTTGGGTGGGCTGGGACCAAGACGGTATGATTATTAAAAATGAGTAAACAGACCATCAAGTCATGCAGAAAGCCTGTTTACTTAAGGGTGATTTCTTCTTAAATTACTTTCACGGTTGTGATTTGTGGATTAAGGAACGAAATTGTAGCGCGTTACTCTGGATGGAAAATGGCGCGGCGGAGATGCAATGCGAGTATTTCAATTTGGAAATGGTTTGCAGATCTTTTGAAGTAGTATCAGCCCTTGTCCTTTACTTAGAAGACACAATTACAAAACTAATTTCAATTTTTATAGCAATTCTCTATTAAACTTGCTGTTTTTCCAGCGGAAAAAAGAATTTATTTTGCATAAAACATACCATATACATATGCAGTAGTGAATTGGAACTCAATTGTTTGCTGAAAAAAGTAAATTACGCCAGACTTTTCAATTACTTACGAAATATCTTCGAAAGAATTTTTATTGAAACAGACTTTGAAATCTATTTTGATTTCATACAATTCAGAATTCTTAGAACATATTATTATCAATTTTGATTCAGTGATGTCGTATGAGATATGATTATATGAAAATGCATGATTACCTTATTTACACAAAAGGTAGTTAGGTACTGTGTCTATACCAAGAATATTAGGTCCACAGCCATGTTGATTTTTTTCTTAGAAGCTGTTGTTGAGAGTATTCCAATATTTCAAATAAAAATTTTTCAAGTTATATCGATATTTTATAAAAAAATATTTTTAGTATTTACATAATAGTCGGTGAAGAAATTGCAAAGTAATATGTGAAAAGTAGTCGCGAAAGTCATAATTATTGATTTTTCATTAATTGACAAAAAACATTTTAAAATTTTTTTAATAAAGTAATAAAACAATGTTTTGTAAGCATTTATTTATGTTCATATACATATATGTATGTACGTGTGTATATGGGTGATTGCATTTAAAATCTACACATTGTTGGACTCGACCATTTTTAATTTGCATAAAATTTTGTGGATATTTTGATATATCATTACATGAAATTCTGTCTAAGGATTTTGGAAAAAAAAATTGTTTAATATTAACGTTGAATGCCATAATTTTAAAGAAAATTTTCGTGAATAACTTGCATGTAGAAATCCATTTGATGGGAGAGAGCTTTCAAATGTCGGTCACCGGTTAAAACTTTCTTAACTTTTCAAGTTTCATTTTTAAATATCTCGAAAACGGTTGAAGGTAAAAATTTGGTTCTTGATTCATTTGAAAAAAGATACTTGAGGAGGATATATTTTAAAAAATTGTTGTTTCCAAAATTCTTGGTGGACGCGCAAGAGAGTCAGTCTCATTTCCCATCCTATCCCAAATTTATCCCTTAAGTATTTGACTGAATCTGATAATTTTCACTCTACTGAAGTCTTAAAGTTCTAACTCATATAAAAATCCATGTTATATTAGCGTTGGTCTACGCAGTAAGCAAAATGTAAAGTGAGCATCAAGTCACTTTTTGGTATATGTTGAAAAAAATGTTTTTTGAATTTTTGGAGAGTTTCTAGGTATGAAAAAAACTTTGAAGTTTTTCCAGTAAAACTCACATTTCCATGAAAGGTATTATGTTTTTCATAGATAAAAACGTTCTGAAAGTTCAAAATTGTTTAAATGTGAAACAAATCGCTATTTATTGTAAGTCATATTTTCTGAATGAGTTTTGCCTTCGAATTAGATGGTGTTTTCAAAAGTTTTTTCAAACATTAACTGTTTACATTGCTATGAGGGAGCACTATGGATTGAGGTACTCCTATTAAAAATAGTAGAATGAAATTAAAATACTACTATGAAATAGTACTTGAAAAGGATACAAAATAAATATATGTACATAAGTAAATAGTAGAGTAAATAATCATACTATTGAATATGAACTATATGAAAAGTTATAAGCCTTAAAGGAAAAATTATTTAATAGCACGATATAATATTTAAAATAAACGTTAAAAAACTAAAGAAATTAAATTAGTTTAAAAAATATGTCGCTGTTTAACTAAAATGGTATATGTGGAAAGATGCAGAATAGGGTAAAATTACAAACAGAAAGCGACTTCTATAATAGGGCTATTCGGTAAAAAGGGACATAATATTATAAATTCTTCAGTAGTAATTTGTACGAAAATACACACAATGTAATGCAAATGTATACCCACCTGAATTAATATTTATTAAGATTTAATTTAACAAAAAATTGATTATGTTAAGGAATTATAACATAAACACACAATTTAATGGTTTTAAGTAAATATATGCACTTGATACAAATAGATTAGGACTATAGATGTTGTTTAAAGATGTACCAACATAACACCATACGTTGTAGTTTTAAATGTTATTATGAAGCACATTGAAGATGAAAAAACAGAATGTACGTAGTATTGGAAAGTTATTTGATGTTAATATCCGCGTAATATTCTCACTAATAAAGTGGCCGTTCCCACTTTGACTGAAGCATAAAAGAGCTTTACGACTATTTTATCTTTTGCCCGAACTGCCAGCAGGCGAAACGCGCAGTAAAATATTCATTACGCGCCACGATATTTGAATGATAGTCACACTAGAGGCACACTTTCATATATCAGCGCCAGCGGGGAATAAAAGCATTCATACTAACGAAGCAAAGGCAGAACGTCCTTAAGAAGTCTGATATACTTAGCCTCTTACTTAGACTTAGACAATAGCTAGATTTGTTGCTCGCTTTATTAGCTAGAATGCGCCAGAATAATTGCCCCACCATTTATATGCTGTTGAGCGAAAATTATTGCGTTTAATAAGGGGACTATGCCACACTTTATAGCTCTATTAGTTTATCGATTTTTTGGTCGGCGAATATTTTCCTTTGCGTAAAAAACATGCAATGTCTGATAAAGGGAAGAAGAGAGCTGCTGTTTGTTCACATCAAGTTCAGGTAATTATTGTATCACCTGAAGTGTCCCAAGGGAATAAGGAACGCTTTTAAACTGGCCGGGCGGCAACCCGATGGGGTTAATTGAGTTTATTTTTATTTTTAAACCAAAAAAGAAACGAGCTTCAATGGGCTGCTAGTTGACGATAAATGACACGCAAACTACGAGGCTATAAACCTCTTTAATAAATTTGAAGATCTTATGTATGTACCTACATCTGTGAAAGTTTTTCGATAGGCAAAGATACTTTCGTTTATAATTTAAGGGTAAGAAAAATCGTTGTAGCTGTTAAAATTCGTAATACTTTAAATACTTCATTAATTATTATCGATTTCTAACAAAAATAAATGTATAAGAAATATTTAGATATGATTTTCTATAAAAATCACACTTTGCAGAAAAGTAGTTTAAAAATTATCTGATTAACTATTCTTAAAAAGTAACAAATGAACTTGACGGATACGAATATTAATAATAAAATATTAATTATTAGATAATACTGAAATATAAAAAGAAGGTTCGATGGTCACAACAACGAAAAAGATTATACAAAGTTTCATAGAACTGACTTTGATATGCCAGAAAACTGTCTATGAGTTTCAGTCATGAAATAAGTATACCTACTTCTATCTTACCAAAAGTTATGAAACTTTGCACATAATGTACATACATATGTTTAATTTTGATGACATTACAATGTGGTCGTGTTTGTAGGTGGATTCTACCTACGCATACCCCGCTATCCACCCACGATATTAAAAGAGTTTCCTAAAAAAAAACTTTTTTTTGGCAAATTGATGTCTTTCATTGATTCAAAGATTTTCCTTTAAAATAATTAACAATTTCGTAAATTTAAAATCATAATAAAAGTGCATATGTTTTTGGTTCCATAAGCAGTACCAGTTCGCTTAATTTCATTATATATTTAACTAAAATTTATAAACTTGAGTATTATAAAAACTTGTTTAAATAAATTTAAATAATGGTTATTTATGCTTAGTGATGGACCAAACGAAAGTATGTGATTTTAAATTTAACTTGCTTTCGCTCCTTAACACAGAAAAAAGTGTAGGAAAGCCGTCGTTAAAAACTGAGCTGGGAAAAAATGTACTACTAAATATAAAACTTATTTATAAAACGGCGCTACTTTATAAACAAGTTTTATATTTAAGAAATACATTTTTCCCCCATTTATCTAGAAAATGTTATCCCGATGTGAGTTTTTAACATAGCTGCTTCATTTTAATGAATTTTGATCTTTGTTTCGATGGAATATTTCAACATAGACAAAGACAAAGTACTTACACCAATGAAAAAGTTATCTTCTTATTTATGAAACTAACATTGGATTAATAGAGTTGTGGTTTGAACCAATGAAAATAAATATATGTATTAGTTTTAAAAAATAAGGTTTTTGGATTTAAGAACATTGACATTAATTTAAAAAAAAATTTATTTCTTGGTTTTAATATAATTTCTTCATGTCTTCTAAATATTCGATTATATTGGCGCTAAGTTATAATGCATTTTCATTAAAATTAATGTAGGTACTATTTCTTTAAAGACAGTATACCTTTGTTTCTGAATGTATGTTCTTGCCTGTATCTACTTATTATAGGATTCACGATTTGTTGTATTTTGTATTGCATTGCTGTAGCGAGTTGTTTCTATGGCAAGTTATTTTTTTAAACATTTTACAATAAAATACAACAAATCTGTGATACAACGAAGGCTTTATTACAAGGACGTGCATATGTATGTTTGATACGTATGTTCAACATCTTTACTACTAAAGTCTAATTACTCTTCGAAGGCAAATTTAGTGATAAACTTTAATACAGCAATTTGACCTCAATTACTTGCTGAATGACAAGTACATAAACGTGTTGGGTCAATTACAATTGTACAAGCAACTCTTACCTGGTACAATTAGATCTCGATATTTACCCATTCCAAATAAATACGCCTAATTTGCTGGGTTATTTGTCCCCACCTCTTCACACAAATGCTTTATTTCGCCGTGTGATATTTGGTCTTGTTTATTTGCAATAACATTCACATATGCGACTGCTCTGTCTGTTTCTTTGAATCAACAGCTGCGTCCGTACGTTTTTGGAATTCGTAATTTAACATTGACTGGATCTAATTCCAAAGTTAATGCTAATTAGCACAGCATAAGTGTTTATCTAAACTTTCTGAAGAATTGCTCAATTTATGGAATAAATTATGAAAATTTTCGTATTTTCTCTTGTAATTATGTCGATCTTTTGGGCTCATTGCTTAAATTAAGGCACACAATTTCTTCTCACTTATGTGTTTATGAGGATGGTAAAACATAGCAGTGTAAATTAAATAAGTGGTTTGACAATATTGAGATGCAAGATAAATGGTTTTATAACATCGAGAAATTAATTGAACGTTATTATTTTGCTTTTCTTATACTTTAAAATCATTTTAAAAATCTAGAAAAATTGTAAAGAAACATATTCTTAACCGGCACAAAGAAAAAAGTCCTTAAACACGCGACTTTCAAATATTTTCGAGGTCTTATCACTGAAATTTCTTCAAATTAAAATAAAAGAATGATTAAACATTTTGAAGGGGATATTGGACGAACGAGCAGTCAAAATTTTAATTTTTTAATAATAAATATTTTGAAAGAAGGGCAATTCCTAGGATTTTTCAGCCAAAATTACAGACTAAATATGATATTTTGTCTGTGTTAAAGGTAATAAATAAACATGTAATTTACATATGAAATTGTATATATGTACATAACAGACGCTTATAAAACTCAAGGTAAATTCAACATCGTTTCATGGCCTCTTTGAAACATATCTTGTTTTATGTCAGCTTAAACGTTTTTTGTTATGCGTTTTCAAAATAAGTAATTTAAATTAACATTAGAATCTACTTTTGTTTGTGTAATACATACCTATATATAATTATGTATTATATGAGTTTTTAATTTATTTATTTATCTAAGCATAATACCAAGTAGTAAATAACTTTGATTTAAAATATCACAGAGAGGTGAAACACTGAAATACTAAATACGTATTTGAGATTATGGGATAAAACTGCGTGACAACACTTGAGTAAATTTGGTATGTAATTAATTTTTTATTAAATACTAAATATTGAAAATAAAACAACTTTAATAAATAATAATAAATAATCTTAATTCAATATTTAAATTGAATGGCAAAGCAAAAGATTTCAAGGAGTTTGAATTAAACTAATGAAACTAATAATGAAATATAGCCTTTAGTGTTGATCAATTAAGTTCGTTTAAATACTTGCAGCAATTATATTAACTTGCAACATGAACTGAAACATTTTACTATTAGGCGAAAGTAATTAAACGCACCAATGTGTTCATCATATCTAATCGGTTTTCATGAAAATTTTCTAACAGTTCATTGAATAATTGCCAAAGTCTACACTGTCCATTCGAATCACAATCATTCCATGGTATGATTGCTTTGCATTACACCAAATAGCCGCCAGGCCGTTTTCTAACCGACCTCAATTGCAATTTCTGATACTCTCTGTGCAGGCAGAGCAAATTTGTAAATTAGTGTTCGGAAGGCTTGCTTAATGGACTAACTTCGACGTCATCGAACAGTCTATTAAGCCCTGATGGGATTATCCATTAAATTGGTTAAACACATCAAATTCCCCCGCAATTAATACATACTTTCGTTATACTTGTAATAAAACCGATACTCCTTCAGTACCCGATACTTTTGGCACAAATTAATTTAATTAATTATTCTAGCAAATATAGGGTAGGGGCAAACGAAACAGACTTGTTTTATCAGACGTACAATTAATTTTGAATATTTATTGTGTATTCTTAATTTAAAACTTTCCCCAAACAAAGAAGTAATTTTCAAGTCTGCATTGTTTCCTTTTAGTGTGCGCACACGTACCTCCTATTACGGTTAATTTAGGAACTATTTAGAGAAATTCCAGCTACGGATTATGAAAACCCTTTGTTCCTGTCTGATTAAACTCTAAACGAATCCGAAAAGATTTTTGAACCTCCAGGAAAATATACACATATATTCAACAGTATAACTTCCGTTTCTTGCCTTACCTTACGCTTAAAGCATGCGAAGAACTCCGAAAACAATGCAAACTTGTTTTCTTTTAGGGTAAATTAGTAACAACTTTCGCTGGTTTTAATTAAATAATCATTTCGTTTGTTGGAATATTTCTCATTTAATTTTGCCAATTTAGAGTTTAGAGATTTCATTTGTCTTACGTTTGGAAAATTTATAATCTTATTTAGTTGTGGTCATGTCTTAAATGATATAAAGTTTTGATGTTACGAGGCCTGCGCTACACCCCACCGAACCGGAGATAGCGCAGCAATTATGTAAAAAACAGTCTCATAAAATGTGTAATAAATCCGGGATTAATAGGAGTGCGTTCTTATTAAAACTTTATTAAAGTATCTTGCCCTAGTAAAAGTGTAATTGTCTTGTTGGAGGCCTTTTTAAAATTTAGATTTAATGTTTAGCAGGAAAACAAATAAGAAAATTCAGAGCATCAATTGTAAAAATTTAACTTTTAACGCTTAAGCAAAGAACTTATATTTAATTACACATAAACATAAGGTTTTAGATTTAACGTTTCCTTCCTTCTTTTCTCTATCTCAGGAATGAAACTTTGAACTAATCATGCGAGACAGTAGTGAAATTGAAAATAAAATCCCAAATTACAATTAACCTTAGAGCGTTTATAACATAGTGAGTTTAACCTACATACACTAATTGCTAACTAGCAGTTTATTTCCTGCACTTCTGACGGTATTGCTTTTCGAACGGAACTATTTTTATATTATAATATAAAATATACATATACAATTTATCTTACCTACATATAATAATATGGCATTTTTCCCTTTTCCACTTTATCAAAATTTTTCAGTGAGGCTAGTTAATCAACACTTTTAAGGCTGATTTCCAAGAAAGTAAAGCAGTTTTAATTTTGTTTTGTACTTTTATTTTTAGCTCAAGCGAAAGTTAGCGAATAATTGTCCAATTTAATAAAATTTTAAAATGAATATTAATTTATCCAAATAATTTCGGTTGTATATAGTAAAAACAAATTACTTAATCTGATAGACCCATATTGAATGAAGTATGTTCATCAAAACAAACCAGAACGCTAACATTAATTATTTAGTAATGAAATTTGTGGGCAAATCGAGATTTCAGTTAGAAATACAAACTCCAAACAAAATAATTTGAAAATTTAATTCAAACGTCATAGTATTTCTATGTTTACCTACATATTACATTTGTCTGTAAAACGTGAATATATTCACTTATTTAGAGACATAGAATTAGTAAGTCATTATCCAATTGTTGCATGTTTTCCTCCTACACCGATTTAACTAGAAAATTCCAATTGTTGGTAGATTGATAGCCGCACATTAAAAATCGATGACAATTTAAAGTTATAGAGCTCATTTCACGAAATTTACGTCGTCCAAGGAGCTTCTGGAAACCTTATGGAGCAAAATCATTTCATTATAGTTACAAAGGCTTTGAATAACTATTGGTTGTATACTAGGTATATATGGATATGTAAATAAAAATTTTATAGGTATCTATATGAAAATATATGTAAAACGCACATCCTCCTAAAATTTCATGATTTTGAAATATTATTATTTATATATAATACTTCAAAAAGTTTTTATATCAAAATTACAAAAATTGTTTTCTGACAAACAAATCTCCCTAATTTTTTCTACTGATTTTTACTAGTTAATTTTAGGCAATTTTTAGTTTTATATAGGAATAATAATTTAATAACCACTTTTGGCTCAATGTTTTCTGAATCACTCTATCTCATCTACATAGTTTTAAGATTATAGAACGCAATTAGCATAAATAAGGAAAACATAAAATAATAAATTTTAAGGTAGGGGAGACCGAGGAGAGTTGTAACAAAGTCAATTTCTCGAAAAGTGTGACCGTTAGCCAACTAGCGACGTCATGCATTTATTGCTTTTTCGAGGCACCATTTGATACAATTCGCGACGGCAGCCTGCGGAGAATGGCTATGTGTATATGTGACTAATGTTTAGATAGCCTATTATTCGATACGTATTAAGTTAGTGCTATTGTGAAATTATTTCTAACATGCATTGCCATATCAAATTTCATATCATGATATTGTTTTTTGCGTTCGCGTCGTGTTTTGAGATTACGAGCCATTTTTCAAACCAAAGCACAATTTTTTGCGCCTAGGAGAGTTGAAACAGCTTGTTTCAACTCTCCTCTTTTGTTTTTTTTTTGTTCAACAATAATGTTTGGTGCTGTGTCTTTGCATGTTAAGTTGTTATTAATTGTTTCAGAATGCGAAATCAATACGTGCTGAGGACCCGATAGGGGCATGGCTAGGATAGAAATCTATGAACTAGCCTATGAGGAGGTAAAGTTAAGAGCACAGAGTCTTCGAAATGTTTCATCTTCATATAATCTGAACCAAAATTTCACTGTTTCGATTTATTAAAAAGAAACAGGCTTTCTAGGCTAACCTAACTTATTTTTATTAATAAAACTTCTTTTGTTCACCAAACATAGCGTTTAAATTAAATTTACTTCTTTATTATCCCCAAATACACACCTGTTACAACTGACCTCGACACCTGTTTCAACTTACCTCGGTACTAGGAGAGTTGTAACGCAGGGAGTTGTTTCAATATTTTCCGATTTTCTCATAGACATTGATTTTATCTTTACTTATTTTTATGTATGGTTTACGTAGTGTATAGAACTGGCTATATTGAGTTATAAAGTTCATAGAGATAGGACTTTGTTTGACTGAGATATGCTAGCAAACGTAAAAAGTGTTACAACTCTCCTCGGTCTCCCCTATACAAAATTTTGTGTTGCAAGATTTGGCGCTATTCAACCTAAATTAAATAGAGCGTTTAATAAGGAGGCAAGCGTTGATCAAATATACTTTTAGACGACACATTGTAACTAAATCATAGGACCTTTAGACTTTCGTCCTAAATGTAATTTCGTGAATTTTCAGGTAAGTTTCATGAATTTCTACACTTAATAACCAAGATTCAGAAAGGATATTCTTCCCCTGCTTCCTCCGACGTACTCATACACCTATGAGTCCCTACATGAGTTTATTGGGTATAACAATCTCATAAATCGTCCTAATGTGACGAATTATAAAATTTAAAATTTTTCATAACACGCCCTTTAAAACAATTATAGTTAAAGGCTTTTCGTTCTTCCTGTCAATTAAGTCATTGTACATTCATATGACGCAGGTTAAAAGTTTTCAAATTTATGGACTCATTCCGAACAAAAAGGTATTATCAGTACAATCAAAGTTAAATTCGTATTATTTCCACATGTCTGTTAATGAACGACTTCATTTCATTTCTTAAAATAGAATTTATACATATCAGAGTACTTTATTATATTTATAATTGTTTGGAAAGTTTTAAGAGGGAATGAATGCTTTGATTAGTAATTTCACCTATATGTACATTGTACTTATTTTTGTCTATTTTATAGGTATAGTTTAAATAAACTTAAATACTACTATACTTATTAATTAATTGTTCTAAATCCCGATTTGAATTGGCTTACGTAACAAGTGTTTATAAAATTAATAAATACCTATAAGGTTGTGGCATAAATATTTGTAATTTAAAAATTTTCCTTTTTCTGAAAGAAAGTCTTAAAGTATATATTAATTTAAGGTATCGATAAAGGCGTAGAGGGCTAGAATATCCGTAAATTTTGAAATATGTAAATTTTGTGCATTTATTGATCCAATTTTTAGAAATATGAAATTTTCTGAGCTATTAATAGTAGTAGAATTAAAAAAACAATTATTTACAAATAACAAAATATTTTTTTTAAAGTAGAACCATCTTTAAAAAGCAGTGAAAAACATGTTGGGCCATGCTTAGTGTAGGGTTTCGTAGTGTTACTGCAAATGATAAAATGGATTCAAAGACGTCTTAAAGAGGCTCTAGTAAGTCTTGTTATTTTTAAAAGTAGTTTCAGTCTATGTGCTAGAATTCTAGATTTTCTCAGATTTTTTTCCGAAATTGCGTTCAGGGTGATATCTTGGCCGACACAAACCTATTCCAAAATGGCCAATTTGGAGTCGAATATTTCAAAAATGGGGCACAATTTTGAAAAACGGTTTAAGATACTTCATAATAATTTTAAATTCCCTTTTCAACGATACCCCACTCAATGGGGTAAGTAAACTTTTTTTGTCATCTCAACTTTTCATGTAGGGGACGTAGCCTTAAATTGTATTATTTTACAAAATCTTAATATATATCTTTGAAGCGGGTGTAATTATATGAATACGTGTACCAAATTTATATAGATTGCTCAGGAAGTACACGAGCTTATGTCGATTAATTGAAAATTGTGAAAAATATGTCACTTTTATATAAAAATTTAGATACGAAAATCGAATTTTTTTTTTCCAACTCGTCTCAATTTTTTTCTTTTCAATAGTTTTTTATTTCTTCGTGTACTTCCCTGACAAAATTAATCTAATTAACGAAAATATATCATTTTTTGTTCCAGGATTAACTTTAAGACATTTCTGCTGCGTGCAGTGGAGGCAGTTTAACAAAAACATGTTATGGCGCGGCAACTCGCGCGCCTCCATTTTGTATTTATTTGACTAATAAAAATTTTTTTATATACATACTTTAATTCGTGCCTAATAATACCTAAAATATTTTTAAATGTTATTCATTTTTTTATATATAAATAATGCCAAATATTTAGGTCGAAAGTAAGCTTTAAAGTGGTGTCTTCCCTACAACTTAACGAAAAAAATTTAAAAATACTGTGCGGGATTGGGGATTATGGCGAAAATTACGACAAAATTATTTTGTTTGATGCGAAAACACTCCAACCCGTACTGCCCAAATTTTTCCTACTAATCTCCCAAAAATTTATGGTACGATAAACCAAGCGGATTTACCTAAAAGTGTTGTGCAATTCGCGTTTGGTCACACAAATTAAAAAGTCTTAAGCGTAAAGTGGTGGAATGCTTTCCTATTTTTGGGATTTTTTTTGTGTTAATCTAGGTTTATACATTTAATTAAGTGTTTGTTTGTGAGGTGGCTCTTTAAATAAATATCGATGTTTTCTCCATAAAAAAATTCGGTAGCCTTTTCTTAATAAAATATGCCTAAAAAATTTAATAGATTCATAACACAAATAAAGTTTTTTACTGCATTGTTTAAATAATAAATATAAATATAATATTTATCTTCGAACAAGAAATCTAGCATTCGAGACGGAACAAAAAAAGCCTCGTTATAAGTTTCCAAGAAGCGGAAAACTGCATATTTTTTGCATGATATCCCAATGTAAGCTACTGAATTTTCAACAGATTTTAACGAATGTAGCATAATTTCTAACAATGTTTACATTAAATATTAGTAACTTTTCTACTTTGTGAAATCGGGTCCTAAAGGCTATCAAATTAATTACGGTCATTTCTAGATTACTTTAGAGATATGAACAGAATATGTTTCAAGAAAATTATAGAAATAACAATTTTTGAAATATTAAAATAAGTATACATATAACTAACATATAGACAGTTGTTAATTTTGAAGTTTCTATTATCCAATATGTTTTCATCTTCAGAAGTTAAATGTATTGTATAAGTTTAGATAGCAAAATTTAAAATGAAAGAAGCACTTTTCTGAGCTATTTTTTAAAATAAGTATATAAATGGCTTAGGATCTTCCATTTTCTAAAGTTCTTAATTTTCGGTGTTTGAAAAGTAAGTGAACTCGATGAGTTAAATGAACATTTTTCATACTCAAAATGCTTTTTTAAATTGAAACAATTTGCCATCAGTTACTGTGGGCTGAAATAATAGGCTCCAAAAGTGACAAATCCATTTCAGCGGTACGCTTATCACTCGCGAAAACTATACCCCACCTTAGGTAATAAATTGCTTCAAGTGCCTGTCTCTTCGGTTTGGTCTTGAATCATTCTTAATTACTGCTTATGACTTGCAGAGTACCCGGGATTATAGCGATTAATCTGGCATTGTTTCTTGCGTAGATTCTTCCCAAACAGATTCGTCTAAAATGGTCTTTACTGGCATGAAATTTCAAAAAAGATCTTTTTTGATAAATGGTTGTCTGTTCGAAGAAACACCGATAAAGCTTCGGGATTTCGAACAAATTTTGAGATATTAAATACTTTAAATACCAAGAAGTTTACCATATTTTGATGAATAGAAGGTGCTTTGTTTCAGTTTTGATTGGAGAATGCCCAATTAAGGTGTATAATAACTTTGCAGCTTTTTGTTTTCCCTCTTAAAATTACCTTCTTGAGCCATCAAAAACGTGTGTCCAAATTAACCATAGTTAAGAGTCCTATTAAGAATTGAATCATTTACTTGGTTTTATTTTCTTCAAAATCATTTTTTCTACGTGAACTCTAATAAACGTGATATGTACATTGTACAGTACACCGCCAAAATAGTAAAACCACTAATAACATTTTCAATTTGCCAACTTTGAAAAAAAAAAATAACTTATTAATTTCGTTTTATTACTGAGATTATTTTCACGGAAAGTGGTTAATTAAATTTTGTCTTTTTTCATTACCAAGATTACCTGAAATATGAAATTTCACAACTTTTGAGAATAGTTGCGGGTATTTTTGCGATGGCTTATTTTAATAAATATGTAGCAAATGGTGTCCTAATTAAACGCTTTTATTTTTAGAAATAAAAATGGCGAATACATTATAATCGACAAATTTTTAAGAATTTCCTTTAGGAGAATATTAAGATCATTCAGGATCGCTTAGTAGTTTGCTTTAATGTTAAATTACATTACATGATGGTACTAAATTGGTCGAAAACACCCGATGTTTAGTTTATTATAATTTTAATTCGAATTTTTTTGAACATTGTAAGCGTTTTAAAATATGTCAAATGAGTTTTAAGCATTCGATTATGCAAACATTTTTTTCATTTAGCTGCAGACTCTGTAGCTGCAAGAAGTAATTATTTAACACATATTCATAAAAGCTTAAAACCCCACGCTGCGATGCAGAAAAATTAAATTGTCCGAAAAAGCGAATTTTTAAACTAACCAAATTGACAAAATTCAATAAATCTGACGAGCTGTGTTTTTCGTTATCCTGTTGGAGTTTTATTGATTGTTTGTAATTGAGCACTTTAGTAAATCTAAAGGTTCAAGTTTTTTTACTTGTATCATTTTTGCAATACGATCCAGAATATCGAATATATGTATTAAAACTGATGAACCTTTTTCGGAATTTAGAAGATTCATTTTACTTTGGATGTTTACCCATTTTCTTCTGGCCTGCCCTATAATCATAATCAGAATGTATTCAAGGAATCAATTTTTAATGATGCCTACATTAAGTCATATTTGTGTTCACTATTGCGGGGGGTGAAAATTGAGATACGTACCCTATCTCCTTGAATAAATATTATGAATATAATCTAAACTGAATAGTACACACATAAATAGACCCTTTGTACACATACTAGTTCATATGCACGAATACTAGCCGACTTGTTTGTAAGGAAACATTATTTAAACATTGGAAAAGATTTCTTTCTTCCCTTAAAAGAATAGTTAAAGACACAATGTAATCTGAATGCTCAAAGCTGCTTGGGCCGAACATAATATTTTCATTTTAAATATTAAATAATGTATTCTTTTCTGAACTAAAAGCAGACAGACTGAAATCTCAGATGAACAATTCAAGTGACCCGCCTATAAAGAATGCGATTTGACACGGTGGGAATAGTAAGGGCAAACAAATTTCCTGGATTTTGGTTAGGTAGGTATGTGCCAGGGGGGATTTACAGTGTTATATTTTCCTGAAGGGTCAGTGGATGTCTGATATTCATGCATACATTCATGATAATCTTCCCTTTCTGATTAAACGAGAGTTTTGACGGCTTCTGATAAAGGAGAACATTTGAGTTGACGTAAGGACTTCGTTGTGATTTTGATTTCAAAACAGTTGTTTGACCTTCCTTTTATTACGAGAATTGGTATTTCTAAAACAAATATAAATCGAATCCTCTTAGTTCGAATTTATGGATACTTTGGGAGCGTAGGTTCGAATCCTACCGACTGCGCCATGTATTATATTTAAACGACGGTGCTCAACTTTAGACTGTGTATTTCGGTAGTTCTTACATGGCTGACTTACTGACTAAACTTACAGCTAAGCGATATCTACTTACAGCTAACCGGAGTGTACATTTGTGGTAGTTAGTTACACTATCCTACATCATTCATATAAATACAACAAGTTGTTGAACAATAATAAATTTAATAATATAAATTAAAGTACTTATAAATCTAATTGTCAAACAAATAAATTAAGAGAAATATCTAATACAAAAAAACTTCTACCGGCAGTAGATAAGCGAAGTTGTAAACTTTGATGAAAATTTAAGTAATATCAGCCAAATTATTCACGAATAATACTTAAATTTCTCTAATAAGTATCGATTAGTAGAGCGAATATTATTATTTAAAAGCGATTTTGTTGAACTGTTGCCATTATCCGAGGTTGTTATTCAGAAAGTTATAATAATGTTTTAAACATGCTCTTAAAATTAAGAGAAGTTAACAATTATTAATTAATTAAAATTAATTAATAATCATTAGGGCATACTTAAAAGTGCGCAATTTGGCTTCACTGGATTGGATGGATGTATCAAAATATATTTGCATTTCAAATTTGCTTATGTTATTGTAGACATTCATAGATTGATTTAAGAGTTTAACTTTCATACAACCAGTTGATTGTTGAACTTTAATATAGGACACTTGCGATTGTTAAATACATAATGTCCCTTTATTTTTTATACATATGTACAAAATGGAAAATTAATGTACTTACATATAAGTTCTTTATTTAATAGAAAGTTAATCGACAAATCTTAATAGTGCTAGAAACCTGTTTAGCAGATTTTCGATATTTTAAAACGATTAGTATATGTTTTGCGTTTTTAAGAATTACCTTAGTTCCTTAAGTACAAAAATGGTAAATTTCAGCTATTTATATTCTTCAAAAAATCATTGAAAAGAACAAATTATCCTAAGAGCTTGTATATTGGTTGAAGAAAAGACGTATAAGCCAAAATCCGGTCAACTACTCAAAAATATTGTATTTCCTAACAATTTCAATTTTATAGAAGATATTTGTGTATGTAATGTAAGATTACTATTTGAAATATTAAACATTTGTTGTTTAATAATATCAGAATAACCTTTTATAGCAAAATTTACTATCATAGGAACATTCACATTTATAACAATTAGACATTTTGTCTATAGGTATAAGTTAATTTTAAGAAATATTTCAAATATATTTTTCGGACTTCTAATATTTTTTTATGATAGCCTTAATAACTTTGTGTATTTACATAATTTATTTAGTTTCTAATTTTTAACTTTAGTAGGCAACCAATTTGTATCACAAAATGAAAGCCTCAATTTAACTACATAATATAATATGGGAATAATTTTCTATGAGGTTCTGATGTCAGCACAACACTTATTACAAATCCGCGTTACCAGGTAAAGTATGAAGTACTTTTCGTACGAAATTATTTGTAATCCTTGCTAAATGGGACTTAACCAAATAGAGTCTATCGCTGGAACAAACTTAAATGCTTCCCTCCAATCAAACAATTTATAATCCTACATTTGGCGTCAAAATCGTGTACCGAAAATTTTGTCAGAATGATAAGCACGTAAAAGGGAAATTGCTGTTTAATAGCCACTATAATTTCTAGCTGGTAAAATCACATATTGCGTATCATGAATACGTGTGCAGGTCGGAATTGAGGTGCAACTTGTTGAGCGCAAAAGATGCTTATCAGCGCATGAAATATATCCCATACGAGTGTTGGGATTGTATTTTCTAAGGATTAACTTGACTTAATTACACTTCAAAGGAGCGGAGGGTCGCTTAGTTTCAAGGGACACATTGGCATCGTGGGTATGTGGCAGTTAAAGGGATATTTTTAGTTCTTCGAGCATTATCTCTTTGATGCTCCTGCAACTGTCGTAGAAACCCCAGAATTGGCAAAAAAAGGATTAGGAAAATTTAAATATGGCTTACGGATCCGGTCAGTGACGAAGGTCTTGCTTAAATCACACTATTCACTTCAAATCACTCAAACTTTGCAATTGCAATACACCACCTTTTGAACTTTATTTCAGATTTACTCTAATATTTTCGTTTTCAACTAGTAAGCACTACAAATTCACAGAACCACTTCCTAGATGGATACTATTTATGGGCTGCAACTGTGTCCTCTTGGTTCGGTTGATCCTGACTTTGTGTGATGCAGCTTTTAAGTCGCTCATGTATTTATAGAAATTCAGGATTTAAAAGTGTCCTTACAGGTGGCGTGTGCGCCAATTTAACGGACACTAGCAGCGGAGCTTTCCGCGAAAGCTTAACGTTTTTTGATAGCCCTTTCTAACGATGAGACCGTCTTTTTGTCCCCTCCCTGTACGAGCACATTTCCTGTCCACGTTGTGGGAGCCGGCATCGACTCCCACGCACCGGAATAAGGGCGGGACTTCTCCCCCCTTAAGGTTGTGGGCTTTAGCTTCAACCCCTACCCAGGTCATGAGCTTTTCACCCCCGCAAAAAAGGAAATTTATGAAATAATGAACCACTTGTGGCTTTCGTCGCGTGCAGCTGTTGAGTTTCAATAAGGAAAATGGAAAGCGGCCTTCTTATCCGAGGACAATAAAGCTCGCGTTAAATCTTAAATTTATTTACAGCAGCACATTCAGCGATTAAATACAGTTAATTCTTAAAATATGATTTGGACCTTGTTTTTGGCATTTATACAATTATTTTTTGTCATTTCTAGGAGTAGGTAGAGCTTATTAAAATAAAGATGCTCCATAGGCTTTACTTACAAATATGTGCTGATTGGCACTCAAGGCTATAAGAATCATACCGCCTTTCTAGTGAAGTATTATTATACAGGGTGTCCCAGTTGAGAAGGATTCATGCCCCAAGATCCTCATGTAGTATACATACTTACATACATTACATATATTTCGAAAACTCGTCTGCCCTTTTTGGAACTGACGCTCTGAAATTATTCTATGTTATAGTTGCTTTTTCGCTCCCCGTGTTGCGCGGGCCATACCTATTATTATTTGACTTAAATTTAAATATGATAGTTCTCAAGTATCCCAA
Source organism: Eutolmus rufibarbis (assembly GCA_963920795.1). Lineage (NCBI taxonomy): Eukaryota > Metazoa > Arthropoda > Insecta > Diptera > Asilidae > Eutolmus > Eutolmus rufibarbis. The sequence continues at coordinate 31,966,903 of OY987207.1, forward strand.
ATGCAAAGTATAATGAGTTTAAGTAAAAGCCAGCCAGTGTAGCATATATCTGTTGCTTAATTAATTTAAATCAATTATTCATATTTTAATTGCTTCAACGACCTTTGCGAGTATCTGAAGAACTTTTGTGCAAATATGAAGAATGCACACGTCACAAAATATTTCCGAAATCGCAATTTCTATTCAAAACGCTTCCCGAGCGTTATATTCCCGAGATAACATTTTTCCGAATCCCTCGAGTATTCCAGCGTACTCTAGCGACACTCATAGTATTCCAGAGCGTCCTATCGTGTATGCCTGAGTTTTTTAAAAGAATATTCTAGTCTTTTCTAGGAATACTTGGAATATTCCGATTTTAGTGGATTTGGAAAATTTCACATTACGCATTAAAAAAATGTGTTTTGGGACATTCAAATATCCCTAGATACTGGGATCTGAAGAATCTTTTGTCCTTAGAATATTTTGTTGGGCTTAAAGCATTCAAACTCTAACTTCTACACTTTTCTTTAGTTAATATTTAGGAATATTACAAAATTTAAAAATAATTTTATATTACTAATAAGTCGTTTATAATAATTTTATGCTGTATCCATTAAAAAAAAAAAATAATTAGTTGAGCTTACTTTTTTTAAACTATTTTTCAGATTTTAAAAAGATCTCAACGCAGAAAAATTGTACAATTTAATAGCTGGCTGAACTACGATTTGTAAATACCGACTCTAACTAAAATCTCATAGTAAATTCACGTAATACTATTTATTAATAGTGTGATTTTTTTAACGTAATGTTAACAGCTAATTTTACACTTGTTTTGGTATACACATTTAATATTTTTTGTACATATGAATTATTTTGTTTACGAGGTAGAATTAATTTTAATAATACTTTCTTTTTCTCAGACTCGAAAAGCACCCATTTGGTGCTTTCTGTGCGTGTTTTATTTTTATTTTCAATTAAGGTTTTCATGTGGGAATAAAACTCATAACACCGGAATGATATTTTCTCAGCCAACTATGGCACCCGAAGTCCCTGGAATCTTTTATGAATAAAAGTCACATATGACATTGTATTTCATTAAACTTCTAAAAATAGCAAAAAAATAAACATTTTTTGATAATTTTACTGGTGACTAAGTATAACTAAGAACGTTAGTAATACATACAATCTTTTAATTTAGTTTTGTGCATGTAAAGCAAATTATTCAAAGTATTTGAACAAAATATTTTTTTTTTTCATTTTATAATAAACTAAAACTAGATCCAATGTTTTGGTTATTTCTAGCTGATTTTTACACCACCACCGGTTAACATTTTTGCGCCTGACCTATTTTTTTTTATATTTTTCCTTTAATCCCTGAAGGGTTTAATTTCTTTTAAAGCTAAAATTTTAAAAATCGCGTTTAATTTGGGGGCTCTGACGTGCTTCCGCGCGTTTCGTTTCCTTTCGGTTCAGTTTTTGAATCGCATCAACCGTTCGTTCCCTGGAGGTCCTCAGTCCTGCGGAAATTCTTGCAGTTTTCGTTTCCGCTCGTTTCAAATTTACAGTCTAATTTACCGTTATTCTAGAAGCGTTCTCACAGTTTGCGAATTGTTTTCGGAGTGGGCGGACGGACTGCGGGCGTACTTCGGACATTTTAATGTTTAAATTACCCTTTGAAATAGCGCCGTTTTCGTTTATTCGGGATTTTTATTGTTAAATTACCTTAGGAAACCCTTTAAAATGGTGCTTTTATTCGCGGAAGTAAGCCGTAAAATGATCTAAATTATTTAAAATCATCAATTGGGTCGAAATTCTCGATTCGGCTAATTCGTGAATTTAAATTTCGGGTGTGAACTGTTTTTTGAGTTCGCGTCGGCTTTTAGTTTCTGAAAATTTCAAAATTAGTTTCTCAGGTAAATTGTATCTGTTTGAGGCTTTCGGTTGTGTTTTTTTTATGTTTTTATTATGGAATGAATGAATTAATATGAAAAATGTAAAATGATTTATTAATTAATTTTTATTTTATTTTTCTCCCTTGCAGGATGACCGCCACATTGGAAGAAAGTGAAGGTGATTTTGTGATTGTGTGCAACCGGCTGGTGAAAATTAAAATTTAATATAAAAAATTAAGAGCCGTTGAAGTGAAAGTGTCGCTTTTTTTTAAAATATTTGTCGCGAGTTGTGTTTCCGAACTGAAATAATTTTGTGGAAGTGTTTCACAGAAAAAATGGCCTGTTAAAAAGTGACATAAAAGTGTATGTGCCGTCATTTTTAAAGTGTTTCGCGGTTAAAAGATGAAAAAGAACAGGACGAAGCAAAGGGTAAGCCGAAATTTTGATTGTAAACCTTGGAGCTATTTCGCAGTGACGGTTTGTTTGCACTTTTTTACTCTAATAACCCTCAAGAATATGCCTGCAAATGGGCTTTTGAAAATTCGTTGCATTAAGAAAGTTATAGGGCTTAGAAATTCGACGCGTATAGGGGTGTAATTTGTAATCTAAAACTTTGAGCCGATTTTTTCTCGAAATCAGGTTTTTCAAATCGCTGTCCACGATATCTCATATTGTAGTGAATCGATTCACTTAAAACTTTTACAGCACCTTCAAATCGTACGTTTCACTTAGGGTTGCCATCCGTCCGGGTTTCCCCGGATTTGTCCTAGTTTAGAGGGCATCCGGGGAGCGTCCGGGGAAGGTTTCATTTGTAGACCGAGTTTTAAAAAATAAATAAATAAAAAAAATTTGGGCCGCCCGCGAGACACGCACTATGCTCGCATCGCATTATTGTTTAATATTTAAGAAGACTGAATTTAGTTTATTTTCTGCTAAAATAGGTATATTTTGTTATATAAATGACTGCTGATAAAAAGTAAAGCAGATAATAATTATAGAACTATAGCTAAAAGAGTTACCTCGAAAATTGTAAGACTGAATACTAGAATGGTTTTGTTTTCTTATTTCAAGAATTTAAAAAGCTGATTTATATAAACAATTTGTAACAAATTGTAATATGATTCTGTTTTGTTAAAATAATGAATGAATAAAAAAGGTGATTTATGACATTTTCAACTGTTTTTTATTACATTGAATATGTTTAAAAGATCTTGTTGACATGTCCGGCTTTCGGACTCTAAAATCCGGGGTTTTCACGCGTCTTGTCCTGTTTTCCAAATTTTAGAGATGGCAACCCTAGTTTCACTTTATATTGGCGTAACTTTCGTAACTTTCAATATTTTAATTTCTCGGCGATAGCCAACAGGTCAAAAATTAATAACAATTTGGAAATTTGTTTTTGTTTTTTGGACTGCACCGCGAACGCCTTAAATTTAACACGCCCTAGGGTGAACAATTTCTTTGTTTTTTAAATAAATTTACTATATTTTTGTACAAAAAGGATGTGCAAATATACATTGAGAAAAATAACAACAAGCTTCCAGTGTTTTGCTCAGGATGTTATTATATATTATAAAATAGGTACATCTTCCGAATGATCGCTTCTATTATATATTACTAGCTGATCAACCCAGTTTTACCCGGTGTATCATATATGTACGATTTCTGAAATGCTCAAATTTCATATTTCACACGGGGCATGCCGGCCGACCGCCCGTTTCGCTGCGAGCAATTAATAATTTTAAATCTGTGATATCTTCTAAGATATTCATTTTAATGATATGCTGTACATGTCAATTGTGATCTACATTAAATGCACAACGTATTTAATTGGATAAGGATTAATACTGTATTGTTTAAAATAGCTTCGTAAATAACCCATTATTTTTTAGTAATGTAAAAGATAAAAATGGTTACTGTGGGTTATCCTTAGGAGATAAATATATACCATCAGGGACTTTCCTGTAGACCTTTTTAAGATATACAATTCCGTAGTACCTACATTATTTTGATCTATCTCGTAAGGGTTAGCCAGTGTTAGCAATGTAAGCGCCCAAAAATATGGTTTTTACGACATCATTACAAATCTTTGAAATTCTCGGCTTTTCTCTATTATAATATACATATAATCCTTCCAGAAGAAATTCTCTAAATGATAGTTAAAACCGTATCAAAATCCGTTGCGTGGTTCAGAAAAAGTAAGCGGAGGAACAGACAGACGTAACAGCGACTTTGCTTTATACTATTTAGAGATTTGCTAAAATAATAATTAAAACTATTTCAGTTTTTACTGACGAAAATAATTGTAGTTACCACTCACTTTTTAGATAGATTTCATATGAATGAAATACTACCTGTTGCAGCCTATCTGATGAAAAGATTTCGGAAAATGACTGATCCCAAAACTCGTTTTAAAGGTCGCAGACTACAAAATAAATTTGTTTGTATCATACATAAATATATGTAGGTATATAATATATCTTGTTGACACGATAGAGGCCGTATTTTTTAATAAATTTTGATCAAACTTCTCTTATACGTTTATTTCGCCAATATCTTAGCTAAGTTCGTAAATGGAGAATTGGTCAAAGGGGTGCGGATATAGGGGCTACATGAGTTATATAAAAATGGTTTGGACTCGATATCTTTCCTATTTCTTAACCGCTATTGATCAAACTTAACGTACACATTGACAACATATAATTATAAGTCGTGTTATAAAATGTTGGTGATCGGTCAAAGGGCCTACATCAGTTTCTAAAAGTGATTTTGTTACCGCGATAGTTGCCGCATTTCTAAATGGATTTGGATCTAACTTTATTTATTGGCTTGATATCTAGGTCATATTACAAAATTGTAGGTTTTGGGGAAGAAGAAGGCGGACTTTCACTTACTCAATTAAATCAAATACGTGTATATACTTTGATTGCAATCGGAGCAGTGGTGTAGAATTGTGCAGCGAATAAACAAACAGATCCTACAGAAATAGAATAGCACAAAACATGTCCGACAAAATCCTCTAACTTACAGTGAAAATCCTAACAAAATCGCTTTAGCTGTTCCCGAGATTTGCCCAGACAAACAGTAAGACGAATTGTTTTACATCATGTAAATAACCATATGAGCTTATAAAAAAACAATTTTTTTGAAATTATCACGTACACTTCAATTTTAACAATCCAAACTTATACTATAAATGCAAGGTATATGGCATAGACTATGAAAATACATATGCATATACATATACGTAAATTAACCGTGTTCACATAGTTATTAAAATCTGTGCAAATTTCATGTTGATAGATTCATAAGTTGCCCGAAAAATCATCATTGAAACTCAGGCTCCAATTTTTGGTTACATTTGTAGTCCTCGAGGTATGAAAGGTGCAAAAATCAGAAATATCTTATAACCTATAGATAAATTTATACTTAACAATAATTTGAATATCTACCAATACAAAAGTAACAGAACTCTTCTACGATGTTCATCAATACTCCAATTACAAATCAATTAAGTAATCTAAAGGAACAACTGATGACAGTTGACTCGAAATTATGTCACAGAGAAACAGAACGTTGATTGATAAATGAGCAAGAGACAATTGAAAATATTCATTATTGATTACATATCGACAGAGAAAGAATTTCCTAACGAGGATATTGACAAAGTAATTTAATGCACATAAATCTGAGACCCTTCACACCATCCAAAGTTATCTTAATGGAGAATTAATGTGATTTCAGAATTGCATTTGCGTAAACAAAACCACTGATGAGATAAAATTAGCTATATGTTGTATTGAACGTAAAATCATGTTTTTCATGTATTGACAGGAACATTTTACAATTAATTATAATAATTAGGGCTATTTCCTTTTAAACTCAAGTGATAGTGAAAACAGCCATCGATGAATAATTTTTGTCGCAAGCATAATAATTGAAGAAATCATTTATAAAAATTGATTGTGTAGGTACAACAAAATACATTTGCCTCTCTTTATTTATCTTGTGTAAGTTCATCCAAAGAAGGTTGAAATATGCGATACTTTAAGGATTTCAATAAAAATTACCATCGTTTTTGTAGATGTTCAACGTAATATAACTTCCGATTTGAAATCCTTAAGGATACCCCTCTTTTGCCAATAGTTTAAAAACTAAGTTAACCATCAATTTATATATGAAACTTTCTTTTGTTGATATTTTTTTAATAAAGATTATTAAAAATAAATTAATATCTTTCAGCAAGAGACCGATGTCTCCGTCTCCCAAGGAGTATTCCGCATACTCAGGAAGACGCGATGAGAAATGTTTGAAAAATCACTACAGCATTACTGCATGAGAGACGCTAGACTCTATGTCTGTACGGGAAACGCTAGTATTCTAAACAGAGATTTACACTTACGGATCGAGTCTCTACATATTTATATGAGTCTCTCAGAAAAAAATACTCTGAGTTCTGAAAAAATATTACTGCATAAAATTAAATGACGTATTATTAATATAAAATTCTTCTTAGATTTTGTAATATTCCTACATTTAAACTAAAGAAAAATGTAGAAGTTTCAGTTTGAATCCAAAAAATATTTTAAGTACCAAATATTTCTGAGATTCCAGAATCTCTGCGGAAGATTTGATTCTCCACATGAGACATTTTTTTACGGGCAATTATTGTTATGAACGGTAGGGTCTCAGGGAGCCCGGCTAAAGCCCCTGTCCAGCGGTATGCGGCTGCGGGAGCTGGCAGGCTAGCATATGCGGCAGTTGTGGGGGGGTTTGCCTAAAAACCGCTTTGAGCCGCTGGAACGACTCACCGATAACAACACGAAGATTCTCCCGCGACGGAACACACAAGCGCAAGGGAAAGGAAAAGGACAGTGCGGGACTGAGCCCGGCAACTGCCCGTGCATGACTTTCAGGGGGGGCTCTGGATGGTAATGAACCCCCCTGGCCTAATCCCCAACCACCCGATGACCTCCCCTTGGCCTGAAAAAATTATGGGGAGGTCCCTTTTCAGTTAATAAGGAGAGAAGCTACTCGCTGACAATGTAGATGGAGGGGGGAGAGAGAGAGGTGACCAAAAGAAAAGCAACTAAATTAAATTAACATACCTGCTTGTATTGTTTAACTAACAAATACAAAAATACAAATGAACAATATAAAAACGTTGGGCGCCTTGATGTGGAAGAACTGCTGTATCTCTGGAAGCTGCTGTTGACGGCGGCTGATGGAGTTGCTGCGGCCATCGGTGAAGAAAGGGGGTTTTTCCCGCTGCGGTTGCACCCTGCCTCTTCAACGGCCCCGTCGTGGTGCAACCCAAACAAAACTTTTATTTTAGCTTCAACTTCCCGGTCATATATTTATTAGATGAATAATAAAATAATTTTTTTATTTTTTTCGTTTCCCTTTTGTTCTTCTATATTCACTCTATATTAGGTCTATCGTTCGATTTTTTTTTTTTTCTTTTACATTTCGTTTAAATGCGGTCACCCACAAGTTAATTTTATTACGTCACTTAAATAACATTTAATTTGGTTAATCCCTACTGTTTGCGTTCATGGGATTGCCTATATCCTATTCAAATTCCAATTACTAGATTTTTTTTTTTTCTTTTTATTGTTTGTTCTCGGTAATTTATGTTCTTAGATTTATTATTATTCACTAAAATGAAAATCTACCGACTCGGTTAATTTTTAATCATGTTCCGACACTAACCTTGAGTCTATCTAATCAATTGAATTTAATTTAAAAGTTTCCCTTTTTTTTTTGTCAAAAAGAAAAAAAATTGCACTCGTCGGATCACTTAGATTCTATTTATTTGTTTTAGTTATCAAATATCCCGCTTACGGTACCAATTGCGTTGCCTCTAATTTTAGTCACTAGTTCTAAGTTCAAGGGAAGTTCAAATCAACTTTTCTTTTAATCACTAAATTTTTACACTTCAGGGATCCGGTAAGCCTTTACATTAAATCACGGAATTCCGCACAAATATATATTTACTTAGGAACCAATGAACTACGCAATGATTTGTTGAGTTTATTTTACAATGTGCTTATTCTTCCGTTATTTAATTTTACAATCCTTTCACTTCTTATCCCTTTCTTTCACCTACTCTTTACCTTTTGCTGGGTTTCTTAATTTCATGGTCACATTTTCACATTTTATGTAGTTTTCTTGTTTCCAATGTCACCTTTTTATGTTTTATTTAAGTTCTTAATTCCACTCTCACCTTGATTTTCTCTTCCTTTTCCTGTTTTCTTGTTCTTTTTTTTTTCACTTTTCTTTTTGTTCTTCCCGTTAGTCTGATCGCCCCGTTTCCGACCGGCCACCCGGGGATCGCGCTTCTCCCCCTTTTCCCTTGTTTGCCAGGCGCGGGCTCCACAAAAAAAACTCAAAGAAAGGAAAAAAGAAACGCGGAACGGCAAATTTCTCGAGGACCACTCGCTTTTTCTCGCGACGCCGCGCGCGGCCTTCTCCCCTTTTTCTTTTTTCCTCGAAAATCGATTTCCCCAAAACTAGTCCACAAAGGGGGCACCTAGACGCGCGGTCCACTTTAAAAAAATACGTTCGGTGGGTTTTTCCCAATTCTTTCTTCGGGCTCACTTTCTTTTTACTTTTTATTTCCAACAAAATCTCCGCGTCCCTTCAAAAAAATTTTTCTTCGCGCGTCCGACCACTTCGAAATCCCAAGCAAAACTCCCCCGAGCTCACGCCGGCTCGAGCCCACGCCGCCGGCAGCGTCCGCTAGCGAGGAACCGTTAGGACGCCGCCCCATCGCCCGTTGCGCTGGCTTTTGCCTCGCACTCCGGGCTCTGAGCCGGCATCTCGGTCCCCCGCCCGCGCCCGCAGCGGCGGCAGGAGCTCGAGCAAGCGACTCGATCAACGCTCGTAGCTCGGTCCGACGAATTTTATATGGGACCGAGAAATTGGTGCACCGCTCGCAAGGCGAAGGCCGCTCGGTCCGGAAATTTTTCTATGGGACCGAGGGCCTGGTGCACTTTTGCCAAAGCGAAGGCCGCTCGGTCCGGAGATTTTTCATGGGACCGAGGGACTTGTGCATTTTTGCCTAGACGAAAACAGCTCGGTCTGAAAAAGTTTTGTATGCGACCGAGCTGTTGCGATTGAAATTTTTCTTTTTGGTACCGCCCCTTGAGTCTCGAACGCAGAATTTTGGTGCTTTTTGGGCGACCAAATTCTACGTTCGCAACTCAAGGAACGGTACTTCGGTACGGGGCTCACCAGAGCCGCCGTGAATATTTAGCCAAATTTCGGCGCACCAATTCATAGGCGCCGTGAATAAAATTTAGGAAGGATTACTTCCTGACCACAACAGCACAGGTCCGTTGGACTCGCTACCGAGGCCAAAGGAGCTGAAGAATGGTCAGAAGTTTTCTAGGGGTGCCCAACATGTGGTTCGACCCACGACCTGAGCCAGACCCGAGACTGAGCTAGCCGGCCAAAATCTGCACTGGAACTTCCCGAACCCTAATGAGAGGTTGGTGGTTCCAGTGCTGACTCAACCACTCTCTCCCACCGACAGAGAAAACCGATCCTAATGAGAGGTAGGCTTCCCTGACGGTGAGAGGGAGCTGCGAACCCCTCCCGGGCCAAGCCCAGCTCGCGGGGAACAAATCCGAGATGTCAAGAAAAGGAACCTAAGCGGTGCCCAACCCGTGGCTCGACCCACGCTCAAGACTAGCCCAAGACTGAATCAGCTGGCCAGATGTCGGTACTGAACCTCCCTGACCCTAATGAGAGGTCAGGTATATTCAGCACCGACTCTACCACTCATTCTCACTGGCAGAGAAGACCAGCCCTAATGAGAGGCGGGCCTTCCTGACAGTGAGACGGAGTTGCCGATCCCGCCTCGGGCCAGCCCCGATCGTGGGGATGGGTTGAAGGTTGTTTAATCGATGATGAGAGAAAAAAAAATGATAATACACACAAGCATATAAGTGGCTGTAGACCAACCCCCGCGGTCATCCCAGTCCCAAGATGAACACCCGCTCCGCGAATCCGCAATGCCTCCAGACTCCAACGATATGGCGCTGCTGTTCACGGGAGTCTGGAAGTGGGGGCTGTTGTAAAATTCTGTGACAAAAGCTTAACCTATGAGAAGGAAATCCCCTGCCAGATCCCTTGATGTGCAGTCTTTACTAAGGGTGGGAATAGTTGGAGTACAGGAGCTCCAAATCAAATTACCAAAAAAAATTTAGGGGAGGTGTTAAAATGGGAAAGGTAGAAATGGGGTACGTAGGGGAATAATTTTGAGCGACCATACGGGTCTAGTCAACCTTTACTGGTTTTAACAAAGCAAACTTAATGTTGTACTAAAATGTAAGAAGAGGCGAGCCGATTGGGGTGTAACCAAATATCGTGTCGAGGCAAGAAAATATAGGCATGTATTAAGGTGATCGTTAAGCAAAACTGTGTTCCTAGAACACGTCCGAAATGTCTGGGTTTTAATAATTATAAAATTGCAAGGGTACTTCATTATGTCGATAACAAAAAAATTCTATAGATACTACTACTAAATGAAAGAAAATTTTGAATATATTTGACTAAATGAATGGAAGTGTGCCATAGTGCACGAAGACACTATGACGCGCAAAAAGAAATTTAGTAATAGTTGGTGATGAATTATAATTATGGATGACGGTTGAACCGTCATGTCTTGGGGAATGATACCAGTGATAAAAATTTTTGAGACGTCGGAATAGCTAAACTAGTTTTAGCGACCGTGTGGGGAGAAAAAAAAATCTTAGAGGATAGGTAACCTTCCCTGTCTCCTCCACCAGAACCTTGCCCGAATCACGACCGAAGGGAAACTCCCGGCCAGGTAGTTGGCTATTTACCAGCCAACTCCTGTATTTCCACGGAGGTCTCCGATAGTTTCCGAAGCATAGACTCTGCTGATTTGACAGAGAAAGCACCTCCCTGGCAGTGTTCCCGCAGGAAGAGGCAGCCCGGAGACCTCGAGACGAGTGATTGGCTGAAGAAGCCAATCCTACGTAGTTCTCAAGAGGTCCCGTTCTGACCCTGACCTACGAGAAACCCAGCCAGGGCCTCTTTTCGATTTTGGGACAAATTGGGATTAAAGTAGCGAAAATTTTTATATTTGGTTAGGATGGGGGTTAGGGAAAGGAACTCTAACTAGGATAGGGTAAAGGAAGGGGGTTGCCAAGTATGTCCACCGCATAACCGAGCAGAGGCGGCTATAGGACACACTATCATTACCAGTGAAGCTGGTCGGATGCCTTCTTAGGGCGACCGAGTTACATTTTGAAGGGAAACTCCACTACGGATTGCCGCTGTGGAGGTTCCAAAAAATTTCTAAATTAAGGAATATAAAGAAAATTTGGTCGTCCTAATAAAGTTTAAATGTAACGGTCACGGCTTGATATCTTTTGCGTGGAAAGTGCCTATTAATTTTCCTTGGAGGGTTTCCAATTCGTACAGCGAATTGCCCTTTTTTGCTCTGACTCGACATTTGACAAATTTCTTGCCTAGCTTGGCATTGAAACCTCTCCCGAAATTGCTCAACTGGAAATTTCGTCTGTAAACTTCTTGTCCTACTCTGAACTCAACGGGTTTAGATCGCAAGTTATACTGTTTAGCTCCCCTGTCGAAAGCCTTGTCTAAATTGTCTTGTACCTGTGCACGTATTAGTCGAAGTTTGTCGGAGGTGTCCACGTCAATAGGTTCATTCACCCCCGATAATTGTCGAAGTAAAGCATAGGCGGACCCATGTTCAATCATATTGTTTCCGAACAAAATTTTATACGGGGAGAATTTTGTGGCTTGGTGAACCGAACTACGAAGTGAACTGGCAATGCAACTCAATTTCTCATCCCATCTGGTGTGCTCATCTCGTATGTATGCACGTATACCGGCCAAGATGGACTGATTAACACGCTCAGAAGCGTTGGCCTGAGGGGAATATACTGCTGTACGGAGATGATGCACGCCATATTTCTTTAGGAGATTTTGGAATTGCGCTGACCGGAATTGAGTTCCATTGTCAGTCACCACGGTTTCGGGGACTCCGAATAGATGGAAAATTTGCTCTTCGACATATGTGCAAATATTGGAGGTACTGGCTTTTCGAAGAGGTTTGAGTAGGGGATATTTAGAAAAGTGATCTAAAGCGATCAGAATACAGACTTTACCCTTTTTAGTTCGTGGGTAGGGACCCAGGAGGTCAAGATATAGTCTTTGCCAAGGTCGTTCAGTTTTTGCCTGAGTGCCCATAGGAGGTCTTAAGGTGGTATTAGCTGGTTTCACCTCTTTACAGATGTCACAAGACAGTATGTACTCACGCGTTTCCACTGTCATACCTGGCCAGTAGAAATGTCGGCGCAGTCTATCTAATGTTTTCCCTATTCCGCCATGAGCTGCTAAAGGTGGATCGTGAGCTCGAGATATGACGTCTTTCGTTAATGCACTGGGGACCCATAATTTCCAAGCCTCCTCTTCCTGAACGGGATCTCCTGACCGAGGTTGAGTTCGGATGTAGACATATTTATCACGAACTATTAAGTCAGGGAGACGGTCTTTATTCTTTTCAATCCGTTCTACAAGTTCTTTATATTCAGAGGAAAAGAAGTGGGGTGAGTCCAGATCAATCTCGGGACCTGGGTTCTCTAAATCGCTAGCATTAATTTCTTCGCAGTGAACTCGTGACAAGGCGTCTGGCACAACATTCAGAGATCCTTTACGGTGTTCTATATTGAAATTGAACCCTTGCAATTTCAGGCTCCATCTTGCCAGACGTCCACTAAGGTCTTTTTGGGTCATGAGCCACTGTAAGCTAGCATGGTCAGTGATAATCTTGAAGGGCATTAACTCTACGTACGCACGGAATTTTTTTAGACTTATAATTGCCGCCAGACATTCTAATTCGGTCACGGTATAATTACGCTGGGCCGAGTTTAACTTCTGTGAAACATATGCTATTGGTCGTTCTCTATTTTCGTCGTCTAACTGAATAAGCACGCCTCCAACTCCCTGACTACTCGCGTCACACTGTATAATGAAAGGTTTATTGAAATCCGGACTCGATAGCAATGGGGCGGTGGTAAGTAATTTTTTTAGTTCTTCAAAGGCAGTCTGAGCCTCGGCAGTCCACGTATATTTATTCGATTTCTTCAACGTGTCTGTAATGGGCGAAGTCAGATCTGCATAATTAGGAATGAACTTTCTGTACCAACCGGCCATGCCTAAGAAACGTCGAGCCTGTTTAAGTGTTTTAGGTGACGGATAATCGACTATAGCAGCGATTTTGTCTGGGTCCGTCTTGATGCCCCCTTCTCCGACAATATATCCCAAATACTTTGTCTCTTTTAGACAGAATTTACTTTTTTCTACGTTAATTGTCAGGCCTGCCTTTTTGAGACAACTGGCCACCTGAGACAATAATTCTAAATGGGTGTCGAAACTTTCGGACAGTACTAAGAGGTCATCAAGATAGACTAAGACATTTTCGCGAAGATTGTACGGTATGACTTTATCCATGAGTCTGCACATTGTCTGAGGAGCGTTGCAGAGACCGAATGGCATCACTGTGAAGTGATAGAGGGGATGCCCTGGCACCGTAAAAGCTGTCTTCTCTCTGGAGCTCTCCTCCAGTGGTATTTGCCAGAAAGCGTCTTTCAGGTCAAGGCTAGTTATAAATTTAGCCGACGGAAGGCGACTCAAAATGCCATCAATTTGAGGCAAAGGATATGCATCCTTTTTTGTGACTGAGTTCACCTTTCGGGCGTCAAAACATAGCCTGACCTTACCGGGCTTTCGCACCAATACCACTGGGGAACTCCACGGGCTTTGGCTTTCCTCAATCACTCCCAGCGAGAGCATTCGACTCAGCTCGGCGTCCATCAGTTTTTGAACGGCGGGAGACACAGGATAGAATCGTTGTTTAATCGGGGCGGCTTCTCCAACATCAATGACATGTTCGAGAAGTTGTGTTTTTCCGAGACCTAGCGTAGCGAAAGATGGAAATAAAGACTTGACGTATTCTAGCTGCCGATGTTCTGAAGGAGGGAGGATATGCTGTTTGGAGTCGGTCGACTCCGCGATCGGGGTCTCCAACGACGCCAAAGACCCTAGCACGTCTGGAGCCAGACCAAAAGCCTTCCAAAAATCGACTCCCAGATATAAAGTTTGTGTCAGGCTGGGGACGATATAACACCGAAGAGACTTGGTTTTTCCACGAAAAGTGACGTTCAGGTCAGCGTGACCGTGGACTTCAGGCTTGGCGCCGTTGGCCACCTCGATCGCGGAGCGATATTTAATCCAATTAATATTTGATTCAGCTAACATCTGCTCCGATCCTTGACCGAGAATACTCACACTAGCACCACTGTCTAGTAAGCCAGTTAGTTTTTTCCCAAGAATTAATACTTCGGCATAAGGTCTCACATCTTTATGCATTGACACAAAGGCTGTAGCCAGTCTACGTCGGTTTGCAATTACGCGTCGCCAAAAGGTACGTAAACGTAGAGACGAGCGTTTATAAATTTTAAATTTTTGTACGCTAGGTTCGGAACAAGTAGGACGTTCCAGAGTCGACATAAATATTCTCTCCCGAACAGCTCGATACTCCTTTAACCGCTGATGAAAAGGTTTACGTGGGTAAACGACAGGAGTAGATTCTTGAATTTTTCCAGGCTCATCTGGCCGTGGCAAAATCGAGACTGTTCGACAGGGAACAATATATGACTCGGAACTCTCACCTTCCGACTCGGAAATTTTTTTCTGAATAACCACAGGGACATCATGTTCAGGTAATAAGGACACATCAGGTAAATTATGTACATCAGGTAATTTAGACAAGTCATCTGTCGACACGGAAGCCTCAGGGCTTCGAGCTAGGGCTGCGGAGGGAAGGGAAGAGTCTGTTCTGCTGTTATCGCGGTCAGCGTTGCTCGTTGAGGTCGGGAACTGGTGTTGTTGTTCGCGACCCGAGCCTTGTTTTTTGCTGAACAGCTGGGGCAGCGAGGTTTAACTGTCCCCTTTCTCCCGCAGCCGTAACAGAAGAAGCCCGTCGGCTCCACGTCACAGTCTTGATAGTAATGACCCTCCTCATCGCAGTTCCAGCATTTGGTTTTAGGTGGCTGATATCTTGCCACCGTTCCAGCCGCCTCAACGTAAGGTTCGGGGTCTTCTGGGGGTTCTATTAATAACGAGTTAGCCTCCTCCACACGAGCACGATGCTGGGCAGGCGGCAACAGCGCCGCTCGAGACCGCTCCCTTGTAATTTGAACTTCCGTTACCAATGATCGCAGTTGGCCAATAGTGTCGGTACGATGGAGACAGATCTGTTCCTGTATATACGGGAGCAGACCTGCCCTCACCGTCTCAACAAACTCGGCTTCAGACATAGCTGCTTTCAGTTGATTACGGAGTAAGACAAGAGCTTGATAATAGGTTACGAAAGTCTCGCGAGGCTGCTGCCGTCTACTCAGCATCTGCCGTCTAATATCGACATCGCGAGATTTGTCACCCCAATCGGCTCTCAATGCAAATTTAATCTGTTCCCACGTCGGGCTAGATGTGCAACGCAAAAAGGTCCAATACCAGTTGACCAAGGAGTCACTCAACAATTGGTGGAAATTTCGAACTAGTAGCGAGAAATCGCTGCGAAGGGTGTTGTGGGTCAGCGTTTCTGCCCGAAAAATAAATTCTTCCACGTTAAGTTTTTTGTTGTCGCCATCATACTGTAGCTTCCAATTCCGAATTGGACTACTACAACGGCGATGGCTGGAGTGATGACCCTGGTGGTCAGGCCTAGCTGGTGGTGGCCTGGCAAATAGGGGGTTTAGGGGGTTGGGCCCTTCGGTTTGATTTGGAGGCGGGGCCTGCAAGGCTATTGAAGGAGAAGAAGTGGTAAAACTAGGTTTAGATGACTCCCTAGCCACTTGCTCCTTTAATTCCCTAACTCCTCTAGCAACTTCATCTCGCACGAGATTAGCGATTTGCTGTTGCAGGCCCTCTAAAAGAGACTGGGTGGGGACCCATCTCGAATCGTGGTTGCCCGTAGGGGGTAAGGCAGGGTTATTTCTTGCCGCCGCTGGCGTGGTTATTTCCTGATCCCGAAGGCGTTCCAGAGGTGGGACATTCTCTGCTGGTGGAAGATCAACGCTACTAGGCGGTCCGACTGCTCCCGCTCCTTCCGACGCCGTAGGAGGGAACAACTGTTTACCCGCGAACCGCGTGTTGTACGGATTTTTGGTTGGGGAACCCGGCGGTTTCGGCATGATATCGATCGCGTAATCTCAACCAACGAAATTTATTTGAATCCTTATTCGCGTCTCGCCGTGTATATTAATGGCACAGCCAAGTCACGCCTGAAAACCGGTTCGGAAACAATTGGGGAAAATCAAGAAAAGGAATCTTGCCGATTGCCACACTTAGGCAGTGCGAAGATGATATAAATTAGACACTTTAAATCAGGTGATATCGGATTACACCAAAATTTACAAACTTATAACTACTGATATTATTATATTAATACGAGATAATTCTATCTTCAATTCGCTAATCAGCGTTATCTAACAAAAATTCTGCCAAAATTCTAATTCAGAAAAATTTACGTTATTTCAAATTTTACCTAAATTTATCTCTACTTTAAATCGGATTACAAATATTTCCAGCAAAAAGAAAATTTTACTTCTTTTGGTCCACACCCTCTTCTCCCCTCCAGCAAACAATTTCACTCATGTATCAAATCGCTGAAAGCCATCCACGGGCCACCGAACACTCAGCCCGCAGAAGGAAAATTTGAGGGAGGGACCATCCCCAGTTTCCCCGGCTGAGACTACGAGGCAGAGAGCGGCCAAGGTATCCTCCCGGACAGGTGGCTGGCACACCAAACAGCCAACCCCTGTAGTTCCAGGGAGGACCTCGGGCGTCTCAGCCACGCAGGCCCAGCAGGATCGGCTGGTATGGTCCCCCCTAAAAGCTCCCCCCTAGGATGGAGCCTTCCCCAAGACCTCGAGTCGGCTTGCTGGCTGACGAAGCCAGCATCCGCAATTCTCGAGAGGCCTCGGGTGGGCTCCAGCCACGGGGTTCACCCCTAGGGCCTCGATGGAATAAAGAAGGTAGGTACTAGAAATAATGGGGAGCCTTAAGCTCCAAAGGGAAGGGATAGGAAGGCCCCTCGTTGGGCGCCATTTATTGTTATGAACGGTAGGGTCTCAGGGAGCCCGGCTAAAGCCCCTGTCCAGCGGTATGCGGCTGCGGGAGCTGGCAGGCTAGCATATGCGGCAGTTGTGGGGGGGTTTGCCTAAAAACCGCTTTGAGCCGCTGGAACGACTCACCGATAACAACACGAAGATTCTCCCGCGACGGAACACACAAGCGCAAGGGAAAGGAAAAGGACAGTGCGGGACTGAGCCCGGCAACTGCCCGTGCATGACTTTCAGGGGGGGCTCTGGATGGTAATGAACCCCCCTGGCCTAATCCCCAACCACCCGATGACCTCCCCTTGGCCTGAAAAAATTATGGGGAGGTCCCTTTTCAGTTAATAAGGAGAGAAGCTACTCGCTGACAATGTAGATGGAGGGGGGAGAGAGAGAGGTGACCAAAAGAAAAGCAACTAAATTAAATTAACATACCTGCTTGTATTGTTTAACTAACAAATACAAAAATACAAATGAACAATATAAAAACGTTGGGCGCCTTGATGTGGAAGAACTGCTGTATCTCTGGAAGCTGCTGTTGACGGCGGCTGATGGAGTTGCTGCGGCCATCGGTGAAGAAAGGGGGTTTTTCCCGCTGCGGTTGCACCCTGCCTCTTCAACGGCCCCGTCGTGGTGCAACCCAAACAAAACTTTTATTTTAGCTTCAACTTCCCGGTCATATATTTATTAGATGAATAATAAAATAATTTTTTTATTTTTTTCGTTTCCCTTTTGTTCTTCTATATTCACTCTATATTAGGTCTATCGTTCGATTTTTTTTTTTTTCTTTTACATTTCGTTTAAATGCGGTCACCCACAAGTTAATTTTATTACGTCACTTAAATAACATTTAATTTGGTTAATCCCTACTGTTTGCGTTCATGGGATTGCCTATATCCTATTCAAATTCCAATTACTAGATTTTTTTTTTTTCTTTTTATTGTTTGTTCTCGGTAATTTATGTTCTTAGATTTATTATTATTCACTAAAATGAAAATCTACCGACTCGGTTAATTTTTAATCATGTTCCGACACTAACCTTGAGTCTATCTAATCAATTGAATTTAATTTAAAAGTTTCCCTTTTTTTTTTGTCAAAAAGAAAAAAAATTGCACTCGTCGGATCACTTAGATTCTATTTATTTGT
Source organism: Eutolmus rufibarbis (assembly GCA_963920795.1). Lineage (NCBI taxonomy): Eukaryota > Metazoa > Arthropoda > Insecta > Diptera > Asilidae > Eutolmus > Eutolmus rufibarbis. The sequence goes on from OY987207.1 coordinate 31,985,099, forward strand.
TTTAGTTATCAAATATCCCGCTTACGGTACCAATTGCGTTGCCTCTAATTTTAGTCACTAGTTCTAAGTTCAAGGGAAGTTCAAATCAACTTTTCTTTTAATCACTAAATTTTTACACTTCAGGGATCCGGTAAGCCTTTACATTAAATCACGGAATTCCGCACAAATATATATTTACTTAGGAACCAATGAACTACGCAATGATTTGTTGAGTTTATTTTACAATGTGCTTATTCTTCCGTTATTTAATTTTACAATCCTTTCACTTCTTATCCCTTTCTTTCACCTACTCTTTACCTTTTGCTGGGTTTCTTAATTTCATGGTCACATTTTCACATTTTATGTAGTTTTCTTGTTTCCAATGTCACCTTTTTATGTTTTATTTAAGTTCTTAATTCCACTCTCACCTTGATTTTCTCTTCCTTTTCCTGTTTTCTTGTTCTTTTTTTTTTCACTTTTCTTTTTGTTCTTCCCGTTAGTCTGATCGCCCCGTTTCCGACCGGCCACCCGGGGATCGCGCTTCTCCCCCTTTTCCCTTGTTTGCCAGGCGCGGGCTCCACAAAAAAAACTCAAAGAAAGGAAAAAAGAAACGCGGAACGGCAAATTTCTCGAGGACCACTCGCTTTTTCTCGCGACGCCGCGCGCGGCCTTCTCCCCTTTTTCTTTTTTCCTCGAAAATCGATTTCCCCAAAACTAGTCCACAAAGGGGGCACCTAGACGCGCGGTCCACTTTAAAAAAAATACGTTCGGTGGGTTTTTCCCAATTCTTTCTTCGGGCTCACTTTCTTTTTACTTTTTATTTCCAACAAAATCTCCGCGTCCCTTCAAAAAAATTTTTCTTCGCGCGTCCGACCACTTCGAAATCCCAAGCAAAACTCCCCCGAGCTCACGCCGGCTCGAGCCCACGCCGCCGGCAGCGTCCGCTAGCGAGGAACCGTTAGGACGCCGCCCCATCGCCCGTTGCGCTGGCTTTTGCCTCGCACTCCGGGCTCTGAGCCGGCATTTCGGTCCCCCGCCCGCGCCCGCAGCGGCGGCAGGAGCTCGAGCAAGCGACTCGATCAACGCTCGTAGCTCGGTCCGACGAATTTTATATGGGACCGAGAAATTGGTGCACCGCTCGCAAGGCGAAGGCCGCTCGGTCCGGAAATTTTTCTATGGGACCGAGGGCCTGGTGCACTTTTGCCAAAGCGAAGGCCGCTCGGTCCGGAGATTTTTCATGGGACCGAGGGACTTGTGCATTTTTGCCTAGACGAAAACAGCTCGGTCTGAAAAAGTTTTGTATGCGACCGAGCTGTTGCGATTGAAATTTTTCTTTTTGGTACCGCCCCTTGAGTCTCGAACGCAGAATTTTGGTGCTTTTTGGGCGACCAAATTCTACGTTCGCAACTCAAGGAACGGTACTTCGGTACGGGGCTCACCAGAGCCGCCGTGAATATTTAGCCAAATTTCGGCGCACCAATTCATAGGCGCCGTGAATAAAATTTAGGAAGGATTACTTCCTGACCACAACACAATCTGAAATTTTCTAAGTCTACCAAATTCGGATGATTCGAGTATTTCTATGGAACGCTAGAGCACATACTATTTTCTTTTGAAAAACTACGTTATACCTAATATAATTCAATAATTTTGAATTAATTTAAGCACTAGTGTATGTCTGACTGAGATTCATTTAATAAATTAAGAGGTGTGGATTGAAATGAAATTTAGTTTCCTAGAATTGGATAAAAAATAAAATGTTGTAAAAGCTAATAATTAATGTAGTAAATTAAGGAAATGATCCTCCTCCAATTTTTCTGCATAACATTTGTGTAGTAGTAGGTCTTAAATAAAAATTAAAAACTTCATGATTTTTTTCAATGAGTTTTGAGTATTTTAAATCAACATTGAAGTATCATATCTCCGGAACAAATTAATTTAGGTTTTTAATTTCTTTCAATTGATTTTTAATTTTGTAGAGAACAAAACAATATTGTGTGGTTTTCATCGATTTGCTATAGGATGTATAACGTAAATCTGATATTTTTTCAATGGTATGCTTTAATATTAGGTCAGAATAATATAAATTGAGATTTGATAAACTTAATTGTTTTGCTTTGGGCAACAGCCAATACTTTACATTTTACAAACCGAATTCAGATATGGGCTTACTGCGAAAGTTTGTTGTCCCATCCCATTTATTCCTAAAGTATTAATCGGAATTTACTTATTTTAAAATACCTACCTAGGTATACTTTATTATTATTATTTAATTAAGTTAAATTTTACAACTTTTTGTTTAACTAAATTTTTTATAACGACTTCTTTTCTCAACGGATTTGCAAGAAACGTTTTTGCGCTTTTGCTGCCATCTACATTTGCCTAGAATATCTCTCACGCGAAATGTCAGTTTGCTCGCTTTGGCGGGAAGATCCGGAACTCGTTGTGTTTTGTGTACGAAGTGCTCCTTGTTGATTGTGGGTTTTTAGTTTTTCCAAAAGTATTTGATAACTATGGATGTAGCAGACGCAAATGTCGGCCAGTTACGAGTGAAGGACGATGTTGGAATCCGCTGCCAGAAGTTATTTCAAGATTTTCTCGAGGAGTGAGGTTCAAAGCTAATAAAGGAAGCATCGTTTGTAAAGGCATTATTTTTGCAGATTTAAGGAAGACGGGGAAATAAAATACTTTAACCCCGTGACTCAGCTTGTTAACCCAGACCGAAGCACTTTGGAGGTGAGTTTTGAAGATGTGGAAAAATACAACCAGAATTTGGCTACCACCATCATCGAGGAGTATTACAGGTGAGGGTAGCGAAGCACCTTCCGGCTCATGAGTTTATCTAATTCTCTGTCTGCAGGATCCACCCGTATTTGTGCCAGTCGGTGTCAAACTTTGCAAAAGACAGCATTGGCCTTAAGAAGGAGAAGGAGTGCTATGTGTCCTTCACGGAGGTTCCGACCAGGCATAAAGTCAGGGATCTGACCACATCCAAGATTGGGACTCTGATCAGAATTTCAGGCCAGGTGGTTCGCACTCATCCCGTGCACCCAGAGCTCGTGATGGGAACCTTCATATGCTTGGACTGCCAAACGGAAATTCGCGGCGTGGAGCAGCAATTCAAGTACACGCAGCCTACGATATGCAGGAATCCCGTCTGCTCCAACCGGAGGCGGTTCATGCTGGACATTGAGAAAAGTATGTTCATCGACTTCCAAAAGGTCAGAATCCAGGAGACTCAATCGGAGCTCCCTAGAGGGTGTATTCCGCGATCAGTCGAAATCATTCTGCGGGCAGAAAACGTCGAAACAGTCCAAGCAGGAGACCGCTACGACTTCACTGGAACCTTAATCGTGGTCCCGGACGTTGGTGCCCTCAATATGCCTGGAGCGAAAGCCGACTTTGGCTCGCGGCACAAACCTGGAGAGGGCCAAGCTGATGGAGTGCGCGGTTTGAAGGCGCTCGGAGTCCGGGATTTGAACTACCGTATGGCGTTTTTAGCGTGCAGTGTTCAAGCCACCACTTCCCGTTTTGGCGGGACCGATCTGCCGATGAGCGAGGTCACAGCGGACGATATGAAGAAACAGATGACCGACGCTGAGTGGAACAAAGTCTACGAAATGTCCAGGGACAAAGCTCTGTACCACAATTTGATAACGAGTCTCTTCCCGTCTATTTATGGTAATGATGAGGTGAAGAGGGGCATCCTCTTGCAACTGTTCGGGGGAGTCGCCAAAACCACACATGAAAGTAAGTTCACAAAAACAATTTTGTACTATAATTTTGCCGAAAATGAGAGACTACTTAGAGTTGCTGAATTTTAAGACTTGCTCTAGATTCCTTATTTTTTAATATAGGGCCAAATCAGACGCACTTTCTTTTTTAATTAATATCAGATTCGATTTCAAAACGAAACATATACTTTTTACTGTGTTCCTGAGCTAAGTTATCATCAAAACTATAAAGGGTTTCAAAACGGTCAATTTTGGAACTGCAGCTTCTAAACCGGACCTCCCTTTTCATTCGTTATTGAATGAAAAAAATTGTTGGTTTTATTGAAAAATTAGAAGTTTATTTCAAACAAATTAAGAGAATTCATATAATCTGTGTGGTTAAACAAATTACCCTCAACATCTTCAATAACTGAAATAAACACGATACAATATTTTCTGAATACCTACGGAAAAAATAATAATATCAAATAACAATCATTTAATATGGTATTATGTAACAGTGGAGTATCAAATAGTTCATCAGTGTTCGTTTTAATTTTGCGAGTTAATCTCTCTTCTGTTTGAGCAGCAATTTCTTGAATAACATTGTGTTATAATTTACAAATAATATAAGAAAGTCTAGGTAGTTCAAATATTTACTTCTGCTAAGGCAGATATGTATAAAAATAAAACTGGTCAAGAGCGAGTCGGTCTTCCGCAATCAGGGTTCCGTACCAGAACTTTATCAACAAACAGTCGATCGAAAAAATTATTTTAAAAGACGTTACATTATGTAAAAGCGGAAGAAATAAAGTACACAGCTCGTTATTGTGAAATTTCAATAAAATTCAAACAGATGGTCGCAAGAGTGATATTATAAGAGTTGGTCTTATTTGTAAGAGTGGTCTTATACGTTATAAGTCAATTCATTTTATTATCCAAAGTTTGTTTTGTAAAACGTTAAATACAACTTATATTTCCTGCATACAAAAACTTGGAACAAATTTATGATTCAGTTGAAATTGTTTTGTTTGCCACTGTATATTGTACAATACAATAAGGGTTTAAAAAAAACCGGGCAAGTGCGAGTGTGACTCGTTCGTCGAGGGTTCCATTCCTTCTACTCTATCAATTTTATATGTTTAAGTGTCCTGAACGTTCCATAAAGTTCATTTTTCGGAAAATTAAGTTTATTTGTAAAAGCTTATTACGGATTTCTCTAAAACTGTGTTAGTTGGCGACATCGATTTATTTTTCTGTAATATTTGCACTTATATATCTCTATCAGGACAAATTATTTTAGATTTTTCACTCTGCAACCTTCGTAGATAAGGTTATTTTTCGCACATTTTTGGTCACAAGTTAAAAATTATACGGCTTAAAAATGAAACAAAAATAATGTTTAAACGTGTAAATTAAGCCTTTTTATGTGATACCCCATGATTCACTTTTAAATTTGAACCCCCTATTTTGGACCCCTTGAAAATATTTTCATTATTTTTTGGACTGTGATGGATGCAAGTTCTATAACTGTGCCAAATTTCACGTCGATAGCTTATGTAGTTCTTGAAATAAACAGCTGTGACAGACAGACAGACATTTAATCGTTATTATATTTTACTACAATCAAAATAACCACCGCGCGTGTATTTAGTATGTAGGTTATTAAGTCAGTAAAAATAACATTAATGCATATACAATTTTTATAGTTTCAATATTTTACATGTTATTCAGGGTAACGAGTCTGGAAATAAAAATTTTTAGTCACGTAGGATTTTTAAGAAAAAGAAAAAGTGAGAAATGCGGGTTTTTTTTTAATTAAAAAAAAGTTTACGAATGTCGTAGAAGCTTGTAATGTAGGCTAAATGAAAGATTGAACTCTAAGCTTATACATAAAATTATGAGAGGCTAAAGAACTCTTTTAAAATATTCCCTTAAATTAACTTGTTTTATTCATTTCATGTCATGAAGATTGAAATGCACTCATAAAAATGTATCACCCAAAAGATCTTACAACAGCAGATAAATAATATTTTATAATTTAAACCTATAGTTTAGGTTGCACACTTTCATTTGAATTTCGTTTTGAGTATTTTCCATAAAGTTTTTTTTTTTTCTTAATTTTCAAATTTGGTCGGGTATTTAAAATTAAAATCTATGAAAAAAGACAATCAGGACGAACAAGTTTTTAAATATTTTATTAGATGAGGAATAGGCTGCTTAAAAGCAACGGTTAAAACTCGACTCATATTTTTTGGTGTACTTATGAAAAGCTTCCTCAAAAATTAAGATTGTGAAGTTTTTTAAGACTAATCTGTAGTAATATCCACATTTCGCGCTCTGCCCAAAAAACTATCATACTCGTAATGTATATACAAAGTTTTGAAGCCAAATTATTGAAAGATTTATGAAAACATTGAAAAGGACATAACTACTAAATTAAGGTCCTTAGATTTTCACAAGATATAGGTCTAGCTCTAGCTCCAGCTCCAGCTCTCTAGCCTCTGTTTTTGAAGTCATTTAAAAATGACACAAACCTTTCAATTGAAAGCTCTGTAATTCCTTCTAGAATTCTAAAAATTTTCAATCTTAAGCCGGTTTCATCCGGATTCCCTCTTTGTAATTGATTTATTATAAGCATCTCTTTCTAAAAACAAATATAAAATCGGGTATCTGTTTTGTCCATAGCTACTACTATTATAATAATATAAAATATATTTAGATAGCACATTTACCTGATGCTCAAAATGATTTTATCAATAATAACAAAATCTGAGTCCTTGCGGAACAATAAAAAAAAAAAGTCTGTTTTCTCCAAAGGCGTATAATTTGTTTTGGCATTTAAATTGAAAGTTAAAGCTAAAATTTCAATATTTAAATCCTCGTTAACTTTTATAGCTTCTACAGGAAATCATACAGGCGGGCGCTGCAACTATTTTTTTTTGGGGTTTCGGGTCTGCACAAAATTCACCTAAAGTATAAGTGCAACTTTCGGTTTGGGGATGCTGACGTCGACCGGGGGTATAGCTCAGTGGTAGAGCATTCGACTGCAGATCGAAGGGTCCCCGGTTCAAACCCGGGTGCCCCCTCTTGGGGCTTCTATATTGCCTTTTTCCTGAGACCAGCCCTTTCCCTTCGAGTAGGAAATAATATTTTGATCTTATTTTATACGCTATAAACATTTGCTCGATTTGCGTTTTATATTTAAACTATTAATTGACATTAAATTGTGTGATGCCGGCACTACGAATCTTACCTAAACCTTTAATAAAATAACGTATGTATTTAAAAAAATATATATGTATATATTGAATAATATGGCAGAATTTATTATTATACACATATGCATATTACATATTTAGGTACATTGACTCTTTTCTTATATCTTTAATCAGCTTGCGCTTCAAATATTGATAAAATAATTTTCTTTTTAAGTTCTCCCCGTTTTTGGTTGTCGATACTCATTAATTCGGAACCAATAAAATTCAAAAAATTGCGTATATCTCTCGGGAATTCGTCATTCATGCTATCATTTACATTGTCCAGTAGTTTGGTAGCTGTGGACAAAAAACTCTTCTTGCAATAATCTTTAGTCTTTTCAATCTTTAATTTCTTTGGCGGTGGCGTTAGATCTCCAGATGTCTCTCGTGCATTATTTATAATTTTTATAAATGTCTGCTCGCTTTGGCGTGATCGCACAACATTTTTTAAGAAGTCTAAGTAACTAAACCACCAAACAGTTGGTTTATAAACCTCATCTGGTCCAGCTCCACTCCTAGCAGATTCCTTTACCTTTTTAAGTTCGTGGCAGTAGTGCGTGCGTAGGCAATTAATTTTCGTCTTCACATCTTCCAACGTGGTGCCTTCGCGAATTTTGCACATTGCATGTTGAATCTTCTCGAGCGCATCAAGTCGCGCTTTCTTGTTTTTATATAAATTATTTTTCGTGTCGTAAAGCTCGGGTCTGCCTTGATAAAGCGAAATTAGCGTCATTATGTGTTTCTTCGTCCATTCGGCCATGCCGCACGATGTTGATGTTGATGATGATTTGATTATTAGCTAGTCCTGTAAAATTGTTACTGCTTCAAAATAAATTGATTAGTAACTAGAGCCCGAACTTTTTACTTTTAAAGCTAAATTTACACGTTAAAAACTCTGCAGCGTTTGTTTCCGACTAAATTTCGTAAAAATAGATCGTGTGTGATTAGTCTGCCTCTTGTTAACTAACTCATATGACGCCTCGTTATCGAGGTTTCTGTGCCCACTTTGCATGAGTGCGGCATTCACATTCTTGTTTGCGTGCCCATGGGAGCATACATAGCCACTTCGTCTCTATAATGCAAAAGTGTGGAAGATCAGTCACAAACGTGATCTGAGTTAGGGTTTAATCCAAATTCCAATCCGCGGATAATGCAGGTGCATTCAAAACATTGTCTAGTCGTGGTGGATTTTAAGATCTGATACATTTTTGCGGATTTACAATCTTGCTTGTCTAAAGGTAGGTCCACACTGAGCAAATTCGGTCGCGCATAAGCGAATTTGTTTGAAAGTGTGGACGTCTCAATACAACCGAAGGAAGGCATTTGCAAGCGTTTGCCTAGGTTCCATTACAAAACTAAACGAAGAGATTTGCCTTAATGTACATAGACCTGTAATTAAACAAACAAGTCCGTTTGCTAATGTTTGCTATTGTTTGCTTTCATAGCCACATTTGTTGCACGTGCAGTTCTGGATATGCAAGCAAACACAAGCAAATTTTGTAAGTGTGAACGCCCCTTCAATCAGATGTGCTTGCATTTGCATGTTTTCCATTCAAGTTGGAAAATCTCAGCACATGTGTAGCAAATTGTTTTAATAAATTAAATACATACTCTTGTTGCTTCCCGAGCAGAATTAGCGAGCTCTCCCCTCGCATCTAAAATTACTTCTTCCCCTTCAAAATCGACATCAACGTTTTTTAGGAGGGGTGCTCACTTAAGTCCTTATAAATTCCTGTAAGGACATCCCAAGACATGGAGTGGAGGCTCATTCAAAACAAGATACAAGTACCTATCCAACGATACGTCACTTGTTTGGATCGACATTTACATTAACAAATGACGGTTTTTTCGATGTTTCTTAAAAATTTCGATAAATTTTGAATTTGAACCCTTATAACTCCTACATTTGGAAACGAATCCTTAACAAGTGGGGTATCATTGGAAAGGTACTTTTATCTTCTTTTGATTGAGCCCCCACTCAATGTCCTTACAAGGATTTGTAAGTACTTAAAATAGGAGCCGGGTCAACAACACAAGTTTGCTCAGGATACCCCAAGGAATCGATTGGTATAGAGTTTCCTAGGTAGAATCCGATTGAGGGGAAGAAGTGATGGGGTCCAGAACTAAAGTTTGCTCAGGACACTTCAAGGAATCGATTGGTATAGAGTTTCCTATGTAGAATCCTAACACCCTGTATTTCCACTGAACGTCCGAAAAAACAAATGCAGTTTACAACAGAGATGCAAATGTAAATACATAAGTGGATTAGTCACATTTGGCGCAACACTAGAAACAAAATTCTGTCCTCGACTAACTTTGAGGGGAATTATTTGGAACCAAAATATTATAGTAATAATGCATGTAGATTTTTAAACGCTAAAAAACTAATTTTTGTTTGTTTTGTGGGTTAGTCACGTCTGGTCCGTGGCCCTTCACTTAATTGTGTAATTGCCAGAGTTATAATTCTTACTAGTTTAAAAAATATAGTTGCGAGAAAAACGCGTTTAAAGTTAGTGAGTTAATATCAATGTGTACAGCGGGGTGTGCTGATAAAACTTATAAAAATAAGATATTAGTGTTTCTGACTTATCAAATCTATTATTTATGATTTTCGACGTCTTAAAGCACTTTAAAAAAATCTAAAATCTCGATTTTTTTAATATTCTTCAGTGGCGTTATTCCTTAAGGGTAGAAGGTTTATGTAGTTCTTATATTTAGATCTCAGTTGCAACTAGCATATAAATATAAATTATTGTGTTTTTCAGAAACTTCCCTTCGAGGGGATGTAAATGTTTGCATTGTCGGAGATCCGAGCACTGCAAAATCTCAGTTTCTTAAGCAAGTGGCCGACTTCTCACCTCGTGCCGTTTACACCTCAGGAAAAGCATCGTCCGCAGCTGGTTTGACCGCTGCGGTCGTGCGTGACGAAGAAAGCTTTGATTTCGTCATTGAGGCCGGAGCCTTAATGTTGGCAGACAACGGAATTTGCTGCATTGACGAGTTCGACAAGATGGACCCTCGGGACCAAGTAGCCATCCACGAAGCCATGGAACAACAGACGATCTCAATCGCAAAGGCGGGTGTCCGTGCGACTCTAAACGCAAGGACGTCAATCCTCGCCGCCGCAAACCCTATAAATGGTCGTTACGACCGGGCGAAGTCCCTCCAGCAAAATATCCAACTGTCTGCTCCGATCATGTCGCGTTTCGATCTATTCTTCATCCTTGTCGACGAGTGCAACGAAGTTGTCGACTATGCCATTGCTCGAAAGATAGTCGATCTTCATTCGAACATAGAGGACTCGGTGGAGCGACTCTATTCTAGGGAAGAGGTTCTTAGGTATATCACTTTCGCCCGCCAATTTAAGCCCGTAATCGGCGAGAAGGCTGCAGAGCTTCTGGTTCAGAATTATGGACATCTGCGGCAGAGGGACACTGGCACCTCCGGGCGAAGCACCTGGAGGATCACAGTTCGCCAGCTGGAGAGTATGATCCGATTGAGTGAGGCCATGGCTAAATTGGAGTGCTCCAATGATGTCCAGGAGCACCACGTGAAAGAGGCCTTCAGGCTGTTGAACAAGTCCATCATCAGAGTCGAACAGCCCGACATTCACTTGGATGACGAAGACGACGCCGATTTGGCGGACGTCGACGTCAATATGGAAGAAAGGGAAAATAACCAAAACGGGAATAGTGTGGAAGATGATGAAAATGCAGGAACCTTGCAGAAGAAAAAATTAACATTGTCGTTCGAAGACTATAAAAATTTGTGTAATATGCTTGTTATTCACATGAGAAGCGAAGAGAACCGCTGTGAGGCGGAAGGAGCAGACACTGGTATCAGGCGAACAGATATTGTAAACTGGTATTTGGAACAGGTTGCGGATCAAATCGAGACCGAGGAGGAGTTGATATCGAGGAAGACGCTAATTGAGAAAGTAATCGATCGCTTGATATACCACGACCAGGTGATTATTCCTTTGAAGACTACAGGACTTAAGCCTGCGAAAGGCTCTGCCGCCCCGGAGTCCTCCCAAGAGGATTCACTGCTTGTTGTCCATCCCAACTATATTTTGGAGTAGATGTTTTCATTTTAGTTATCAGTTCTTTGGTTCGTAAGTCCGTTTTCTATGAAAATTTTGTTTACTTCGTTTTTATATGAATAAAAATTAAATAAACATATAAAGGAGGTATAAAGTACAAATTAAAGGTATTTATTCTTAGGTCTTCGTACCTGAGGCTCTGAAGGTGGCTTGACCTTAAATGTAGATTGTCGGTTCCCAATTACAGGAAGGTTTTAAATCATTGATTTTATATTTATGAGCAAACTTTGAACAAGGAGTGTAGTCCTTGAACATTGATTTCGAATTAAATTTGGAAAATCTGGCGGATCAAGAATTCCGGTTTTAGAATTACTGGTAACCCAGACAAGATTGCAAAGTCCACCGCATCTTTGAGAACGAAACTACAGGGTGGAGAGAAAGTACAGAATATGATAGTTTTTTCTTTCCTATATTTTTCAAATACTTCAAAAAGAGAGGTCATCTATTCGTACATGCATATGTACAAGATATTTTGTTTATTGTAACTGAAGGTTGCAATGATAAACAAAATTTTTATGTAGGTGTTTTTAAGGTTGCTGATCTCAAATCTTGTCTCCTATTTTTAAAACTCAAATTTCATTGAAATCTCTTAAAAGTAGAGCAGTCATCATTGTGTTAAACATGAATATTTCGGTAAATCCTTCATCTAGTCTCTACAACATACGATGCTAGTTAAATGACTGTATAGATTTTGATTTTGTATAAACTACCTCCGACCTATAGAAATTTTACATCGATAATAGAAGATCTAACTAAGAGGGACGTTTTGATTACGGTTTTGAAAGCAAGTATCCAACAACAGAATTTTTTAAAATTAAAAAGTTAAAGTCGCAATCGAAGTAGTTCCACCAGATGGTTTAAATTCTGTTTAACCATAAATAATCATTCTATAATACAATTTTTTTTTTTAAATTTTTTTAATCACAGTAGCTAAGCTTAAGCGTAAAAAATTCTGAAAATTATTATATTTTGATGTTGTTTAGAGTGTACCATTCTGCCAAAAATCATTTAAAAGATAGTTACAATCTATATGGATTAAGAAAATAGTAAGTTTTGGTTTTTTCAAATGAATGTGAAGACAATTTTTTTATAAACATATATTTGTAGTATCTTTGATAAATTTTAAATATTTTTCAATACAAATTTGTGTAAACATAGTCCAAAGTATCCTCAACAACTTTTATCTGTTCTAAAATAATTAATTAAATTCAACAAAAATCTTAAAAATTAGGGAATTTACAATTTATTGCAGGAGAGGAAAAAAATGAACCAAACATATGGATAAAATCAAGTCTTTTGTCTTTTGATTTAATTTCATGTAATATTTAAATTTTGCTGAGGAAATTCCTGAAAACTTTAAGAGTTCGCTCAAACAATCTTCAATTCCAGTCATTGAAGTTCCCAAAAATGGATAATCTAGAATCCGAGGATTTCGTTATGAATCAAATTTTAAAGGATAAAAAAAATCAGAGTTACAAAGCAATGATCTGTTTATTAGCTGGTTAGGCTGACCTTTTTACACGCAATAAAATAAATTTAACCTAAGAATAGGGAGAGGATGCATGTAGCAGCTTAGCTCTCGTCGTCCTCGATCTTGGGGGCGAGGTAGTACCTAATGTGGCCCAAGTCCTGGATGCGGTACTCCACGACGAGAGGGACGTCCGCGGACATCGAGAGCTGGACCTGGTTGGACAGGGGAGTCGCCTTGGTGAAGGCGTTAAGGTACCGGCAGGCGAAGGTGAGGGTGACTGGCTCCTGCATTTCGATGATGACGGCCTCCTCCTCCTTGTCGACGGAGGAGGTCTGGGCCAGCTTAATGTTAGCAGAGCCCACATCGCCGGAGGCCGAGAATTTCACTCCCTCCTTTGTGCAGCAGATGACGACGGATTCACCGAATTGGGCGAGATCCCGGCAGATTCTGGCGAACTCCATGGCTGGCATTCGGACCACGCAGGAGTAATCGGTCTCGGGGATGCCCAAGTGCTCCTGGTCGAGGTTCATCAGTTTCATTTCATAGTCTGAGACCTTCTCGTGGTTCTGTGATTCAAACATGAATGTGACCGTGTCAGCATTGTCCTGGGCTTTTATGGTCACCGTGTCATCGTTGTTGGCGCACTTGAAGATCTTCGCCATGCTTCCAAGATTCATCCCCATGGAAAGGTTTCGATCACAGCGGTATTTATCAAATCCGTCTGACTTCAGCGAAAGGGAAACCAGGGAAACGTGAGAATTGTCCATGGCTTGGAGCTGCGAAAAGATTTCGTCAAATTATGAAAAACAGATACTTGGATCGACTTACCTGGATGCCTGAATCACTACAGTCGAAGGTAGCCTCGTTAAGCAGGTCCTTGATAGCATCCAAAACCTTTTTCAGGATCGTGGCAGACAACAGGCGTGCTTCAAACATCTTGTCGCTATTTCACTTTTAGCTTGCGATTCAGAAACAATTTAAAGCTACAGCTGTTTTTCTCAATTAACTTGCTATTTTAAGAAGCAAATCACCCACAACAGAAATTAAGAAAATGCCTTAACTTCAATTAGCTAACCGTCGAACGCGAAGCTCCTTCCCAACAGTTTCCCTCCTTTTAAACAAGTGACACAAAGCCGGCCTTTTGGCGCCAAGTGTCAACAAAATTGCCAACTGCTCCTAGCGATTTGAGCGACATCTGGGCATGAATTTATAAAGCAAAGAAAGAGTCTGGGAAAGAAAAATCGCACCAGTAGGCAAGTTGGCAATGGGATGTTGAAAAAACAGAGACAGAGAAATATTAAATAATACTGGTTTACAATAATTTTGTTCCTAAACAAGTGAGATATTCCTCTAGTGGGCAAAATGGCATAAAGTCAAAATTCCAATAATTGTAAAAATGGTTCGTATTTAAAAAAAAAATTCACTTTTTTGGTGTAAAAATATACCAAAAGAGAGGGATAAAAATTGAAAAAGGGCATATTAGGCCAAGATTTTACTTACTCTGCTCGCTAGGTAATATATTAACGAATAAAATGTATTAAGAATTAAGTCGATAGGTTAATCATTTTTCAAGATATCCCAGTGACGGCCGAATATGTCATTTTTAGAAAAACGCGTTTGAAGTTTGAGCAGTCCCTTGTTTTACGTTGTACACCTTATATGTACATACATATATATATGCATGTATATAAATGTCTCCGAAACGGCTTCGAATTTTTATTTAAAATTTTGGGTACATATTCTGGTCGTGTTTGGCATCAAAAATATTTTTAAAAAAATTGATTTTTTGGAATACAATAAGAACATGCCTTTAAAGTCATATTCGAAGAGCAATTACAGTTAAAAGCTGCAAAATCTTGACTTGCCCCTTTTATTTGACTGTAATCCAGATTCTAAATTCCAAATCTTTATATACTTTTTGTCATTGAAATTGAATAGGCATATTTTGTTAAACCATGGCTAGAAGTATTACATAATGAAGACCGTTAATTTGAACTAATTAAGACTGCTAAGAGTATACCCCAACTTCAGGAATTCTTTCCGAGACTTCGAGATTTGAATTTGAATTGAATCGAATGAATGGTAAACATTTAGAGGATTACGTTAGATGAAAACCAATTTCTCAAAGGGCAAAACGGGCAGTGCCTACTATTGTACCACTGATATGTTAAATTTACATTTTATTTAAAAACATATTCCTTAACATTTTGATATTAATTTAATCTTATATTACTCGTATTTACTCTAACAATATGGTAATTTTATTTATTTATTTAAAATTAGATTGGTAAATAAATTTATAATACAAATCTAATGAAACGGACGCTAGAAACTATGATAATTTAATTTTGTTTTTAGTATTGCTATCTGATTTTTTATAAAACTGATTATTTACTAATAACGTTTTCATGCCCAGTCCGTAAAATTTTAAGTATTTTGATAAAGTTCGTCTATATTAAAGTTTGAATATACGTTTATAATTACATTCTCGTCCTCATCAATGAAGTTCTGAAAACTTCATTCTCAGAGAATGACCATAGAAATCCTAGAAAAACTAGCTGATTTTCAGTATCAAATTATGAATTGACACCAGTGTGGTTTAAAAAGATTCTTTTCTTTTTAATAATCAAAGTTTTAGTAGCTTGCGAACGTTTCTGTAAACTTAATATTGCTATATCAATCGTATTTATTTCTGAGCTGTGAAAAATTCTCAACTTGAATGAAGTTCGCCGTCTGTCCTGCATGCAATGAATAAAAATCGGATTGAACGATCATTCGTCGAACGTTCATTCAACCGTGCCTGTCTGTCTAGGGTATTACTCCTCGATTTGAAGTCAGTTTTTTAAAATTATATCTTAAGATGCCCAGTTTGGGCTGCCTTCCCATACATGTACGAAATTGAACTGAGCCTTGTTTTTATTTTGTACCCCCATGTTTCCATTTTTGGATTTATAACTTCAAAGCAATGTACCCACAACTGCAGAAAAAAATCGTATATCCCTATTTATTGGTCTCGAATGATTGTTCTAAGTTTGCTGAAAATTAAAAAAATATAATTTAGAATTTAAGTTTTTAGAAAGAAATCTATAGTAGTATATAAATAATGAGAAGTTTTCTGTCAATTTTTTGAAATTTAATTTACAGAGCTCTTTCGTTATGACCAGTAAAATTTCCTAGTGCATTCGAGCATATTTTGAGAACTTCGAATTCGTTAATAGCTTTGAAAAAGAGTGTAGTTTTGCGTGAAATTTCCACAGGGTGCAGTGTGGCCCTTTTCGCCGCAGAAAATCCTCAGAGTAATTTAAAGTTTTATAACACTTGTCTCCCGGGAAAGTGGTGGCGGGAACGGCCTCTATTCAAATAGCCATCACCATTACGACGGCAGTGGCGTGCTGGCGAAAATCACCCCAGTTCCGACAGTTGCTTTCTTGTCTTGCAATCAAAATCATAATTAAAGCTTCGATGAAAATGGTAACTCACCGCCGCAGAAGCTGAGCAGGCGGTTCACTTGGCATGCTAACGATACTTTACGGAGGCCCTGACGCCACGAGAGCACTTCCAACTGCACTTGGGAACTCTTAAAAGTAGTTATTAAGCGGAAATAACTGGCTTTAATGGAGAGTGCATAAATGCAGACGAATGGTTATTTCGTGTCTGTGAAGTCAAATATTTTAATTGTGCGCGTCGGGGCCCTGCAAAAAGATGTTGGGGCAGCCCCGGTGCGAGTCTCCGAGTGCCTCTATCACAGTTAACAGGTACTTGCGGCACTTGCAGGAGCACCTTTGGGGCCCCCGTGTTTTCTTGCGCACCGGAAACTGCCCCTTTCCAGACTTCCATTCCTCACGCAATCGGCCGTCCGATGCCAACGAAGCGATCAGGCAATCAATCATATGAGCCCCGTGCCCCCGCGGGGCTGCATTTCCGCCCCCTCTGCAGGGGCTTGTGAATTTAAAAACCGCAAAACTAATTCAGTGACTCCGGGCACGCAGTCACGTTCATCTTGTCACCTCATAAGTTATTTAGGCGACGGCTTTAATCACTCAGCCATTAACCTCAATTATTTCATCGCTTTTGTGTGGTTCGGAAGGGCCCCAGGGTCACCGCAAAACCGCATGTAATTAACACATGGCGTAATCGGGAATTGTCAAACTGGTGATTTTCGCATTCCTGTGAGATGCACTGATGCATTTTCCTATTCCGTGTACAATGGTTTCACAATGCTTTAGTCTAAAACGACAAGTTCGAAAATCAATACATTGTTAGAAGGACCTTAAAGTTTTTGCCCATTGATTAGGTTTTTCATTTATGAGCATCCGTTTTCCTTATTACCCCCACACATCTTTCAAAAAGATTGGTAAAAATCTTTTAGATTAAATTAAATTAGACTCAAACTAACAAATTGACATTTTACTGATCAAGTATCAATTATGGTGAAAATCACATAAGCTGAAAATTTTGAATTCGTTAATTTTGAAACCCGATTTGAAATTAGTTACCCCGAAAATACTAAAGTATCAATTTTGATAGATATAAACATACATTAGTTTTTTCCATTTTCTTAAAGTATACCTTATGTATGTTAGACCAAGAAGAATATGTTTTTTTTATATCTGACTAGAGTTCGAGTTAAATTTTGCTGTTTTCGTATGAGTACCTATAGCCTATTATAATTTATAATTTTTAATACATAGGATCCTCTATTTTGAATTTTGAAATGTTTAATAATAAATAAAATATTACTGCCTGTGAAAATCTCTAAATTCCTTCAAATCAAAAAATTTCGACATACACCAACGATATTGGTTGGATCTGTCATACTGAATTTTAAAATATTGATAGGAGATTCAAAATCAGTACACCCAGATCAGAAATCCCTTAAAGTTAACAATTTTAATCGTCAGCGTAAGTTTTACTTATTTAGATAGCGGATTTGAAATTATCCAATTTTAGAAAAAGGGATAATTTTACTTATTCAACTTATATTCATGTAGACTAGATTAGTATATGTTATTTTTAAATTAAAGGACAAAATCCAAAGTAAACCAATTTGTGTTATTTTGAGATCAATCAACTCTTTCAAGTCAGGTCTTTAAATGTACGAACTTCTCCCGCAGTAATTCTTACAAAACTGTTGAGAGCATTTTCTACTTAATTATATCAGTATTAAAGCAATCCACAATTTGAAAACATCTTGGCGGTTGCTGGAGAGAATCTTTACATTTGAAGTAAAACTACCTAGTAAGAGTCCATAAAATACAAATAACTCCAAGTTAATAGCCATAGACACCAAATATCCCAGTTAGCAAGTTCCGCTTAAGTCGTCGGTTAAAATGCAATTTAAATTTTCTGCAGAAACAAGAAGCCGGGCCCAGATAACAACGATTCATACACTTGCTTAATTTCAACCAACAAAAGATGAAATTTCAAGGAAAATTTTCTTGAAACTTTTTGAACGTTCCAAGTTTCTTCAATTCGATTTTAATGTTGTTTGGTAAATAGTTTCGTGTCCAGTCATTTTTTTTATTTTATTCAAAACTTCTGGTGAGTTTCCTCACTTATCTGCGTTATTGCAGCACAGCCGGATGAA
The DNA here is from genome assembly GCA_963920795.1 of Eutolmus rufibarbis. Taxonomy (NCBI): domain Eukaryota; kingdom Metazoa; phylum Arthropoda; class Insecta; order Diptera; family Asilidae; genus Eutolmus; species Eutolmus rufibarbis. The sequence continues at coordinate 32,003,211 of OY987207.1, forward strand.
TCCTGACATCCTTTGTGCCTGCACAGATGGAAATAGGCTAAAAGTATTTGAGTATTGAATCAAAAATTTAAATTAAAATTCCGCCATGTTCTTTGAACGAAAGTTCTCTTTGGGGACAAGGAAAATTAGCATTTGAAAGCCGACTTGACTTTTTTTATACGACTTTTATTATTGTAAAGGTTTGAGGTTGGTTCTTCTGCCAGGTGTATTTCGTGTGCTATTTTTTTCATGACTTTTAAACGCGATTTTCTCTGGTCATGAATCGAAATCAGTTTTGTTTTTCTAAAACACAGAATAGAGTAGAAGTGAGTCGAGTTCAAAGTTAACAACTCCCACATTTCTGTTGATTTATATCGTAAAATATGGTATCACAGAATCGACATTGATACTTTAATTCCATTGAAGGTGAAGTGGGCTGGATGTGGATGCTTCTATCAAGCCTGAAAAAAGGTTACACACACTCGTTATGCTACCTTAGACCTAATTGAGCCTTAATGCCGGTGTAATTAACCTAATCTTGTTCACGCGGGGCGGGGGTGCTCAAAGTACATATTCGCCTCTATGTAATTAAAGGATATCTGGTTGCAAGAAATCCCCAGAATTATATTCGCGTGCTTTCGGGCTCGGCGCCTGAGATCAGTGGCGAAGAATATGGAAAATTTAAATGCTTCTTCGGGCGTGCCTACTTGCAAGGTAAATTGATTCAACATCTCATCGGGCAGGCGGTGCGGGGGAGGACGGATCCAGGTGTGGAAGGTGCAGGTTCCTCCACTGGGAATAATTTTATCACATGCATACGGAGAGCTTCTGCATCGGGACGCAGGAACAGCACTACAAAGTGTTTGAATGAATTTTCAATGATTTATCTGATAATTTCAAAATGGGCTTGCTCAGTCGGTACGGAAATTAAATCACTTTTGCGATCACCACGTGAAAGTTTGGTATAAACTAGAGAGCACCTCTTTAGGGTTTATGTGCTTTTAAGGATTATCGTTCACGATCTTCCGAGCCATTTGGTAGTCAGGATAATGTGCAAACGAACATAAGTTTTATGTATTCTAGCATCATACGAAGCTGAAATTAGTAGCCAGTTTGCTTTAAAAAATTTCAAAAAATTACCTTGGATTGACTAAATTATATCCTTTCAAAAAACGCGAAGGGGATTAATATAATATTTCAGAAAAGTTATAAAAATTTCAATAATTTTTCATATTAATTTAATTAAGCCTTTCCAAACAAATTGCTTCGGGAGAAAGCAGCACTTTTATTTATAAATTTTTCTCTTTTCGATTGTTCTGGGTAACCCATACTAATTCAATATATTAGATAAATAAACATCTTAGCAGCAGCATTATTATAAAAAAATAGTATCATATAATACATATAAAGGAAAAATTCTCGTAGAAAAATAATTCTGAAGCTCAAATTCAAATGATTGTGCAATCCGATTGAACAGCTTACCCCTCAGGTGAAAAACTATGACGGAAAAGAGATTGAAAATTGAATATTTGAGGGAATCCAGCTGGAAATTATTAAATTCGAGAAAAAATTAGGTGGATATATTTAACAGTCGTAAAAGATACTGAAATTGGAAACGTTTTTCCCTATAGCAGTTAAAATTTTTTGAAATATTGGACTTAATAAGAAACTATGAAAAGACGGAAATTAGGCAAACATTTTTTGAAAATTGCACTTAGCAATAATTTGCGAAGAGACGGAAATCAGTCGGAAATTGTTCAAATATTGGACTTATCAAGAAACTACGGAGAAACGAAAATTAGTCAAAATTTTTTCAAATGTTGGACTTAGCACGAAACTGCGAGGAGCAGGAAGTCAATCGGAAAAGATACTGAAATTAGTACATAGTAAATTTTTCAAGTATTGGTCTTAAAAAAGTTACCAATTTCATGAGTGCAAAATATATTTCCGACTGATTTTCTTCACTTTTCCGTCTATAAATTTCCGTCTTTTGTTGACTAATACAGTCTACTTTCTGACCACCTTTTAAAATAGAAAAAAATTATCTGGTTTTAGCTTAATTTTTTCAACCGGGTCGGGAGTAAGCGTGCTTTGCGGGATAGAACGGCTGAGTAGCAAAATCTAAAGCGGAGGTATGTTTTTAATTTTGTGTGTCGATAATATTATAATTATGTTATACTGACGATTTGATACCTTCGGGTTCTACCGGAAATCAAAAAAGTTGTTTAAAATTTTCGGTAAAAAATTATTTTGCTACAATTATCCTGAAAATTAGAATTAAAATAAATTCAGAACACATAAAACGAAGAAAATTCCTCTTGTCGTTAGTCTTTTGTTTTTTCGAAATTTTAATCTGAAATATACTTCAAAATTAAAGTTTACGAAGACGTATTTACATATGGACAGTAGCAGGTTTAAGGTTCAATTAAAAGCGAATCAACTAACCGTATATCTTATAAGTTCAAAACAATTAAGGAAAGTGCTAATCATTTCGAGATTATACTTTAATTACACTGATGGAAGATGACCTTAAAGCTTCATGATGCTGAAAAACAAAGATTTAATCCTCAATAATTTCCCAGTGTACAAAATAACCTAAAAATAGGCCCCCATCTTTCCCAAAATATTAAAGTTAAAAGATCGTAAAGTCGCACCATAAAATTCCTCAATATATCTTAATTCCCCCTCAGTGTTAATAAGACCCGAGCAGCTTTAGAAGTACGAAGCTCAAAAGGGTAATAAAATTGGTTGAAGATGTCAAAGATTCATCCGATGTGATGAAAATGCCGCGGACGGCCCTCTTTTGGCGAATAATAAAGGATAACCGCCCGTAAAACCCCATCATCGATTAATAGATTATTTACCTTCAAATACCTTAATTTCCTCCGTTTCCCGAGAAGGTTAATCAACCAGGCGAGGGTGAAGTTTTCTTTTTTACACTTTCGCGGGCAATGCACAATATCAGATTTAATTATCTCTTCAGTGGATGATATTGAAGAATATTTCACCAGGGAACAAAAGGAATTGCCGTCGCACCATCCCACCCGCCCAGGTAAGACATAGCACTAAAAATTTTCCCGAAGTGTCTTTTTTGCTCTGATTACAGCTTATTGAGGGAAGATCATCTATCATTGGAATTTTGAATTAGTGGTTTACTTTCCTATCGGCACATACTCTATCCACTAGAGTTTGTTGCCATGCATAATAAATCAGAGCCGAAATGAGATTCTACGATAATTTATTTCCCTTTGGAGGCGTGGATAGAGCCCTGGCAAACGTGCTCTGCATGGGCTCACCAACCGTGTTCGGTAATTAATTTTGGAGACACTATCATTGCTTTTCGCAAGTCTACTAATTTCGTGTGTTTACATGACTTATTGACGATTATTTTATTGATCAGGTGTTGACTAGACGGGCAACTTATGTTTACCTGATAAATGCTCGATGCTCGGAAACTTTTTGACATTTTTAAGCTTTTTCAAATAAGAAAAAAAATTTGAATTCTGCAATTCTCAGTTTATCACATATACAGAGTTGGGTTTTTTGCAGGTATCTAAAAGAGCAGTTTATTGATTTAAAAGTAACAATTTGTTTGATGTTTAATTCAATTAAATCCATTGGCAGCCAAATGAAGAGTGGGTTTTGTTTTGCTTTTGAGTGAGTTTATCGTTTTTCCTCATTTTGGTATCTTAGGATGGGATATTCCTTAGTTACCCTGGTATTATAAAATGGTAAAAAATTCCACCATAACAACTTTAATAAAGTGTAAAATTTTAAATTCTATGAAATTGTTATGTTTTGGTTTTTTTTTAAATTAACCTAAAAATTAAAATTTTGATTCTGTGCAGTTTCATTTTCATTTCTGGTTTTGAATGTTAAAGTACTGTAACAGTTAATTGATAATTCGATTACTAAGTAATTTCTTTCTTATATTAAATCCATAAAAAACATTTTTATTATATAATTTTGGAACTAAATATATTGCTTCCAAGATAATTTAAAAGGTTAAAAAGGAGCAAACAATAGTATATTTATTTCTTAATAGTAAATTGTATGTAAATATAGCTGAATACCGAAACTTTGAACTTGATCAAAATTGATGCCTAAATGTTTTTTTTTTTTAAATAAAACGTGAATATTTACATTTTTTGAATTTCTTTATTTTGACAAAGAGTACGGTCGATAACATTTACATAATATGTGAAAAATTACATCTTTTACATTTCTTTAGTTTAAATTTAGGAATATTATAAAATTTAAAAATATTTTTATAAATGATACGTCATTTAATTTTATGCAGTATACCTACCTAATATTGTTTCAGTATTTTTTCTGAGGGACACGAGTAGCTTATACAGAGACTCGACCCATAAATCTAAATCTCTCTTTGGAATACTAGCGTCTTTCTCTTGTTGGTAAAAGTACTCTGGAATTTTGGAAATTTTTATCTCGGGGTTCAGAAGTTATCCACTACAAACATCTATGCGTCAATTTTGGAAAATCTTTTATGATCCTCTGTCAATGGTTTTGGACGCTATAATTTTAAGAGGAGTGGAAATATTTTATACTTGGTTATTGTACACAGGGCAAAATATATTTTACAGAAAACTGATTACTTAAGCACTGTATAAAAAGTTACACTGTGGTTTTTTGCAGTCAACTTTAGAATCAAACAAAATAGGATATAAATATGTAAATTTAAAAAATTAGCAGTTTCATTAGTTAAGGAAATAAGCAGGGAATACATTGTGCATTACTTATTATATTTCTATCATTATCATGATAAATATAAATATATATTTTTGTGATACTACAATTCTAAATGTTTAATCTTAAATGGAAAATTTTGGTTTCATAGAAATAAGGGAATAAAGAAATACTATTACATCCATACAATGAAACTTGCAAGATTTATTTGTAACTTTCAATTTAAAGTGTAGTCATGATAATTTTAAATGAAGGCTGTAACAAATCGAATGATCCAATTTACATTGATTTGGTATAATTTTACAATGCCATTTTTGTCTGAGTGTCTGCCACATGTTTGTTGATTGACAAAAGGTTAATCTCATTGGCGGCACTACATATTATATATCTTTTATTGCAATGAGGTCTAATAAAATACAAATAAGTAGGTACCTATTGCTTCATTTAATTGCGATACTGTAGACTCGCGCAAGCATAAAATAATAAATGTCCAGCGACTTTTTGTTATTGCATAGTGGAAATCGGACATACGTTGGTACGTGCTCCAGTGGAAAATGTGCTCCAGCAGTGCTAAACGCGAAACGAGTTAGCACCAATTCATAGAGGCAATAAATCTTTTCGCCATGGGAGCGATGTAAGTAGCACAGATTTTTATGGTGATTTAAACGAAAAAAAGGTTTGAGGTTTAGTATTGAACTATTTGTTGAGTTTCATTGTTTTGCGTTCGATGTGATATTTTTAAATTATAATGTTAAAATAACCTTGATTAAGTATTTAATTTTAATAAGTAAGAGGAGAAAATATATGTCAACTCAATTGAATATATTTTATCTTTTTGGAGAACATTAGATGGTATGAAAAAAATGACTTCAACGCAGAGAAAATTTATCTCGTTTTATACTTTAATGATAAATATCTAATTTAATTTGATGTAAAAATATTAATACGGTTATTCGACTTTTATCTAAGCATTTAACATTTTTTATTTCTTAAATTTATCAACAGAATGTTATATAGGTATAACAAATTTTATCAAACCCTTTTTTGAAGTATTTTTTTATAAAAATTTAGAATCCTTAATCTAAAAAGAGTTGTATACACTTTAGAACGACAAAAGTTCTTGTATTAATCGGCCGAAAATTAATAAATGTTACATAATTTGACTACTTAATGCGCAAATACGGCAATTTCATTAGTTGATGTTGGATTTTACAGATTTTTATTCCTAAACTAAGTGTAACAAATTTTAATTTTTAATTTAAAATGTATGCAAGTTATTAAGATTTAAGGGTAAAGCTTTTCTTAAGTATTAAAAGGAAATTTATGTCCATAGGTAGATTACAAAATTGGGGCAATTAAACTTTTCAGCAAAATGACTTGCAATATATTTCTCGACCAATTACATTATTTGCTCTACCCAATTTTCACCAAATTAGAAAACGTTCATTGCAAAAGGAGGGCCCTTCTTCCAATGGCAATGGATCTCTCTAACAAAGGAAGTAAATCAAACGTAATGAAATAAACAAGTTCACAAAGCCCATTAAAGTGGGATAACAATTCCGGAGGCAAGCTCTGCAATTAAAACGAGATCATGGATTTAGGTTCTTAAATAGTATCAGCATCAGCATCTGTAGCATTGTCGGGAACAATGATAAAATTTTGGCCGTTCCCACGGAAGCGCGGCTTTTGTTGTGGGAAAGGAATTTTTAATGTCCCACAGAGTCCCCAATTATTTAGCCAATTGAATTCGAGGCAGCGTAGGCACAATGCCGCCGAAAGGTGAGCGGATTTCCTCAAATGGTACTTCGCTTGTTGATTTAAAGCTATGCAATTTATGCAGCGCCCTCTGTTCACGTGAAGAAAGAAGGCAGTCGCACCTGACAGCAACGACTATAAATTAGTTCCACTCTCCACTTGTTGACGTTTCCATGATTGCTAGGTAAGCGGAAAAGGAAATCTCAGACGAGCTTTGCGCGCTGACAAGTTGTTTCATGATAAATTTCATTTTGGGGATACAAAAGGGTCTAAGAGTTTTTCAGTATGGAAGATGTTTTAAATATTATACTATACAAAATCTTTAAAAATCTTGAATTTATTTATATAAATATTGGGGGAAAACTTGCAAAATTTATTAAATATGTATTGTTATTTTTAAAATTTAAGAAATACAACTCTTTCAGACGAAATTATCAAAATATATCTCCGCTGGAAGGTTTCAGTGCAAGAATTTCAATGTGAAAATATCGCATACGCATTTTTATCTCTAAAAACATATTATAAATTCAATTAAAATACATTAATTTTAATAAAAATTAACCACATAATTATCTGGTCATTCTATTCTACAAAATACAAATAGCAATTTTCCGAATTTCGTTAATGCGCCTGGATGTACAATGGATTGCTCTTTCTAATGATGTGTTTTACTTCTATTTGGAATTTAGAGAAGTCAGTCTTTTTCACTTTAAAAATAAGTCACCAACTAACTACTATAATTTTAAATTTTAAAGAGATTGGTCTTCAAAAAAGCTAATTGAGTGAAAGACATAGTGATAATTGCAATTTGTAGCAGCAGGGCAAGTAATAAGACATTTCTAGAACATTTTTTCCATAGATTATGAATCCTTAAACGGAAATTATAAATTGGATCTCGTTTTCGAGAAAAAATAGTGTGAAAAAGTACAAAACATCGTATTATATCTAGTTTTGAAAATTAATTAAAAAAACAAAGGTTTCTCTTAGAAGCTTTTAACATGGCTCAATGAATCTTAATCCAGGAATAGGAAATACCAGTAATATCTATAGATCTTTTTAATCTGTTCTGCGAACAAGTTTTTCGTGGGCGGGGTTTTTTTTAATGTATAATTGCTTAAGATTCACGCTTTTATTTAAGTTATGTTACTTGCTCCTAGAACAATTCATTATTTTTTAATGACTTTTCATAAATTGTAAGTATTTTTATTTTCGAATTAGTAATCTACGGAAAAAATCCTATAGTTGATTTGCCATTTGTTCTGCCGCATATCTGGTGTTGATCTGTGTAATCAATTAAATAGTAATACGAAAAATTGAAAGTGGTCTCAAACTTTTGCTCACAGCTGTATTAAAACTTGCCTTCGTAAGGATTAGTGTAAAAGATATAACACAATATTTTAATTTTTAAGGGAGTATTCTCCTTTAGAGAGATGAAAAAGACGAAATGTTCAGGCATAACAAAATTTTATTTATTTTATTTGTTTAGTGTTTTTTTTAGGGACCTATTAATATTTCACATAATTCAAAATTGTTGTCTTGAAATATGTTGACCTTTACTTTGATTTGTAATTCTTTGAAAAAAAAAAAGGTGTGTTTTTAAATCTGTAAGGATCTGTTTAAATGGCCTGAGCAATTATTAAAATTTAATGAAAAATGACAAAATTATTATATCATCATTTTCTAAGTTTAGTCTGACGACTGTACCTACATATATAATATAATGTTGAAAAATATGAGTATATATTTATTTAATTTGTGCAATTACTTTTGGAGTTATTACGTTTATGTACATACATTAGTCTGAAAAACATGTTCAAAGTTTTAGCATCTGCGCGTTTGATTACAAACGTCGATACCTTTGAGGATATTTAAATTTTTTCAAAAATTCTTTTAAGGACTTATATTAGAAAGGCTATTAATAAATCGCTAAAAACAAAGAAACCAAGTTTTTAGTTGGGGAAAAGGATAACACCTCATTAAATATTGTTAAAAATTGTTTCTGTCTTCCGGGTTACAACTTTTGTATCAAAAATCCGCTGGACCTCATTGGGTCCAACGACGGGCACGTACGTCCCTAGGAAGAATGATTTCGGGAATAATTCAATTAAAAGAGCTATTTGCGTTATTTAGCGTTTGAAATAACTGAGGACAAAGCCTTTGGGGTGGCATAAAAAACCTCATCGAAAACAATATCGAAACTTTGTTCTTACGTCTTCAAAGGTTGATCGAACAATGACTGAAATTTTAGTTTTTAAAAGAATTTGCAGGTCCCAGCCAACTACGACTCAAAGTGAACCTTTTTTTATGACTCTGCCGAAATCCTTTATTACGGGAAAGTCCTATTTAGGTGCTTTATCTTTGTCGCCGTTTGGCGTCTTTGCAGACTGGTGAAAACGCAAATGTTTAAAAAAAGTTAAACGTAAAATCGATCGGATAAGACATTTTAAAACCGGGAATTTATAGTTGAATTTACTAAATTTAGGACTACTTATTATACAACTTTGTAATTTCTCTTATAGTCCATACATATTGCGTGTCCAGCATTTTTTCTAACGTTTATTCAGTCTTCTTTTGCCTTAAATTAATAGATTATAGATAGATAGATACACTGAAAGAAATTTTTAACTATATTCTGGGAGAACCATACATATAGTTCGATGGACTACATATATTCTTGGACTATCTTACGGGCGCCGGAACTATAAAACTATAGAACTATAACTAAAGGGTCTTTATATATTTCAACAATTTTATTGATATCAAGACAATTTTATTGCCAACAAATCCATAAAAATGTTTCTCAGTGTAGCTTCCATCACATCATACTATATTCATTCGAGATTAGAGCGTCTATTCCTATTGGCATGTATTAAAAGCAATGAATCAGGTCTGTTGTATTTTAAGTTTTAATTAAATTCTAAATTTTTTCGTAATTTTCTTGTTCTAAAACATAACATTCTATAAAGAAAGAAAACATAGATTGTGTGTCTGCAAAAACTCGTTTAGTTCATATACATACTGCTAAAAAATTTTGTGATTACTTATAGATTTTACTTACAAAGAGAGACAAAGCATCAGCTATTTAATAATTCGTAAAAGGCAAACAAAAGGTTCTAAAACTCTTTTGTATGGCGTTGGTATGTGTAAAGCAAACGTGATTCCAAAAGCGCTCAGAGGGACACTAATGCTTCAACAACTCTTCTACTCAAACCTCATGAAATCAATGTTCGAACATGCGAACTACTCGTTTCGGGCACAAATTCTCTAAGAATACAATTACAACTCCCACCAGAAAATACGATTCTTGAATGGTTTTCGAATATGCGAAAAGGGAAAACCTTCCGCTCTAGGGCCATTAAAAAGTTTTTCCCGGCATGAAAACTTTCGTGTGTTCAGTGACTCTGAGTGAAATCGTAAACTTAGCGTAGCGCCAGTGTTTCCACAAAATTACTAATTCACTTGCTAATTACAATCGCAAGTATAAGCAGTTAAGGCAAGTGGTCATTCGGCAAATACCGTTTACGATATTTGTAATTTTTATGTCCTCAGAAATTGATTGAGGTGGCCACACAAACTGCATCGCTATAGGTGGCCTCAGTGGTCGCTTTTCCGGTTGGTAGTAATGGACTAATTAAAGTTGCTGCCAATGGCAAAATAATGACTTCATAAAGTCACAAAATAGGGACAAAACTTAAGTCGGTAGGTTTTTATAGTCGCATTAAAAGCATATTTAGGTTGTTAATCCAAAGCTGAACCACCAATCACCGGAAGTGACTTTTTAAGAAGGTATGCTATGTGCAAGGCATATCTATCATATTAGGTTCAACGATAGCCTTTTTTGAATTTGTAAAAGTAATATTTTAAAAGAAAAAGGCAATAATCCCTCATAGCTTCTTCGTTCCACTCGCTTCTAATAACATCTATAAAATATGCTCCTGTGCGAGGCGTCGTTTTTGTACTGAAAACGTTAAGGTGGGCTTGCGAAAAAAGGTGGGAAAAAATGAATAACAAGCAATTAATTAAGCGCGAAAATGCGTTGAAATCGACACGAATGCAAATCACGCAAATAGTGTGAACAAAATAGCTCGCACCTGGCACAGTCGTACCTTGGGAAAACAAATCGTTAACCGCCTGCTTACTCATACACGGTTAGTGATATCAGAACTAAAAACATCACAATTGTCCCTGGAATGCTGCTAATTGATAACGTGAGCTATTTAGGTGCGCGTCAGTTATTTTCACACTGATAAATAACACGAATTCGTGATAATATTTTACGTTAATTTAATTTTAGCTTTAAAATTTTTCATAATTTACGAGATCTTCGTATACATATAAGTATCGTATCACGCATATTATATATTTAGTTATGTAATATTTTAATGTTACTTATTTCGGTTTAAGAATTAATTATTCTCAAAGAGGAAAATTATACAGTGGACTATTTCATTAAAAACATATTTAGTTAATCATTATTGTACGAAGTGATACCATTATTTGAACAAGAAAATTTCTTAGAATTTCTCCTTATTTTTTCCGCTAGCTATCCAGCTTATAATTCTTGAGAGAATGTCTTAAAGATAAAGCTAATCACCATTCCGGTAGAAAACATTATCTGGGGTACGCAACTGATACAATTGTGCTTTATGTAAGGATTTAAGGGAATTGTAGAAGCAGGATTGCTCAAGCAATTATAAGTACTCCAATTACAACTGACATTTCTGGAAAACATAGAACGTCATGAAAAAATAACAAGAAAGATGTTCACTAAACGCAGTATCTCTATTTGTATCGTACTCTAAATTGTATAAGAATTGCTAAGAAATTCCTTTAGATCCTCTCGTTTTAGACTGAATGAAAGGTTCCTGTAAAATTTCATTGAAATTCGTGAGGTTCCTCTCTATTCCTATAACTTGTTTCATTATTAGAAGATATTATATTATTGTTATAATTTAAAATAGTAAAATAAAATAATTTTATTTAAAAATATTTTGTACTGTCATATTCTAAATTAATGTTGATGATAACAAAAAAATACGTCATACAGTAATAAAATCATAAACGCAGGTCCAAACGTTCTTAAGTTTTACGCCCTTGGTTGATTGGCTATAAAATTTAAAAAAATAAATTGCAACTGCTATAATAATTATTGCACTTCTTCTAATATTGATAACTATGAATCTACGCAGAAAATTTAGAACTCAATGAGATAAATAAATTTGTTTCTCCTGAATTTTTGTTTTGATGAATCACTTGAGATCTTAAAATTGAAAATTAATACAAAAATAAAAGCGTAAGTTGAAAACAGTAGGAAAAAAAGTCTTATATTTTTCTCGAGAAACCATGTATTGTTCAATGATCATAAAAAAAGTACGTAAAAAAGTTATAAGCAGCTCAGTACTGTTCACACAAAAGAAAAGTATGCCCAACAACGGAAAATGTTCGGCATTGGAGCAAACTTTGTCTACTAAATTTCGCCCCAGTTCCGTCTTATGAAGATTTGATGAATAGTCCTCAATTAAACCGGGCGCCTTTATTGCTTGCATACGACCGGGCTTAAAACAATCGAAAACTATTCAGATATCGATTCGTTCCTCATATTTCAATTCTGACCGGTGAACCGGCTCGGTGCGGCCCTTAAGGATTTCGTGCGGCACATAGCCACGTCGGAAGCCATTTCATTTTAGTGATGGTGCAGCTCCGGCATCTAATCATGTAACTTGTAAAGCACAAAACCACATCAGTAGAAGTGAACCGAAAGCATGGGGATGTTCTTAGGTAATAACATTGCCGGGAACAGTAAATAGACATGGACCGAAAATCCTTTTGATATGCTCTCAGGTGAATGAAATGGACACTCCATGGACAACAATCAAACAAGGGACCTGAAGTACTACACACAGTCGAAATTAAATCTGATTTGCATAAACTAGTCGGCTCCGAGCTCCGTTACTCCCACATGCCGTATCTTAACCCAGTTGTGGTCTCTGTAAATAAACACGGGGGATCTGGCCACAAGTGAAATTGAACAGAGTACACACAATTAGTGCCTTTTCTTTGACAATTGGGCTCGGAGCGGCATCGAGTTATTCTGTTTCATTAGTCCTCGCCGCCAAAATGTTTGGCATCGTCCAAATTGTATCCTTCCGTTGCAAGACTTCGCCAGTGGCGGCAACTGTTGCAGGAGTTGTCCTTTAATGGAAGATGACACTATCCAAAGTTTAATTAAACAACAAACCTTAGAAAATCCACATTTTAATAATAATATTACTATACAAATATATGTAGGATTTAAACACATTTAGATTATTGAGCCCATTTAATTCAATTATTAGGAAGGTTGATAAACTAGGTAGGTATAAAGTTCAGTGATTTCACTGATTATTCCAGACTATAACTGACTACTGAAAAAACAACTGACTACTGAAAAACAACTGACTACTGACTGCTGGGCAACTGTGTTAGACCACTGTGATAGACAACTGTGATAGGCAACTGTGATATTAGCTTGTACTTTCCCGTTCCTACATATATGTATATGCGCCCTAAAGAAATGAAAAAAAGTTTTTGAACACACTTTTAAAAACTTTTCTTCGAAAAACAAACGATCTTAGAATTTGAAATGTTTCTATAAACTTATTTTCATTCATATGAGTAATTGAAAATTAAAAAAATTGTAAATTTAAAATGCCATTAACTTTTTGGATTCAGAAAGTCTTAAAACGTAGAGCGGTCGAATTCTATCAATATGAAATTTAACGATCATTTTCAAACGAGTATATCTACTATCCTTGAAATTGCTTGATTGACGTATTTAGTCCTTAAGAACTTTTAGTAGTATATTTAATTCCCAACTGCTGCTATGAGAAATTTCTAAACAAAATTTTGTTTTAAACGAGTTATTCACTTAAAGTGTGTTACATATTATTCCATGTCTGGAGTCTGAGGATTTATATTAGATCTAGACCTAAAACATTAGCCCATGGGACTGAAAAAAACAACAACATGTATTATGTATTGATACATTATTAATTCATGAATCTTTCGAGAAAAACGATTATGAAGTGTTTCTTATCTGCTCGCGAAATCTAAATGAGAGAGTTAAATTTTCGTTCTTAAGTACTTCATTTACGATTTAGCTTGGATTTACAATTCAAAAATTCAAAAATTATCGTCTATCTAAATATCGCCAAAAAACTAAATGCTCAATTCTCACTTATTGGATATTAAATCAATAACCCTATTCTAATATATTTTGTCATGCAATTATTTTGAATCGTGGAAAATTTTGTCGGCATATTGGATTCGCCAAGTTTTGTTTTCAAATTGTCATAGTTTTACACTAACTTTCATTAAAATTCCTTGAATTTAAAAAAATTAGCCACCATTTTGAATTTACAAACTTTGATAGTAGATTCGAAATCAATAATCTCAAAATAACTTCATTTAGAACTTAATTTAACTTAAATTCGTCGAATTTGAAAAATTTTAGTCACTATATTGAATATCTCGAATTTCAAAATTGTGATAGTAAAATGTAGTAGACCAAAAAAAACCCTAGATACCAGTTTTCAAGGAAATCCCTGGAAATTGGAATATGTGTACCTTCAGTCAAAAAATAAAAAAATATCAAACCAAGCATTTAAGCATTTAGCATTTAGGCGGTGATTGAGGGACAACCATTTTCACATATGTATGTACTTTCAGATTTATATTTCTTTTCTTGTTTTAAGAAGAAAGTTGTTAACTTCAATATTATAGTTTCTTCCAATTATATTTCTTTAAATAATTTATTTTTTTCTTAATTTTGGAATGTAATTTCTCTCTGAGTGTATGTATTTATATAAGTAACATCATGTAATATAACTTCTACTACAAACATTCTAAAAACTGAGTGTAAATTCACCCTTAATTTAAGTGGAATTTTACATTTGTTTCTATGGAAAAATTGATTACAAGTAAAAGTACACATGTAATCCAACAAAAGAGTGTACAATTACATCCTTTTTAAACTTTCGGTGTGATATTTAATTAATTTAGTAAATTTTGTGCGGTTTTAGATTAGATTGGATTAGATGAGATTTTAGATTTTTTTTTAATAGCTACTACATTTTATCCTATTGCTTGTTTCTGGTGTTCCATATCTTTTTTCTTACTTAAAAAATCATTATAGTATCTATACTTTTATTATCTCCATCTTTCAAATGAATTTCTCCGGAATTATAACTAAGTACTCATTTGAATGGTTTAAGAGAAAATTTTACTTTAAGCGAGTTGTGCCGTCATTAAAAATAACGTAATTTTTCTATTAAAAACATCTGTAATATAAATATATTACATTCATAAGCATATTTAGGTATATGTAAAAAATTTACATTTTCTATGTGTAAATTTTTCTACTTTAAAAAAGTAAAAAATACACATCTATTTTGCAAAGTTCACGTAATTTGTGTTTAATTTTACGCCACTATATGTGTATAATTTACACAAGAAAAGTTTTTTTTTATTTTTTTATTTTTTTAAGTGTATTTTTACTATTTTACCATTATGGAAGGTATTCAATTTCTTTCCAAAAAGAGGATAAAATTTTACCAACATATTTTAGAGTGTAGGTACATATATAACTCTTGTTTTCTAATAAGTTTCAGGTTTCCGCTTTAATTTCCTTTAAATGTTTAACTCTTTCGAAAAATGTTGAAGGTTGTACGCCTACTTTCGAATAATAAAAGAACATTTATTATTCAATTAATAGTTGCCGCATACCTCCTTTGCTCAATTGCCTATTTCAATTCGAAAGCAATTAGAAAGAAGGCGAGAGTTAGGTACTAACTAGCCGGTGACTGTTCCAATTGAGAATCCTTTCCGTCTTTCCGGTGCGACCCACTTCGCAGAAAATTCTCGATTTTCCCGGGTAACACGAATCATATTCTTTTCCGGATGGGGAAACTTTTGCTGGCTGTGGGAGCCGGGACACCTGTTTAGTTTTATGTCGATGGCGTGATCCGAAAGTTTTAGCCATAAAGATTCGGGAAGTATTAACAATAGATCCCTGGAGAAGCAGTGCTTGACACCGCGCAGTAATAATCTTTTGTTATATTCATACCTGTTACCGATGAGTCCTCAATAGAGCGGCCCATTGTGCGTGCATTTAATTTGTCGGAGGCGAACCTATTAACGCGTTTGATTGATTTATTGAGAGTTTCGTTCTAATGATGAGAGCTTGATTAAGGGGAGCCAAATGACGAAGAAAAATAAGGTGGCTAAGATTGATTAGCCGTTTCGGACGGATTCATGCCGTTGCCGGGCGCAAAGGTGATTTATAGAGGCAATAAATAATAAAAAAGAATTGTGTGCAAAATACATTGCACCATCAGACGCAAGGGAGAAACTTTGCATGAGTGCACCGTCGTCGTCGCTTCCGTCTCATTTGTATGCAACCTCCTGAATACGTTTTAATTGGTGAAAAACGCATTGCATAAACGCTACGCGAGGAAAAACACTTCTACAACGATTGTTGACCGTGCGATCTCAAGTTTCTGAAAGTGGAAGCAGGCGTAAGCGCCGAGTGTCTTCCAATTAACAACTATTCAGAAGGTGTGAAGTATTCAAAAGTCTAGAGATCACGAATTGAGTAAAGTCACCTTTAGGTTAAGAAATCTAATTAGAGGAAGCGCGAAAGCGATGAATTCAAATTACGTTCACTTAGGAGTTGGTAAGTTCTTTTCGTTCTTCCAAAGTGTATGCTGGCCAGCACCGGGAAAATCTAATTACCCGAGAAAAGGCTAAAGGAAGTCGCTTGACTGGCGCGTGAGCACCGGTCTATTTTGAAAACAAATCCTTCGTCTCGTAATTAATACCACCATTCCTTATTTTTTATTCCATTTCCAGAGATAACCTAGGGCTAATGTCTTCTAGAACTGGAAACTTGCCCGCCGGGCGACAGGAATTCATTACAAAACTCGAACGCTCATCAGTTGCATTCGCCACGTGCATTATGAACGTCTTATCACTTGGTCACGCGAATCGTGAAGTGGCCCTCGTTCAGGTCTACGTTGCACCGTCGTCGCGACGTCATCGTCGCGATATCCAGCGGGAACCTTTCGACAAAGGGTATAAGAAAAGCGTTCATTAATGGTCGCCAAATTATCGCCCGTGTTTGACTTCAGACTTGGAGTGGCGGCGGCCTTAGGTTTGCGTGCGCTAATTTTCCCCGTATTTCCATTTTTAGTTTTTGGTACCGTCAAGGTGTAATTTGAAAGTAAAAAGAGCTGAAAGCTTCCCCCACGGGAAGAATTAATATGCACACCTGATGTGGCCCAGTCACGGAATTCAAGTGAATTTCCAGACAACTCTACTTTAGATTTTCCATTTCAATCGAAAATTTCCTAATCACTGTATTATAAGAATCCGGTTGAATTGCAGTATTTGCGCCATTTGGGCTGGTCCGGTGAATAAATTTAGGAAGCCCCTCAAGGATAACTCTGGCCTATCTATTCGACAAGTGGACCTTTGCTCTTTTCGTGACAGATAAATCTCAGCTGCATTGCGCAATTCTAAATGCATATATTACGCGGACGCCGCCCAACGCTAGTTGGTGCTTAAGGAATTACACGTTTGGGGCTCTGTTATTTATTTTGTGTTTAATTAAATCGTTTTAGATTTCAGGTCATGAACAAAAATCTTTTTGTACCCCCTAATTTTTTTAAATTAACTTACACCGCCTCAGTTTTGCTATAAAGATGTTAAAACTGCTATTTAAGTCATCAGACTCACACCTTTTTAAATGTTGGTTTCTAAAATTGAAAACTTAAAGTTAAAAGGTAAAATCCCTCTAGAAAAATCGATTTTGTTATTACTTAAAATATTAGTTGAGTATTAGAGTAAATATTATTTTCTGGAAATCATATTTTTTAGATAGGCCGGATACATAACTTCTATAAATTTTATTAAATTAGTTTTACTCCTTTAATTAACTGGTATTCACAATTGTGCAGTCTATTTCACCTTATGCCTTAAATCGATTTTCGACTAAATATTTCAGCTATAGACCAGCAATTTAGGTAAGCCCAATCAAGCTTAGATAACTTAAATACTTACTCTTAAATGTGTTCATCAAATAAATAATTATACATTTTTTTTTCCTAAATTTCATGTTATATGAAAAAATCTATTTTGTAATATTTGCATACCGAGCTCATACTCGTAATTAATTAAAGCATCAATTTTGTTATAAAAAGTGTACAGTGTACTCCACATAACCATCTTAATAATTAAGAACAGGATCGTCCAGTCGGAAGTTATATTTTTTACAATTTTTATTTTTCCATATGCTTTTATTAAGGAGTTATCCTACTTGGTGGATAGAAAAAAAAAGGTAATTTTTAAATAATGTTTTTTCTCAAAAAATACTTTTTCGATTTACTTTATTTTAAGATATTATTTAAATTCAGTACATACCTATTAGTACCTAAATACAAATTCAAAATTTTTAAAAGTATGGAAGTTCTAGAGATGGTTCTAAAAACGCTATATGATGCAAACTATCGTCGAAATATCTGAAAAATTTGAACTAATTCGTCGACAAAAATGTGAGATTCTACTTTCGGAAAAACGCGTTTCAATTTCTCTCATAGGTGTTTTTTTTAAAAAATCTTAAAGTAGAATGACACCTTAAGATTATTGCCTTTTTCCACAGAAACATACTTACAAGTGATACAAAAATAAAGGCTATATTAACGGGAATTAATTAATTCAGAATTAGGAAAAATTATTTGCTCAGACTTTAGAAGGAAAATTATACATATACCTTTTGAATGATCAGACAGATTTTAATGAAATAATATTTATTGCAACTATATGATTGAAAAAAAAACCGAAAACCCTATTGCTAAGAAAATCATTGGAAAAAGTCAAGGAAAGATTCGTATTATTAAAGTGATTAACATGATAAATTCGGAAAAGGAAATAAATAGTGTCTTATATAATTAGCAGCAAACCACTCGACCAAAAAATTATTTTTTTAGAATCTATTTTTGCAAGTGAAAATATTTTTCCAGACCTAAGTTTTGGAGGGAAAATCTGATTTTTTTTTATTCCAGGTCCTAAATTCGGAGCTACCAAATAAACTTTATAATATAGGCTTGCTAAATTAACATAACAAATAAGTAGACAGACATAAGGGACTCTTTTATGCATAAGGATTCTGTTTTATGCAATTATCGACACTAATACAGTTAAAAACATTTTAATATTCAACTTACTTTATTAATTTATTAATTAATTAATTCACAACTTAAATTAAAAAACCAAACCTTAGAAAATGGAAAATTACCGAACAAAAAATTTTATTTATTTGGGGCAAAGTTGAGACAAAGAGAATATATCCTAATTTTATCTTGAGAAATAATGATTTTCTATTATTCTCCACATTACACACTAAAATATTTCGAAAAACCAATTCTAAACTTTTATCGATTTCAAACAGATTGAGTTTGAGGTTTTGCATTTTGATGAGACTTTGAAAAAAAACATTGATTTGAAGAAACCTTTGACGGCCGATTGCACTTTTCGAGATATTTTAGTTTGAAATGCCTAAAAATGAAAAAAAAATAATATTTTCAAAATACTTCCGTAAAAAACTGTGTAAAAATCATAAATTAAAAACGATTTCACCAAACCAAAGATATCGAAAGTTTTCTATCAATTTGTTTATTTTCAAGAATTTTCCAGTGTTTTTTTTTGCTTAAAAAGAAAGAAAAAATCTTTGGTTTAAGGAATTTCTTCAAATTTTTATTCGTTAGTTTTGATCTTAAACGAACAACGTTTTATCAAAATTGGTATGCCTTCAAGTTTTACAAATAATAAATTTTGCTCCGACCTATCTTAACATATTTATAATTTTTTTTTAAAATGTTTGAAGTAAACGTAAACTTAAACGCCCTCTTCCCGATATTATAAAATTAAAACTTCTTCTATTTAAATCGCATAGTTCCATAAACACAAGAAATGCTGCTGAGGTGTCATGCTGTGATGTCTTTTTCACAATTCACATCCAACAAATTTCTGTAATAGCTATAATGAAAGCCTTTTTATTTTGGACAATATTTCGTTAAATATCCATCATTTGTCACATAAAGTGCCTGACGCCATTTTAACGTCTCCAATAAATACCTCGACGAAGAAAGCAATTTTTAAGAAACAGAGCCAAATAAACAAGATTGGGTCAAGGCGAGCGATTCATTGCCCGTCATAATCTCAGGTATACTGCTGCAGGCAGGGGTGCCCAATGGAGTGAAAAATGCGTTGCTTTGTTTCCTTATCGTTTGCTATAAATCGCGATGATTGCTTATGTGGTGCTTCGAGGTAAAAATGCCTGTCGTTCACAGGTTAAGAAGGAAACACTAATTCTTGGCGTCTTTGAGGTTGACTGTGTGTGCACAGTGGGCCACTGCAACCGGTCCAGGTATCACGAAATTGCATATTGCCATAATATCTATTTGCTAATAAGCCAATTAATTCATCGAGTTTTGCATAAATACTGCCTGCGCATAACGTCTAAACACAGCGCATTTACATACAATTAGCATCCCGGGAACATACACACTATGACGAAGCCATTTCGTCATGATGTCGACGAGCATAAATTATTTATAGAAGTTGTCGACATCACTTGGCTGCGTTATAACATATAACCAACGAGTATAGCCTATTTGTATGTTCTCGGAGCTCGACTATACCTATCCCAGTGTTCTCCCCTCATTCCTGGCCGTCCTTTACAGACTTGCGGGTGGCAGGATGTCTACAGCCGGCAGAAAGTGATGAAGTCGTAATCATTTGATTAAAGTAATTAAATTCAGCTAACGAATAACTCGTTAAATTTGATAAGGTATCACATTCTGGTGCTTAATTAGCGAGTCGATGGCAGTTATTCAGGATCAGTTTTAAATCAGTAATTAACTGGCATGGACTTCATAGACAGACAAAAATACTTCGGAAGTGTTCAGTCAACAGTGCCCGTATTAAGGGGTGACTAATTATCTCATCTCCTTGAATGTCGTGTTCGCGTTAATAATTTCGCGGTGTCATATTTGCCGGATTTTAATTAATTTATTTCAGACACTTTCCGATCTGTTTGGGAGCCTAGTCGGGGGTGGCACCGAGTTTATTAGCATTTTCTGGTAAATTAGATTCGGAGCTTGCTTGTAGGTGTCAGCAGGACATGTGCCCTATGTGGAGCATATTCAAACGTTCCTTGTTAACAATGTGGTTATAAAGCTGTTGCCGTTGGAGATAGATTAAAAGCCACATGAAACTCTCTAGGTTTGTGTGTGCGACTGCTGAGTGGCAAATATATTTGTTCAGGATGTCCTTTTTGGCCTATGGAATACTGACGCTCGTAGACAATTTTAAAGTTGAAGATAGGAAATCCTAAACTATTCCATCTATTCCCATATCCCTTTTAGTTTTCGCTCTATACAACTGTTAGGTGAGTTAGTTTTGTTTTACATAATTAATTTTGCTTTTTGTATCTATAGTATTTCAAAAATTTAAAAAAAAGTTAGACGGTGCTTGGAGTAAGCTGCCTGGAAAATAAGGTGTGAAAAACTCGAATTGTTTATTTAGATTTGTTGGTCTCAAGAAAATAATTGAAAAATTAGTCTGTAGTCGACAGTTGTTTATTACTAAAATAGTATGCAACCGTGATACCTTTTAGTTTTGTGATAAATTTTCATAAATTCTGTTAATCGAATAAGTTAAGTTAATAAACTCTAATTTACAATAATATATAAATAACATCAGTTGAGTAATCTCACTTTACTTTTGTGTAGTCATCTTCCAAATTTTTAGTGTATTGAACCGTAGTAATTACTTAAAAGACTGATTTTACTAAGAATTCAAATTTGTTTTATATATGAAATTTTGTGCAAGATTCAGAACATATTTTAAAATCTTGTTACACATTACCTGTCCAGCAGCCACATAGCCAAGAGTTGTGGGGGTTGAAACGTACTCGTAAAATGTTACACTCTATTTTAATAATTTGAAAACAAAATTAACTTTTGCAGCGAAGTGCCTGAAATGAGTTTCCATACATACAACGTATTTGGGAGATCACCGCATTAAACCAAATTATTTTAATCAATTTAACTTCGAGCGGGCTATTATTTAACACGATTGTAAATCTCTCCCAGAAGCTTTAGAAATATAACCATGTATGTATAAGTTTTGGCTAAAGAGGCAAATTCTTATACTTAAGATCCACAGTTTTTAAGCAAATTTTTTTGTTTTGATATTTCATATCAAAAATACGTGTTTGTCGCCGTTAATAAGTTAAAACGGAGGAACGAAAGGCCAAAGTCAAATTTTGGGCATCGAAATTGCCATTTTCGAAGTTTGACGCGGTGTCTTTCGTTTATTTTCTGACAGATTGGGTCGTGAAGGCCCAGCTTTCTAACACACTATTGACCAATAGCCTAAGATATCTCTGAAAGAACTTATGAAGCATTTTCTGTGTTCGCCTCCTCCAAATTTTCAATTGCGATTTTAGAGGTGAACGACCGATTTTAGGAGGGGTTGTCCGAACAAACGTTGATCAGGAGATCATGTAGAATCGATTGGCATACCCCTGTTTAGACCTTAACGAAACACCCTGTATACTACTTCATATTTTGATAAAATTGGGGGTGTTTGGGGATGCTGATTTGGAATTTTGGAACAAAATTTGTAAATGAAAAGTCATTATATCCGGCATATTCATAACTGTTAACCGTAAATATAACACTACAAAAAATTTCATCAAAATCTGTGAGGAGACCTCAAACTCAATTTATGCCGGCAGTATTAAAATACCAGTATAAAAATTGGTCTTGTCATCGCCAGTAATTGCAAAATTTTGTCTGCAAGAATTAAAAACAAGTATATTTTTATATTTCCTTTATTTATTTCAAACAAATTAACGAAACTTGAGAAAAGAATTATAATATTTCAATTCAATTCAAAAATATAAAATTGGTAAAAATTATCGTTTGCCCTCCTGGCAGATGTTAAAATAGCACAAATAGCCTTGTTGCAGTAGTTGCATACGTGTTTTGTCATTTTATGTTTCTGTCGCACCTTTAGTTATGCCTTCTGTAGGCTTTTCAATATTGAAAATAATGTTCTATTTTTAGATTTATGGAACATTTTAACATTCGATGGATGGATGACGATTCTGGCAGGCGTCGGATAGATGAATGCTTACTTATTTAGGGTTAATACATATTCATATGTACATATGTAGGCGTTATTTTCTTAAACGCGTTCATATTTTCGTACTATTAAGCCTTTCTAAGTTTCAGGTATGCTAATTTGATTAAGTTTTCTTAGCATATTAGATAAGCATCGTGCGAGCATATAAATATCAATTTTCATTAAATTTAATAAACTTGTATCGAAGGTGATAGATACTACCGAGACGGAAACACGATTTGGCAAAGTTTCAATTTTATAACTTTCTTGGGCTTCAGTTTTAGTCAACAAATTTGCCGGAGTCAATTGCAGATGCAGGTGCAGAGTTTCATCAACGTTTATTGCTCTTAATTGAATATCGTCTGATGCAGTCTTCAGCGCTACCAGAGTATCATTAGCCAAATAAATCCGTGTTACCTCTGACATTAATTGAATGCACACTCGGAGCGCACTTATGTAAGTCTACTGAAGGTGTTCAGTGACGATAAGGCTTTAATTTACTTAATTTCACCTTAATGACGTCAAATTCCCTCAGTGGCGCAGCAAAGCGATTGCAAGGGATAAATGGCTCACCTGTCGGTGAGGTGGGGCTTACGCGGAATGAAATGGCAGTTAATTCCTCACGCCAAATTGGCTCTGGCAATCAGGCTTCTCTTACAAATTGGTCCTAATCAAACTTCAATGGAATTCGCGCTAATCCCGGCGGTATAAATTTGCGGAGCATTTTGGGAACATAAACAGCATCGGTGTGCCAGCGTAAATTGTTAACAAATTCCACCTAATTAGGATTTTACGGCATAATTTATACACCAAAAGTGGCATCATACCGCACAAGCCACTCGGTCCCCTTAAAGTGAATGGGTGCCATGCAACGGACGCAGCCCAATCACGGGAAATTTTGTACACCTAATCTTTTAATAATTATGCACTTAAATTGCATTAAACTAGTCAATTTTAACATGGCGGCCATGACGTATGATCAACCAGTTCAAAGTTCCGCCGATTCATTGACTGCACTGCAGCTTTATGTAATTAAACCGCAAAATCAATG
Organism: Eutolmus rufibarbis; assembly: GCA_963920795.1. NCBI lineage: Eukaryota > Metazoa > Arthropoda > Insecta > Diptera > Asilidae > Eutolmus > Eutolmus rufibarbis. The sequence goes on from OY987207.1 coordinate 32,026,930, forward strand.
GCAGACTCATTAAACCATGCAATCAACCCGGCATAATCCTTCTCTGCTAGAATAATTAGGAGAAAATGTTTGTTGAAAGCCAAACGAATATGGGATATCTCTCGGCACATGCAGATTTGGGATATGCTATGATAAATTCGCAAATGCCCCAGACAAATCTTTCAAGTTCCGGAGATTACGTGCGGCCTTTCTGCGCTCCCAGTGCGTCCTGATTCTGGGTCAGCCAGGACCAGGAGCTTGAAAGGACGACGGGAAATGAATGGTTTCATTATTCTTGCGCTATTTTAATCAGCAACGCGGTTCACTATCTAAATGGGTGGCGGTTTTTGTTAGTCCTTAAATTTTCCTGGTTTACTGCGATTAGTACAACTCATTGCAATCTCGTTAACAAATTAAATGACCACTAAGTGATGTTCATTGCTTTTGGCTTTAAATCTCTTTAAAAAATTTAATTTATCAACAGAGTGCTACTGCTACAATAATCAAAACCTTAGAGTCGATTATCCTATATATTATACAATAAAAATTTCAGATTGGTAGAGTCTCTCCCGTCGACATAGACGTTGACATCATCCCTAGATTAAAACGATTTATAGCTGGTTTGTTTGCCGTTTGGGCAAAGAGTAATCAAACGAAAACAAATTAGATGCCAACCAATAAATCAGGCGAAATTGTGATTTTATAGGAATTTGAGAGCTTCAACCAGTTGCAGGTTGTTTCTCTACAGAGGAGGGAGGTATAGATAAAACACAAATGATTTATAGTAAAAGAAGTTAGCAGAATAGTAGAGTCAATTGACACCGTTCTTCAACAGCTAAACTACAATTAGATAATATGTTAGTAGGTTGATAGAATATTAAATTGAATTATCTGCAAAATCGATGTAACATATGTACATATGTACATATACAACAAATACAAGATATGAGAGTTTAAATTTATGCCACGCTTGTGTTTTCAAAATTCTTAATTGCTCACACATTTCAACATCTTGTTAACGTAAGTATCATAGTTGGTGACAGCACAATTGATAGAAATTTCGGCCTAAAACTTGACCAAACTGAGGGTCCAAGCAAATTGTTTAACGCGAAAAGTAAACATTAACAACACCTAAACAAAATCCAATGAAAACAAAATTCTACGTATTTTATTTCAAGATTTTCTTAAGAATTCAACATCATCGTCTAAAGCAAGTTAACGATATTTTTATAATTCTTACTAGTTTCTGATTGTTTTTCCCCCAAAAAGGCATAAAATGAATCCAATCCTATAAGAAAAGTGAAATTAATAAAAAGAAAGTCTGAAAAATCTATGTCCAATTAAATTGATTTCGATATTTGGTACATCGTAAAATTTTGTATTTAACAATCAAATTTATTAAATCGAAGTAGGTACTTTACCAAATAAAATAACTTTTTTCGAAATTTATTGAAAAACTAAGTTTTGTCAACTTTTCGAATATTTTGAAAACGATTGAAGATAAAATTTTGGTTTTATTCTTCTAAATATAAAAATGCAATAGTTTAAATAGATCAAATGAAGAAAAAATAACAAAATAAACAGATCTTATAAAATTAAGCTTTCTTTTATTCTTCAAAAAAACATCCTCTTGAAATTTTCATTTTCTGATTGATTAAAGTAAATTATGTTAGAAATTCAGCCTACAAATATTTCCGGAACGTTGTTTTTCCAGTTTTTGAAAATTTTAATTGTAGATATTTTGACATTTTTGCATAAAATTTATAAAATCATAAGTGAAATGATTCAAGTATACTTTTTAAAATGAATCCAGAACCTAAATTCAATTTCCTACCGTGTTTGAGATATATAGAAATGAAAATTGAAAAATCAATAAAATTTCATTTTCAATAAATTTTGAGAAATTTTGTTTTTCCAAAATTCTTTGGGGCAATCTCATTTTTAATGATATAACACACATATCCACCAAATTTCATTCAAATTAAAAATGATAGAGTCCAACAGTAGGTTTTGATTTGAAATGGAATCATCCATAAGTACTTATTTTAAATATACCTAAAAATGCATTTTTTAAAATAAATTATAAATGAAATGAAATGTCCAGGTAAAGTCTGGCCAAGTATGAATTTGTACAAGCTTTTAAATAATAATGTAAGTTACAAATATGTGGATTTTTAAAATTTAAAATTTGGTAAAATTCTACATTTGGTCTTAGAATTAAAGTTTCTATGCCAGAGAAAACAGCTTATTTTAATGATTGCGTAATTGAGAAGTGTACGTTCAAAAGGGACCGTAGCGATAATGTGCTCTTTACGTTAGTTACTTTTGAATTTGAGGTGTTTAGTTTTAAATTTACTTTTTCTTAAAAAACGAAATGTATATAGTGCCTTTTGCTAATTTAAAAAAGAAAAGAAAAACGAAACGCACTCCAGTCTAGATTCCAACTTTTAGAAGTTAATTTCCTTGTTTAAATAAATAAATTTAAATTTTCAAATTAAGCTACTTATGGTATTTATAGGTACAATCTCCTTATATCACTACTAATCTAAAATTAAAACTGTGTAATGTCTAAGGAATATTAGCCTTATTACCTAATTATTATTATTCCAACATCTGAACGAAAGGCATTATTTTCCACTTATTTTGCTTATCATTTTATTTTTTAATAAAAATACTGTAAAAAAATATGCTATAAAAATACACATTCATTACATATTTTCAATTTTTGTTAAGTTTGCTTAGTATGAAAATATTCTCTTTTTAACAGACAAACCTCAATTATAAATGTGAAAAAGTAGGCTCGTGAGTTCAATTTCGTATATAAGCATTTAAAGTACTGCTTTGTGATAAGTATAGTTGAGTTTAATTAAAATGGTTATCAAAACAGTAAGCATATAATATAATTCTTAATACTCTTTTCTCACATGGTGGCTTCGATTTATAAATAAATATAAAAGTTGTTGTCTAATAATATATTTTTAAAAAGTCATTTATTTTTCATAAAATTCAACGCCTTCGTTTAAAATGAAAATTGCTTTTATTCGTAAATTTAAGTCTTCTTTGTAATTTTACTTTTCAAGATAACCGAGAAAGCTTATTAATGTTAAGGTAACAAATATTCACCCATTGATATCATATACAACGGAAGTTAAAATAGCATAAATAGTTTGTTGTCATTTTAACTTCTAATTGGAAGCTTTCTTGGGAAACCACAAATAATGATACGATTTCAAGTAGAATATATCGACAAATTGGTTCTTCATGCGTTTGGAAGTAAAATGGTTTTTATGTAAAACAAATCCTTTGAGAGTGGCCGGAGGCAAACAATATGGAAATGCGATAAATTTCTTACAACGCATAACAATGCTCCATACATATGTATTATGTATATGTAAGACGGAAGCTCCTTATTAAAACGGAAGCATGCCATATTTCCATTGTTGTTACCTTCCCAGGGACCATTCAATTTGACAAAAGATGAAAATTTTGTGAAATATGGTCACGTATGGCATTTAAGGAGATGGCGGCTTAAACGCAAGTGACACATAAACCTGATTTCGGTGAGGTTGAAGGGCGTCGTTATACTTAAATTATTCGACTATTAAGGTTTTGGGAAGATTTTAGTGAGAATCTCGTGACCTTAGGATTTTATGATATTCAAGAGCGTGTGGAATTTGTATTAGATTCTGGATTCAAACATGTTTGTATCTAAGAGATACAAAAGAGGTTGGAGGCATATTTATGTAATGACTCACGTATTTGTTCGTTTAAACACACATGATACATATATAAAATAAATGTTCACGGTTTTATGCCTAACCACAAGTTTATTAAATAGCCAATTCATTTATGATATGAGTCGTTATGTATTATTAATATTTCAATCGCTGTTTATTTCATATTATCGGTAAAAACTTTAAATCATCGAAAACTGAAGCGGAAAAAGGAAAGTCCCCACATAAAATAAAGGCTTATTAATTGAATTGGGTCACTAAAGCTAAACCAGAATATCATGAAGTGTGCGAGCTATGAAACTGGACAATATTAAAGCTAATTTATAGTATCACACACAGATTGTCATATTATTGAATTATTTTATTTATTTAGTTTTTTACCTCGGATATAATAGGTATTATTATCTCTCATAAAGTATAAGCATTAAGTAAGTACATACAATTTATCCCGATCTTGTTTGCACTAAGAATTGATGATTTTTTCAAACAAAAAATTTTATTTTTATTGGAACAATGAAATTCCCGGACGCCTGTGAGGGGTGTCAGTTTTATATGTCCCCTAAAGTTTTTAGTCGACAGCGTTTCTTTGCTGAAACAAAACCGTGCACATTTCCACTTTAATGCGTTTTCATTTTTGCTTTAATGCAGCTTGGTTTTTACTCGAGATACAAGACACCCTCGTGGAATATGGAGCAGGTCTCTCTATGCGTTTTGTTTATCTTATGAATAGACTAAGTGTTCTTCTGTGTTCTCTGACTGCATAAGTGAGTGGTGTTGTTTTTCCCCTTCAATAAACCACCGGTCCTTTGAATGCAACATAAGCGGTTTTTGATAGAAAATATATCACAATAATTTAGGCAAACCGTCTAGTGTATATGATGTTCGCACCATTTGGTTTTATTTTAATAACCAGAAACGAAAGATGTACTTCAAAAGATGATACATATGTAGATCGTAAATGTATAGAGCTATAATCTAAATTCATTCACCTATAATATTTTAAACATAGCCTAGCAAATTTTATTTAAATTTAGTGCCATGGTAAATTCAGAATCGTCTTAAGAATTTTATTTTGTAAACTGGTCACCATACGGCATAAAGGCTTGAAATAACAAGTATTTCTAAGTAAGGGGATGACCTTCTATTTATGAATGGATATGATATTTTAATTAATATGTTGGCTTTATTAGTAATATAATTTATATGTTTCGAAAAAGTGAGCGTTTTATCAAGGTCATATCTAAATATTTGTAGAATCTGTCCAAGGAATATCAAATATCGAGATAATTTGGATCGCTTGAGAAGTCTTCTGTATATTGTATAAAATTGGAACCAAAACGAAATTGTAGTTAGTAAAAACGAATAAAATGAAAAAGGTTAGTAAAAACATATATCGTATGTACTTTAAAAAAAGACGGACAAGTGCGAGTAGAACTCACGCCTTGAGGGTTCCGTATCGTTATACTTTATAATTATCTATTAAATTTGAATTATAAAAAAATATGTGATGTAACTAAAAATTTAAGGTTTTCGGAATTTTTCCTTTATATGTGCTATAAAAAATTGCTTCATGCCAAATTTCAAGATTCTAGGTCGACTGGAAGTACCCTTTAGGTTTTGATTCCCTTGCGAGTAGTTGCGAATTTGAAAATATGCGGCTTAAATTGCTGTTTCTTTTGATTGCGTTGACATAGAAGTTTGATTTTGGTACAACTTAAAGGTATTATAGACCTGAGTATTTGATATGAAAATCAATTTAATACCTCTACGCGTTCATGAGGAAAGGGGTAGTAAGTTTAAAATTATTAAAAATATTTTTATTATATGATGTAACTAAAAATTTACGGTTTCCGCAATTTTTCCTTTATCTGTGCTATAAGACGTTGCTTCGTACGAAATTTCAAGATTGTGAGTTCACGGGAAGTACCCTGTAGGTTTTGATTTCCTTGCGAGTGTCGAAAATTTGCGGAAATTTGCGGCATAAACGGCTGTATCTTTTGATTGCGTTGGCTTAGAAGTTTGATTTTTTCACAGCTCCAAGGGACAGTAGACCTGAGTATTTGATATAAATTCCAGCTTGATACCTCCACGCGTTCCTGAGAAAAAGGGTCTTGACAGACAGACAGACGGACGGACGGACAGACAACAAAGTGATCCTATAAGGGTTCCGTTTTTTCCTTTCGAGGTACGGAACCCTAAAAACAGTTTATTGTATACCTACAATGATTAGTCTTTGCATAAGTATAATATGTAGGTACCTCCTTTTCCATAAAGATTTAAACTTTCAAAATATTTTTTTGGTTTGAACAAGTGCTCACATGTAGGCTTGTAAAAACTTGCTTTGAGCCTCAGTTTTTCATTCATTCATTACATAAAGTAAAAAATAGTATTATATGGATTTTAAGTTCCACATAAACAACTTGCATACAGTTCAGAATTTGGTAATAGACCATTTTGAATTAATTAATGTTGATCAAATTTGGAACAAATTGATGTGAGATTTTCTCATGGATTCTATGTACTAACGCGTTATAGAAATGTGACATGGAGTAAACCCAACGTCTGCATTAGCAAGATTTTTTAGTAGGGAAATAAACTAACATTTACAAAGTTTAGGTAAATTATATTTTTCTATCGCCATGTTGTGTATATGTTCGAAATTCATAAGTTAAGGACTTTTTACCTTAATACTATTCAAATTTTCTCCACAAATCCTTGAAATAAAGGAATGTATATCTACAACAAACATCATGTATCAATTTTTCAATTATGTTAAAATTGTTTTTTGTTGTGTACTTTTCTGTCTTTATCGATCGATTTTGCTTAATTTTTGTAAAAACCTTCGAACCCTTCGAACAAATTTTATGTTATCTTCCGACTGCGTTTGTGAACACTGTCAACCATGATCATTCCAATTCAGAAAAAATGTTTAATTTTTTCAACTTGTTTCTATCTTTTCAGTTCATTTATTAAGTAAGTTTGAAAATTTTAACTTCACAATTTTTCAATTTACGCAGTCGGGTTTTTTTTTTTTTTTCAATAATATTTTTTTTCGACTTTAATTCACCATGGCTGATCGGGCGAGTAGTCTTACATAATATTTTTAAGGTTTGAAGATAGAGTCGATTGTATAACCAGTCCATTAAAAAAATGCAGCTATGTACATATACCTATTCATTAGGGTGAAGGCTGTGCATATATATGTACCATGTATGAATATTGGAGAATAAATTCAAAACATCAATTTGTTTGCTTTAACCCCTTTTGCCTGTCTAAAATATCATAAAATTAATGCAGGACTGCTGGACGCCATGAGAGCAAACCTTTTCGAGTTTAACTGCTATTGCTTCTAATTGTGGTATCAACCGCTCATATAAATACAATCAGTTTTTATTTAGCAGCTGACTACTAACCCAAAACATGTCCCGGCGAGAGTAGAACGCCTACAGGAGAAGTAATCCAATCACGTCCCCAACCAAATCTAAAACCCATTCGTTCCCCAAATAGCCAATGAAAATTCATGAAATCCCCGTGGAACAAAAGAAACTGACACAAAGCGTCGGGAAGACGCTCCGAAGCAGGGCAAACAGAAAAAATGAATTGTTAGAACCGTTGTCAATTTTTATTTAGTGAATTTTTATATATTCTTTAGCTCATTTCGGAGCAAATCCTTTTTTATAGCCGAATAACAGGAATAACAGAAATAAAAACGCAAATTCTGTCTCGGGGAAAATATTTTCAGGGCACGCGATGCCAATTTACCTTCTGCTTCAATTTCTTTCTGCTGGTGCCATTTCTTCTCCAATTTTCATGTTTGTGTAGGAACGTGACAATTTTACCAGTCGTTTGCTTTATAGAGTTGCAGGAAGAATTTTTTCTTTTGCCAGCAAGTAGCCGAGTATTCATATGACTTCCCCTTTTTTGCGGAACCCAAGAAATCCTTGCGTGGCTCTTCAGTGCGAGAATTGAAAGTTTGCATTTGTTGTTCTGCCATTCCGCGGTGCTGCAGGGGGTGGCACCAGGTTGCTTTCAATGACTCCAGCGGCGTATTTCCTCTTTAGGCATGAACGGCAACATCTGAGGTCAGACGATATGTGGAAGGATCGAAGGATAAATAATTTGTAAATGGCGTGATAAAATTAAATAGAGGTTACCTAACAGTTTTATCCGATATAGGAGTATCTATCCGAGGTAAACAAATCAAAACTTCTATAAAACTGGTCATATTGAAACAAACTTTTTTTAATCATGAACATACTGCTTCCAAACTTCTATCATTCTGATTACACTGCTAAATACGTATATTTTATAATCCAGGATATTTAGTATGAAGGCGGATTCGTCAAAGAGTAGAATAAACGAAACTGTTTTGACTGATGACCAAAGAGCTGTGTTTCGGTAGAAGATTCAAGATCTTCATTACTGAACGCAGACTGGATTGGCGAGGGTCCCAATCCAGATCCGGAAAACCTTAATTGATACACTGATGGCTCGAAATCGCAGCATGGCAATGAAGCTGGTGTCTATGAACCCAGTACTACGGTCTCGATTGCAATGGGCAAGTGGCCCAGCGTCTTCCAGGCCGAAGTCCATGCCATCAAAACTTGTGCGCTGCTGAAGGTTAGATACTCCATAAAAAAAAGTGAATACGTTTTAGCAGGGTCCTCGAATTCAACGATTTTCATCGCTAATGTTGGGTTAAAAGGAAAACCGCCAAATTGTTCTTTTGTAATTCGGAGCCTTGTGTTACCATTTTAATAGTTTTTTAGCCTGTGGCTACATTTAAAAGGGATATTTATAAAGAAAGATTTTAGTATGTTATTAATAAAATATATTCTTTTGAGTTAAGTATTATTTTTTATTCTGATATAATTTAAAATTGTATTTTCAATATTTTTTATCATTAACAAATATTTTTTAAAATTCAACTTTTCAATTAGGAAATTCAAAAACATTAGAAGCAACAAAATTCCAGATAAATTGATTAAAAGTTTCTTAATCGCACGGTAAAGTGTGCGGTAAGTTAGTACTTTCTACGCATGCGTGATCTAAAGCTATTTGACCATTATCCAGTACCACAAATTCTTGATTTATTATTTTGCCTTTTATATTATTAAACGGTATTAGATTTTTACGGATTTTTATTTTTTCGACCCAACATTTTTTATCATTATCGTTCATTTCAAAAATTGTATCAATAAATAATAGTTTTTGACTTACTTTTAGCACTACAATTGTATTTACTTTTTTGTCATGCATGCTGCTAGAAAACGATTCTTCTTTTCACATTTCTGACATCGTTTTCCATACGCTGGGCATCTTCGTCTCACATGGTCTTTTAAACAAAACCTACAATTTGTTATAATATTCGACCTCTTTGCCTATCTACTTGATGGTTTCGATTAGAACTTACATTTTTATCGCATTTATTTACTTGTGACCTAAGTACTTACACTTTTATCGTGACCTACTACGATGGTACCTATCTTTACTGGAAGCTGACTGAGGTTTCGTTGCTGAAGTTAATGAAGATCTTCGGTGTTTATTGATACTATGCACTTCCCAAGACTCGTTCGTTTGAATTTTTTTTTGCCCTGTAGTTTTTCTTCTTGCTTTCGAGTCGCTTCTGCTGATCTCGTAATTTCTGTTATTTTGTTTGCGTCTAAACTTTCTGTTTCCAATAATTTTTTCTGAAGTCCGCTGTCCCAATAATCAAATGGTCCTATAGCATTCTATTGTGTTGCTCAAAATTACCGAATCCACAATCTTTTATCAATTTCTTCAGATCCATGAGCCAATTATCAAAACGTTCTGCTGATTCCTGCGACTATGTAAAAGGAAACTCGCATACACCTCATTGGACTTTGGTTTGCAGAAATCATTTAATTCTTTTACAACCTCGGTGTACTTCTTCTTTTTGTCTCACTGTTCAAGTTAAAACTGTTAAAGCGCTCCGCAGCTTCTTCACCAATTGCGTTCAGAAAAATTGCTGCCTGTAGGTACCTCTTCACTTTTTTTGTTTAATTCTGCCGCAACATACCTAAAAGTAATCAAAATTTGGTTTAAATTTTTTCCACTTTTTTGATATATTCCCTCTAGCTCGAGAGGATTAATTTTCTTCAGGAAATCCATTGTTCCCATTCAAATTTTGTTATTTTGGTTCGATAACTCCCAGTTCTGTTGCTTTACACAAATTTATATCAACATATTTTGTTCAAATTCTGTACTGAATATTTTCACAAGCGTCTTTACTCATTTGTAAGTTTTTTTTGTTTTTTTAATTCTTTCTATATTTTTCTCATCGCCATGCACTGTTTACACCATCAGATTTTATGTAATAACCACGGTAAGATTGAATAAAACGACTTTGATAATGTTTTTTTTCACTAGAATGTATTTCACACTTCTTTACTACATTCATATCGCTTGCCTGCTCGAACTAGACTGACTGGTTTTATTTAGTCTAACTGAAATCCGCTGCAGTGTGATAACGAATTTCCGTAATGATCTCTTTTGTGGTACGTTCTGTGATATTTTATATTTACATACATATGTACATATATGCACATTTAAATTACTTCATATTTTACAGAAAATAATAGGAAGAAAAAAAAGTTATAACTAAAAAAGAACTTAAGATTAAAAAATTAATTATTTTTACACTTAAGAAAAACATTGTGTTCAAATTTTCAGGGAATTTTTAATATTGAGTGAACGTAAATTATATAAAAACTTTAACCAAGCCTCTCTCTCCCATCCACTTTCCAATTGCGATGCATATATGTAGCCTATGTCACTCAGGAGCTTATGCGCAACATGCTAATAGAATTTCATCTCAATCGGATAAATAGATTTGGCGTGGCTTCCTATGTATAAACATATCTTTGCCCAACATATTTCTCCCCCTAATAGGCAAGAGTATTCACTTTGTGGAGGTGGCTTTTATGTGAATTTGAGGTATTTTAAAAATCTACCTTGTAGACAATTTTAATCGAAGAGTTCTTTTTACTTAAACATTTTAGAAACAAAAATAAAAAGTTTTAAAAAATTATTTTTGTCAAGAATCTTGAGCAAAACAGGACAAAATAACATTTTTATTCAAGAAAATAAAAATAATTGTTTCTTTATTTATCTATAGGTACGTAACTATTTAATTACTTTAAACTCTTCTAATATACTTAATTTTATTTTAAGTGATAGCAGGAATAAATTACAATTTATTCACGACAGTTAAAATCAATAATTTAATCGGTGACTGCATAGTTACACCGACCAAGTAACCACAGCCCCAATTTGCAAATTAGATTAACCTTCCTTCAATATTTATCGTTTTTTGTGATCAATAAGCGGTAAGGGGTAATGTGGCGTTGGGTCACTGTAAAGAGTCATCGCTTACTTTGAATTGATTTAATTTTATTTAAAAAGAAGAATCAAATTACCTGAGAGATGTTTTTTTGTTTTTCGTGTTTTGTCAGTCTGATGTAAAATTTAACAAAATATTGTCTTTTTCTCTATTAAAATTTAAATATATAAATAACCAACTATTTAATTATTTTAAACTCTTTTAATATACTTAATTTTATTTCAAGTGATAACAGGAATAAATTACAAAAATATTTAATATATGTAGGTACTAAAATGATACCTATAACTTCAATCAGCTGTTGCATGTGATACAATAAATTCCCGGGTTCTTTTGGAAAAGGACGGCATTAAAAATAAAATAAAAGCAGGGTAAATACATTTAAATAATGAGAGTAATTCATTTTTTGATTTAAATTTCCTAATCATTTTCAATAAAATGAAAGAATGGTCAAAGTATAAGTCAGTATATTATTTATAAAATTCAAATGCATTGCAACTCTGTATGGAGCCCCTCTTAAAATTGCCTTCACCTTGATGACTGCATTGATGTTTGCTATACTAAAGTTTGAGAACTCACGCATGAAGGATTTGGGTACGCCTGGCAAGTTTTATCGCATTTCCTTACGATTATGTTCTAAAGTAAGTATGTACATATATCAAATTGTGACACACTCCATTTCAACCCAAATTTCATCTCTATCTCATAACTTTTTAATAGTAAAAGGATTGCGAGTTTTGGTTGCATTTCCGGGTGAAAAAAAAGCAGGCAAACGAAAAATAAGACATTTTCGCTGCTTTTTAGCCCTATGTATGTATATTGTATATGTATGTTAAATGGTAGAAAAGCTGAAACCTGGCTAAAATACGCCTGAACTTTAGGTTTTTATATGGGAAATAAACAATCATAATTAATCAAATAAATAACTACGAACTAAATATACATATAAAATAATATAAAAAAAAAAATTAATATAAAAAATCACTTATAAATTTTGAAATTTTTGGCGGTAACGCTCAATTTTCACTTATTTTCATTAATTTTGTCACTACTTCACTTTGAAGTTCAACTTGAAACTGAGCTACCTTGCTACTCAACTCCTTTCACTGGGCCTTGCTTATTTTGTTTAGGCACCTACCTACTTTTATTCCGGGGCAAACCCTCTGAATCCCGAAGGAACCCAACTAAACGTGCTTTATTGCCCTTTGTTAATGTATCTTGAATTCTTCTTGTCGGCCTCTGATAAAATTTGGCTGTTTAGTCGGCCTAAAATCGATGTCTTTTCGGTCTATATTTTTTGTCCGGCCTCTTTTCGGCTTTTTCTCAGCCTCTGAAAAATTTTGAATGTTTTGTCAGCCTAAAATCGGCCTAAATTCGATCTGACATGGCATTCCAGGCTATTTTTCGGCGTTTTTAGGCGACTTCTAGGCCACTGATAAAGTTCGGCGTATGTTTGGCCTAAACTTAAATTTTAGGTCCTTTTTCGGCCTGTTTTTTCACTCCGGTTTTTAACATGAAATGTTTTTGACATCTAATTAACGGATTTTTACACTAAAACTATAATAATTGAATAATATTATATAGGTTATATGTATAGACATATGTATAGATTTATTTATATTGCCCATAATGCAAACATATTTTTACTACTGTTTTAGAAAAAGTTATATTTACAATTTGCAAATAATTTTTGATACCTAAGTTGTTCTGATTTCCCCCTTTTGCAATCCATTAACCCAATTAATTTTATTTTAATAAAACAATATCTAAAACATCATGTTTCCTAATTTTCGAACAAAATTGACAACATCCCCCTTGTCTTCATTAAGCATCCGCCAGAATAATCGCGAGGCTGTCATAAAGAAGGTATAGTGTGATATTCCAAAACGCAATGGAGCTCTCGCGGATTCAGCGCGGAGTAATATACCTGCACCATGACTTTCATTACTGCCAAGTTCAAGCAAGGAATCAACTTGTAAGGATATCTTGATTACCTGGCTCGCCCCCGCTGCAGGTCGTCATCCGTGAAATTTGTTTCATCAGACACGTCTGTGCCGTAAACAAAGTGAAAAACGAGATTTTTGTGGTAAATTACCCTCCGCGAGAGAATTTTTTCCATTCCTTAATATGCCTTTTCCATGTTTCTATGATCCCCCTATGGAATTCTTGTTGGGGAGCAGAAAAACGCCATAGGTACGCCCGGCGCCGTTCACCCCCTGGCACGTTAACATCTGTAGCCGGGCTAAGTATGTCAATGTATAGTCTACTCCCACGCAGGGGAAAAATGAGGAAAAAAAAGAAAACAAATACAAAAAAACAACAGCAGAATCCGTGGACCAAAGTGATTCCTTTGAGATTTGCTCGTTGAAATAGGGCTCAACTTTCGCTACGGCCAAGGACTTTTTGTTCTTCTGCTCGCACCACCTGTTAATGCGAACAAGTCCGCGAGGGTGGAATTTAATGCTAATTTGTGCATACGGCCGTGCTAACAATAATGCCCGATTGGGTGTGCTTAATTTCCATTACCACCGATGGTCTCGACTCTCGAGCCGCCCTCCTTCAGAGGTCCTAAGCCTATATCTGAATCTAACGAAACGAGTGATGTTCCAGTGAGTTACTCACTTTAATCACCTTAATTCATTGCTCATCCTGCTGCCGGTTGCAGGGTGGCTCCTTGGTGTAGGAGCAACGAAAAAGCGCTTCGTCCTAATCTTAGCACAAGTATCATAATTAAATTCATGAGCGTAATGTCTGCATATTATGATGAGGACACGAATACTGCTGCTGTGAATGTGCATGTGTCCACTCAGTTTTGCTCGTAACATTTGCATGTTAATGGCTTCAAGACAGTCTCCGGCTTATCTCGTGCAATCAAAGCATTCACTTAGTGCACCTAATTACTAAACAACTAATTGCAGGAAAACGTTGATGTGATATGAATTATTATTGATCCAGAGCAGTCGGAACACAGATGTAATGCAGTTTCGGTAATGTGATGCATCTATACCAAAATTATGTTGCATATAGATTATACCTCCAGCAAAAGAAAAAATAATATTATAATTATTATATAATAAATTATAATTACGGTATTACATTTTGAAAAAAATTAGTAACATATTGAGCTTGAGGTCTCTATACGGATTTTGATGAAACTTTGTAGGAGTGTTCATTTGGAGTCAAAAGTAACGAATACCCATAAAATATTCTTGGAAATTATATAAATATCATAAATTAAGAACGTTTCTACCTTTTTATTAGAAAATTTTTTTAAAATTAACGTATTACCTTTTCCGATTTATTGACAGCGACGAGCGCGCATTTGCCTTATGAAATGATAAATCGAAGTAAAATAAAATTTTACTTACATATTTTCAGCACTCGTAGAAATTTTGTTACGGAAATTCGATGGAAACATTTTTAATTTAAAGTTTTACCATAATTTTCACCAAAAGATTGTGAGAGCATGGAGAAATTGCGCCGAAAAACTACGTATATCACTTTTCAGAGTTTTAAAATTAAATATCTAAGGAAATATAAGCAACCGAGAAAATTTTTTGCATATCCGTCACTTTTGTCACTAAATGGACATTACTGCAAAGTTTCAACAAAATCCGTGAAGAGACCTAAAACTCAATTAATGTCCTTCAATTATTTTGTAATTCTTAAAATTTCAAAGTAATTTAATTAAATTGTAATTTGTAAATTAAATTTATGAATCAAAGTTAAAATGAATACGAATCAAATGGAACTGAGAAATGAATGTACAAATTTTACGTACATCAGTCGCAATAGTAGGCTTTGCGTATAGTTTCAAATAGTTATATGTATCATCGGATAGGCTTTACTGCAGTCTAATTCAGTTGTTAAACCTTTTTATTACTAAAATAACTTAAAAATTAATATTCTTTTCTGTCGTAATTTTTTTCAAAAATAAATCATTTCCTAAAATACATCGATAAATAGTTTTCTTAAATAACCAACTTTCTTTTATTTCTGTAGCGGATAAGTATTGAGGAAATCATTCTTTTAGTTTCCCAGCAGTTGATACATACATATGTATGTAGGTATGTGAATTACTTTAAAAAATCAATACATGTTTTTAATATTAGGTTAGTAAAATCGAATCAATAGCTGGGTATAAAAATTGAATTAATATTTATTTACCTAAAAGCCAAACATGAAAAGAATGCATCGTAGTGTTTGATGAATTTGTTTTTTTTATAAACATTGAATTAAAGTTAGCCGAGAGATATTTTGTATTAATTTTTGTTATTCAAATGTGAGTTTTTAATAATTGTAATTTTTGTTTCGTAGATATTTGTCTAATTGTCTTAGTCTTCAATATATCTAAAATAAAACTAATTTTACCTTATAGATATATAAATAAAAAAATTAAATATTTTATAACGTGCTTCAGAGTATGGTAAGCAAATGATGCCCTACAAGTTGAGAAGGAGTGTCGACGATCTCCTGGTACCTTTCCAGACAGATAAAAACTGCTTAGGTACAGACGTATTGCTGCTGAGCATACATGGCTCAGAGCAAGAACTATGACCACTGGGCATTGTCAGGACATACGTGGAACATTTTTATTTCTTTCTCTGGGATACCATAAAACATTCCCAAAGTCATAAACTCCCAACTCAGAAACAATCGTCTCTGAGTCTGCATTACTCTGTCGAAAAGGGGAAACCATAAAAAACAGATTTTCATCCGATTTGATCCCAGCCCCAATGGGGACATGATGGAGATTGAATTCCACATCATTACTAGAGACCGGACACTTTAAAGTCGAAGACCCTTGTTTTCCGGATTGTAAACACGATCGGAAAAAAAAGGCCAGAAAAAGGACCTTCACCCTATTACGAGGACACATGTAATGGCACTAACAATTGCCAAATTCCAAGGGTTTTCGGATTAGGGCCGTAAAATTACTGCGACGAAAGTTATTTCAATTACCTCCAAACTAATTTTCCTTATCCTTGAATTTATTTCAACTGCTGACGCAGCTCCGTCTTACGAGGTGTTCTCCTGCTGCAGCTGTTTGTCGCGGTGGCGTGGCAAGGACCTGCTCCCTTCGGCTTCAGTGCTTAAGGGCTGGGAAGGTTTTCCCCAGTGCGAGGGTATTTTCAGTAGGGTTAACCTTGTTCACTTCGCTTAACATTAGCCGACATGTATCTATAGCTCGCTTTTTTCGTTTAAATAATAAATGGCGCAGGATTATTATCAATAGTAAAGATATTCTTCGTCCTTTTTCCTTTTTTGGCTGTCATGTTCTGATATGACTTTTTTCTCGTATTTGAGTTCCCGCGTTCACCTATTTTAGTGTAGATTTAATTCACTAAGGGAAGATTTAAATACACTGTTCAACCTCCGATGCAAAACGGGAGGGAGTTATGTATATGTTTTATGCTCGTGTTTTGTGTGTATGATTTGTTTTTCCTTGGCATCGTAATTCATCAATGTAAGTCCTCTGCTCTCATACTTAGAATCTTTAAACTCTGATGATAACCAGAAATGAAGTAAAATAAGTCAAATCCCCTTCTACAAAAAATAAGTGCAATTAAATTCAAAAAATAAATAATGAAAATTTGACATAGTCGCATTATTAATCCTCAGTGGTCATTCGGGATTACACTTATGTTTATTTATCAATATCTGAAATATTTATAATCTTTTAATGTTTTAAATGATTTATTCTTTTCCGCATCGTTCATTGTTTAATTAAAAAAAAAAAAAATATAATATATATATTTTTGTCAGTTCAAATCGCATATGACAGTTTAAAGAAGGTCATCATTATACACTTCCTCTCAATACATTACATTGAGTTTTCAGATTTTATTTAGTAACGATTTTACAAAGTACGCAGCTACATATTTTATAAGTGTTATTTTCTGAACCCATTTTATTAAGTTAATTGAAAATTTTTCGTTTTTCGAATTGTGTAGTATGTTTTCCTTAGATTTAAGTCTATAAATATTTATTATAATATGTATACATACTTATAAACTAAAGGTTTAAAACATTGAACAAAAATTCGCTTATTTTTTAACTTAAACTATTAACCTGAAATTTTAATTTGAAATATTGTTCTCAGCACTAATAGCTATGTATTATATTACCCTTGATTAAATTGTTCATACTTAAAAAGGTATTTGGTAGGCAGCCAGAAGAAAGTGGTAGTTTTTTATGGGTTAAAATGTTATTGAAGGTGATTAAGTAATGTTTGAATATACCGTGCTATCGAAATCAAGTATGCAACAAATCCCAAGGAATGCATTTGCAAAGTTTTTTCTTTAACATATAACAATATATTTACTTCATACAGCAAAGAGCATTGTTAATTTCGTTTAAAAGATCATAAAAGTAAATTTAATCAATACATTGTCCATTGTCTAACAATAAGATATTCAGAACTATTAACCACTTACATTATTATAATAAATATCTAATAAATAAAATTTTCCCAATAATCAACTTGGCTATGATTTAAAATAGCTATCAGATGGATAAATTTATTCACTCCTTAATGTGGCAGATAGGACTATTTTTCGGCAGTTAATTTTTGACAAATAGAGCGAAAAACAATTTTTCTTCACAGCCAAGTTGATTTTTTATCTGAAGAATATTAGTAAGCCATACACTAAGAGTTTTTTTTAGGCGCCAATTGCCGCGCCACGCAATCTGCCAGTTTTATGCTACCGTTATGTGGTCAACATCACACGCCAATTTTTCCTGCATTTCACTTGACACTCAATTTTAAAGTTTTCCTTTTGATCTATCCACACATGGGAAAAATCAAAAAGTGGCGTGTCATTTGGAGTGTGGTGATATCGTGTCAGGTGTTTAGCCAAAAATCTTAATGTTGCTACAAGACGTTCTTCTGGTGGGATACTATTTCTCATGTTAGTGTTTTCTTTTTGAATATATGGTCTTATTTCTTCAAGTAGATTCCCAAACTCATGTGCATCCATTCTTAAATAGTTATATAAATCTGCCGGATAAATTGTTTTCAGCTCCTTTAGTAATTTCATGTCACTAAATTCATTTCTGTTCTGATATTTTTATTTCCTAGAAACATCATCGCACAAACTACTGCTGTATTTAAATTTTCCGTCATATTAAAAACAGAGATTTTATGAAATGTAAATTCACTCTCTTTCTTCTGTCGAGTTTGCGGGGTTTGTGGCGTGGAACGTTGAAAAAACCGACACTCCACACGCCGAGTCAAACACATACATTTTGTTGTTGTTTTTCAAAAGCACTTTAACTGCCACGAAATTCGAAAAATTAACTTTTATAATGTGTGGGCAAAGAGCTTTTTCAAACACGCAACGCAAAGTGGCAGTTTTTTTAACGCGCAAACCGACAGTTTTTTCGAAAGAAAAAACTCTTAGTGTATGGCTTACTGAAGTTATCAGTCTATTGAAATATCGGCCTTACAAGAATAAAATGTCTTCTGTTTCTAAAATCTACTCTATTATTTTTCACATTATGTTGATTTGATAATCCACTGTAATGAAATAAACAAAATGAAAATTTGAATTTTGAAAGAAACCTGCAAATATAATTTTAGAATACATCTCCCCTTAGAAAGCTCAAATCAAAGTTGGTATAATTTAGGTATTTCCCTCATAAGTATACCCTACTAGCATATCCAACTTTTCAATAAAACCAATGAGTTGAATTTGGTGGAACCAAAAAGTTAAAAGTCATATTGTAGTATATTGACCTATAATACTACTCTTAAGCTTTACTATATAAATTTGAAGAATTCAAACTTTTTCAAAAGAGTCGTTTATTCTCATACCCAACTAATGTTTTCGCAATTTATAAAATTAATGAGAGTATCAGTCTTAATGGTATAACTTTAGAGTTTGAATGAGAGTGGAACAGTCCTTCTGACATAAGGTAAATCGTATGTTTTACCAATAATTTAAACCACGCTTAATTGAACTATGCATTCTTAATGGGAATGCACTATAAATCGAACAATTGCTAGATCCTGTGGACAATTCTGGTCGCATTTGAAATCAAAACTGAACATGAATAAAGAGCTATGAGGCAGCAGTTGGCTGGTTTTCTCCTGGCTTATTGACTGGTAGAATGGCAAACTTTTTGGAGCTCTGTGGACATGTGCATTCTGCATTCTACTGACCGGCAATAAAACGAAACTCTTGTCTTTTCACTTCCGATGAGTGAAATTTAGTTTAGTGCATAAATGAAATCGAAATTTACTAATGCTATGACGACAAAGACTGTCGCTAAGATTCGAAAATGGTATTGATTTACTGACGCATGGAGACGAAACTTACTACTAACTCTAGACTAGTATAAAGAAAATGGTGTACCTATATTTTTTTAGTGAACTCAAAGTAACAAACGTGTCGTCAAAGTCTGGGGAAATTCAGTGAATTGTTGATAATATGGTTAGCTAACAAAGTTCAAAAAAGAATTTCTGGCTTGTTAACGAAGTACTCAAAATATTTGCGGCTTATTTACGCTCCATCAGAGGTTACGAATAAAATTAATTCAATTTTGTTTAGGCGGATTTCCCGGTAAGAAAGTAGCAACTTCTATTCAAAGTATTTCCTTTTTTTTAATTCGAAAGGAAAGTGAAAAAAAAAAATTGCTCCGACAAGGTAACTTGGACCAAATACCAAAAACCTTTCTAAGTAATTGAACTCGAACTCAGCGCTCCGAACACTGCTTGCCTGTTTACTTTCTGTGAAAAGATTTCTTTCAGCAATAAGTTTGCCTACCATTAAAATTTTTCCATAAAAGCCCCCGGGAAAAATTACGTGAAGGCGGGAGCCACCGGTGAAACAGAATGCCTCCATCTTTACTTATCGGTGCAGATTTTTTACTTTTAGATAACTCCAGAAATGTTTAGGAACACTCCACATTACCTTGTTGCTACTTGGAATTGGAAACAAATCAATTCCCTTTATAATTTAGCTAATTAATTGCATCCTGCTGAGAACATTACGTAATTAAGGCCTTCCTTTAATTGATTGATTTTGTTTGATCCAATGTGCATGAATGCGCGCTTCCTTCTCCATTCAGTGATTTGCTATTTAATCAGAACGTTGCCTCATATATTTTCTCACATCCGAAAGCATTTCCGACAGGTTAAAAGTATTTCCGTCACAAGTAAACCCCAGAGTTGCAACATGAGTTTATCGGAATATTTATTTTGACGATGGGGTATAAACGGAAAAATGTATAAGCTACGTGTATACTAAAACTGAATAAACTTTTAACAAAATATGAAGTATTAATTGAAATTAACGCTACCTACCTAATGTTCATTTGTAAATTAACTTATTTTACTATTTTAAACATAAAGTTCAAGATTAAAAGTGATGATTCAAACACACTATCTGTAATTGTGTTTGCAATTTTTATATAATACAAGTAAAAGTTATAAAAAATTTTGAAGTAAATGTAAAGGTACTACTATTAACTCTACTTCGCAAATAGTAGCTAAAGAGACCCCTTTGAAAATTAAAATTTTTGAGGTTTTATCGTATAGTTGGAAAAAGTAATCTGGGAAATTCAACCTCAGAAAATTTTAAATAATGTACTCTGGAGCTTATGTTTTTTGTTCAGTTGAATTAATATAAACTCAAGAATTCTAATTTAGAGGTATTCTATGTATGGCAATATGTATTTATAATTAAAAATTGTAAATCTATACTACTCATGTCATTAGAAAATTTTGCAAAATTACCCACATCTTTATAGAGTGTATATTTTCTGACTGAGCGAAGCTATGTAGATCATGTCAACAGATTTCCGGTCATAATCTATAGATAGCCTATAATAAACTTTTGTATTTGAGTTATTTTGGTGAAGTGGTATTGAATTAAAATTTTTCTAGTGCAATTTTAGGAAAAGTAATCCAAGGTGAAAAATTCTAAACTTCTATAAAATAGCGTTTAATCTTTCATTTAGTTTAATTTAAAAAATTATGCTGAATTGATACTTCTATTATTATATAATAGCTTTTTCTACATCAGTAGGGTCTATTCAGCATTTTCTAAATTTCTTGCTTTCAGACTGTTTGGTGCTATAATCGTATCTAATTAAAAAATAATAATATTAAAAATCCATATACAAAGTTTATCATCAATTTTTTAAAAGTAATGTGCTAAAAATAATGTGCTAAAAATACAATTCATGTTCACTGTACATTAAATAAATAACGTATAGTATAGCTTAAATATACATATGTATATTAAAAAAATAATTAAAATATTCAATGCAAAATATGTGTAAGTGTATGAAACTCGGGCTTCCCACTTATATTCATAATTTTTACATTATCGTTATTGCACTTAAAAATGCTGTTAATTTTTAGGCCTTTGTTTAGAAGGGTTGCCATTGGGAAACACATTCTAATTATTATTATATTTTTTTTTTTTGCAAAACGCAATATATATATATTATATTATATATGTATATATAATACTTTTCTTCCTGATTTATCATTTTTCATGAAATTCTCGTAATTTTTATCAAAGAAGCATCCTGAATTCAAAAACAGAATATTCAATGTGATTCAAAAGTCATTTCAGTTTGACCAATTTTAAAGCAGCTCTAAAGGCTTAACTTTTTTATGGAACTGCTTCCATTTTGAACATCTTAGGCCACTAAAAAAATAATTTGTCAGTTATGATAGAATGTTCGGACCAGCGTGATAAGTATTAAAATAAAGACTTATTTCAGTATGACCAGGTTTAAAGAAGTTTAAAATTTTTCGCCTGAGGATATCATCATAAGAAGAGTCGGTTTTGGTTTAATTAAGAATTTTGCTCATACATATTTGTATAATATTATCTACTATATGCATTTGTTTTTCTGTCAATACTTTTTAAATTCTGTATTATGACGATTTAAAATTTTTGATGATTGTGTCAACACATGCAAAGATAAAAACCCTTTGGTTAGCAAAAGGTGCTGGAAACAGAGACAGTGATAATTTCGAATGAACTCAACTCCCACTGCTCTGCCTGCATAATTTGAGTGGTGGATTATTCAGATATGAAAAGTGTAATGAATAATCCCCGCATAATAATTAGTTTCGTCCTAACAATGCGCCCTCGAGTCTTCAACTATTTTCGCATGCATTAACAAATATCTCGTTAGTCTCAATTGGACCAGGAAAGAAGATGAACTGCGATTGCACTTCAGGTGCAACCAGAAGCTTTTGTCGAATATGCACGAGGAATCAATTAAAGTTAGCGACGGTCCTCCAATTAAGGATTTGTTATAGTTCCGCATCTGTTGGATAGAGTCAAGGAAACCGCCTTGGTAAGGGTCTCTTATTATTTTCGATCTGGTCTTTGTACGCCAAAACAAGCTCCAGTGGGAGTTTTGCTGGATAATTGATTACCCTGCATAGTGTCCGAAGTATCGGAACGTGTCATTAAGCCCATTATTGCCTAAATTCTAGTTATTGCAGCCTTTTGACACCTGCGGCCCATTAAGGCTGCTTTATCAATATTCATTTCAATTTAGGGAAATTTGCCGCTTTTGAGCTCTCGAAAATTACGCATTTTAAGCGGGACAATATTCGATCTGCTAATTGAAAAAGGCCGCTGCAATCGGAGAGATGCGAAATATTAATTTTCTCATAAAACCGAATATGCCGAGGTTGGGGAGAATCCGGGCGGATTTTCGACAAAATTATTTTGTGTTATATCCCTGAACACACCACGCCTAATCCTGGCCGCTCTAAATAATTCCGGTCCAAGGATTCTTCCGGAGGTGTACTTTTTGATGCGCAGGATGAATACATTTAGAGCAATAATTTCCATTTTCTTCACATGCATGAGCGATATAACCTTTCGAGAGGACGCTTAAATCTTAAAGAATTCATGGGGTGGTACATAACGTGCCAAGAAAATGCAGAAATGTATTTTTCTTCAGCCGTGTCCATTTGGCATTACATTACAAACCACAAGAGATGGCCCCGGGAATGCTATAGTGTGAAAATAGTATATCTTTTACCGACACACATTTTGCAGGATCTCTGTACACATCCTTTGCCGTGGCCGTGTTTTCCCAGAGGAACTTTCGACAGTTCTACATCCACTCCGCACCGGCCTCGGAATCTTATTTCAGTTCGCTCTTAGGTGCTAGCTTCTGTTGCTCCGGCTACGTCCTTTCCTTGGAAAGTGCGGCTCTTGGTGCTGTTGCCTTGCTCCGCCGTCGTCCTTATGACGAGATGGGAAAGTAAAATGACGACACAGCAGCACTTAAATTTTCTGCTCGGCTGTTGATTGCAGAAAAAGTTTTTCCCACGGGACTAATTCATAGGAAGTTAAACAAGCTTTCGTCCGTGCTTCTCCAGCCTTTCGTGGCCTCCTGTCCTTCTTATGTCTAAGCAATGTAAAAATGATGTAATTGAGTGAGAGTAATTTCCTCAAATGGGACGCTTTTTTATTTCCTGAATATTTAAATTTTTATGCATTTAGTTATATTAATAAAATTAATGAGACCTGAAGTCTGTGAAAAGGAAATCCATTTCTTAATGAAGAAAAAATCAGGGATCTGAAATAACGTTAAAATTTCGTTACAATTACGAAAAAAATTAACTTTCTTATGCAAAATGTATGTATGCATATGTACAATGTATATATATAAAAGTTTGGGTAAGGATCATTATGTTATGAGAAAGAACTCTGTACCACATACATACATACATAAGTATATAACATTATCAACACATATTATAGCAAATATTAACACATATTATTATTATTAAAACTTTATTTTGATAAAGTTATGGTATACGGCATATTATTTTTATTTTATACCGTTTATAATTATTGTTAACACTAGATTTACCAAGAGGTTTATTTTAAATTTATTCTATTTAAGAAAGTCTTTGCCTAGTTCTAACTGGAAAACAAAATTAAAATCTGTTAAAAAACTACTCAGTAGATTATATTTCAACAATAAAACCAAAAAAATTATAGTATGGCAACATGGATAGCATTTTAATCTACTTGAAATTAATTGCTTTCAAAATACATATTTCAAAGTTGGCTCTGATTATCGCGAGGTTTCGTTTTAGTTTATTGGGAAAATATTAGTTTTAATGATTGCTTTGTTTTAAAAACATAATTTGTTAAATGAAGTTTTTTAGTTTTTTACTAATAGCACAATACATCATATATGCACCTACATATGTAATGGCGTTCTTGAAAATGGTTCTAACGATTGTTATGAGTTGTACATAAGGAATAGGGGTTTTCGGGGGCGAGAAATCGATTTAGTTTGGTCTTATCTCTGAGAAAATTCAGAATTAAAAATAACGGCATCATAAATATTTTATATCAATATATTTTCATGGTAATTGGCTGTAGATTTTATTAAATACATTGTCAAAAATTATAAATTGCAGATGCCAAATGAGGAGTAACAAAACTTACACTGAATCTTCCTTTTTGGCTTAGTAGAGGGTTCTTCTTATTATTTTCTCTTGTTTATCTTACTCTTTTTTATAACACAGTCTACCAATATTTTCCTTTACACTCAAAAGAAAAGTTGGTGTAAAAGGATCGCCTCCAAGATAAAATAAAAGCTCATGGTGAAAACCGGAAATCAACACTGATGACGATCACAGCAAACAATTAATTATTTTGACTACTTCGTTGGTCAAAACTGAAAATTTTAAGTCAAAGCTTAACCCATTTCAATCCAATATTCCCATTGCAATTTTTCGCAAGAAATTTTGTACAATAATAAAGTCTTGGTTGGTAATTCTATTTTTGCACATTGTCTACTACCTACTTATTATTCGAGTTATAACAAACATCCCGTTATCAATGTTTTATTATGTATTTTATGCGCGATTATCTGAAAAATGTCTATAAACATTATTAGAAAAGTAAAAGAGTATAAAAGTATAAGAGTCAAAATTTTGGACTTGTGGCGTCGTCATTACAACTATTTCATGAAATGTAATATTTTTGAAAAGCATGCAATTACTTGAGTTTGCGAAGTAAGTTATTTTGTGAGATCGAGATACCTGTTTTAAAAAATAAAATGAGTCTGATTTTAATTTTTCAATAAAAAGGATTGAAAACAATATTTTCTCAAGAAATATAAAGTCTTTTCTTATAATTTTCCGTTGAAAGGATTGGCTAAAAAAGGTGTTCAAAATAAAGAATAAATAAAGGTGGAAAGGATTGATTAAAAAATATGTGCTCCAAATAAAAAATAAATACAAGGTTGAAAAGATTGATTTTAAAATACGTGCTAAAAATAAATAAAAGTTTTATGTATAAATTTGTATACAATAAAAAATCAAACAATTAAATAATAATTCAATTGTTCTTGTAACCTATTCGTTACAGACTTAGTACGTCAAAAACGACTAAAATTTCGGAAGTTTAGAAGAATTCCAAAAGATATAGCAAAATAAGTATCTAAACGTTTTTATTATAGAGGACGCATAACAAACGAAGAACGACTGTAAGATGATTCAGAAAACTGGGATTTTCGACAATTTTTAAACTACTTCGATCGAGCGAGTGAAGCAAGAAGGAGATAAGCTACCTTACGGAATCAAAGTAATTTTACGTAAAAAACTTTGAGGCTATATCGAGTACAGCTGACTCAAGTTTTTTGTTTTTCTGTTATTAATTATTTTTTCGACTTCACTGCAGGATCAACGAGTTTTCCGGAAAAATATTTGAACAAATTGCCTTCGTTCAAATCGAAACTTTTTGGCAGCGATTTGTATCGCATTTTGTTTTTAGTGCAGGGAAATTATGTTACGTTTTTTCTTTAAGTTAGTTGTAAAAGAGCGTGACCAATTGACAGAAAAGTACTTACAAATAAGTAAGCGTTGCGTAATATCAATTACAAAAGATACATTCAAATGAATTTTTTTAACTCTCACTAACCTATTTAAAGAAAAACAAACTTTTCACAGCTCAATGGTTTCTTATTACAAAGTTGTGTATTGCTGTTACGACTGATTTTTAAAAATAACTTGGTTCATAAATATTGTTAATAGAAGCGATTCGTTGCAACTTTACAGCCAGTGGGTTTTTGCACAGGTAACAAGCCCTCAATAAGTTTGCACATTGACTTTGCATAAAGCACCTATAGGCGTTCAGTACCGCCACAAATATTCAATCAATCAGCGAAAACGGAAAGGGCCTCTTGAGCCGCCTGTAAGCCGTCAAGTGGGACTGGGGAGCTACGAGAATTCGGCTTAATTAAAGTATTAAAAATACACATATGGATAAAGTGAATTGAAATTAATTGAAATCTGTTCAGAATTTATTACAACGAAGAGTGTTCTTGTTTTAGACTGAGGCTGAAAGTGAGCGCCACCCGCGCCGCCTCTGCCCCATTGCGTCGCTGCAGCCGTGCCTTTTCAAATATATCGCCGAACGCAGTGAACTATAAATTTGTGGGGAAATTTTTGCGGTAGTCCGCAATTAATGTTTCGAAGGTATTCAGAATCAATGAACCTAAAATTTCTGTACTGACGGTGTATTTTGACTGAACAACATTTTATTGAGCCTCTCTGGTGGCGCAAATGCCATGAATTTAGAAGTGTCACTTGGTGTTTCCTTTAATTGACACATTTTTAGATGACTTTTTCGAATTAAACATACGGGTACACGATTTCTATGCATAACATACAAAACAAGCATGGTTAATTTCGAGCATATGTTTTTGTTCAGTGGCAGTGAGCCAATTTTAGTTTAAATATGATTTTTGCAGCGCTGAATAAACCAATTCTGGTCGATGTTTTTTTTCTGTACAAGCACGCGGATTAAAAAAACTGCTTTCGAACATTGTTCTCGAACAAACTATATTCTCACCCTTAAAAATGCTAAGTATACCACACCAGACGTGAGAATAATGTCCCGAATAATAGGCGCTTGTTTTCCATATTCAAGACGGAGTGGAGTGTAAGGTCTGTAAAAATTCTGTCATTATTCATACATGCAGGCGAAGTAATTATTGCTGGATTTGCATTCAGTGCGAGTCCTCTTTTGGATGTAAATACAGCAGGCAACAACCTAAAAACGAAACATAAAATCAAAATGAACTCCTTTCCGAAAAAGTAGGGCGTCTTCCATCTTGTTTCCAGCGATCCTAGCGGTTTGGTTTATAAAAAAAAAATTGTGTAAACTAAGTTGGCCCTTGTACCCACAAAATCAGAAATCACAATCTAGATTAGAATAAAACCTCTGAAAACTTTAATCTGCAGAGGCTTAGCAGATGTATAGTCCATGAAAATGTCCAAAAAACAGCCCTTGAAATTTGAATGAAAGGATTTATCGATTGCTTGCCTGCTCTTCGGCTTACAGCATCACTAGTAATAATGCCACTCGAAGGTCTGAACTGGGATTTGCGAAAAAATTAGGTTTATTACTGCCCTACCGACTTCTGACGGCCTTCAGGTAGCTTGCTGCTATTTCATTGTGGCTTTCCCGATTTTAATTGGTTCGTTTCGTTTTTAAAGCCTATCCGGCAGAAAAGGCCACTTTGCTGCGTTAAAGATTATTCCAGTTTTGCTGAGTCCTCCCACCTAACAAAAGCTAAAAAAAAATCCCGAAATATTGGCAGGTTTGAGTTTATAGGGGATTTATCTTTTTCTTTTGAATTTCAACCATGCTCCATTTGTTTCATAGCAAGTATTAGCATTAAAAAAATATATGTAAGCGTCCGTTGAAAATAATAAGAAACTAGATTTTTTTAAAAATAGGTAAACAAATATTTTGTAATCAATATTTTATCCCCTCAAATTTTGGTCGTATAAATAAAGTAAAATTTTGAGTTACTTTAAGTTGAGCGGACTAAAGTTTTGTATTGAAGTGACTGGAATTTTAATATTTCTTGAATTCAATGAAAACGAATTAATTCGACTAGGCGTATGGAAATAGTTTTACACTTAAAATAATCGTCTACTCTTGAATAAAATTGATATATATATCTTTGTTTTTAATCTTCCGTTCAGTATGCAATAAAAAATTATAATTCTTGTCTCGGGGTTGCCTCGTTTTTATATTGCCACAAAGTTGTATAGGTTAAAAAAAAAATAAAATATTATATATTTAATAATAAAAACTTAAATCTTTCGTCTATTTAATTGTTCTTTATAAAGATTGAGTTTCAGAGTTCGCTAAAATTTAAATTAGCTTGAATTCAGCCAGGATTTGAGTTTACGTCACCCTCTACAATATTGAGCGGGTTCAGGTTTTGAGCTAAAAAGTGAATTTATCGCAATATTTAATACATCTATTTTACAACTTTGCTTTTGTAAAAATGAACCGATTTTAATAATTTGCTTTTTATAAGTTTTTATTTAGTTTCACCTGTCCCGGTGTCTGTAATGAAATCTTGCAAGTTAAATTTGACCCACTTCCCGGTTTCCGATTGAGCTGAAATTTTGCATGCATATGTATATCGCGTGACAATGCAATATTATGATGACATGGAGCTGATCTGATGCTGGAGCTGGAAGGTGGTCATAGGAACTCCGCAATAAAACGACACAACCCCATCGAGTTTGGGCTCGTTTGATTCGTCTTGATGAGTACTTTGGTCCTAGATAATATCCGTATGCAACCCCATCAAATTTTGGAAGCCCGTGCCGAACACGTTATCGCGAGAAACTGAAAACTCACGAGTAATATTTATTTTAACTTCATCTGAATTTTGAACCAGTTTTCGTAATGGCAAAAAGATGAAATTTGATACCTATACTTATATAAATCCGAAGACAATGCAATGTAGTATATTTAATATCGTTCTAAATCCAAAATGGCGGACACCCCAATATGACGGCTTACCTTTATCTTCACAAACCCTTGACATGGGTATCAAATAAAAGGGTTCAACGAATAGAAAACGATAAAAGCTTGCTTTTAAAAATTTGTTTTTAAATTAAGGACTTATTTCAAATTCTAATCATTTGAGCAGCTATTTGGTATTCAGAAATGTGCATTCATGTTAATAGGGTAAGTTTGGGGCAATTCCGAACACCGACTCGATTAAACTTGAAAATGTGTTAAAGCCAGTTATGTAATCCTCATTTTGGTCATATAAGAATCTTCTGGTATATTTCAAATATCTACAAGTTACATAATGTAATTTAATATTAAATGTTCATTGGACGGACTTGATACTTTTCATAGTAGAAAAAGAAAAAAATATTTGTTTTTCTTGTTAGTCTTAATATTATGTTTAATATTTTCGTTTGATAAATGGTTGCTTTTCTTCCCCATCTGACTATTATCGTTAAAATTCGTTAATACATACAATTCTAATCCAACCTTCGTATTTACCTTACTTTCCTCTAAATGGTATTTCTACTAGGTATACATGGAACATGGAAGTTCTTATAAACTTTATTTTTTAAAATAATTTAGCAATCACTTCCATTGAAATGTTAAAGTAACAATCTAGACGCAATAAGTGAATACAAAATTCGTCCTTGATTTTAACAAATATAAATAATTGTATATTCAGTTTTGGTTGTAAACGAGTTACTAATTTATGTCATAAAATAACTACACTGGAGGAAATTGGCTGGTAAATCCAAAATAGCATGGCTTCCTAAAAAGTTTAGTTCTGATATGAATTTGGAGTTGTTAGAAATTAGTTCAGTCAACATTCGGAGCAATTTTATGAAAATGATTTTTATTTTGAACAAGATAATGATTCACTCTGCAAAGAAGGTAAAAGATTGGTTTAGACAAAATAATTTCAATGTTTTAGATTGGCCAGTTCGAAGCCCAATCTTAAGGATCAAATTCGACAATCATGGTCCTCAATACCTCTAGAGACTTTGGAAAAACTCGATGTGTCCATGACAAATCGTCTCACAGAGGTTTTAAAAAATCGGGCGGGACCGACGCATTAATAAAATGCATATTGCAATAAGATAAATTAATTAAAAAGTTAAATATTCACTATTGTCTTTAACCCTCAACCACTGAAGTGTCATTTTGTTGCACTACCACTGACGTACGTATAGTATACGTACGTTATTTTGAAGTCCTTCTGATGCATCAATAGAGTATAACTTTCATGATTACTGTAATCTATTTATTTAGACATATTCAAATGAAATAGGAATAATAAAAAAAACAGTAATAATAATCATAGAAAAATATTTATTAAGCAATAACCTTAGAGGTAAAATTCAAGTTTTGAACGGAAAACCGTTTGAGTGACGTACCGTATACGTACGTCAGTGGTTTATTGTCTTTAATCGAATTTCCTTTTTGAATTACGTTTCTTTTAAAATAAAGCGTATATTATGAAAAGCATGAATGAGATAACTATAATATAATTTTGATTTCTTATATAAATATATGATTATTCTTTATTTATAAAAAGAATTAAAAAAAAAGTATTAAATATTAAAAAGTTCAAAAGTCCTAGTGTTTTTAATCGAATTTCCACCAGTGTATAAATGATGTAATTTTATTTCAGCTTTCATCTTATAGACCTATTAAGTAATGATCATATAAAAAAACAAAGTGTAAGTTATATAATTTTCTGGGAGTTTTCAATATTTATAAATTGTTTTAGATAATACGTTATGAAACCTTTGGAGTTGTCGAGATTTGGGATATTTTGACAAAATGTTTGATTTAAAATTACGAAATACATACATATATGTTTATACAATACTTTTAAATTTCTAAACTAATAAAAAATTTAAACTTTTATAATTATTATATAATAATAATAATTAAATGTAGAACTTATTTTTAATTTATTAAAGAAGCTTGACTTCAACTGGGTACGATTTGTAAAAACTATTATAATTGTAATTGAAGACATTTAAAAATACTCGGGTGAAATTGGAAACATCCTACAATTCTAATAGTATATTAATTTTATACAAGCACTATCCTTTAAAAGTATTTGTTCTTAGAATTATAAAATTATGAAATTAAAACCCTCTTTAAAGTCACTATATATTCAGTTAGCTGTCTAAATTGTTAGTCGACCAGCAATGGTCATAATCAGCTTTTCGGAAACTTAAAATTAAAACAAAATTTCCCGGACAAAACTAGCAAACAAAGTTGAAACCGTGCAGAATTAACACCGTCGCAACTTAACATTTCCTTAATAAGATTAACTCGGCCCTCTAATTAAAATATGAAAATTCATATTCATTACAAAATCTCGTGGGAGAAACTTCAGCTGCCCATCTTAATAAGGATTTCACTTGCTTTAATTAAATATGATGCTCCTAGGCTTGGCCCTCCAGAAAGGAGTCCAGCCGTGATGCTCTGGGAGTAAAAGGCTCCAAGCGAAACCTCAGCGAAACCCTTTTTCCCTCAACATCTGAATTTTCTGCATGTTGAAATTTAATCAACTCTGTCATTACGTGAAACAATGTGCAGGACGCAGGTAAATCTGGAGTGCAAACAGATCGGACGAAACGGACGAAACCCGTCCGGGAGGTGAGAGACCTCCGTCTTGGGAATTGTTCCTGATTTTTCCTCAGTTGCGATGCATTGCGGCGGGACCGAGCCCGAGGCCAGCTGGGGCGACGGGTGACGATGGCTCGGATTGATTTGTGCTGTTTACCTGCGGCACGACAATCCGTGCATCTTCGAACGGGGACACTTGTTGCATAAATTCGAGTGAATTATTTCGGGGATTGCATGATTAGCAGCGCTAACATTTAGAATAGTGCCAATATCGCTGATGTAGCATGCATACCACGAGTGACAGTAACAAGTTACTGCCAGTCGCTCCGCACTAAATCCAGCCGGGACTTGCCGGTAGTAGTGCCAGGTGCGATTATTTCACAGTCATAAAGCACACTATTCTGTCACATAAAATAATTTGTATGCGAATCGAATCTCGCTTCTTCAAAATTTATGGTATTTCTGTCAAACGCCGTCTTTTATTTTGCGTAAATTATGGGGTAAAACATAAGGATACCTTCCATAGGAACTCATTCAGATAACAAGCAATTTATTGATGACAAATTTTCCTGGAATATGAATTTATGAAGGTTTACTCTCATAAGCAATAAATGCTTTAAGGGGTAACGTCACTTCAGCTCTTTAAAAAAGGCAACTTTTAGTATTAATGTTTTTAAAAATTAGATATTAATGGTTATACTCAGGAGGGACGAAAATTAAGTAATTTTCGGATGAACAGGATTATAAAAACAAATCTATCTCATATAAAAACTTTTTAACAAAAAAATTAAACCGCCGAAAAAACTGAAAAGCAAAAAATAATAAACCTTTTTTATTTAACCTTAATAACTAAGTTCTTAAACTAATGTAAATACATATACCTACCTAAGTAATTTTGAGTCGGCGCCAAACATCGTCGGGTTGCTGTCTCGCTGACATTAACTTCGTGAACGCTCGGCATTTTCCGGCCGCGTCGCCGCCGCGCATCACGCTTTACGTAATTATTAATTAATGTGCTTGTTTGGCGCCGACTCAAAATTACTTAGGTATATGTATTTACATTAGTTTAAGAACTTAGTTATTAAGGTTAAATAAAAAAGGTTTATTTTTTTTTGCTTTTCAGTTTTTTCGGCGGTTTAATTTTTTTGTTAAAAAGTTTTTATTTTATAATTTTTTGTGGCTATAATACAGAGACTGAGAGGTCTACACATAAGAGATTGACAGGTCTAAAGTTCATTCATCGTGAGGTTTTTTTTTAAAATTAATTGTAATACACAACTCAGCATTAAAATCTGTGAGTGAACAATAAATCACCCGTATTTTCCCACCTTTAAGGTAGGACTTTTTTTTCCAAATTTATATGGGACCAACTTCGAGGTATATCCTATCCAATAAAAAAAGAATTATCAAAATCGGACTACTCTGTAAAAAGTTATGCGTGGTCATACATTACAATTAGTGAGTGAATAATCAATCATCCCCTGTTTTCCTACCCTTAGGGTTGGAATTTTTTTTCCAAATTTATATGGGACCAACTTCAGGGTATACCCTTTCCCATAAAAAAAGAATTATCAAAATCGGACTACTCTGTAAAAAGTTATGCGTGGTCATACATAAAAAAAAAAAAAAAAAAAAAAAAAAAAATATATACGCATTGAATTGATAACCTCCTCCGTTTTTTTCGTCGGTTAAAAATGCTGTTTATTAAACAAAGTTATGTTTTACAAATGAAATATAAAAAAATAGATTTAGTCTAATGAAATAAAACGAGCATCAATAAATCTTGAAACAGATATTAGATACTCCAGTGTCTTTCAAGTCACATTATAATAATAACTATTTAAACTATTACTACCCAATAACATCTATTTTAAGATCTTGACCCATAAATAATAAAACACTAATCAGTATCATAAGATTAGACTGAGACCAGAATAGTGATATTATTTTAGTTTTTATCCAATAAATACGTGAATACAACGTTTACAACCTATGAATGCAAAAAAATACCTAGAAAAAATTGGGTTTTAAGTAAATACTGACGAGGGTCCTGACTAGCCACGACACAAAATCACCCACTGATGTAAAAACCGAGGGACAAAATTTAATGAAGTATTTTTTAACTATTATAAATTTGGCAATAAATTTTTTACTTTAAAATTTTTCCAAGAAATATATTTAGGAACGAGCTTATTTTAAGTGTCATACTAGAAAGAATTTGGTTTTCACCTTTGATCTTAAATCAATGTAATATGCTTTACAAAAAATACACAATATAAGGCGAGCTGCGGAAAATCTTCTTGTGAGTATGTAGAACCACCCCATTACATTATAGATTGAAGTTTACATAAAGAACTTTTGTATTCAAAACCACATTATTCACTCACCGGAAGTCCCTCCTAAGTATAAAAAATACACTTATAATCTTCAAACCGATTCAAACGTTGATCAGGCATACCCCTGTTCTTACGGAAATTAGAATGTCCGTTTTTAGAAAAGTCTAGTCATATTTGAATGAGTTAGTGCCGGATTAACCAATAGGCAGACCTAGGCAGGTGCCTAGGGCCCCCGATGGTAAAGGGGCCCTCGATGCCGAAGGCCCCAAAAAAAAAAAAAAGAAACCTTTTCACGTTTAGACTGATTTTACTCGCTTTTGGGAAAAATAAAATTAACTTGACTTAAGTTGACCTAATGGATTTGACCTAAGTTATTTTTCCCAATAAAAGGTAAGAGGGGTCCCCTATTAACTGTGACATTTCTTGAATGTAATACAAATCGGCCACAATTCTAGTTTTCTCCGAAAAGGGATTAAAAGCTATTAGCAACAATGGGTTAAAAATGACTCATCCCAAAACAATAGACTATTGTTTAGAGGTTCAAATGTTCAAATGTGATCAAGTTGGAATGCTTACGGGGGGGGGGGGGGGGGGGGGGGGGTAAAAATAGGGGGCCTCACATTTCCAATCACCTAGGGCCCCGCAGAAGCTTAATCCGCCTCTGTTATTTTATTTTTAACCACAAAATCACAAGAAT
The DNA here is from genome assembly GCA_963920795.1 of Eutolmus rufibarbis. Classification (NCBI taxonomy): domain Eukaryota; kingdom Metazoa; phylum Arthropoda; class Insecta; order Diptera; family Asilidae; genus Eutolmus; species Eutolmus rufibarbis. The sequence goes on from OY987207.1 coordinate 32,061,477, forward strand.
AATTGTTTATACTAAAAAAAGGTGTTCTATAGAAAGTGTGATTGCTAAGATATGTTTAAAATTTCAATTCAATCGATATATATGTATATATGTATACACTATATATATTATATATTTGACAGAATTACAGTTCTGGCTAATTGAATAGTAGTTTTGAGAAAAATGCGTTTAAAATTTGAATTAACTATATATATATGTATATATATATATATATTATATATATTTATAGCGAGGTAGCTTATTTATAAAGTATATGAAAATGATCCATTTGGAATGTTTTCGAGTTATAAAATCTATACTTGTAATTTTGGTGATTATAACTTATAAAGGGCAATCGGTTTTTTGAAAATTCTAGAGTGAAAACTCTTTAAACATGTGAAATGAAAATAGAACCACTTTTGCGACTTATGCAACCCACAAACTACAGCAATTGAAGTAGTTCCTGACGCCAGAACGATGTAATCAACTTTTGAGTCATTGAAAAGTCTTTCTGCTGAACTGGTTCAAAAATACGTTTACCGTCAAGAGCGGAAAAATATGTAATTACAGATTTGAGCAATGTGAGACATAAAATATAATATGTGTAGAAATAAAAAATAAAATTATATAATCAAGATCAATACAATTGTCGGTACAATATTTTAGCTCAGAAATAATATTTGAAGCCAAACGAACAACAGATTCAATGCAATTAGAAATGAGTCTGTAACTAAATTTTAATCTAGTTCAATGTTGAGCGACATATTTTTCTTTCGGAGTAGGCTTTTCCAACTTCTCAAAGGTTTATGTCCTGAACTAAAATTTTATAATTTTCTTTGCAAAACACATTTTATGTGCTTAAAAATGCTTTTTACTTAAGAGCCTATTTTAATGTACACCCTATGATTTCATCAAGAACCCTTTCTTTTTTCCCATTTTATCAAATTTGGGGTGATGTTTTTCTACAACATCTAATTTATGTCTTTTATGTCGTATTGTAAGTTGGAAAAGAGAATTTCAAACTCAACGTTATTTTGTCCCTTTTAGAGCTTCTGATATTTTGAACACCATTCTATTTTTCTCAGACATATATGGGGAAATAACCATTATTTTACATTTTTTAAATAACAAAATTATTCGGAAATAATAATCTAATCTTGTAATCACTAGGCATAATTTTATCGCCACCTACAACTGAACTCTAGATTTCTGGTGTAATTTTAAGAAGTGTAATCAATAGAATAAGAATTGCATAGTAATGGCTAATTTTCGATTAAAATCCATTGGTTATCGTTTTACTATTAGTTCGAAAAAAATTTACAATTCTTTTCGTATTGGACAACAAAAGAATAAAATGATGACCATTAATAATCAATAGAAAAAATCCAATAAGAGGTCTTATTATTGATGAACATCTCATAACAATTAAAAAATAAATTTTGAAATAATATTTATCCGACAACAGAAAAAAACGACAAATACCTTTCATTATTGAGAAGAATTATGAAACTTGATTGATGACTCTTAGATAAGATCAGATGATAAACAAAAATTAACAGACATAAAAAAACAAAGTAATACCAATTCAACCTCGTCGGTCTATATTTTTAAAGCATTTATTTGTTTTAAGATAGATAGGGTTAATTTTAAGAAAAACAAATAAACATTTTCTGTTCCTTTGTATGCTAAATCTGTTCCTTTGTATGCTAAATGTTATCTGGTTTTAAGATTATATACAAAGAATTCGGACAACTTTGGTTTGATCTATGTATATCTAAAAAGTACATTTCGTATGTAAAATAAAATAAATGTGGGCAAGGGATTTTAAAATCATATTCGAATTTAAGAGTTGTACAATATCCATAGTTAATTATAAATTGACCCAACCATAAATTGTCTGGTACCTTCATGGAGCTCACAATTATTGTAATTCAGTGCATTACCATAAATATCATTACAGAGCTACGCGTGAAAACAAATTACATTTCCCTAACCAAACGGAGTTGCCACGCTGTCAACATCCAAATGAAATCATAAACAATTTAGAATAATTTATAAATAACCTATTAACTTTGTTTCCATTAAAGCGTCATGAACCCAATCTCAGACACCAAAGATATTCCAAATTAGCATATCCCTCAGCAGCACAATTTGGTCTCCGTACAGCGCAGCGCTACATAGCTACATATCTGCATATCTGCGTATGTTATTATGTTTAGCAGACAAACCGCAACAAAAGTGATAATGCTTCAAGATGATGACATCTCGTTCTCACTTCATTTGCTCAACCGGAAGGTTACTCCTCGGCCCGAGAGGGGCACGTGGTTGAAGATTCAGTGAAGAAGTCGTCGTTTCTTGGCGCGCTTTTGCAACCGATTCAGCGCTGCTCCCAGCAAGGGTAGGTCTACGACTGAAATTTGGTTTATTTTCAGAGGGTTCGTTTTTTAACTTTTGCGGGGAAATCATCTCAACAGGAGAATTTAGACCTTTTTAGCCAAATGGTATAAAGTACAAAAGAAAAAAAAAATAAGTTGGATCCTGCGCCTTATTTCGAATGCCACGTGCTTTCCGGGTCTAAGAAATGGGAAGTTGAGTTAATTGAAGCAGCGTGGACTTGGATTTCATGTTCACTTCTTTTATGTTCGCTTTAAATTTATTGTGTGCTATTTCATTTTTGCAATTTCCTTCTTAATAAACAACAAAAAACAATGTTTTTATTAACATGCCGCTTCTATAGAGGGCGTCTGACCATGTAACATTAAAACGTTTGTTTTTTTCTGCTCAATTAAACTATCAAAACTTTTATCTAAAAGTAACTTCTATCATCATTATTATTAGGGTAAGGGAGTTGTGTTAATACCAATTTGTGATTTGTAGTTTGGGTCTAAATGTGAGTGGACTTTTATCGCAATATGCATGCCGTTCATTTAGATTGTTCAAAGAAAAACTGTTTAAATATAATACTGGAATTATAGTAGGCACCTACTTAATTTTATTATGTATCTTCAACTTTTCATTTGAATTTTCCCATTGAAAATCTATAGGAATTTAGGTTGTATACTATACTATTTGATGAATTAATAGAACAAGAACGGACAATTGTAATAATAAATATAATAAGTTATACATACATGTATATATAAATGTACTTTACATTTATTTTATGTACTATAGTGAAACAAATTTATAGGCCAAAAGTTGAAAAAGTACATTTTGCGTACCTTTTTTCTAATACTAATCACACGTAATTGATATGTTAGAGTTGATTTAGTCTGTTTTACGATACATCTAAGTTAATATAAAATTTTCAGTCTGTCTTTAGTCTCTTCTCCTACTGAAAATATATTTCCGCCTTATTTCAATCCGAATTCCGTTTTAATCTTCCCGATATAATATGTGTTCAATATACAAATTTTCAACTAGTTTTCAGTACAAATAATAATTTCTGCCTTATTCCAGATTGGATTCCGTTTAAAATTTAATTGTCGTGTCTTTACAGCCTTATTTTAACATCAATGACGATATTAGGATTTGTTTTTTTTATAATTTTAAATTTAATGTCTATAAATGAAACCTTAAACTTCGTTGCATTTTATTATTCCTCATTAGAAATAACGAAAGACATTTATTAATATTTCATGTCAACTACAATGTACATACATATTTATATACTACATATCTATATGTATGTCTAATATTAATATAATCACAAAATATTTTATGACAAAACTCATTTTACTTTTTTCCTTTTTTAAAAACGCAAAGTGAGCTTGAGCGTTACCTTCAAATAATGAAAATAGCCTAAATACCGTCGTATTATTTTAAAAACACACATTTTAAACAAATAATCAATACTAATATGTTTACAAAAATAAAAGTTTAATGGGAACTGTAAAAGGGCTCTTCGGTAAGCATGTGTTCAGCGATGTAAGTGAGATATATTCTCAGTTCCTTTATTGAGACGAAAATTAGCTGATTGTTATTAATGTGAATATGCAATCCCGGTTAATTTAATGTCCATCATAAAAAATTGATAAGTTTTATATATTTTGTTTTTGTTTTTTTATATATGGTACTAAGTTGATGGGTGTCACTATAAACTTAAAAATCAAACCACTTGGCATATTTCAAAAATCAATTTTTGTAAGCTAGACCATACAAAAACAGAAATGTGAATAGAAAATATGAAATGAGAATCGACGAATGCGTTACTAAAATGCTAATTTATATGGGAGCCTATTCTGAGATCCTATTCACGTGAAAAATGAATCATATTTGAAAAATTCTATTCTGATATTCATCTTTTGTGAATGTTTCACATGTGAATATTTTTGGTATGCCGTGAATTATTCATTCACGTCACTTTTTTAATTGGAAGAACATTTTGTGAGATACGTGTGCAGAAGTAGGATGCAAAATGGGAGAAAAAAAGTATGTAGAATCGATTGTTTTCTGAAACCGAGTGAAACATTTTTATTTGATTCACGTGAATCTCGGAATAGATGCATTGACATGAAGTGAAATTTAGATGGAAATATTTTTTCACGTGAAGCGAATCTCAGAATAAACCCCATAGAAACAAAATAGAACTTCATTCCCATAAAACATTTTCTATAACTTGCATAAGTATTAAGTAGTATAACTTTGCCATAAATTGTAGCGATTTAATTATTTAGCTATGCATATACATATGTAATGTAGGTTAATACTCTGGACAGACTGTAAACGAAATTTAAAATTTCGCGTATTCTTAATTTCAGAAAAATCTTATCATCTTAAAATTTTTTAAAACATTCAGACGAATATTCTATCAAACATATATTTCGACGTAAATTTTTACTTTAATTTTAAAGCAATATATGTAATAATTGTAAAATTGAATATGTGTCCCTAGTATAAGGGTCATTCTGAAAAGTGTAAATTAAGTCCCACTTTTCAACTCATATCGTTTCCCTTTGTGATATGCACTCTACACCGCTTTTATTCCCGGCATAAGATCCAGTTTAAAATTGTAAAGTGGCGAACAGCTACCAAACTAAATTTCTTTGTTTTTGTGAATCTGAAAAGCAGAAAAAAGAATAAACGACAAAATTAAAAGGTAAATAGATCCCTTGAGGCAGAGATATACCTGCTTGTTTGAAAACTTTATTCGTTAAACGGAAATCTGGTTAACTTCATAGCATTTCCTTGCTTGTGTTTTCAAAACAAATCACATATGTATACTGCACAAACTTTGCCGTGCATAATTGACACCAGTTTGGAATACGACACTGAACACGTCCTCGATTTGTATTGCATCTGAGCAGCGAAATGTGCAACCGGAGCCTCTGCGGAAAAAGTGAGTAATTCAATTTTGCAGCAAACTTTCAACACTGCCACCAAAGCGTGCAACACAGCTGACTTGTGTGGATGCAGCTTTTGAATGCATCGAACAGGCAAATTGCTCTGTACACACAAAGACACACAGGGTGCCTATGAAAATACCATCGTAAGTGCCATGCTCGGCTGTTCCGAGGGCCGTGGCTGCACATGCATCAGTCGATGTGTCTCATATGAATCCAGGCACTTGTTACTATTTGCCTCTTTTGAAAGATGACTCTTAGGTTCATGAGTGGGAAACTAAGTTCATATGTCAATCGTGCTGAAGTTCAAAGGGAAATTGCGTGAAGAGTTCCTCACAAATATCCGTGTAAGATTTTTTTTTTTTAAATCTGATTTTATTTTATAACTCGGTTTCATCTGATATATAATAAATACAATAGTGGAAATAATTCTGGGCACTTTTCATAAAAATTTGTTTTATTTGATACTTATACAGAAAATGTTTATATTTTGCTGGGTCAAATCGATACCGTATTGTTTTATTTTAATCTTTAATGTTTCGACTTATTATTTCAAGATGATTTGTTGTAAAAATATTTCGAATTTTTTAGTAAAGAAATTACAAACTACAAATTGCAAAGACCAATCAATAAATGTCAACACATTTATGCTTTTGGAAATACAAAAGGTCGTATGATTTTAATTAACCAATTACAGGCCGCATGGGTTCGTTGTATTACCCGATCAGGGAGGGTTTGAGGTTTTTTTTCAAATAGTTTCATTATTGTTTTAGCCAGGTATTATGTTTTGAGATTTGAGGACCTTAGTGAAGTGACTAAAAGTGCGAATAAAGATTAAAATGGCCCCTAAAATCTCAAAACTCAAATCTCAAATATATTATTTTTATGTAATAAAATTGTGTTAATAAAATCGTGTTGTAACTTATTTTTCTACTACACATTCGATTAATCATGACTTAAAATTTTGAAAACAAATCATCTGGAAATTATAAGTCGAAACATTACAGATTAAAATAAAACATTACGGTATCAATTTGACGCAGCAAAATATAAATTTTCTGTATAAGCATCAAATAAAGCAAATTTTTATGAAAAGTATCCAGAATTATTTCCAGTAGAGTATAATTGAATTAAAGTCTTTCAAAAAGTTTTACTTTGGTTCTCTAGTTAATATTCTAGAAATTGTTTTACCAAATTCAAATTTTAGGTGTGAATTGGAATTGACCTATATTCGATGGTTAGGTATAAAACATAGACTTTTCGCTGATTCCGACAAAATTTATTTTTCATGGTTTTCCAATTATCGCTTTAAATCGATATTTTTCAATCCATATTTATGACAAAATAGATCTATGTTTAAGAGAACATTTTTTATAATTTGATATATTTATACCTTAAAAATATTCTGCTACGATTTTAGATTGATATTTTGAATATTTAATACTAAAAGTTTAAATCTCAAAATGTGTTAATAAAGGAAAGCCCTATATGGTATGTGTATTTGTTAAACATATCTACATAATCATTCCTCCTAAATGATTTTATAATATTAAATTTGAATAATAACTGTTATTATCGGTCTTTGACTTTGTCCTTGTTTTTTCTTTAGGGAAGCGTTATATCTAATTTAAATAAATATGTTTAATAATATTAACTTTTATTTTTCTAATAACATCGTCATTTAGTTTAAATAAATTGACGTGAAATTTCGGCTTGGAATGCTTTTTTGTTCTCACAAGTGCTACTATTTCTTTATGAACTATTTTTTGAATTATTAATAATAATGTTATTATAATCATAACGAATTTTATTTCTTTATTATTTTGTTATTATAAGCAAATGGAAATCTTATTAAGAGTATATTTTGAACTTGTCATTTTACAGAACATTTTTTCGTCGAAGTATTAATCCGTGTAATTTACTTAAGATGAACAATTTATCTTTGGTGTTATCGTATTGCAAATAGTCAATTGATTTCAAGGAGCATTGTTAAAATCAAGTGGCCGCCTCAAAAGTTAGAAAGTTAAAGGAAAGGAAAACCCTACCTGCTATTTTTGACGTGATAACGTCTATTAAATCGATGAACGACCGCACAAACGAAAAAGTGTAACGTTCCGCCGATCTAAGCAACCGAGAATTTAACGCCAAAAAATAGAATCTCACATAATTTGTCTTGTTAGTTTATAGTGGATTATTAATACCAGTAGAGCAGTGGTAAGTGCACTGGTCTATCACCCCCGGGGAGGTTCAAGCCAGGGTCGATACACTTCAATTGGGGTGCGCTTTTAATCCCAATAAGGAGCGTACAAGCGAGAGCGCGGAACAAGCGACAGAGAGGCACGATCGGACTAAGCGTTATTAATAAAATAAAATAAAATAAAATAAATTGCAGAAATTAGACAAATGCAAAACACCGGATAAAAATCTCCCATTTGTTGTATGGTTTTTTACTATTTTACGGCTCAGCAACGCTGAGAGGAACAACCATCGATTTGACTTTTTCAAGGCACATTACACTTGAAACACTCCCCTTGATTTCCTACTTTTCCTATCATCGTCCTATCCTCAACAGAATAACGCAGATTGGACGATCTTAAATACCACACATGTATATAAGTTGTAAATAAATTGTTAATAGCACATTGTTACTTGTAATTAATCTGTATAATTTAAAGAAAAAAATATTTGAATTAACGAGTGCAAATAAATCTTAATTTATCGAAAAGATTGTAATTTTCAATTAACTCCTTCTTTGTATTATACAAAATAATGATAATTCAGTGATAATAATTCAATTCAATTCATAAAAGTATGCAATTTTTCATCAATGTTTTCTTATGACGTTATCACGTAAAATTATCGTCCGTAAACCGACTTTACAGACAACCATTGATTTTTTTTATCACCTCTGACTGATTCTGAGCAAAAATACATTATCCGGCCAAAGATCTTTAGTGTAACAAAATTAAGAAATTATTGAGTCCTTTGCATTTCGTCTGGTTCTTAGTTTGTTTGACTTGTCTGACTGATTGTCATGTCAATTCGTCAGGCCTTGTAGTTTAATATGAAATATGTCGCTAATCGCTTGTTGGAGGGGATTTCAGCCTGTTTCTGCCACTATCTACTTCTTTAATCACTTCTCTTTTCTTTTATGCTTAAATTTTTAAACATAAGTTTGGTGATGTTGGACGTTTCGTCTCATTCATTTTACGAAGTTTACACATATTCTAGTATATGTACTTCCTTAATTGCATCGCTCGAAAGCAGAAATATGCAATTATGTATCCTGGCGATCGAAATCTGATAGCTTTGTGTAAACCACTTTTGAATTACACATATATTAAAAGGATTCTTTAAATATATATGTTACCATTAAAAATTCGATTTTTTAAGCAAAATTCTGTATGTTCTACAAATGACCCTTTTGGCTGAACACCAAAAATTATACGAATTTGGTAGGGTTTTTTTTTATTTTGTAAAAAATGGTGCAGCTCAGAGATATATTAATGTGGTAAATGAATGATTTTTTTTGGAATCATGGACTAATTCCGTAAATGGAAGTATATTGCATTCGGGATAACCAAAGCAAAGTTCACTTACCTTCCTTGGGTTGATTATGAGCTGTTTATGTAATTTCATATCACGTGTATGGTATGGTACATTGCATTGCAGGAAGTGTGTTCCAAACAAACAGACCTCTGCATTTACGTGTCGTTCGTGCCACAAAAATAATTTAAAATTTAATTCGAACCTCGCACGTGGCCGAGATGCACGCATCATTGATGCATAATAATTATTTACTTGTTTGCTTGCCACGGCCCGCACTTGCTAATGTAAAGATAAATTCGGACAATTTCCGACTAAATCATGAATGAAAATTTCGTTATCGATAATTTTTTTATTATATGAATTAATCTGTTCCGTTTGTATGTCCAAATTTTCAGACGTGTGGTCGTAAAATAATGACCAATTTATAAAAAGTAAAAATATAGGTATAATTAAAATAGACAAATTAATGTTTCGCACCTGAAAATATTTTGCAAATGTCGAACAAGTTGTTGTCTAGAGAGAAAAAAAAGGAAGATTGCTCATATATTGTCTTGAATGGGCGTTAAAGGGACCTGGTAAATTACCATGAATTCTTGTCGAACTGGAAACAAAGAAAGGCCACTAAAATAATTCGGTCAATAAACGCAGGAAACGTGCCCATACGAGCACGATGTGGCTACAGTTAGTGAAATCCTCTTTTTGGACGAAATCCTCGGTGTGTCAGTTCGAACACAAATTGCTAGAAGACAAATATTTGCCGGAGAGTGATTAAATCAATTTCCTAGGGCTTGTGCCAGTTTTGACAGCCCAAATGTGTATCTGACCCCTTAATTCCATACTGGCTTCTATTTGTACAGCAAACTTTCCGGCAGCTCCTTTACGGAGGATAATGAACTAGTTATTGTACAAAATGAAACGTTTCTTTGAAATGTAATCGCTCTTTGAAGGAAATAAAATTTTTAAAACGAGTACTCTCCTTGTCCGCGCGGACGAGAAGCTCCTTTCTCGGTCTTTATACTTAGTCCTTAATAAATTGCACCCCACTCGGGCGAGGACTACCGCACTGACATCACTCAAAGCCCTGTAAAGCGCCAGCAGTTGAAAGTTAGACGGAGCACTAAGGACGACTACGACGACTACGACGACTATCGTCCCTCTAGTGCTGTTGTATTTATTGCCTTCCTCAAACGAAGTGTTTACGACTTGCAGACATTTTACAGTCCCAATACCCAGCCCTTATCCTCGACAAATAGGGGTTAATTATGACTCTCCATTACACCAGTTATTTCGTATTATAATCTTCTTAAACGGTTTCATCACCAAGTGAATGCTGCCATTAGATTTAGCGCAATTTGCCAATTAAATTAACCGTACGAGTGTACGGAATACGGCCCTTTCAAGTCGGCGCATAATTTACGCTCTTTCAAAAATTTTCTGTCGTCTAAATAATGGTACCCGGCGAAGTCTTAACTTAAAGTAGGACCGGACCCGAATCCCTCCTTCTGCCCTACCAGCAATCAGGAAATCGCACTTAAATTTTCCCTGTCGGCAGCGTTTGTTGCAAATTTTAAGGTATTCACGCCACGAGTAGTAATTATCATGCTCTACTGCCTTTAATTAAAACCTCTTTTCCCGGGGGCTATGGGAGCGCATCACTGGCTATTATGGTGTATTTAATATTTCATCAATTAAAGCGTGCTCCCGAGGTTTATTTGATCTTAGAATGGCTAACGACTTGATCTGATGCAGCAGTGTTTACATTTCTTAACCAAATATTTACATACATTGCATAGTTAAAGCTTAACTGCCGCAAATTACTAATATTTTAAAAGATGTTCAAAAAACAAAAGGTAAATAAAAATGAACATTTTGGCAGTATTTTTTTATTCCATTAGCTTGCTACTACTGGCACATTTATATACATACACATATGTATATTTCTAGTTACTTTTGAAATCCATTCTTACCACCGAATCAATCGTCAAGTATCACATAAAGTATACTAGAAAATTAGTGAAAGTTTTGTTCGAAAAATGTTCAATATTTGTTTCAAACATTTTTATTTTAAACCTAACCTAATTTTCAGGCTTAGGACTTAGGGTGGGTTAAGTTAATGAGTAAGGGTGAAGATGTGATTTTAAAGGATGATGTCAGAAAAAACGTTGATCAGGACACTTCATGGAGTCGATCTTTAGTGTAAATCGGGGTATAGGATACAAGAAAGTGCAAATGTCATACATTGTCGTAAAAGTAAAAATTACTTAATAATCTTCTACCCGTCCGATCTTTATAGGATAAAATTTTTTTGGATTGATTTGATAATAAATCAAGACCGAAATAAAAAAAATCGAACTAAAATTTAATGAGAAAAATGAAAGTTCGTTTGCAACACTTTGCTTCTGTGCTATTGAAACTTAATAAAATGTGTTTCGCCTTGTACATATTAATTCTAATATGTGTTACTAATCTAATCTGCATAAGTAGTTATTTTACTACCAATGTAATGTGTATTGTAGAAGACATAGTATCATCCTGGAAGATATGTCTAGTTCAATCAGAAGACTCCTGCAAATTCTGGTAGACCAAAATTCCATCGTATAATTGTTGAGGAACTAGCAGCTTGAGCGGCTTAAATCTGAGCTGGAGGTTAAACTATCTATGGGTTCAAGACGAAAGAAGCTTTTCGAAAATGCGCACTCTACGAAATTTTGTATGAACATGTTTTAATTCGTTGTTTTGATGCAAAATTTTCATTAATTTTCACAATAGTAGCTTTAGAGTGTGCGCAGTCGAACATGCTTTATTTTATAATCCTGTAGTGTCTTTGGTAGCACTCAGGGCGGGTTAAGTAGGTCCACTTAAAAAAATTTCAGTTAAAAAAAAAGTGATAGCGACATTTTAGAGAGGGTACAGGTTGCTATTAAAAAATATTTTTCTTACCTTAGTCTTTAAAAATAACACATCATCATCATCACACACAAATTTTAAATTCTTTGTAAATAAAGCTATAATAGCGTCTAAACTTCTAATTTGGGTTGGTAATACATATTTGAGACAAAACCATAGAAAGAAAAATAATGTTTCCCTCGTAATAATTCTATCATTTTGATTTTTATCTAAAAATAAAATTCCACAGAAGTAGAAATTAATGATTTTCGGATTTTTTCCTTTACTTGTGCTATGAGGTCATCCTTCGTGTCAAATTTCAAAATTCTACATTAACGGGAAGAACTTTGAAGGTTTTGATCAGTCTGTCAGTATCAAGATACGCTCTCAAAGGCCCTATCTTTGTACTGCATTGAATTAGAAGATTGAATTTTGCACAGGTATTATATATGGCTGTAAAGACGCCGAAAAATATCCTAAAATTCCATTTAAGCCGAGTAGACATCCTAATTTGATCAAAGGCTGAGAAGAAGCTGAAAATATACTGGGTAAAAAATACAGACCGAAAAGACGCCGAAAACTAGCTTAAATTCCAATTTAGGCCAATTTTTGGCTGATTTCAGGTCAATTTTTGTCCGATTTTTCTGATATTTTAGGCCGAATAGATACCTAAAATTTATAATTTTTACCTCGGCTAGTTTTTGACGAACTCTCGGCTATTTCTACCATTTAACATTTTGTAAACCTAAAAAGCACCAACATTATTTTATTTTTCGACTTTTATTTTCATCCGGGTAGACAAAGAATTATGCACGTTTACCATTATTAAAAAAAAAGTAGAATAGCTTGCTATATACATACAGGATTTATGTTATATTATTGACTTCCAAATGATTTGAAAAGGTTTTCCAATCTAAACGATTTTAAATGCGAAAAAGTACTAAATAAAATATTGTTGCACCTTGATTTTGTACGAATAAATTTTACCTGGGTGTAAATTAATATAAATAAAAGACCCAACTGCAGAAAAAGCATTAACAGAAAATTCGTAATCTCCTTGTATAAAAGTTGCGAGTTTGAGAATGCATTTTACTTAGGTACATTAGCAATATGACAAAATTAATTACAAAGGAATTCTTTCCCCATAGCATAAAAAGTACATAGAATTGTCATCATTTTAATTATGACACCTCCATCCAGTGAATGAGTTGGCAAGCTGAGAGAATACCCGTTGAGGTGCACCTACCTACCCAAGTCCTTTTAATTACCCCAGTGCGTATTTAATTGCGCGCGAGGAGACTTTAACGTCTTAACATAAAAATAACTAGAACAGTCCTTTCATGAGGATTTCGCTTTGTTTTGTAGTTGCCTAGTGGTGCAAAACCACAGCAACGCCTAACGTGCTCAACAAACAATCGCAACATATCTCAGACATAACCTTAATCCATTTTCGTCCTGGAAGACAACGGCAACATTCAAACTTGGAATTCATGTGAGTCCCGGTCCCAGGATAACCAGGAGGAGTGGGCGCTCAGAATTCACAAGGCTCTTATCATTCCATAAAAGTGGAAAATTTCCACTTATCCAAGGAGCAAACAAAGTCAAGTGAAGTGACAATAAGCAGAGGAATCCTTTCGCATTTCATGGAGTCTGCAAATACTTAAAAAGCGGAAAAAGTTTCACAAACTAACAATATGCGCATTGTGTTTGTCGAACAAACACCGAGCGCACTCCTGGAAAGCTGCACGGAACAGACCCGGCTCCGGGCCGATGCACCGCGCAGAGCGACCGAATCTAATTCAATGGGACATTGTTTTGCAGCGTTGCGCCCCGTGGAGGGCTCAGAAAGGGCCTGAATGCCCGTCAGACACCCTGCACTAGACCGCCTTTCATCTTGAGGGTAGCACTCAATGGAGCGAATTACGCCAGCACTCGCTTTCTAATATCAGCGAAAGTGGATCTCTCGACTCCATTCACCTCAAGGATGCGAGGGCTGCGAGGGCTGCGAGGGCTGGCGAGCCCTCGGATGGTCGCCGATTGCACGGGAGGGGCGGGTTGCGTAACACCGGAAGATCCTTCCACCATCAAGTGATGTAATATGCTTGAAATTGAAGAAAGCGCCGAAGGCCTCAATTTATCAGTAGGACGCAAAAAGGGAAATATGTAAAGGTCGGTAATGCATAGGAAAGTGGGAGCGCCGCCACAATTGGGACGTGTACACAATCCCATTTGGGGCAAGCCCGCCGGAGCGGAGATGTTGATGGCTAAGGTTCCCGCTGCAGTTCAATTTCAATGGTACTAGGCCACTTTCTATCATTTGCAGCAGCGGAGCACATTTATTCCGCTATCGATTTGTTAAAAGCTTTTTTGAATAATGAGTGGTTTATGGGTTTCCCTCTGCCGACTTTTTGATGCAGTCCTTCGAACTGTGCGCCACCTTGAGCAGCATCGGCCGGATTGAAAGGCGAAAGGCAACCCATGGTGACACAAATGATTTACAGCTCCAAATGGACTGATGGCATTAATCTACAATCCTTTAATCAGCACATTCTTTCAATTCTCGTTGTAGCACACCCGAGAAAATTTGAATTTGGCGTCTAAAATGCATGCATATGAGGGATTCAAATAGTTAAATCGGCTGAACATAAGATCTACATATACTATGATGATAATAAGATTATATATTCAAGTAATAATGTAAATAGCAACATTACGCGTTAAAAAGGTAAAAGTATATACAGAGTGTTTTGCTAAGGTCTAAACAGGGGTATGTTCGGAGACCTTCCCTCTAAAATCGCAAATGAAAATTTGGAGGGGATGAGCCTAGGAAATGCTATATAAGTTATTTCAGAAACATCGTAGGAATATTGGTTGATAGCGTATTAGAAAGCTGAGCGCTATCCATACTCGACTTTGAACCTTCGTTTTGCCGATTTTTGGTATGGGATCGTCGAAATTTTTGAGTGATTCAGGACCATGGCCTAGGCTGGAGCCTCGTCCAGCCGCGTTGGGTCTACTAGGCACATAATTAACACGAATTTCTCATTTTTATTGTGAAATTCGATGCGTGAGGTTGGCTTAGGAGATTTCTTGGGAATTGGGGATTTTTTTACTTCACCTGGTCCACGGCGTTGACCCATTCTAGTTCGAATAACTTCAAAACGGGATGTCAGATTCGAGACCGGTTTTTTGTCTGAGAAAATGGCAAAATGAACGGCAAAAGTTGAATTTTGGGTATTGAAATTGCCATTTTAGGGGGGGAGGGTCTTCCAAAAAAACGTTAATCAGGAGACAATGTAGAATCGATTGGAATACCCCTGTTCAGACCTAAAACACTCTGTATATATTTTAGACAAGTTTTTTACATTTAGTTCAATGGCATGACTATAGGGTGGCAGGACTGGCAAAATGTCGGCATATATTATTACAAAACTGTACAAATTAGAAGAAAAAAAATATATAAAAATTTTGAAAGTATTCATAAGAGATATTGATAATATAATAGTAGCAAAATTTGTTTCTTATTATTGTTTATTTTTAACAAGTATTTTTTTTACATACTTAAAAGGGCCGCTAAGAAATCATTAAGCAATTTTTTTAACAATTCCCGATACTACGGCTAGTGCCGAGCGTTAATTTTTATAAATTAAAATTAATAAAAACATATTTGGAAAATTCCATGGGACTAAAAGGTTACGCAATTCAGCAGTCCTCTCAATCGAACAATTCTTGACCCGAAGTCTAAACATTGATGAGGTAATTAAAAATTGTCCTGAAATGAAAGCCCGAAGAAAATTATTTTAATCATTGGCAAGACTTTTTATTTGAAATAATTATCATTCTAATATAGAAATATTGTACCATTTATTGTATATCTCTATAAAAAAAAATAAAATATTGATTACAAAGTTTTTTACTCCAATACTCCCTTTCAATTCATAACAGGAGGATATATAATTTAATAATTTCAAGTTGCGTAAGTAGCACAATGACGATTTTTTTAATTAATACAAATAAATATAGCAATGGTCATATTTGTGTTATAATTATATGAGAGTGACTATTTTCACCTTAAAAAACGTGAAACCAGAAACCAGAAACCAGAAACCAGAAAAAATAAATTCATTCAAATTACAAAATGCCTATTAACTAAAGATTTTCCTTTTACAAAATGCCTACTAACTAAAGATTTTCCTTTTACAAAATGCCTACTAAATTAAGTTTTTTGCTTTTACTGTGAATTTATTTTTTCTGGTTTCTGGTTTCTGGTTTCACGTTTTAAGGTGAAAATAGTCACCTCCTAATTATATATAAAACGGTAATAATGCAGAGAAAAAATGGAGATATATCAAATATTTGTTATTTTTGGGATCTATTTAACACGTTGACACACATGACATCTATTTAGCTGTAAGCTATATAAGCTAAATTAACGTTTATAGACGTCGTTTGTGTCAACGTGTTAATGGGACCGGAAACAGTTGTATATTCCTAAATGTTGGAAGAAATGACTGTCCATTTACCCAGAGAAATCGTACAATGTATAGGAAGTGACTTTAGACTGTCCTGTAAAAGTCATAATATACCGACAAAATCTCTTACCAAGTCAAAATGGGTTAAGAGTTTCATTAAAGCGCTTTTTTTTCAGAACCCATAATTTGGAAAGGATAGATTAAGCCTAAGACCCTATATGTAGTACTATCTCACATTAGGATAAAAATCGATAGCTTTTAGAAATTATACTTGATTAGTTTTGCTATCAACATTGGGTTTTATAACATAGAAATAAAAAGAAGTAGGTACCCATTATAAAGGACACATTATTATATGTATGTATGTAATGTTGTTATATATTCTATATCGTTGTATCGAATGTAAAATTGTATATTTTAAATTTCGTAACTGATACCTGATTTTTATGAACTTTTATAGCAAATATAACAAGGAATGAATATTGCTATTTGGTATTTTTATTTTTATGTCATATAGCATATTAAGCGAAAAGCAATTATGTATTTATATTTGTTATGTCAGCCAAAATTGTACCGCCAAATTCAATGCCGTATGCTTGCAGGTGACAAATCGATATTTTTCTCCGACCGAGCATAAATCGATTTTGCGTCGCCGCCGACGGGTCATAAGCTTAATTCCGTCTTCGCGGACTCTTTCACAAAAATCTTCTAATCGTAGTATGTGAAGAAGTATAACATAATTTCTAATGGTATAATTACAAAATAAGAAATGATTAAAATAATCAACTACCATAGTTACACAATTTCATTTGCTGTGTATTTTTAAATATAATGTTGTGCACCGCCTTAGAGCTTCAGAAACAAGTTAAAAGCTCCGGAAAGTCGAATATTTTAATTTCAAAACCTAAATTTCGAAAATTAGCCTATTTCCTGCATAAAAATATCTCTTAATGCAATGGCCTATTGAATTATTTATCTCTATCATAAAATGTGATACAGTATTTTAGAAAGCAAATTTCATGAGGTAAACATTTTAAAATAGCTACTTAATACATGGATGATATGACATGATATAAAAATATTCATAATGCTTTGAATGTTAAATTAACAAAAATGTTCTGGCATAATTAAAATTTATTGATAAAAGCTCAAAAATATTGTTAAGAGTTCTAACCAAACTGTTAAGCTCATATAGTGGACTTAAAAAATTTTATTTTATATATTTATAATTCCAATGAATTATTGTAATTACTTTCAGTTAACTGCATGTTGACCTTAAATCGACGATCGAAAGACAATTTCGAAAAATTGTTAGATAAATCGAACAAACTTGGCAATATCACAATGAGCTAATAAAGCAGGGGCATAAAGAATCAATAACGTTTATCACATAAGACGACACGATATTTTGATGTTCTATTTGTGCTGCATCAAAAGCCAAATAACCACAAATTGTGCAGTTTGTGAAGTTGTAAAAGTCTAAATTTCGTTACCGTCTGGGCTCAGAAAAATGTACACAAACGCGAAGTTACGAGCGCATAACTCCATTTTAAGACTCCAAACTGTGTCCAAACAGAATTTATGTTTCTCAGTGGGGTGAGAAAAAGTCCTTTCTGTTGTGACATGTTCGACTTTAGTGTATCTTTTATTTTTTAGATTCTTTAGCCACATATTATTTGTGCTATAATGAAAAGCGTCTTGGCCGATGTTTGAATTCCACCTCCATAATTCGATACATATAAATCTATCGGCAAATTGCCGAAATGAAGAGATGTTTATGCAAATTATCCAAGAATTTATTTGGAAGGACATATACACTTGACTTATTGTCTTGAAACTTCTTGAGAGGGTAAGTCCCTATTTATAGATGAGTCCTTTGGGGCCATTCTATCAATCAGTATCGACTTTGGGTATATTCAACAAATTTTCTGCATGCGCTGGACTTTGTAGGCATTCACTAATTTTGGAACAATAATTGATATAAATCGATGCTCTTAAAGTACCTACTGTTGATTCCCCATACACTTTTAATCGAGATTAAATTGGATATTTTTTACTTCAGAGAGTCTAAAGATACCTACTAATGAACAAATTATAATTTGCTTAGATTTCTTTTATACAGGTATATAAACAACGTTCTATATGGTAAATAATCGATTTGTCTTCTGTCAATAAAAGTAAAAATGTTAAACAATAAAATATGAGCTTAGAAGTTATACCTTATTTGACTGTAAATATCTTTTTAAAATCTGTCTGTCTGTCAAAAATTATGATACATAAAATATTAACTTTTATCGCCTACATACAATTATGTATGCTATTATACAATTGACGTCAAAATGGTGTAAATTAAAATCTTTGCAATCAAGTTTAATATTTTATAATGATAATAAAGTTTTATTTCAATGTTCCTTTTAAGTTTTAACAGAAATGATGAATTTGTGTACTTTAAGCACAAATAGATTGTTGATTGAAAGTAAAGTATATTAGCTTTAAGTTTTTAATTATCTTGAATCAATTGAACACACGGAACCTTTCATTCCGAGCACTCAATTAATTAATGGGGAAATTGTTTCCAGTTTTTTGCGCAGAAAAGTGCTGGCCAAATATGTGATACACAATATGTGACGCTTCCATATTTCGTTCGAATTCAGACTCTGAAAATTCCAATTAAAGCGGATAAAAGTATATCAGTTGCGCTGAAACTGGATTCGAAAAATCTAAAAGGAAAAACAAAAACTACTCTGGCTATCCCTATCTAATGCATCAAGCGTCGTTTAACTCTTGACCCATTGATCAAGTTCCAAAAATTAGTGCTCAACTGTTTCCTACGAGGTCACCACAAGAGCAACCGTCTGGGACTTTAAAAGCAGGAAAGTTTTCACTTTTGCACAACTTGCAGAAAATAGCATCACGTAAATGTGACGATTTTATGTGACACGTGATGCTTTTCCACTACGTGTGCGGACAGGAATCAAATGACTCCGGAGAGGGAAAGAGATAGTCTGTGGTCGGTTTTTCGGGCGTCCATAAAAAGTAAAACAACTAAAAGGACTCAACGTCTTGTTTTGCCGCTCAAGAATCATTAGGAGAAGGTGGATGCCGCATGTTTATGGTTGAAGTCCTAGTTATTGCCTTCTCACACTCCGAAGAGCTTCGAGCAAGTCTTATGAGGGTTAGGGACTGATTTTAAAAATTAATTATCACCATGTTTTTCTTAGGTAAGCATAGACCTCAATGTAAGGAGTAAACTCAAGATAATAATACACATGAATTTAAATTATAAGTTAAATGTAGCTGCTATAGGAATGTCCTTTATTTCATTGAATATCAACAGGAATATATATTACCATACCAATAATAACAAGAAACAAAATTGAATTAAGTACTGAGCAAACTCTTTTTCAAACCTATTTTCGTAATATGAAAGCCTATAGAATAAATACGGTCACTAACATTATTCGACATGGTTGATATTGGTTCACAAGCGTCGTAATTAGTTTTGAGAGGTGAGTTAATACATATTTATAAGACATAAAAGATTCAGATATTCCAAAACGTTAGTAAAAATATCGTGCATAAATAAAAAAGACCTTTCGGCCTTATTTGCGAACATAGCTGATTTATTCCCACGAAGAATATGTTTGCCAAGTTTAATAAAAATCGATTAAGAAATAAACGGATTACATGAAAATAAATTAAAATATATAGAGAGGTGAAAGTCCTCCTCCTTCTTCCCCAAACTCTGCAATTTTTTAACATGACCTAGATATGGACTCAATAAATGCATGTACAAAGTTGGATCAAAATCCATTTAGAAATGCGGCAGCTATCGAGGTAACAAAATAACTTTTAGAAACTGTTGTAGCCCCTCACCCCTTTCACCGATCACCAACATTTTGTAACACGACTTGGAACGACATGTCGTCAATCTGTATGCTAATTTTGGTCAATAGCGGTTGATTAAAGATTTCCGAAAAAAAACTTTTACAAAAGTTGGAACAAGTTAAGAATTCGTGAAGTCTCCGGATTCTTATGAAACTTTGCAGGAATTTTCTTTCAGAACCCAAACGAGCCAATATGCAAAAAATTTTTATCGAAAAGCTATACTTTCCGAGATATTTAAATTTAAAAATGTTTTTTCCAATCAAAAATCGTATATTGTGACGAAAATTCCTACATAATTTCACTTGTAAGTTATCACTAGAATTATAAACAACACTTTATTCACTATTAAATTTAGTTGTTCCCTTTATTATATTCATTCCCATCTGATAATATAAAAGAGTTGTATTATTTATTTAGTTTACTTAACAGATCTCTCAAACTGATATTTTCCAATTTCTAGTTGCCCTTCCTAAACCTTCCCGGATGCTTTCAGTAAGGGGACGTAAATATTATTTCGAATTAATTTCTGAATATTTAAATGCTCTGAAAAAATTATTTAAAAAATATTTATGTATTATATTTTGTACGTATAAATAATAAAACTGATGATAATATTTATTTCGGTTTTCGTTTGACAAATCTGTCATATTCAAAGGGGATCCTGGTAAGTAAACTAAATAATTAATAACATTTTTTTTTATATTTTCAGAATTAAATGGATAAAATAGAGGGAACAACTGCATTTAATAGTGAATAAAGTGTTATTTATAAGTCTAGTGATAACTCACGAGTGAAATTATGTAGGAATTTGCGTCAAAATATACAACGATGTTTTGTTGGAAAAAAAAATGTTTAAAGTTAAATATCTCGGAAAGTATAGCTTTCCGACAAAAATTTTTTGCATATTGGCTCGTTTGGTCTCGAAAAGAAAATTGTCACAAAGTTTCATAAGAATCCGGAGACTTCATGGATTCTGAACTTGTTCCAACTTTTATAAAACTTTTTTTTCCGGAAATCTTTAATCAAGATAATTTGGATGAAAAGTATTTACAAAAAGTGAAGTCAACAAATCATAAGTAAGAGCGATTGAGCATGTTAGAAGACTTCGCTCTATCTAGACGCCAAAGAGGAAGTGCCCATTGTGTCCTCCGCTTTGATTAAATAATTCTGTAATTATTTACCTTTGTTGGGGCTTAAGAGGGAATAGTGCAGTCCGGGGACGGGGAGGAGTCGGAGCCTCTTTGATGCTGAAGGTAAACAGCTACGCAGGCACGGGCAGTCCGGCTGCACTTGAGAATCATCTCAGCCCTAAAATCCAAAAATTACGTCCCTGCAGTGTTTCGGTAGACAAACACTTCATTTTACTTATAGTCATTTGAGTCCATTTAAAACAAAAAAATGGCAAAAATACTGGGATCGCTCCCCGAGTGGAAGGAGGCGGAGTGGGCTCCGCAAGCAGCACATGACCAAATGATTCCATCATCAAAGGAAATGAATACAAAACAGGAGTGAGCGGCTACAGTTGCATGCAACCATAAAATCATAACCCGCTCATTATTCGAAAAGCTTTTAGTGGATCGATACGACCGTAAATATATGTCTGAGCTTTGAAATGATGGAGAAGAAGCATAGCCGCAGTGGGCACAGAAATGCAGCTGCTTCGATTTTTATGTTTCACATTTTACATTTGTTCACTTTTTTATAGCGCGACACATTTGCGGAGCCCGGAGAGCGACGTCCAAGTTGCAAGCCGATTTTGATTTTCCGCAGGCAAAAATTTGTCGGATATGTTTCCGGTGAAAATCTTTATGAAAGGAAACGAAGTCTGATCATAAGCTGCGAAATATAGTCGACGAGCTCGAGGCTCCGAACGGGGGCAGTGGCTTTCGGCTCTACGGGGCTGGCTCCTCACATATTTGTAAAGTGGAAACGAACTAATGGTGGCGTCCAAAATTAGAAAACTTTCAGGAAAAACTCGCCCTTCGGGCAGAGTAATAACGGAAGGCTATTGGATGTGCTCGCTACTTTATATGGATTTAAGCAGATTATATTTTAAGGACCGCCTGCACGTCGAAAGTTGCTGCATTTAGCTCATAATTCGATATAACATAAGACGGCTTCTACAAACTGTCCATTTGCTATTATGACCTTAGAAGTTTTAGCAGTCACACTGCTGAAGATTAATACAAAACAAGAAAATGTTCTAGTTTGTACTAAACAAATCTACTATTATAAAATACGATTGGACCTCACTTGCAATCCCGATATGGGGTCAGAGGCATAAATTGAGTTTGAGGTCTCTTCACGGATTTTGATGAAACTTTGTAGCAATATCCATTTAGGTCTAAAAAAGACGGATATGCAAACAAAATTTTTCGGTCACTTATATTTCCTTAGATATTTAACTTTAAAATTCTGAAAAGTGATAGTTTTTCGTCGCAATTTTTGCATGCTTTCACAATCTTTTGGTGCAAATTATGGAAAAACCTTAAATTAAAAATGTTTCCACCGAATTTCTGTAAAAAAATCTACATGAGCGCTGAAAATAAGGAAAATTTTACTTTTCGATTTATCATTTCATAAGACAAATACGTGCTCGTAACTGTCAATAAATCGAAAAAGATTATTTACTTTTAATCCGTTAATTTAAAAAATTGTTCAAGAATTTTTTATGGTGAAAAGGTGGAAATGTCCTTAAAATATGGTATTAATATAATTTGCAATGAAATTTTATGAGAATATGCAAAAAATCGTGACGGCAAAGTGTCATTTTTCGAAATTTTAAAGTTAAATACATATCTCGGGAAGTACAAGTAACCGACAATTTTGTTTGGCATATTCGTTACTTTTGCCTCCAAATGAACGCTCCTACAAAGTTTTATCAGAATCCGTGAGGAAACTTCAAATTCAATCTGTTTCCGGCCATTGAGTGCCTCTAACACGTACGCCACGATCGTGTAGACCTAACGTCAGTCCCCATATCCTGGATTAAAACTATCGGTTTGAATTACAAAGAAGACAAATAATGTTAAATGGTTTTTTTTTGAGAGCCCTGCAAACGTTCTAGTACTTAATTTACTAGATATTATATTATATTAAGGTGTTAAAAACTTACTAGAATTGTAAAAACTGACAACATTTTTTCAGAATCTAATAACAATTTACTAAATTATATAAAAATTCGTTAGAAGCAAAGGCTCAATTCCCTCCAGAACCCCTGGTTGGTTTTTAGTAATAATGTTCCAAGAATTTTAATTAAAAAAATTAAATTTTTTCCTGATAGAAGTTTCTGCGAATATTGCTCAGTACAAAATGACCTACATATTTCATGCCATAATCTTCTGTGCAAGATAGGAAACAATTATTACCAGAACTAGCGAATAGCGATAGTAAAAACAGTGCTTTCCTTGATTTAATGAACAATTTCACTGAGCCCAAAGGAAGGAAAATTGTAATCTTGCTACCCATTATAGCAAAATCTATGAAATAAAAACACAAAAGATAAATAAGTCAAATTATTTACAATCTTAATAAGAGAAACATAAAGAAAAAATGATGTATGTACAATCCTATGATAATGTAGCATAAATATAATGAAAAAGAAATATAATTCAAACGAAAAGCTCTTCATTATAGGATATAACAAATACACAAATACATATATATAATATATGTATAATAAAAGCCTAAATATAGGCAAAAAATGTGTTACTACAATATACAGTGGGTGATCAACGAATTACGATCACTTTGAAAATTTTCACGATTTCGACTTTAATTATCTCGGGAATTTACAAAAATGAAGAAAAAACTGTTTTTTTAAATTGATATTAATGATTTATTCTTAAAATTCCGTAAATTTAGTGATAGAGATATTCTATGCTAATATTTAGTAAAGCCCCCCTTTGCTTTCAGAAGAGCTTCAATCCTATTTCTCATACTCTTCATATTTTTTATCACTAAGTTCTTAAAATCTAAGTTATTTTCCCATACATCTTTAATGCTTTCTTTTAAAATATTAATATTAGTATTCTGTCGTTGATACACTAGGGTTTTCAGATGTGCCCAACAATTTTCAATGGGATTCATGTCCGGTGAATTGCCTGGCAAAGGTAATACCATGATTTCCTTCTCGTCAAAGAAACTTTTTATGGATCCCGCTGTATGGCAAGGTGCCCCGTCTTGCATAAACGTGTATTCTGATCTTCCGAAGGGTAAGGAGTCCATAAATGGTATAAGTTTATCCTCTAAAATGGTTTTATATTGATTCTGGCGAAGATTCCCTTCCACAAAACGCAATGGTCCTGGTCCCTCGGATGTTATACAACCCCATATCATCACTGAGGGGGGATGTTTCAGCCTTGTTACCACGCATGCTCGATTGTACTTTTCTTGAGGTCGTCTTCTGACAAATTGAGTTGATTCCGTCAAGGCCTCTAAACGACACTCGTCGCTAAAGATAACCTGTGAAAAGTTAAAAAAATCGTAATACCAAAAACTCCACTATTAATCAATCTGTTAGTATGTACAAATTTAATTTTTTTAATTTACCTTATCCCAACCACTTTCCGTGAAGTTCTTGTGAAGTTTAGCCCAAATTAACCTTTTTTTCTTCATCGCTTCGGTTATTCGTGGACTTTTAGTGGGACGCCTACATTTTATATTGGCTTCGTAAAGTCTTCTTCGTACCGTAACTGCAGATAAATTGATTCCCTCTTCTCGTATTGCTGTATTTAAGGCTCTAATCGGTGCATTACGATGTTGTAGAGCGGTACTAATAATTTTTCTGTCCATTCGGGGTGTTGTCTTCCGTTTTCCACGGCAGTTTTTGCGTTTATTTGCACGTGGAGAGAGTCCTAATCTCAGATTCTTTGCAATTTTCGCTACTGTTCCGTAAGAAACGCACTCTTTTCGGGCAATTTCGCGATAGGAATAAATATTTTGTTTCAACAGCGTTGAAATTGCAACTTTTTTCAAATCACTAATGTCTTTTGCACGACCCATTTTTAGCACTTTTCAAAAAATCTCTTAATTTTAACTTTAAGATGGTAAGCGTCTAATTTAACCACTTTAATTTTTTTTTTTTCAACAGAACTTCACTTGAACTTATCCACGAACAATCTCAGAATAGATTTGTTTAGAATATCTCCGTATATTTATATCTTATTTAAGTAGGCGGTACTTCTACCTAAGAAAGTAATTTAGGTGAAATGGGCCTACCTCTTTTTTCTTCGAAAATAGGGGTTTCTACCTGCTGACAAGTCATTAAGGAATGTTTGTTTTTCCTTCAGAAGTTTCCCGCAACCCATTCCGACGAAGTTGACAACTAATTATATTAAATTAGCAACATAAAGCAATTAGTTTTAATATTTTCTAGAAAATATGTAAGTGATCATAATTCGTTGATCACCCACTGTAAGTACCGATCTCATAATTTTATGTAATTAAGCAAGATAAATCATTGAATGAATGAATATTTTTACCTTTATTAATTTACCAGTAAATTAGTTCATCAATCCCAGAAATTTTACTACAACTTAAATTTTTAGGTTCAATGGATTTTTAATCAAATTAATATTGCTACGTAGATAATTATTGAAATTTTAGAAATGTTGTTCTAGTACAACTTTCAAAATTATTTAGTATATAACTAATAGAATAATTTCCTGTACCCAAGAAGACTCAGTGTTTTATAGTGTCCTAAAAAAAAAACTAAGTGCATTCCATCTGGATCATCTCTATTTTAAATAAATAACAGTTCCGAGTTTTCTGTTTTTTTTTTATTAGAGCTTTATTAATAATAATTACATAAGGATCAGGACGGTATCCGACTTCTAATTTATTCTATTGTGACTCTTAATAATCCATTTTTGATGATGGGTTATCGTTCCTTTAGTTTCCAGTATTTGACGAAATTTGTTTAACCTTTTTAAACGCCAGTTAAAGCATCTGGTTTAAGGTTTCTTCTCATTAGGATTTTGTACCCAGATTCCGAAGATTAAAGGTTTTACAATAATAAATTTTTTTTATAATTTCAACTGATGGTATTCCTTCGTCTAAGTAGGAACAATGATCCCCCAACATGTAGGTATTGAAACAAATTTCTCAATTGATGATTATTACTACCCTACACTAAACATTATATATTTTTGTATAACATAACTATACTATATATTTATGTCTGCATCCTTTCTGTTTTATTGCAGTGCTGCGTTATGCTGTTGTTTATTCATCTTTTATTTGAAGACAAGATTTTCAGAAAAGGTGAGTTATTTGTGATTTATTGTGTATAAGTCTAATGAAAGACCTAATGTATAATAATACATAGCATCAAGAAAGTAACAAGGAACCCAAAAATCATCATTTCTACTTTTCTTTTTAAAATGCAGAACTGAATTAGAATATTTGATTGAATTTTAAAGAATTAGTCCGACCTTCACTGTGACGGTGATGAAATTAAAGCCAGGCTCCAGTGAGTTTTATTTGTTTATTTTTTTTAAATTATTTTCTATTTTGAGGACAAATAATTTTTTTGCTTTACTCTCATTTGCAATGCATTCTATTTACCTAATCCAGATTAATATGATGATTTTGCAATCTATGTTAGAGATTAATTTATGTTAGAACTAGAATTTAATTTATGCTACAACTAGAATGCGCCATCTGGACGACTATAAGATGAGATATGGAAACCAGTTCTTCATCTAGTATAATCCTCTCCAATGCATTCCTCATTTAGTTTAGAGAATGCAAATATATTTCATGACTCTCGATTAGGGACTTGGCTTATTGTGTTCTTGGGTATTTGGTTGGATGCCAGTCTGTCAGACTAAACTTGATATAATTAGGATTAAACTTTACACAGGTGAGTTCTTTTAATTTTGCGTATTTTTTAAGTAGAGAGTTATAGTACTTATATTGCTTTTTACGAGGATTTGTACTCACTTACATGAGATTTGTTCTGCTTCGTATATCTTTGTCTCTATTCTTCTGTGATGCGTTTGAGTAAAGACTTTTTCGACGCAAGATGTAAGTTGCGGTTAATTGCTTTTGCCACGATTCTCCACTCCTTTTTCTTGTAAAATTCTGACATCGCAGGTTTAACCATTTCATTTAAAACTGGTGCCTCAACCAGAACAGAATTTCCGGTGTCTGTTGTCTATTATTTTTATACGGTCTTCAGAGCTAAGACCATGCGTAGCAATATACTGCCAATGCTTCGCAATTTTATTATTAATTGCAGAACTATATTTTTGTTCATAATCGTTGGATTATCACCTAGTAATTTTAACAGGTTATCAACAAATAATAGGATGTTGAAGGGAAGATTTAGGCTGTCCATAATTCGGTTTTTAATTTTGTAAATCTACGCCGTAAATTCCAACCTGCTCATCTTGAGGACTAATGCTTGGCGATATATCTCCAGCAAATTTATCTATGCCAAGTTTTGTCGGTGACATCCCAATATAGATGAAACGCAACTTTAAAAATTCGTTTTCCCATAAGGGTGGAGCGCAACATTTTTAAACCCAACAAAGACAAGGCGACATCCCTGTCGGACATCACGCAACGCCACATTGTTTCGAAATTTCTATTCCAACGTTATTGGTACGAATTCATTCCTAATTTGACGATTAAGCTAAGGTGACATCTCTTTTGGATGAGACGCATTGCTAAATCATCAATTCCAGGACCTCCAAGTAATGAGTCGTCCGAATCGAAGGAGTCGTAACCTAAGGAAAGACGGCTTCAATTCAGCATATTAAGTATCTACAAGAATTAAAACATAAAATTTAGTAAAATTAAATTAAAACTTTTCAACTCGCGTAAAACAAAAGTCGTTCGATAAAAACTACTAAAATCGTATATTGAGGAATGCATTGGAAAGGATTACTAGATGAAGACTAGTTTTTATTGTATTTCAACTTATAGTCATCCGGATGGCGCACTAACGTGTAAATTACATGTATTATATAGTCTGCCAGACGAAGCTGTACTAAAGTAATATTCAAATAAGAATTTATTATTCTCAGTTATATTATAGTATTCAATTCTCAAAAACCTTAATTCTAATACAATAACATACAAGCAGCTGACAATAGATTTTATTTGGATTTAATTGACTCATTTTGTTACTGGTATCAACTGTCACAATTCACTGTCCCGACTGTCACACTCATTGAAAATTCATAAAAACAATTGGTTCTAATTTATAAGTTAAGAAAATAATAGCGGCGGATTATTTGCCTGAATTTCTAAGTAGTCTGCACTTATCTAGAGAATGTATATTTTTTAATTATAATGACTAGTGTTTAATAATAAAAATGTGATATAAAGTGTTTAAGTGATTTTCAAAATTATATACTCTTTTTATTCTCATACTTATTATTTTGGATTGTGTTGATTTTTTTTTTTTATCTTTTACTGTTTTTTAAACTCAAATACACTGCCGTAGATTTAAACAATTCTTTCATTAGTTTATCATAGCATTTCTTTATTATATCATTTCATAGGCGTGAACTTCAAAATAAGTGAATTAAATCAATTTAACCCTAAGAGCCCTTTTCTTATTAGTTAAGTTACATGTTCTTACGAGTATGTGTTTTTCCAAAATCCAAACCAATAAAATACGATACATACATGCTTTGTAGTGATGAAATAAAATTGTCATGGCTCTGCTTTAATTTAACCAATTTGGTTTTACATTGATTTACGATGGATAGAAATGAATTCATCCCGTAAAGAGCATAATCCATGATATTCGCTTAATAACCTTAATGTACTTAATTATTCTTGGGTGGGTACAAATATTTATAAAATTTTAACAGAATTTTCTGACCACAAATATAAATACTTTCTATGCTTTAATTTATTGATAACCTGTTAATTATGTGTAAAATGAGATGCCATATTATTAATTGAGTTCTATTGCATGATGAACCTTTTGCATATGCAATAAAATTCAAATTATTATTCGCCCTAAGGTATCTACAATTTCATGAACATTTAAAAATATTTAAAACAATAATGCTTAAAACCATCTATCGACATATTCTAGGAAATAAAATGAACACAAATAACCCAGCTGGATTAAAAAAAGGTCAGGGGAAAAATTTGACCATGCCATTTTATCCTGACATTTTGTTAAAACTTTGTTACGTATAATGGAATTAGGTCTGTTTTGGTTGGACAAACTTAATCCTGTTGAATGGATATCATCTAGATTCTAGTTCAACGTGTTTTTTAAAATTGAATTTAATAAAATAAGATAGTTTAAATGCTGCTTATTGATTTTTAGATTTGGGAGCTCTTTGTTTTTATTTTTTCTTACATAGACGAGTGGGGGTAAGCAAATTCGATATTTTTAAATTTCAAGGGTTATTCTTCTTTGATTCTAAAATGTATAGTACTTGCACTCTGTCGTTGGGGGAAATAAGGTCACTGATGAACTGGCTAGAGACGGGTTCATCAACTAGGTACCAAGGCCCTGAACCTAACTGCAGCATTGGCTGTGGTGCACAGATGGGTAAAAATTAAGCAAATCCTATATAATATATATTATATTGAAATAATGCTCCGGTGTTAGAACAAACTAAGGAGCTTATTAAACCCTATGTTTATACCAACACCACCTTCTTGAGCAAAGCGCATCTTAGGTGGTAGATAGGTTACTTATCTGACCATCATGAGTTTAGACATCACTTTCATAAAATAGGTCTGCCAGTTGAGACAGAATGTCGACTATACCTATCTAGAGTTGCGCGGATTAGAAATAGTAAGATCTTTGGTAAAGAGTTTTTAAGCTCGGCTGAGGTCCGTTTCTTCTGTGGCTGACCTTCTGACTTTCCTTAGAGTAGCGGATTGTCTATTCCACTAACGGAGCTTTGGTACAAAAGACCGTCCACCAGATGGATTGTCCCCCCCAATAATAATAATAATATATATTTTGTTTTTTTCTCCTAATTAGTATTACGTTATATTATAATTTAGGTAGATATGTATATACAATGTATGTAGGTATGTATTGAAAAAATGTATAAGCAATTAATAACTACCAATACGTAAAATACAAAGAATTTCCCCGCTAAAATTTCTCCATCAACTTCGTGAGCAGTGAGCACTGACAACTTCATAAAAAAAATATACACATCAAAGTTGGGCCTGGCTACCCCAATCTTCTCAGATAGGAATAAAACTTGCGCAATAAAAACAAAAGCACGTGATGGAGGCTGAGGGTGGCGCCAAGGAAGCGAAATCTTGGAGAAAACTTTTAAGCGCATTAGAAAGCACGCACTTTTCTTGCGGCATAGTCATGTACCAAAGTAATTCTTTGCAGCGGTGTAATTTGGGGGCGGGGAAATCACGGCGGTAGATAGGCAGGAAAGACGTCGTCAGAACAAGATACACAGATTTTTGCGCCCATCCTCGTCCGGAAGATATGAAAATGCGACAAAGCTATCGTCGCCGGCGACGGACGTATGCATGCGATGCGACGATGCGATGGGCCTTTGTGGCGGATGTTCGTCTAAAATCGAAATTGTGTAAATATTGACGCCCCTGTCCACCCTCTAATTTAGGTGCAATTGAACGCTTTATTAGGATTGATGACCGGCCGAATGGGGCATAAGCACACCCGGGAAGTGTCTGCAACGTGTCACATTCCGGGTCAGTCGTCATATGGGCCTCTGTCCCAGGAGTAACAGCTCCGGAGGGATGTGAGTCATTCCCTTCCTTATTAAGGGAGGGTTTCCTTCCAAGGCGTATTATTACCAGACACGATATAAGGCGAAAGCGCTCATTTCATTATTTCCTTGGATTTTTACGGAATTGTTTGGGCTGATTGAAACGTTTAATTAATTGACAAGTCGTTTCGTGCGCTGCAGTCCCTGGCCCGTGGCCGCGGTGGGCGCCTAATGGCCGGGATTTGTTATGTCACTAGTGTTGCTTTAATGAGGAGTTGACTCATTCCAAACGAAAGCACCGCCCCGGGAACAGCTCATGTTTCCCGAAATCAAGTGGTAATTAATTTTACAAGAATAAATTTCCCAGCATAATTACGGCCACCAACCTGTGATTGTCCTCAAGTTATTTAAGAACCCTGAATTTTTTTCCTGGTTAATTGCTTGATGTTTTAGTTTTTTAACTCGCACACGTAACATGCAGAGCAATTTCGATCCCTTTCAAATAGATAGTAAAATACTCCAGTTTTAAGTTAATTGTTGGGTTTGTGAACAGAATATGTTATTATATCGTTTGAAAGGATTTTCATGGAAATCATATTTTATTTCTTATTTTTTTACCTTATCACGCACAAATTATTTCAATTGTTGACCTTCCCAAACTTTTGGATTTAAATACCTTTACGCTTTTGTGTATATGTCATATCAAAATATCAATAAATAATTGTCAACGGAAGGATACTGCAGTTCAAGATAGATCTCTAAATATTCTACGAGTTTTTTAAATTTTTTACTAAGGTAAGATACCCACATAAGACCCATCTAGTTTTTAATCCTCAAAAAGTCAATGTCAAAGGATAACGATAAAAAAACCTAAGTTTATTGGAATAATAATTTTTTATTTAGTTATCTTTCGAAAAAGCGTAAGTATAGGTTAGGTATTATATTTCAAACTAAGTACATTTATAATATACACTAAAAAATGGAAACAATATTTCTTTTCTACTCGCAAATTTACTATCTTTATGAACAATTATGAAACTAATAACATCGATCAAAACAAAAAAATTAATATAAATTGTACTCATTATCCTAAATATTCTAATATACCAATTATTAAAGCTAAATATAAGATTATTATAATAATTCTTATTTTTATACATTTCAGGGACCGAACCAACTATAAATTTTTTGGAAAAAAGCTGACTTAATACGTTTTACTCTCGACCGATAATAATTTCGAGCTAAAACAAAAATCTTCATCGGCTTGATTTTTTTTCTGGCATTTAAAGAAAAAACCAGCTTAGCTTTTTATTTTTACGAGCCTAAGATACGAAGTTTTAAAGCTTATGCACTTAAAATAAAACCTCTTTGCCGTGGTAATTTTTATATATATTATAACAAATATATGATAAGAAATAGGAAAACCTTCATTGATAAGTCCTTTTATACTAAGTAAAAAAGTTAATTTTTAACTATTAACGGCTGAGAAAAATTGAATTTGAATCGTGGTAACTTTATAACTCGAGCTAGAAAAAGTAAAGCGCCAATGTGGCTGTTTTCTTTTGCTAGAAAAAAATAATGAGCTTCAAAACTTGTTATTTCTTCCTCGAAAATATGAAAAGCCAAGCTAGTTTTTTAGTTTAGCCAGAAAAACATATTAAGCTATTATTATATTATAGCTTCAAATTATAGGTTGAAAATAACAGTTTAGAATCACGTTTTTTTAAAAAAAAAAGCTAAATTTTGAAGAGCTTCACAGCACCGAAAAAGGACATCATACGCACCTCTTTGGTATACTTTATTTTATTCTACTATAACAACTTCCCTCAGCTTTTATAGTTTAAAAATTGAAAAATACCAGTTATTTTCGGTTCCTGATACATTTAATATTTCAATCAATTAGATAACAATTAAACAAATTTTTCTTTCAAACATAATACTATTTGATGGAATTCAATTAATTTTATTATAATATCCGTTTTGGACGACATTGTCACAAAACCTAAAGGCCATAAGGCCCGATTAAAAATTACATAGGTCTTGTTAGGCACTTAACCACTCAGTGGTGTAAAAATTAAAGGAAAATTAATATTTATCAATATGTAAACATTCGACATTTTTGGGAACATGCGTTACAACGAATCCTTGTGGCATTTCCGAATCCGTTTAATGGGTAATTTAAAAGACGGTCCTTGTTAGGGCTCAAGCCTTATTTAGGTCATGTTCTTTAGGTATTTTCGTGAAAAATTAAAATGAATGTAGGTATGATCTTAAATAAAAGCTGGGTTAGGATTATAAAATATTACAATAATTATAACGACACCGGAATAATATTTCTTTTTAAAGGAAACATCGTTAGAATTCCATTTTCCAAATTTAAACGCTTTTATTTTTTCAAGTAGGAGGAAAGCTCAGAGCATCTACTATTGTAAAATAATTCAAGTTAGTCGAATGATAAAACAGATTGTGTCAGTCCCAAAAATACCAGATACGTTTTCCAAAGAGCATATTATATACATAAGAGATGCTGTCATAAAACTGGGACATTATATCTAACTTAATTATTATAATTTCGAAATTAGAAAGAATGATAATAAAGTGAAAAATAAAAAATTTACTCACACGTATAAGAAGCAAAAATGGGAGAATGTCGAATGATTTCCTCTTTTGTATATATTTAAAAATTAATAACGCGCTAATTAGGCGCTCATTTTATGATAGGTTTGTCAAATTGGTCAATTGTTTCGAGAAGGTAAATTGCCGAGTTTGGAAAATTGAAATCCGGCTAATCGTAAGAAATATTTTTGTCGGAATGTTCAACCTTTTTTGAGATATTTATAAAATACCTACTACTATCAACATATTATATTAAATTAAAAATATGATTCCAAAGATTGTAAATTTGTAACCCTTGCATTGAAGAATATATTAATTCAACAAGTCAATTCAAAATCCAAATTCTGAGGAAATATGTACGTACATATATATTATGATTAATATTTTTGCATTAGTATTTGTAATATTAAAGTAAAATATGACTATTACAGTCTTCACGAGGGAGGCAATTTTCATTAAATTTTGTAGGTATGTAAGGTTTCTTTGAGGTGCTAGTTTCAATAACGATATGAAAATCGCGCCAGTTACTTCTTAAGAATGTTGAGATATTCCAATTTTATGCTTTAATTAACCCTGCTATTATGTTAATGTACGTCGTTAAAATTCATGGATAAAATTCGCAGGAAATAAATCTGTTCTAGAGTATAACAAATTACAAACATAAATTGAAGTTTAGTGTAAACGACTTATAAGTTCGCATGTAAATCATGGAAAGTTGGCAGTTGTATAATAGATGCTTACCCTTTTCTAAACTATATTTCCTTAATTCAAAGACACCGGAAGTAAGTTGACCAGAAAATAGATATGTACGTAACCAAAACATCTGGAGAGATGACGTTGTATCGTACGTGTCTGCCCTGGAAGGAATTGTCGAAGGACTGCCGGGAACAACGAAATGAAAAGCCGCGTTCAGAAGGTTCCCCTTCAGTTTTGGGTTCGCGCATGTTCCTGAAAACGTCTGATTGGTATAAAGTCAGTCGGATACCCCCGTTGAAATGGGGGTGGACAGAAAAACCTTTGACAAGCAGTCCTCGCCGGAATCATCAGGAAAAAGTGTTTACCTTGGCTCGGTTCAGTAATTTCCAAATCTCAGTCAGTCTGTCGGCGTTGGTTGTTGCGTTTGGCTGCTGTCCTCTGGAATTCAGTCGATTACAGCGGTCGTCCTGTGGGCACGT
This sequence comes from Eutolmus rufibarbis, assembly GCA_963920795.1. Taxonomy (NCBI): domain Eukaryota; kingdom Metazoa; phylum Arthropoda; class Insecta; order Diptera; family Asilidae; genus Eutolmus; species Eutolmus rufibarbis. The sequence continues at coordinate 32,096,066 of OY987207.1, forward strand.
TGCCTGCCTACTGATTCTATCTGGTGGTTAATTAATCACCCTAAAAGTGTGTAATTTACCTCAAGTGCAGTGTGTTGTTGTCCTATATTTAAATTAAGTTTTTGAGTGATATTCGTACGTAGTTATCAACTTTTTTGAAAGGAATTAAGTGTTTTTCGACTTGTGCATGATTCTCACTTAATTTCAACAGAAAGCAGGCTACACAAAAATTCTTTCGGGTTTGAATTTCTTGAATTGTTTTAAAAATTATATGTTTATTGCTTCCCCTTTCCTCTGATCAGTCGAGACAAATTACGACAGTTATGAAGAATCAGTTTTAAATTTGCGTTTATTGCAAACGCTTCTACATCTCTTCGTAAGCCGTAAAATACGATATATTCCGCATAAAATTATTATCTTACTAATAAAACCTTTTAATATTTTCAAATAATATTGTCGTATTTATTTATTATATTTAAATAAGACATACTAATATCAATATTTGAAATATGCTCTAGGATTTACCAAATCCTACTTAATTTCAAATTGCTAAAAGTGTAGTTATAATTAATACATCTGTAGTAGGTATTTGTGTTCTTGAATAATTTATTGCAATGATTAGGTATACTTTTTATTATTAATATAACATAGACAGGTACCAAAGAGAAGTTAACATTTAAAGTCAAAAATGAAAACACCTTTTTGTATGATATCTCTCAGTTATAGGTTTTTAATACCTTTTCTATGTACGATACCTTAGAGTTTGGCGCTTAGCTAATATTTTTGAATTTTAGCACGTATTAATCAAACTGTTTACAACATTCATGAAGAAAATGTTTAATTTTCTATGATGTTTTTCTCAAATCTAAATTTTTGAAATTTATACGTTATTGAATGTTGTTCAATTGGGATGAGTATACGAGTTAAATTTCAAGTCTCTTGTCTATCAGAAAGTGGATGAAATATTGAGCAAGTTAAATAAAAAATCAGTTCCTTTCGTAAAAATCAATGTTTGTGGTTTTAGAATTTCGAATTAAAATTCGCTCTTATTTGAACGTGTGAGTATTAGTTATAAGAAGAGTTTGTTTCTATGCAAAGGTTACAAATCCTCATTTTTTTGATAAGTTAATCTAATAATTTTATTTCCTAGTGATTTTTTAAAATTTAAATTTCGTTAAAGAAACATAGTCTTTAGAGGACAAAATTCAGGAATTTTTATGAAGATAAAACTTTCTTTAGGCATTAGGCTATTACCTGTTTTCAAACACATACGGTATCTAAATTTCATTTCGTGGAATTTCCAAAAATCGTGTTTGAATTTTTTAAAAACTAGGTACATACTATAATAGCTTTCTCTATAATTTACCAAAAATTCTTACTTTAAAAAAAAAATGCAATTTTACGTGTGTCTTCAGAACTTAATCCTCTTTCAATTTCTGTAAAAATTATAACTGGTAGATTGCTAACTTTGCTTCTATACACCTTATATGTATATATTCGTATTATTAGATTCCGTAATTTTCTACGTCAAAATGGAATAATCTTGTTATGTTCTATTACTATACAGGGTGATACGTAAAGACATGTTCCAATATATACGCCGATTTTCTGAAGTGTTCTGATTAATCTTTGTTCTGACATGTCTCCCTCTAAAATCTCTCTTTCAGTTTTTAAGTTTCTTTAACGAACTTACTTAAACCGTTCTAAGTTCTATCAAGAACATTGGAGAGTTATAATTATAATTTAAAGGTAATTCCAAAGTGCTCCATTTAGAGCTTCTCACAGTACTCTGCATTATGAAATCTGTTAACTACTCTGAAAACTAAGTAGGTTCAAAGTAAAATGTTCGAAAATTTTGTTTGAAATTCACTTTCCAACCTCCTAAGAAATGTTACCCCTCAAGGATATTCAATATTTAGTATTTAAAGTGTCACTGAAAAAAATATTAACTTCAAAATCTAATATACTCATACTTGTAGTTTCGCAATGAAAAATCTTTCTATTCTAATTTTGATTCCCTACTTTTGTAGCACCCTCTAAAAGTGCAGAAGTCTGTCTGAAATATTAGCGTACTAAATTATTGAAGGACTAAAACGGATATAGTTCCCACATTTTATGGCAGGCTATTTTAACAACCTCCGTTGAGGACAATTTGCCTTCTTGTAACACAAAAACACACTAACGATTAGCAGTCATAAACTTTCCACAACTGAGCTTTTTTTGACCTGTGGATAAATTTAGTTGGTTTATGAAAGTGTACAAATGTGTCGTTTGTATGAAGGTGAATATAACTCTTTTCAAGTCTCCTTCAAATTTTAAATTATGCAACTCAATCTTGGAAGGACTCGAGCCTAATTTTAATTCAAAGTACTAGGAACATTAAATAGACCTTGACATTCAATCAACTATTTTAAGGTTAACTCACACAAAAGTGGAGCAAATGGTCTTATTAAAGTCATGAAGGTTTAAAACTTAAATACAAAAGGTCCATTATTTTTAAGTATCATAATCCGTTAAGAGTTAAAATACTTCAAAGAATTTTATTATTACTATTACTATTATTAATATATTACGGAGTACCTTTTCGTTGCAATGTTTATTTTGAGCTTTGATTTTCTTGTATAATTTACTTAAATTGTAAATGCTTAATCTTGCTACAAGCCTAAAACAATTTACCAATAGTTAATGGTTTTATGCTTAGGTTAATGATAGTTAAAATTAATGATTTTAGCTTGGAAAATATTAATTAGTTAAAGCCATATTTTATCTGAGTATCGCTCATATGAGCGATACAATATTGTACTTAGTTTTGAAATTCAAAAATGTCACTTACCTAATTAACTGATGAAATTTATCTGCTGACTTTTCATTATAAGAAAATATTAGAAACTTACTTATTTGTAGAAAAATCTGTAGTTAGCATACATTTACCATAAGTGAGCTCTCTGGTCTTAATATGTATTTAGTCGGTTTAGGTGTGAAAGGGATTTTGACTGCTTTTCAGTTGACTAAATCTGAAAATTAAGGTATGCAATCTAGAGTAGAATTCGAAACTAATTTTAGATCTCAGCAAATTTAAGGAGAGGCCTTGACATTCAAGGTGAAAATGGTCCCATAAATTAGCATTACATTTAATTATAGTAATAAAAAGCACTTGATTTTAAGTATATTAACCATTCTGTTCAACAAGAGTGGTTGAATAAAATGTGGGTTTTCTGGCTCAGCGTTGTCTACCAGAGTGTCTAGCCAGCCGCTAAGCGAGATAATGTGGTGCCATTAATTTCGCTAAAATCCCTTTTTGCTAAAACACTCGCTGCAGTGCTAATATTTGCCTGCGTTTATCCGATTCCATCAAATAACAAAATTGAGGTTTATATGCAGCCTGCCGTGAGACTCTCTTAAAAAACACTCGGTTGCGCTCGCCCACTGCGAAGTAAAAAGTTTTTCATTTATAAAAGGAAGGTCCGCTTTCGTTCCTTTAATTAGCTGTTATGAGTGAGTTTACCTAACCACTAGAGCTAGAGTTGCACTTTGAGCCAACTCAAGAACCCCCGAGTGCGCGGTGATAGGAAGATAAGAGGGATGAAAGTCGTGAAAGCCTCCATCAGTTGGAGGTTTGTCGGAAGGTACTCGGGGTTTGGTCTTCCGGACTGAGGAGGGAAAGGGAACGACGGGTCCGGATCAGGGCTAGACCTGCGTTTTAATTAACGATAATTACGATTCAGGCGCGGAAAAAGCATCAGGTGGAATTTTTGACAAACATTTTTACATGTCCCTCGCCTGTTTGCGCACGAGCTCATATGCACCGGCAGTGGCGGCATAAGCAAAATCGGAGCAGTTACGTAAAGCTGCATGAATTTCTATATTGGGCTAACTCCCCTTCCTCGGGGCACGGAAGTATAAATTTCAACGCAAGACTTCAACTGGCAGGCTTCGCGTGCTAAACTTCACTTAATTTAGTGTAAAACTTAAAACAGAGGGAAAAAAGAAGACGAGAAACTGTGAAGCTTCGTGATGATGTAAGGCGCTCCAACTCCTGGGTGATAATCATAACAAAGCAGCCGGGCCGCCAGCCCGACGGGCGCAAGCGAAATATGTGCAAAGTGTCTAAAATGGTGCCGAAGAATTTTATTTCCTAAATATATTGTATACGGGTGCTACCGGTGTGACTAAAAATGAGCCACAAGCCGCTGGTTAATTGTGTTCGCTGGCTCCTGGCAACACTCCTCATGGGCTACAACACCTTCACGGAAGTAACAGCCGAGATTGTTGGTAAGTACCACTTTCCCGCCTTTTGTACTTTCCCCAATTTCCCTATTGTTCCCGCCCCCGCATCCCGGTATGCGTCTGCCAGGATTAGAGCTAGCCACTCGTAACGCTTCATAATGCTAATGAATTTAGATAATTTCCTAATGTGAGACTGGAATGTGTCTGAAAGTTAAACTGGCCGTAAGCATGAAACCGCCTTTGAACACAGCCCTTTGTGGGTGGAATGTCTTTCTGCCACACAACATACATCCCAACCAAAATTGCTTCACAAATTACTTTATTACTTCCCTTTGATTGCAGCTCAACTCATATTCTGAATTACAACAAACTCTTTTAAGTTTTTAATTTTGTAATAGGCTATCGTGGAAAAGCCGCACATCATCTGCCCATCGAGTAATTACGCTAATTTCAAGTATATCGAAATAATTTCGGCGTTTGTCTAGGTTTCTTTTGAACATAAATTTATTGATAATTGGTAATTACGTATTAAAACTGTGTAATTGGAAAATGTTTATTTTATATTAAAAGATAGTCTTTCATAAAAATAAAGTAATAATAAGATAATTAGTCTGTCTCAAATTGCTCATCTTTTTTCAGAACAGTTGATTGACTAGTTATGCTATTAAATTTGCGGCTATCATAGCTCGCTACTGCATTGTACTTAGTAATTTTATACCAATTATTTTCATTTATAATTAATTCTTAGAAATTGAAATTACATATTTTGCTGCGTTTATAGTATCGTTTAGTCTGAGAGTCCGGAAACAAATTTTAGACTTGAACAATAGCACTACCAAAAGTTGATATGTGGTGTGCCGAACAATAAGGTTTACAGCAAAAAAGCTTTTGAAATTTTCAAAACATTTCCAGTATGAATTTACATACTTGCTCATATATTTTCCAAAAATATCTTACTTCAACACTTTTCCCATTATATTTGCCTTCCAGTGTTTTGGTATTAGTATAGTATAGGTTCTAAAAATTTTAATAATTTTTCACAAATTATCTTAATTAAGCTCTTTCTAAAAATGATTAATGTACCTACATATTTCGAGAGGGGTCAACATATTTTTGCACTTTATTTCGGTCTTCTAATGTCCAAATTGGAAGCTCTCGTTTTTCATACAAAAAAAGTTAGGTATATATACACGTGTTCAAATGTAAAGTTAAAAAATTCATTATTCTATGTACATATATTTCATTTGTCTATGTACATATATTTCTATATGTATATATACATATATTTATATATGAATATTTGTTTATGTATTTATACTTAATATTTTAAGTTAACTCAGAAACCATCAATATCTATAGTACAATAAAGATTCCCTGAAAATTTCAGCCCAATATTTTTAGCCGTGTTTTTTCAATAGTGGCAACAGTTCTAAAAAATAGTGTTTCGGGGAAAATGCGTCTAAAGTTTCTGGTGTTGTATATTTGAGTATAAACTTGACGAAACCTTGCTCTTAGTACTTACTCGGTCCACGCTTATAATTTGTTTTTTAATTTAACCACCTGTTCTATACAATACTATAGCATTCGATTCGATTAATACAACAACAAAAAATCAATTTTATTTCCAAAAGTATTAGAGGGGGCCAATATTTTGCATTTTCTTTAAGGATTATACTTTGAAAACAATCTGTGCAAACTTTAAGTTAATCCAATGAATAGTTTTAAAGATATCCTGCAATAACCGTGGACTCTCTTACTTTTGACATGGCAGGATAGTAAAACTTCTCAAAACTACATTTTCAAGAACTATATGACCATGATATCTAAATTGAAATTTATACAGCATATTCAAGACATAAAAAACTAATAGTGGTCAGCGCAAGGTACCTACTATTTATAAAGGAATATTGATCGATCCAGCACATAACTTGATCCAGAATTTATATTTTGTTTTGATATTATGAAGTTAAGTTACATAAATACTTGGTATCATATTTTAAATAAAAGAATTATACATCTTTAAAAAAAATTGAGAAGAAGTGCTTTTTAAGGCCCTTAAAGGATTACCTTTATTTGAGCTTAAGGTATTGTTCCTTACAATTTTCGAGATAAGGTGTGACCGATTTATCCATTTTCACCTTTGATGCAATTGTGTAATGAAAATTACGGCAATGAATAGATTTATTCAAAGATTTCAGTAGATTATTCGAATTGATTCTTCAGTTACCTAGAAAATAGGTAGATGTGAGGTAAAACACCTGAAACATAAAAGAAAACTATACTTTGGATGACCAAATTACTTCATAACTCTGATTACACGTATACTCAGTATTTTATCAGTTATTTTCTAATTTATCTATTGATTTGTAAAGTTTTTCTTTTCAAGACAGACACAATATAAATAAAACAATAGGTCTTCATAAAGTAGCCCTTAATAAACTAATGAAATAAATAAATAAGTGTATTCTTGTTTTGGCAATTTCCGATTGCCGTCTTGTATTCTTGTTCGAAAATAACAATTTTATATTTCCACAAAAACTTTAGGCTCAACGACATCTGCAGCTTTACTAAAGTGTTTAAAATCATCTAATAAATTTTATAGTGGCAGCCATAATTTGCTTTTCAACCTTTGATCAATGTTTGCCGACCCTGTTTAAAGATTTAGAGAGGAGAAACGACCTCGGGCGTTATGCAGTGCAAATAAATTATGCTTCCGTCGCAAATATGTTCCTTACAATATTAATGCTAAACGGAGCAAATTTTGTTGTAATTTGTGGAATAGAAACAATCGTGTTTTAAAACAATTGATTGCTTGACTTATTAACTTGTTAATAAATCGTGTTTTTTAAGAAAACATGATAATAAAATACTGGACGAATTATTGCATTCTTGCACAGCTCTGAAGAAAAAATAAAAATAATACTCTGAAATAAAACTTTATTTTGACATTCGACAGCGAAAATGGCACCAATCAGATTGAATGCCTAGATAGCAGGTAATCGAGAAGCGTCCAATTGAGAGAAGATTTGGTTTTGTAATGTCGTGACTTAGGCCAATAACCGGAAGCCCTTTACGAAGCTCGTTTCGGTTTGATGGCTTAAATATAGAACTGAACAGGGTCAGAAAAGTAGTGGTTTCGCGACTGATTGCTTCTATTATCTGTGACTCTGCCAATGGCTGAATTACCTTCTATCGAAATGCAATTTCATGATAGCAGCAGGCAACTTTAAGGCATGAAGCAATTTTCTCTTCCGTTTTGTAAAGACAGTCCTGTGAAAAGGTTGTTTCAATAGAGAACTGGAACAAACTTCGGACTGTCGGATTGATTTGAAAATATTAATTGCATAAAAGCGAAGTTAGCTCCTGTCGACGCCAATTTTTCAGTTTGTCACAATTAATTTTCGAATCTACTAAAATGAGTTAATTTCCATACTGAAATCCTGGAAAATTAAAAATTCATCAGCAGGATGAAGCGAATTTCGTTGAATCAACTATAGCCATATGAATCAAAGTTCGGTAAATGGTGAAGTGCACGTTTTTAATTGGAGTGTTAGAAAATTAGCACGCAGTTGATAGCCATTCAAACTAATTAATTCGGCGAATGCATCTATTTTGAATATAGAAGGTGGAGGTAATTTCAAATTTAACCTAGCTATAAAATGTCAAATTGAGTAAATTTTGATCCTCGGTATTACATTTTGCTAAATTAGCAATATCAGTGCCATTCTAGCAATTATAATATGAAACAAAAGGTTAAGCACATCAACAGGAATTTTCTCGACTTTAGCTACCCCCGCCTAGCTATTGACGCTGGTGCGATTTATTTTATGACAGGTGATCTCGATAAATCTGGCACATAAATTTGAATAATATTCCAAATTAGGTCCAAAAGCACGCGGTGTTATGCACCTCGTATGACCGCAAATATGCGCGAGTGGGAAATTTGGCATATACCACCTCATGAAATTAACTTGGGACGAGACTTGCATTCAGAGTCTCATCCCCAGCGCCAGTGCGTCGACAGGCTGAGAACACCTCAATGTCTAATTAAATTTCGCATAAAACAATTTTCTGAAAATGATAACAAAACATGGACCGTGGCACTGAATACCTTCGACGTGTCCTTCGTTCGAGTTTCTGCTTTGTTATCTTTTAATTATATTCGTAATGAACGAGTCTCGGTTAAATTTTTCTCGCAAATTTCGATTCGGGTTATTCCAGGAATTTTACGCTTTTTCAGATGAAATAAATTACTTCACAAAAGTAGTAATTGCGCAGATGAATACATTCCAGCAGCTACTGTATCTTAAATTAATCCTGAAGATACCTCAACGCAATGAGTTGAAGTGGACGTTGAGTGGGCACTAAGTTTTAAATTCCAGGTATTCATATATGAGCCCATATTTTTGAATGTGGTATAAGTCCACTTTTTAAAATATCTCCATGAGGAGTATAAACTCGTATGTATCTATCATACAAACATTTAAATGAAGAAGTTAAAATCATATTAAAAGAAAGGCTTCATTCATATGTATATTCAATATTTTAATTGATTTGGTTTGGTAATTAGAATTTCAGGTCAAATTCTAACCAAGTACAAATAAACGCGCGCCTGGAAGGCTTTTCCGTTCCTTTTCTTAAGGGGACATTAAATTTTCTCGGGTTGGAAAAATCGACTTTTTAGAAATTATCGTTTTGGAAAGTATTATATTTCAATAATATTCTCTGAAAATTCCAAATACTTTCGAAGTAATAGACTAATATTTATCGTAAGTATATGTGAAAATTCGTTTGTCAAAACTTTAAACGCGTTTTTCTCAAAACAACGTTTTTGTAATCAACGTTCATGATAACTTAAAAACCATTAACTGATCGGTCTGAAATTTTAATATGTTCTTATACACAACAATAGCCTCAGTATAGACTGGAATAAATAAGATTGGTTAATTTTTTCCTTAATTTTAAAGGTTTTTGCGAGAACAAAATTGTATTTTTCAGACCACCAACCTAGGAAGTCTACCATTTTATGAAATTTTACTCGAACAAAATAACTGAGGCTATTGTCATACTTTTTCTAAGGATATTTGTTGTTTTTAAGACTCCAGTAAGCCGGAGTCGTGCACGCCAGGAGATCAAAATTTCCAAATTTGCTTCCATGAGGTTGAAAAACATCCATATAAAAAATCATTTGAAAAATTATACAAAAATTGTTTCTCGTATTTGAAGACTTAATATTTATGTATTATATGTGTGTATGTATGTCAGACAAATTATGGACTCAAAAAATGTTTTTTTTATTAATTTATCAGTCCCATACAATTTTCGATCGAGGAGTGAAATGACCTCTTATTTAAAAAATTAAGACTGGCTGTGTTGAAGCACCGCCCCCAAGTTTTACATACATAAATACATCTTTAAGGAGCAAAAGAATTCAGTTATTTTTCGAAAATTATTAATTTTTCGGGAAAAAAGGTGGTTATTCGAAAATTGTAAATTTTTGTAATAATATAACTACTACAGTCTTCCTTTACAAAGTTTTTTCGACCTTTTAGCTTTATTATATACTTTCAGAAATAGTTACTACTGGTGAGAAGAAAAGGGTTTTAGGTACCAAAATGGTGGTTTTGTATTAATAAGTTTTGAACAATTCCAAAATTTTCATTTTATTTATAGAAAATATGGATAAATTTTTCAGACGCGAAATTAAAATCTGAATATCACAAATTGAATAATGAAAATAGATTTTATTTAAATTTGTAATTTTGAAACATTGCTTTTGATTCTTCTAATAAGACTAGAATGTTATCTATAAAAGTAATGCGTGGTAAAATTTTGTAAAAAAGTTTATTGTCGGTTCTGGTACCGTGGACAGGATTACAGCGACATCGGGTATTTGAAAATGTGTGGATTAAGTCATTATATCATTTCGATAGTAGTAAATTAAATTAAACCACAAGAGTTTTCTGTATGTGTATTTTCTTTCAAAATGATCAATTTCATTATTAAGCTCTTTACGGAAACACATTAAAAATTCTTAACTTTTGAAAATTATCTATTAATGCATCCCTTATTTTTTCGTTTCAGCCGACCCAAAGTTTAGTGCACCTATTTTGAATGTAACAGTGCCCGTGGGAAGAGAGGCCCAACTTACATGTGTCGTCCAAGATTTAGGCTCATACAAAGTAAGTGATTAATGTGGCTACATCGCTTGAACATTAAATTGAATGTTGTTTATTAGCTCTCTAAGGTAATATAATTTATGTAATTATAACGAACTAACGAGCTCTCCGGGTTCCGGCCGTCCTTTAATGTTTAACATTGGGTCGCCTGCAAAGGCCTCTTTTGTTGTAATTATCATTAGTTGGAGGAAAAAGTTCAAAGCAATCGTCTTAATGCAATCGTTACGTTCTCATCTTTCACAAGTTGCTATGAAGGGGATTGTTGGAGATATAAAAGGTTTAAATGAGTGGGAAATTCAATGACTACTATGTATTTTTACCAGAGTCCATTTGTATACATACATATGTCGTCGGTCTTTAAAATAAATAATCTTCCAAGACTACGTTATTGAAAAAATAATATGACAAGCAAACAAGAGAGGAAAATCAAAATTGATTTGAGATTTTCTGTTGTCAGCTTAAATAATAACAAGTTAAGTACTTTTTTTTTTGTAGTTACACAGAATTATTACAATTTTCATGTTCACTGATTTTAAAACTAAAATCAAAAAGATTCTTATTTTTATAATAGAATAATCTGCCTGTCATATATTTAAAATATGCTGTAAAAAATTCTCAAGTAATCCTGAGAAACATTTTTATGGATGTGAGAGTAATAAAATGGACACGAGTCAATAAATTTTGCAATATAGTAAAAGATTCTTTAATTATAGTTCTGTCATCCCTAAGAAAGATGAGAGAATATACATAGTTTTATAGTTCTGGCATCCGTAAGATAGTGCGAGAATATAATCTATCGAACTTACTCGCAGAATATATAGTTAACAATTTCTTTAAAGTGAATAAATAAAATTAATTATTTTAATTTTTCTGATACATTCAAACAAGCTTAAGAACTTCAACCGCATATGGAAACTTAATATACTATATGTTACTGGTTATGTTTTTATTAGAGTCGCTAACAACAATGTTTTTCACAACATTTTTCTAAAAGTATTGAAAAAGATTTAGACATCCAGTAAATTATGATTAAATAATTTGCTAGTTTAACATTTTTAAATTTGAAAACAGACAACAAGCTGTCTTTTTCAATTGAAAAATAGTAGGTAGTCGTGTTAAGATTAGTTATTTAGCTTCTTTCACTAGTTCTACCTACAGTCTTATTTTCAAAATTAAATATACATGTCTGTAACCTTAAACTTAAATTATTGTATCAGTTAATAGTTTTTTTTTGTGGTGGGTTTCATTCAGGGATTTCGAGGAATTTTGACGTCAAAATTTAGAAAAATGAAAGTTTTCCGTCGCAATTAGTTCAATTTTCTCCCAGCTGTTGTGGCGAAAATTGTGAAAAATCTTAAAATGAAAGACTCTGAGTCTTAAAAATAAGGAAATTAAGAGACATTTGCCACTTCATAAGACAAATGGGTGCTTGTCGTCTTCGGAGAGACCAAAAATAACTGATATTTTTCAATTTTTAAACCACAAAAGCTTTAGAAAATTGTTGTAGTGGAATAAGCTCAATAAAAACTGTTATTGTAAAACAGATTTTGTATATTTAAGTTTTAACTGTTAAAAAATGCACTTAATATATAATGTACATACTTGTTATAATACAAAAATTTATCACTTTTTGTCGGCAAATAGATTTTATTTTAAACGTATAACTTGATCAATGTGCTGGCAAAATAATTACAACCCTCAAAACTTCTTATTTTTGGCTATTAATAAATAAAAAGCCAATTTGGCATTTTATTTTTGCCGGGAAAAGAAATCAAGCCGTTGAGCTTTTTTCTGTTAGATCCAAATTATTATCAGTTGGGTGTAGAATGTAAAGGGAGTTTTTTTCTTTTTAAAATAAAAGTCATAATTGATACGATCCGTGCGAAAAAGATACTTAACTTAATTTGCTCATTTCAAGGATGCTTGGAAACTTTTTAGAATAAAAAAAGTGGAAATATCTTCAGTCTTGACACATTAGTTACTTTCTATCTCAAATTAACGTTTCTATAAGGTTTCATCCAAAAATCAGTGGTGGTCTTAAACTTTAGCGTACATCTGTAGCTGGTAAATCGACCAATAAAACAAGGTACTAAGACATGAGTTTCTAATTAAATTTATTGGTATGTTAATGAATTCCATTGAATAAATATTTTAAGGTGTATGAGTAGAACTCTGAAGAACTAAACCCCTGTACTTAATAACCCGTAATAATATGTAGAACCCAATACCCAACTCATGGTATACATTATTCATAGGTCCTCATCGAGCGCGTTAGTTAAAAAAAGTTCGAAAGCAATTTTCATTTGGTGGATTTTAAAAAAGTTAAAACAATTACTAAAATTGTTTTACATTCCGCAATTATGACAATCAGAGTACTGAAAGTGACGTCCTCGTTGGACTAATGCACTTCTCTCAAGGGATGACCTGAAACAAAACCGCGCAATTTGGTTGCCCAGCCACAAACATACGCAAACCCCTTTACTGCTCCTCGCAAGCAACTCCTTGGGTTCAGCCAGAAAAAGCGCTATAAAAGGCATCGAAAATGAGTGCAGTAAATTTTAATGTGGCAGATTAACATATTCCGTGAGTGGAGTCGCGACACAACTCGGCTACTGATTACTACAATTTTACACTGTCGTATTGTTGGTGGCCGCGTGGCAAAGGTCGACCTTCCCCTGTGACCAGCGCAATTCCGGCATATTTGCTAGAAATTAGGGTGACTGATACGCGGCGCAAATTGAATCCTCGGGGCGAATTGAAAACACAATTCGAACAGAGTGCGCGAGCCTATGCAGCACGACCAGTGATTAAATTTATTTCTTTTTCTAATTACAGGTGGCGTGGTTGCGTGTAGACACCCAGACTATACTCACCATACAGAATCACGTAATAACGAAAAATCATCGAGTCGGTATAACTTACTCGGAGCATAAGACATGGCAACTGAAAATTAAGGATATCAAGGAGTCAGACAAGGGCTGGTATATGTGTCAAATCAATACGGATCCAATGAAGAGCCAAATGGGTTATTTGGATGTTGTAGGTACTTGTCAAAGTGTATTTTAGATCCTGACTCCCTGGCTCACTAAAGTAACCGGACAGTCAGTCCATTACGAAATTGTCATGCTCCTTCCTTTCCCAGATTATTGCCGTGAGGATGGCTGTCTGAGCACAGTTTCATTTGGGGATAGATTTTGTGGTGATTTTGGGCAAAAGGTTAATTAAATTAATTATCCTGATATCTGATGGCGTAGCTCCAGTGAACATTTTCGGCTGCCCGCGTAATTATACGATAATTAACATCTCCTTACATTTAGATTTGAGCTGTACAAGTATAACAACAGGCATCATAATTTATTTTTGAAGTCTTTAGGTTAGCGTTTGTACTGGAAAAAAAAATTTACATATAATTTAAACACATTTCCTAATTTAATTTTTCGGTTTTCAAATTACATAATTGCAACGTTTGGTTAACATACATTCGACATTTCATCAAAAGTTCACTCTATGTATGTATACATATAGTCTGTAGAGTCCCAAAGTAGTAATAAAACTTAGATTTATAAAAGACATAATTTGATTGATTTATATACTTTTAATTTTACTAGGAAAATTATGGTATTGGTACCCGATGCCTCTAACTTTGGTCTACACTTCCCTATCAATTATAGTCTTTAAAACCTGATCAGAGTGTTAATCGTAACAAATTGACGCGATTTTTTCAGTGTTAATTGAGTACTGAGCAGGGTAATTCAGACCACCATCTAAACAAACCTGTGCAACACTGACCAAAGATTTCATTTATGTTTAATAAAATGTTAAGGCGGATGATGGCGAAATAAATGGTGGATGTTAACAATCCGCATGGATCTTAAGTATAAGTAGAAAACAAACTTTTACACTGGTCTGCAAAATTTTTCCCTGGAATATTTAATAAATTAATTTTATAGAATTTTTCCTTTATATTATGGTCCTAAAAATGATAATATTTTGGTTATTTTTGAAAAATTTAAATTCTATATTCAATTAAACCAGTTATTTATGATATTTTAAAATTTGTTTATGGAATGAGTTTTTCATGAACATTGGCTTAGGGCCTATGAAATACATTAATTGGGGACATAGGAAGATAACTCCTATGTCAAAATTATCTCCTGAACAAATTTTGAGAGACATTTTAAATAACTGATGTTTATAAGTGCAGCCAAATACTTAAGCTTTGTTATATATTTCGAGCTGCCAAGCCGTAACATTAATTTTTAATAAATTTTAAAAAATTGCCAAAATAGGGACTTTTTCACTTTTCAGCCCCATATTTCCCAAAAGCCTGTTATGATGGATTATTTTCGTTTTCAGATTAGTAATCTACAAAAACAGTGCTATTCAAAAAACCTATTTTCTTTTCAATCATCGTCAAAGTGAAAGGAGAATTTATTCCATTTAATAAGTTTAATCAACTACCCGAGTGCATATGTGTAGAAAAGGGATCTATCAACAAACACCGCATTCTTTTCTTTTTAATTGTCTTCCATGCATCTGAAGATTCAGGTGATCTGGAAATACACTTTTTAGCTCCTATCACATACGTTACATAGAAGATAAAATTAGCTTAAAAAGGTGCAGTAATAAAACATTAATTATTTGGACCGGTTTCCTCAAAGTCCTGATCTTAATATCAGAGAAAATTTTTAGAAGGTTTTTAAAGTTAGAGTAGCGGAAAACAAATCATACATGATTCCTCTAGCAATCAAAAGTTCTTTTCATTACTGATTAGAGATAGTGTCGAGGAGTTTCGCAAAAAATTTGGTGGAGTTCTTACGACGTAATAATAGCTTATTTTATATAAACAAAATGTTTAATCATCCCTTTTCACGTAGTAACTAGAAATACAAAACAAATTTTATATACAAAAAATGTAAGGTATTTTTTTTTTACTCGACTTTGTCACATATGTCGGTGTCTTCATTGTCGAACGATCAATCGTTTCTCCAAAAACAAATTTTTAGCACTTTCCAAAATATAGATTTTACATTATGGTCTAAAGCTAAACAACAGATTTCAAAATGGTCTTTACTCCATCTTTTGTAAGGCAAAGGCCTTTTTTTATCCCTACTATTTTAACGAGAAAACATATTTGCTAGTAGCTCTACATCTATAGGTACAACTATTATTTACTTATTTGACAATAAAGCTTTCTGATTTGAATATTACCAAAAACTACTGTATAAACATTTATTAATTTATTTATTATATTTATTTCGCCAATAGCGCTGCTCTGACTTTACGAAAAATAATTAAACCTGTGTGCGAAATGCGGCTAACTGGTTAAATAGCTAAATTTCCGAAATTTTCGAGTAACCTAAATTTCTTAAATTTACATTACCTTTGTAAATGGATATTTAGCCACTTAGCCAGTTAGCTGGCTTTAGCCGCATTTCGGACACAACCCCAAGTATAAAATACATTATAGTCAAACATGAAAGCTTCCTATTCCTTGTTAAATGCATTTTTCTCACGAATGCTTTCTTGAAAATTGTGGCATTCAACGTGTTAATGTTTACTTGAGACAATACATAATTCAGGACCATCTATATTTCCGCACAGTAATTGATGCACAAAAACCGCTTTAGAGTTTATCACAATAAGCTGGTAATTCAAGCCGAAGAAAATGTTTTGGTATTGATTCGATTCTAGGTATATCGACGGAATAATGAGGAGACTATACCAAACTAGCATACTCTAAGATCGGTCGAACTAGTCCCACATATGTATAAAAATTTCAAAACATAAGGGACTGCAATTTCCCTGAACCAACGTCTAATAAAGCCCAGATGAGAATTACTTTTGATAATAACATCTAAAGTATTTGTATATTGTCAGTGTAGATAAGAAATTCAGAATATTGAATAACATCTGAAAAGTTAGTAATGAATAAAATGAGCAACAATGGACCGAGCGCCTTGCCTTGGGGCACACCAGAAGAAACTTGCATTGTTCTAGACAGACCAGACCCAAAACGAATTTGTTTCAAGTAATTGGTAAGATATGATTCGAGCCACATAATGAGATGCGGTGAAACTCCCAAAGAGGATAGTTTAGATAGAAGTATCCTTTTGGATATCTTGACGAACGCCTTGCTAAAATCTATTTATTAATCTTTTTACCTCTCTCCATACTATTTAAAACAAAAAAGACGAGAGATATTAATTTAGAGGAATAAGATCTGCCTTTAAGAAACCCATGTTGTGTAAATAAATTAAATCGAAAAATTAGGGATAGTAGAAAACTTGTTACGAGGTCCATAATTCGATATTAACTCTCGTTTACCCCTTTTATGTAGTGGAATTATGCAAACCAATTTCCAAAGAGAAGGAAAATCAGCGAACTTTAATAAGTTAAAGAAGTATGTAAACGGTGAAGGAAGACTATCACAACAACGTTTGAGGACACAGGCAAGGACACCGTCGGAGGCACAAAATTATCATCAAGATAATACAAATAAATATTAACATCAGAAATATCAATATTAGGATAAGTTCAACGGTACATTAGTTTGCTATCGAAGAAGTGTTGCAGCAAAACATTCCGAAAGCAAATTACCATGTTTTCTCAAAAACGGAATTTTGGGACTGTTCTACTTAAATTAATCACATTTAATTTTTAAACAAATATAAATATAAAACATTGAATTTTACATTAAAGCACGAAATGCCCTAAATTGCCATTTTACCGACCATTTTAAACTTTATTTTCTATTTCTATTTTCTGTTTTCCCGGTATTTGTCACATAAAAAGCTATTTTCATTTGGCCGTAGGCACATTGTTTGGAGTAAGATACGTTTAAGGAACTTACAAAAACTAGACCAGCGAAGTACAAAATTTCCTCAGCACCTTGTCACACTCCGGCCCCCTTATATTTTTGTGAAGAATTTCCACTTTTTCACTGCGCCTCGTTCGTTCTTTTGAGAATAACTCTAAAATTTTGGCACAGCAAATAAATTGTGAAGAATACGGGTGCCGTGGATATGGGGAATGCACCAATTTTGTTGAGGCCACGATAGTCCTTTGTTAGCTATATCAGAGAGTTGTAAAGACGAGGAGTACAATAAAAAAGCGAAATTTAAATCCATTTCGTGACCAATACGAGCACAGAGTTGCTAGAAATAGTCTCACCCTGTCTGCTCCAAGACTACGGTGCCAGGTGACCCTGTTCGAAGTTTGGCTGAGCTTAAATCAATGCGGTCGACCTTACAAAGCGTCATGTGTGAGAGTGGGGAGGCAGTCCATTAAGTGGGAACATTTTCGCCAAAATACACTAACTTGGTCGGCTAGGGCTAACCTGGGACCGGGCTCACTGTTTTCGAATTAATTTATCACGTCACTCATAATTTCCTCCTCTGATTTAATTAGGCTCCGATACCTTTGGGTCCGGACGGCGGAGTCCTGGGCAGCCGGTCCCGATTGTTCCCTGACAATACATTTCTTTCACGAGTGCCGTAAACATTAGGATTATTCATAACAATCATTAGGAAGTACGAACACAGAAATGCCGGCCTTTTAGCTGTATAAATAGAGCGAATATCTCGCGTGCATGAGCCCATTAGAAATTTGGTTCAAGAATTCCTAATTTGGGTTCTGCAGTTGGAACAACACAGCTCCCGTCCGCCCAGCGACGTACCACGGCGTCGATTAGGAGGGATGAACCCTGCTGAGAGCCCCCGCCGTAAGGTGACACCCGTGAGAAATAAAACGCTGACACCGTCTGTGCAGGAAATTGTTGTACACCCAAGAAGGCGATTTTAAGTTCTGCCCAGGAGAGAACCCGCTTTCTTAAAGACTGTCATTACGATGATGTTCGCAACGACTTCGACGGATCTCTATAACTCTAGATTAACCCCAATCCTTGTGAGACCTTAGCCAGTCAGGCGAAACTTGAACCCCTTGCTCGATTTATTATCTTATATTGCTCTATTACTAGATCCAGTAATACGTAATGTGTTTTGCCATAGTACTAAAAAAAATTAGTCAAGTGTAAACTATTCATGCACAATTAGTGTTCCGCTTGTGTTGGACGTAGCGCTTTTTTCTTAAAAATTAGCAAAGCATTTTTATAGGAAGTTTTCTGTAGATCGTGAGCTAATGAAAACGCTCTATATCAACTCCCATCTTCGAGAAAAATAGGGTTAAAAAGCCCAACTATTTATGAAAAATCATTACAAAATAAAGGATTGAGTTTAAAAAGCTGCTTAAATAATTACTGAGAAGCTAATATATAAAAATACAAAAGGCTTTAAAACATTTCAAAATAATCCGTGAATTTTATATTCTTTCAAACAATAGATTGTGAAAAAAGAATATGCCAAACGCAAAAATTTGATCGCTGAGATGTTTAGAAAGTGCTATATGCTATTTAACAATTTTCTTGGCTAATTTTCAGCTTACTGCAAAATAATCAAAAATTATACTAAAAATTAGTTAATGTTTACTATCGAACTTTTAAAAGAATACAAGGCAAAATTAATATTAGTATTTAGGATTATAAAATAATAGATTTAAACTAATCTATTGTTCCTATTTACCTTTTTAAATAAAATAAATAAAAAGTAATAGAATGTCACTACAAATAAGTCAAAATAAATTCTTCAATTAATATTACGAATATTGTTTTTTGCTAACAAATAAATCGAATTAAAATATTAATAGTAATTACTTGCACTGAAAATAGGTTTATAAGAACAAAGACAATTTTAAACAAAATTTTGTTAGATATACGTACTAATAATTATAACTAATTAGTTATTGGATTTTAACTAGATTATTGTCGATTTTACATTTTTGAGTAATAACTTTTTTCCTAATTGATTATATTAAAGTTAACTTTCCTTCCAACTACATATGACACTAATTAAAGTTTCAGTTATTAAAAACCAAGTGACATAATGACGGACACAGTTTTTTCTGTTTACGCGAGCTCAGCAATCAACTATTTTTGATAGTCAATTATGCATTTTTCTTAACAGGATTAATTTGTGACCATTTTCTAAAATTTTTAACTATTATAATTACACCTACTTTTAAAGAAGTGTTTGCGTGTTTCTATTTATAAGTAAACAAATATGGAAACTAGATAATATTTGACTATATTTTTCTCTCAGTTTAGGTAATCAGGTAGCATCGTTCGGTAAAGCAATGACAATCTTTGTGGCTGGTTTTCGACAATTTCTCTTGGGTTTTCCGAGCTACAGATGCGAAGATTTTGTGCATTTACGTATTGTAGGTGAGGTAAAAGTGAGCTCTATCGCTAATAATGATTTTCTTGAAAAAGTTGAGATTTCTTTGATGCATTTTTAAATCCAAGATATTTGTGCAAAATACAGTGCAGAGCTTTACTTACGAATAGTAGTACCTAGTAGTAGTAGTTGTGTAGGGAAGGTTTGATAGTTACAACTTTCAGGGTTTGCTAATTTATATATTTTCTTATAAATAAACCTATAATGTAACTGATTACATAAATAAATAAATCTTTGCAAGGTAGCAGTCTTTGTTACTGTCCACAGGTTTTTAAAGGATATTGGTCCCTATTCAAAAGGAATCATAAATCTGGAGGTCTGGAGAGCATGAGTCCGCGGGGGTATGCCTCGTTCAGTACCGAGTCCCATCAATTTTGTTGTAGCCGCCAACGCAGCGCTGTCTTAACGTAGAAATACCTTCATTTCGATTTTCATAGAATAACGAACCACTTAATGCTCCCAGTCACGAAACTTAAGGCACGGCCGCCGCCTGCCAACCGGAGCCCCAAGTTCTTGTTGGGAAGGAGTTACCCCGCCGCTGCCGCCGCCACTGTAACGACTGCCGACTCGTTTTCGTATTCGGCTGAGCGCAAAAACCAAATTGCATGCAATTTTGATTGTTTTTCTTGGGCCTAAATTGCCTTTTTGAGCGAGTCCTGCAATTGTCGGCCGGTTTTTGCGTCACAGTTGTCGCACGGCTGCAAGAACCGCAGTGCCTATCGCTATGACCATCTTGCTAAGCATCAATATTAAGAAAGTGTCGATATATCTAGAATCTACAATCTAGAATCTAGAATCTAGAATATCTAGGGCCAGTGGCAGCCGCAAAGGCCTCCTCACTTTCGATAATGCCCAGCGATTCCTTGCGACAGTCGTTCGCGCTCCACTGCTTATGCACACATCCTGTCCCAATGCACTCTGTCGTCCACTCCACCCGGTCCCGGTCCCGGTCCCGAAAAGAGTTCCAGGTCCTGTTGAAAAATTTACAAGAGTACATTTTGTGCTGGTGTCTGGTTTAGTGCCGCCGGATATCCTAGATTATCCAACAAGTACGGATATGGTGGTTCGGGAGGGCAGCAACGTGACGCTGAAATGTGCTGCAACCGGATCGCCAGAGCCGACCATTACCTGGAGACGGGAAGGCGGCGAGCCAATAGAACTTCCACATGGAGTTGAGGGTAAGTCGATTGTTTTTTAATGCTGATGTTATGCTTTACCTCCGCCACCGCCGCCGCTGTAGTGATTGTCGTTAATAACAGGAAGACAGTTGAGCGAATTAAAAATTCATTACGCCGCTTTAGAAAAATGAGAAAATATCGATTCGGATTATACCTGGTCGCGATGATAACGGCTGACGGGGCATTTTGACTGCACCGACCACCGTGCAACGAGGGCTTTAGCTCCCTTCGCGGGTTAAATTCCTTACGTTCGGAATTTTATATTGAGGAAATCTAGGGGTTCCCGGGCTCCCCGTCGACGGCAATGGCTAGAGATCCTTTAGGGGAACAAGTTCTTGACCGCGGAAAATGAACGTAACTTGTAAGTAATGCGAAAAAGATGGAGACGGACCTCCGGGCAGCCGCACGTCCTACAAATAAATTACGTGATTTCTGGCCATAGGGGCCCCACAAGGGAAGTTTTATACCGATAAAAAGGCGCTAAATGAGTAAATAAAAAGTTTACCAGTGAAATATTTTTGGGTACTTTAACGTACAGTGGTTAGCAATAGAATGTGGTCAGTTTTTACAATATCCCTTCTTCTACCTAACAAAAGGTTGTTTTTTTCAACTGATTTTCTTATATGTACTGTACATATGTATATACATTAGAGTGGCCCAAAAGCACCGACTATTTGTTTTTTAATCGTATACCCTATAAAAAGTTCGTATATACATATGTGTATTAAGAAAATATAATTATCTTAAGAACATTTTCTTATTCGAAATTCTCAAAAGCACTATTTTTACATATTTAAATCAAGTATCAAGAATTTTGTTTTAAAATTTCGTACATCTGTATGTTCTGTATTTTCTGTTTTATATAAAAATTAAATATAAAAAAAGTATAAACTTGTTTTTTTTTCGAAATGAGATTTTTAATACAGATTACCAACTTTAAGAGAAAGTTACTGCATCGATGATTTACATCGGACTAATCGCAAAATATGTTTTGTAGTCCTCCACCTTTTAAAATTCCTTCCACTCTTTCTTTTCCGAGCATAAAGGCAAAGCAAGGGCTATTTTGTTAATTATTTTTCAATTTCAAAATGTTCGAGGTAGAGGACTAGTTCAAGTTACTATCTTTCAAAATCAATTTTTCGTTGGTACATACGCGCCCAAATGAGGCACAGACTCGCGCAAAGCAAACACAGAAATTGAAAATTACGTTCATTTCGCTGCCACTCGGGATATACGCAATACAATACAATTAATGATTTCTTTTTGAGTTCCGTGAAATGAACGAATTCGTACCGAATCTGTTCTTAAGCTACTTTTAAAAGTTGAGCAATCTAGCCAATGTTTTAAAACAATTATTAGGATCTTAATATGCATATAGTTCTAATACTAACTTCTTAGTACATATGTAGATAAATATGTATGTATATGCTGTTCTAATGTACATAAATATGAATGTATATATGTTGTTCTATGGCCCTAAAGGATTTTCCCGATTATCTGCACAACATACATACATATGTGTGTTTGATAAAATTTCGTAAAGAGGCTATGCCCAATTTGATCAAGCGTTATATGTATTTCGGACTAGAATTTGGTAAATGTCCTTATTTTGTCGAGTAATTTTAAGTCGGACGATAAATTGCAATGGCTTTTAATAACCATTACTATTTATCTATTCTCGAAAAACGGGAAATCAAGCTGGTAGTATTTGTAATACGTCTAAACACATAACAAATTTAACCATAAACGGTCTCACAGCATCTTTGGGATTCGGTTATAAACTTTGGCTCTATTTTTGTCCACTATCGGATCTGAATGGGCACAGTTTCTAAGTTTGGAAGGTTTTATCGATCCGTAGCAGTACCTAATTAAAATTTTAAAACCTTTCTATTTTGATTAGAAATTATTACTAAATCGATTTTTATTTTTGTGAATGAAAAATATTATAATTACTTTAATACTACTGTGTAATTGTATTTTAATAAAAAATTGAAAGCTGTACGGATATTGGCTCACATGACAACAGCGATTTATGGTAAATTGATATTTCTGCAACTTTTGAATGGTTTCATAAATAAATATAATAAAATGTAATAGGTAATTTTATCCATTCGTTTTCAAATTAAAAAGCCGTTTTATGGCTACTGAATCTTACTAATGCTAACTAGAGCAAGATAAGAGATATCATAATGTAGCTTAAAGGTGTATTATTTGTCATTATGCCCAGTTGTGAAAGGAATGCATTAAAAACTAGTTATGTATCAATTCAATCCGAATTGATTCCATTTTGGATTACCAGCCAATGAAAGAATTGATTACTTTTACATAGGCGGTAATAAATTGACTACTAACTGCATAACTTCTCTAAATTAATTAAGAGGCGATTAAGAACAAGTTATTAATAAATGAGAAAGAACTGCTTCTCACCCGATGAAAACGAATGTGTTCCAAATTAATTAACAAGTGTTTTAAGGGAATGCGTTACATGTAATCAATTAAGAAGCGATAAAAAAGATCTTATGCTGAATCAATGAAGAAGAATTTCTTCTCAACCGATACAAAGAATGTGTTGCAAATTAATGAAAATTGCTTGGGATAGATGAATATAGAATCATAATTTATAGAAATGCAAAATTCTCGTACAATTTTTTAGATCAACCTTTTCTGAAATACTATATTAATGAGATCAATTTGGTGTTTTTGTTAACTAAGTAATTTAGAAATTTCTGCTTCCACACAACTTGAAGATTGTATCCAAATGAACTAAAAATGCATAAAATATTATACAGCCTGAGAATAATATGTTTACGCAAAATATTCGATTAATCGATGACGTGTTTGTTATGGTATTATATTGGTGAATATTTGAAAATGGAAACCAGAGCCAGTCATTGCGTTTTTTTTTTTAAAGATGGTTTAAAACTATATTCTTTTTCAGTCAAAAATTTACCTTAAAAAAATTAAAAGCGGTAAATGCAATATAGTCATTTAATATCATAAGTAAAACTGAAATCTTTAGTAAGCAATTCCATCACAATGTTTTTTTCCTTCATTTGTCAATAGTTACTTTACCTCGCGAAAATATGTACCATACAAACCATCCCTTGAATTTCTTTGCAGAGAATGAATTTTAGTACAGATAGAATGTTTTGTCCAAAAATAATAATATGTAGATATAAAATTTAATTACCATATTATTGGATATTATCAACTGACAACAACTTCAATTCAATGTATTTTTATAATTTTAATATAGTGTCAAGTGTTGAGGGATCGAACTTAGTAATACCTCGGGTAAAACGGCAACACATGGGAGCGTATCTGTGCATCGCATCAAATGGAATACCGCCATCCGTCAGCAAAAGGATCATTCTGATCGTTCATTGTGAGTATTAGAAAAATTTCTTAAGAAAATCATTTAATCATTTAATTTGCAAATTGTCCAGTTCCGCCGATGATCACTGTTCAGAATCAATTAATCGGCGCGGTGGAAGGCAAGACGACTACACTCGAGTGCCAATCGGAAGCGTTTCCAAAGTCAATAAATTACTGGACTCGTGAGAGGGGCGACAGCATTGTACCTCCAGGTGAGTATTAATTATTACCAGAGATTAAAATTCAAAGAGTTCCCAAGTACGCCAACACCCTGTTCCATATTTTGGCTTCGAAGCCGCAGGATGCAGAGCCAAATGTGCCAAAGTGAAAATTGAATAAAACTTGCATTGCACTAAGTAGCTGCACGAAACAAGTTTCGAATTAGCAAACTTCTGCGAGTTTCACACAATTGATTATAATTAAGCTCACTCTGGTTTATCCAGTGTCCCAAAATTCGCAAAGCATACTTTCCAAGTGGCACAAATGCCCGCCGTTCCGGAGCTTTGCCCTGGTCATTAAGGTCAAGTAGTGCCGGAGCGCACTGTACACTTTTTCGTTTATGTGTTTTTGATAAATAGAGTCCGGCGGGACTGCTTGATACCAGTTAGCACTGGCATAAATTGCTTTCATGTTTACTTTCATGCTCTTTTTGATGAAGTTAAAATACAAAATGATGTCATTAGAGGAGATGCATTTTTTCAGTATTTGCAAGCAGGGGAAGCTTGGCAAAGGGAATGGGTACGTCTGCATCCCAATCGTTTCAGAAAGTATACTATGAATGCAGATTGGTTTTGCAGCTCATCCTGATGAAATTAGCTACAAAGTAATACGCTTCTGAGTAGGGCAATTCTCATAACCATTTCAAAAAAAGGTGAGCTGTAAGTGAATTTATTTTTGAAATGATTTGCGAGTTGTCCTTTTAGACTATAAAATGCAGTACGTCTTTTTAAAAGGTAGTTTCTGAACTATAGAACAGAAATTGTTAGCTTATCTTGAATTTTTGAGTACGGCTTTTAATCCTTTGTGGATGAAACAAATAGTACCTACACAACAAACAATACTAAAAATTGTATTATAAATATTAAGAAACAGCTGGAACAACAAGGGTTTGTGGTCCGCTAATATATACATATTTGTATGAAAAAACGTTAAGAAGATTAAATTGGTTGCAATCAGTTTCAAATGCGGTTTATGACATCGGTAGGTCAATAAATCAGGTTATAGTTTTTCACAGTATACATAAAGTAGTTTGTGGTACTACGGCAGAGATCGACGTTTTTAGAGTTCAAACCTGCGTTTAAATTTTTTGTTTTTAAGTTTACTGTGCCTCCTGTAGATTTCTTGACTATCGTGTTTTGATATATGTCACTAACCCTTAGTTTACGTTGTAAAATATTTTGTACTTACCACCTTCTTTTCTTTAAACTAACGTTGATTGTTTTCAACTTTTCGGATTTAGGTAATAAGAAACATAAAAAATAGTTCAAATACTTATTTTATTAAATAATTCAAACACTTTATTAAGAAAGAGTTTATTTACAAGTGACGTTTACAATATTACTGTTTGAAATTTAATATCAGTTACGAATTATGAATATAATAAGAAGGAAATTATTTGTATCTATGTATAATAAAATAAATATCAAGAAGTTTGTCGCTTCTACGAATTCTAAAGTGTTTGATCTTTTCTCATTGGAAAATGTTACTAGTGTTGAGTTTTTCTAGGTTTCTAGTGTTGTTCACTAGGAAATTTTCGTTAAAAATTCAATTTAAATCTATAGAAACCAAAATTTTCGCTATATCTAGCAAAAAAACTAGAAATCTATTGGCAACACTGAAAATCTAGGGCGTTGGAACTGCCTTTCTGTACAAATTCACTGGAATGGTATTTCTTTGATTCTGAAAAACATTCAAAGCAAAAAAAGGGTTTTTTAAAAAGAAATATCCCTTCTTTTCTTATTTTTTCATATGTCATATCATAAATAAAATGAAAAGAACACATTAAAATTTTCGATATTTTTCTATAATTTTATTCCGCAATTATTTCATAGAAATAATAATTCTATATGCAATTCACCTATTTAAAGGTTGATTCGATTTCAAAACGAAAATAAAAAATCTGCAGTTTCTACAAGTAGAGACTTTGGAAATCCAGTGTTTTTGGGCAAAAATCTAACTAAAAGAAACCAATAGAATTCTGGCGGTTACGTTTAGAAATCCAATGAATTTAGATATAAATCTAGTTAGGAGCAAATTAATAGAATTCTAGTTAGAACCAATTTCGCTTTTAGTCCTATGCAGCGTAGGCGAAAGCTAATGATTTGAAACGTGCAATTCCGCTGCTTCTATATTTTTATATGTCCTTAATGAAGCTAATGAGCCATTTTGTGCTCACAATAAAACCAAATTTTAAGGATACCCTCCAAAATACCTTTAGCAAGTTAATATTGCAAAAGCGTACAAAGAACTAAGCGTAATGACCTTTGGGTAAATGATGGCTTTTAAAAAAATCTCATAAATCGACGTTTCGTTCATTTCTTGTGCAATTTGTGTCATGTTACTGAAATCGGACAAACGATCTCCGGCTGTAGAAAAAGCGCAAGGTTTGGGAAAAAAAACTCCGGCAGAACTCGATTCCGTCGAATGAATAATGCAAGGCACAAATTCCAGTAATATTAAAAATTTCATGCACTCAGTCGGGTTCAATTAGGCACAAATACCCTCTGCCGTCCGGTGAAGCAATCTATTGGAGGTCATTATGCTACATTACGTATGCTAAGCCGCAGCCAGTTGGCAATAAAATTCGTCTTAAGCGCTCCGAAGCACGCTACATGACGTCCCAAGCTATCAGCCGCCGTTTACTTTGAAGTCATATTTTAATAACAATTTAACACCAATCAAACCTTGTATTCGCTGCCCTGCGTATAGGGTTCAGACCCCTCGTGTGCCCTTCCGCGTGCAAATGCCGCCCGGGCAGCTGAGCCTCCGTCAGCCGGAGCCCGCATTACAGCGGACCTTCGACGCTGTTAATATTTCACAGTTGAGCACTCAAAGATAATAGACCCGGCCGCTTCCATTCAACTAGCGGATAATATTCCACATATATCAACATGTGTCTAACTGGCTCCCCGGCAGCCGGGTCTAGGTCCAGGTTGGCATTTGCATTTTTCAGGGGTTGTTAAGCATCCCCGTAAACATCGACACACGGTACCAGTCTGGTAAATTGGTCGAAATGGTTTCCGTTCCAACGCCAGTAAGGGCTGCGATTTCGGAGCCCACCCGGGACGGACCCCTGCAATCCAAGCGTTTGCTAATATCTCACTGCCTGCCTGTCATAGGCCTGCGCGCCCACATTTTGGCGAGAAAATCTCAATTGAAAAATAATTTAAGCAAAAACCGAGTAATTTGTCCAATTAAGTATTTAGCAGATTCTCGGGTGGGTACCCGGCGAGCACGTGCTCCCCAACTTTGTTATTATTATTTCACGTCGAGTGGAGTTATTTAGATAGGGGCTCACGGGACCATACTCATTTCGCCGCCAACGGAGCCTAGCCAACATGTGATGTGCCTTTTGGGGATTGTTGCCGATAGGTGAGCACATATCCATTTTAGTAACAGGGCAACAAATCTCTCCTGGAAATTAGGTGTTGAAGTTGGCACGTCTCTAGCTTTTTATTTCCCTAGCAGAAATGCTGATTTGGGCTTGCGGGTAAATGGATTCGGCTGGAGGCCGATCTCGTCTTGGTTTTGTTTACGTGCTGCATTCATTTTTAGGAATGCTAGGAATGAGTGACATACTCTTGGAATGTATTAAGTCATATAGGGTGTACCAAAAGGTCAACGAGCAAGTTTTCTAAAATTAACCCTGTATACAATTAAGTACACATTCGTAATGATACTCGTAAATACAGGCATTTCTCGATTTACGTTGACAATTTGTTCCAAGGGAACGTAAATTAAATCGACGTAAGTTGAGGCAAAATTTTTGAGAAAATGTAAAAGACTTTAAAATATACATGTTATTCAGTTATTTAAAACATTTTAATTTTTGGAAATTATTTGAATTTTATTAAGATTATTAGATAAAGTAATTGTTTTTTTTTTCTGAGCATACAAATTCCTTTAACAGGAAGAGAAAAGAAAGAGTTTTTTCTTAATAATTGTTTTAGATTCTCGTGCTTCCATTGCATATGTATTGTAAGCCCTTAAAAAGAATACTAACGTAGATGCGTGTTACTTTAGCTACTTTTTTTTTTTTTTAGAAGTCGCCCTAGAGTACGGTTTGTGGTAGACTTCTTTTCTTAGTGTTTTAATGATTTTATTTGATAGATGAGGATAGGAGTATATCAGTAATAATGTTTTTTTAAAAAAAAAAAAAATATATATGATACATATAATATATATACATATATATGTATGTATTATATATATTTATGTATGTTTTTAACTTTGAGCCAAAATTGTTCTTTGGCCTGTAGATTTTTTTCGACCCATAAACCGTATTTATGATAGTTTTCACAGAAAACTAATTAAATAATAATTTTTTCTATGTATGAATCTATAAGTATTAAATTTGCGCCATATTTGTTTGTAATAGCTAAAGAAAGAATGTATAACTCCAGGTGACCTATATACAGCAATCAAGCGGACATTGAACATTTCAAACTCTGTACATTCACAATGCTTCTTGGCAAGACCAGGGTTATCTACGCAATATCTTTCACAGATATATCAGCAACTCTAAGATTTAGGCACCTTTGAACCACTTCACATCTTCTCAAAACCCCCTAGGTCAAAATTGCTTTTAAAACATGCCCAGGTTTCGAAAAATAATGCTGCATAGTGAATGCCAAGAATGTAAAATCAGCGTCGATGTCTGGCAAATGTTTGCGTAGTGATTATACATTGTGAAACAAATCTTGAATGATGTTATCTTCAGATGATTGCAGAAACTGGAAGTATGGCACCAACTTATTTTGGTTTAAACTATCCACTTCCAAACTTAACTTGCATGGTCTCCAAGGCTTCCGCTTTGTTAGGATTTGTGAAAAGATGGTCTCGTGAATTTGATAACATAACTATATATAAGCAGTTATACATTTCTTTAGTAAGGCCCATCCTGGAATACGGCAGTCTTGTTTGGTCACCTTATTATGCCATTCATGCTTATAGAATCGAATCTGTCCAGAAAAAGTTTGTTAGGTTCGCGCTGAGAAATTTGCCTTGGGATAATCCACATATCCTTCCTCCCTACAAAAACCGCTGTCTGTTACTTGGCATGCATTCCCTTCATGAACGTCGTGTCGTAGCGGATGTCACTTTTGTTCACCAGCTGGTTAATGGCATTGTTTCTTCTCCGTCATTGAGAACCTTATTCATTCCCAGACAAAATCCTCATAACCTTAGAAATGTGCCCTTGTTCCAAATTAGTACATCTCGAACTAACTATGGGTACTTCCAACCAATTAATCGTATGTGTTTGAATGTCAATAAGCATGCCGACTTGTTTGATATTCGTATTACTAAACATGTGTTAAAAAAGTTGTTGTTTAATCAATTTGCATGTAACGGTTTGGTGGGTGGTATTACTAACACCGGACCAAATGATGATCAGTTTCATGTAAGAGATTAATTTTTCTCTGAAGCTTGAACTAAGCTGATGGTCCTAAGATAATTAACTTGGTTATAAGATTTCAGATGGAGCGCTGAAACTACCTGAATTTGTAATTAAAAAAATTCCGGACAATGATGTTGCTTTAATTACAACAAACTACATACAAACATACATCATTGATCTTTTCAAATTTCTAGTAATATGAACTACAACTAAAATATCTTGGTATATTTTTAAGGTTTTTACTTTTAATGTTTTACAGCAAACCTCACTTCTTCTTTTACACGTATAGTATCTTTATATATTACAAACAATCCGATTTTAATTCTGAAAAGGAAAATGTCTTAATTGGACGGTTTCATTTAGTACGAAATTTTTCATTATGGCAGCAAAATGAAATATTCCGGAGGAACCAGAATATTTCTTGTTATTGTTTTAGTCAACATAAAGATCTGCATCTGACCCAGTGTTATATAAATGTCCATGAAATCACATAATACTCATACATTTATATTTGATAGTAACAAACTACCATTACAGGGGTATGCAAAAAGTTTCTAGAATATTTTTTGTAAATAAGAGGATTGTATCTCCGTACGATTTTTTATCAAAATATTTCAGGTTCTCTAAGAAAGTGTTCCTTTTTCAATTTTGTGCAGTATGTTAGTTTTTATGATAATTTGTATCAATGAAATGAACAATATGCGTTTAATTTTAAATCAAACTTATCAGTTTAAGATGTTTAGAGTAATACCAAAAGTAACATTGAGGTTCTCCTCTTGTTTGAATTAGAGTTTTATCGCTTGGTACAATTGTTATTTCTTATTGGACTTGATTTTCCTCTACTTGGTGAACATTTATTATTGAACTATTTATGCACTTACAATCGACCCTTAATCAATATATAATAATTTTGTGGTTCTACGAAAATAAATTGTTTTCTAAAATATAAATTTAAAACTAAATGTTATGACAGTAGAGATGTGTTTCCTCTATGTATTAATAATTGAGTCAATAATATAATTTATGATGATAAGTAAACTATTTGATTTGATTAAATGTAAACTCCAGACTGACTTTTTTTAAGAAGTTTTTATTTTTAAACACGATTTTATATACCTAAAGTTCGGGTAATTAGATTTTCGAATCCGAACAAAGTAGATATTAATCGAATAACTACAAATTCAAAACGTAACTTGCCATGCCCTCACAGCCACAATGATTATTAATTTTTTACGTTAAAAGATGAAACAGATAAAATATTACAATTTTTACATTATTTGTCCAGATTTTTGCCTTGTATTATAAAAATATAATTGATGTATTTTCATATCTATACGAATTTTTGAAAGGATTTAATTCGATATCTAAGCAGATACTGGAAAATACGACTTTTCTGCTGTATGTAATTCGAAAGTTTATAAATTTTTCCAAACGAACAGCAATTCCAAGCGGGATTAACCTTGTTTTTAATTTTAAATCGGGGTCTAATTATAGAAAAGTTATTTAAATTATATCAACATGTTTGAAGTAATGCAATGCTCTAAGAGGGTTTAAACTAACAAACCGCGTATTCTGCCGTTCGAAATGCGACATTAAGAAAAAACGAGTGGGAAGCACGCAAATTTTGATTTTCTAATTTCCATTTAATAGCACACGTCAAGCAGCCGCGCTGACCTGCTAAGGGAATAAATTAAAATTTTGTCAACTTAGCGATAGCCGGGTCGTTGCATGAAAGACATTTCGCAAGAGGAAGTTTGCCACTAATTAGAGAAATATTTTCATGAAAAACTGCCCGCTCTCCGTCTGTCCGCAGATAATTAGCACTTTAAATGGCATGTTGGAATCATTTAAATGAACCTCTCCACCTGCTCCTTTGCATACGTCCGTGCGGCCTGGAATCTATAGCACGGGCTACATTCAGCTGAGGCGCTCAAAATTTGTCAAAGGGTGTGGCAGCTAATTATAACATTTCCGCGGTTTACTTTTTAGGTCCAAAATTCACATCGAACATCAGCGAAGAGAACGAGTACAAAGTCATCATGAGGCTTAACATCAACCCGGTCACCGCCTCCGAGTTCGGGTCCTATAGATGCGTTGCCAAGAACTCACTGGGAGACACCGATGGAACTATCAAACTGTACAGTAAGTAGCTTCAGTAGAGAACAATACGATTCCCTGTAACAATTATGTGCTATGCTAATTAGGAGTGCGCTGACGGGTGCCGAGCATACCAAACTAGGTTTGACATAATAATGCTAGTTTCGTATTCTGGGGCGCTTCGCCCCGGCCATGGGGTGACTTCTGCTGAGGAATCACGTTCC
Source organism: Eutolmus rufibarbis (assembly GCA_963920795.1). Classification (NCBI taxonomy): domain Eukaryota; kingdom Metazoa; phylum Arthropoda; class Insecta; order Diptera; family Asilidae; genus Eutolmus; species Eutolmus rufibarbis. The sequence continues at coordinate 32,128,232 of OY987207.1, forward strand.
CGTCATGTTTTAATCGTTTTTTCCAGTTGAGAACTACTTCCCTTCACAATCACGTCCTCGAGCTCAAGAAGTAGTCACATCGGCACTCTAGTCAAGGACCCTTCCTTTAATAATTGTTAGCAAAGTATTTAAGTGTTGTGAGGCGAGAATTGAACCCTTCTACGGGACTGCTCATGGCATCATATCCTGTGCTGCTTAAGATATTAAGAGTATATCGCTCTCGCTGCTATGATCATTCGGTAAATGGCTTTTTAATCGAATTGAAGATTTAATGGAGAGTATTATGCAAATGACAGTATCAACTATTTAGCAATACGTGCGTCATATTTGATGGAAAATTCCTCTTCAATTACAATTATAAATCTGTTTTTGATAAACATTTAGAAGGCATTTAGAATTAGGACCTATATTGGTTTTTCCGCATCCATATATCCATACATTTAATAAATATTCTAAATATTAGGAAAACACTTTACACAAAAGTGACTATGATGTTAGATTTTGATTTTCAAACCTATTTTTTTGCAAATTGGTGATTTAGATATGGTCATTCGATAGTAATAATATCTAGAAATTAAATGCCCTCATAACTCTACCAATTTGTGTTTTTTTTTTTTATTATTATTTCTTGACCTCATTTTCTTTGCTTCCAATTTGAATTTCCTTGCATATTGAAACATACAGGTACGAAAAACACAATTGACACTGAATTTTGAATTTTTTCGAACACGAAATGAAATTTGGCACACCACATTAGTGGAATCGTGACCGACTAAATCTAAATAATGAAATAAAGTACCTAGATACATAGGTAATATATGACACACACCGAAAATTTATTTAATATTATTAAAATTAATTTAGTAAGCTAATCAATTTAATAAAATTAAAAATAATTCAGTAAGTAATAAGTTTCAAAATGTGTACAATAATATTTAGACTTTCGAAGGAAAAACAGCGAGCATAGAAAACGTAACCTGCGAAAAACAAATTCAAAATTATCTAATTTTTGGCGGTGTAGAAAATGTCTCACATTAATCGAGAATTGATCCTTTAATATTTGAAATAGTTAAAGGACTGTCATCTTATAAAATACTGGTTTTAATTTTACACATAATAAAGAATGTAAAAGATGAAATACCCGTTTGATAATCTGATGTGCGGATTGCAGGGATGACCCTGAAGAAATTAATTTCCTTACATATGTGTTATGAAAACAAATTAAATTAAAATAATATATTATCTGCTCATTAACAATTTATTTTAATATACATAGGAGTAGATTGATTTTATGGAGTACAACTAATAACAAGCGTTATCTTTTACCACAACTATTATGAAAAAATCATTGTTTTTATTTTTTTACTATAGCAATTCGATTTTATTTTCACAAAATAAAATTTGTTTGATATGTGTAACTTTCTCATAAATTTCAATTCACTGCAAAATTCCTGCTAAATCTGATCCGGATCCGATTTTGAAATTTAATCCGAATTGAAATCTGCCTTGAGTCAAGCCTATTTCAAAGATGTTTACGCCATTTTTGAACCTACCCTATTTTTAAACCCATTCCTATCGAATCAAAAAGAGCTTACAAAATTCCTTAATAAAGTTGCTAAAATTCTCATAAATTCATTTAAGTAACCTTTGACCCCAATTAATTCTTCCTTTCAAAGTGGTTAAAATAATCCGATAGAAAAATCCAATCGAATTATTTTGACGTTGAATTAATTGAAGATGTCGAGGCTACTTACATCCAAATATTGGATTTGAATTAAACCACTTCATGAAAGCATCAAAACGAAGTTATTTTAAATAATACTTTTGGTAAAATTCGTGTTTATTATTTTAATAGTTTTGTGATGTATTTTCTTATATATTCTCACATATTTTTTCATTATACATATGTATGTTCACGGCTTACCGCGGAAGGCTTGACATGCCGTGTATACCTAAAATGTTTTAGTTGAAGAAAATCGGTTAAGTGCCAGTTAATTCGTATGTCAAGTGTTTGGTACTTTAACTTCATTACAGAAATGTTAAATTCTTTGTTATAATTATCGTTCACTGCAGATTTCTATTGCTATTGCTTCAATGTGTTTGAGAAAATAATATGTTGACTGTATCTGGGTCAGTTATAACTACATTTAGTGTAGGTAGGTAATTAAGCTTTTTATTGTGGTCCGCCATCCTCCAGTCAGGTCCATATCTGTTTCGATTGTAAGGATATTTTAGGTCCTGGCAATCGAAACCCGTGTCAGATTTATCCTGACCGAAGGTGTGAAAGAAGCTAAAATCCGAATATTAATGGACAGTCAAGCAACGCCAACAGCGCTAGCATCATACAGCAGAAGCAGAAAACCTACATCTCCTCCCTTCAGGGAGAACTAGCCTTTGGGAATAACCGAGCAGGTCTAAAACAGTCAAAGATATTCATATCATAAAACCTCTGACTCGAACCTCGAACCTCTGACTAAACAAATCGGAACTCAAAACCACTGACTTATTTATGGGTCGCTGTCAATTAGGGTACCAACTAAAAAGATGATGACACATGTCGTTTCTGCCTCGAATACTCTATTCTTTATATTTTATTTTTTAATAAATCTAATTCATTAACCTCAGTTATTTATTTATAACGACTTATTACTTTAATTTAAAGGGAATCCTCATTGTCTATCAAAGAATAAAAATTTCGTTGGAAGAGTTAATTTTTTGAAAATTCTAATTTATTTTAGTGTTAATGACAGGAAGTAAAATGCTTTAGTTATATATTTTTGGCGTGTATAGTAGTGTACACGATAGAGAAGTAGATAGATATAAAGAATAAAAGCCGATCTAAAAAGAATACGAAATAAAAATATAGCATAATCAGCCACATTATTAGGGCCACGGGGTATTATTGAAAAAAATTATAAAAGTACGAGTGGTAGTTCCCACGATGAATAAAACATAAAACGCATTAAAATTGAAAATCCACACTAAGACTGTAAATCCTTTTTAGGAATACCGCCGAATGCAATGAACTCGCTGGATCCACACGAAGGACGCTATAAAGGTAAGTCCGTGTGATGGCGCCCCCAACGTAATCCCACTTGTCCCCCGGCCCGGCCCTAATTCAAGCGCCCTTTAATTTATTCAAATCCGGCATGATGCCAACCGAACTTCATTCGAGATTTCGGCCAGAGATGATTACTCTGTTCTTATTTCAATTTCAGGGAAGAAGAGGAAGGGCAGCGAGATGTACCCGTCGAAAAGCATCGATCCAGGTGATGACTCCGAGAGCCCTGGGAAGCGAAAAGGTACTTGCGACTCCCGGCATCCTTGCCTTTTTTTTGTTTTTGTCCCCATCCCTTTCAAATATTTTTGATTGGAAGTCAATAAAACACAAATCGCTGCTAGTCCGACTGAATATTCACGGCATTAACTTTTCAAATTGAATTTCATTGAACCGCGGAGTTAATGATTTGTCAACAATCGAGGGAAGGACGACGCCACTGGCGGGCTGCAACTTAATGGCTTCTTCCAATATTTGCTTTGGCTCCACTGCCTGAAATCGATCGTAATTAGACATTTGATGGCGACTGATTTCTTCAGTGCCGTGCTGTTCTCAGCCGGCATTGTTTAACGGTGACTCGACGGAAGGCTACCGCCATTAAAGGGTTATTAAAATTCATTTTTCGAGGGAGGAAATGTCCGACAATCTCGGAACAGCGAGCTAGGATTTTAGGCTTTAGTATTATGTACTTTTTTGGTAGGTAACTTGCAGATTCTAAAAGGTCTGCCAGCATTTTAAGAAAATTCGTGAATGTGTTATTATAAATAAATATTAGTATATACCTATGTATAATATGTATATTACAGAATCATTTCTTCGTGCACATTTTCCATAGAATACATATGTTATCCAAACTAGAGGTTGCATTTTTCCTTTTTAATTAGCATTTTTCTCTCAACTCTGCACTTAAATAACCGCTTTTCGATTATATTTATGTAGAATATTTTAATACTTTTACTTATTTCTTTTCTTTCCTTAATATTGCGTTAATAATTCCTGGGATTGCCACTGGGATATCGAAAACGTTCCAAAATTGCACTAAATATGCAAAACTATATCTTAACTATGAAAGATTGCACTAATCGGGAAATAATCACACTAACGAATTTTTATAGTGTAGTTTCCTAAAAAACTTCCCCTATTTGTTTTATTATTTCTTGTTTGGCTACTTTTTATTAGCAATGTTTTAATATTTTGAAATCATATATGTTCGAAATTGTATATTAAAATTAATAAAGCTGATTTCTAAGTATATGTATAATACAAAGAAAAATCGGCGTGCCTGAAAATGTCTAGTCTTGCCATGAGCCTGTGTGCCAAATATTACAAGGATTATATACTAAAAAATGAATCCAAATAATCATTTTGCTATATTGCATTTTAAACTTTTCAAACGGAGGCGCAAAAGCACATAAATGCATTTTTAGAATCAATTTCATTCCGATCCAAAATGAGGAAATGTCACAAAATTTAGGCACCCAATGATGCATAGACAGATAGTAATATTAATAATGAACCACATTTTGAAAAGAGATATTTTTCTTAATCTTTCTTTTTTTTTCATTTCTAGTATACACTAATTAATTTCGCGAATTCAAAACCAAACATTTAGCAGCGCCACGGTTAATGAACAACGATTTTCTACATACATACATACATATGATATTTACTTGAATTATTGCGAGTCTGCCATAAAAATATATTTTCGTGAAATTGTATCGAGGAAAGAGTAACAAAAAAATTAAGTTATAATAATTGTACGCGTTAATTACAAAGTTATTTCAAGAAATAAGTCCGTAAAGCGAAAATTGAAAGCACATTATTTAGCGTGGGCCCGAACCGACCCATTCAATCCAGATTGTTTTTTTCGGTCGAAAATCGGCCTTACACAGCTAACGTCAGAAAATAAATAAAATTAAATTAAAATAATTTTTGAAGAGCTCCAAAATATTTTGTGCTTGCCTTGTACTTCAATTATTTGATCATTTTGTTTAATCATATTTGATTAGAACGATTCGGATCGATTTTACTGTCGCCATGATTTCGGATCCAAATATTTCGGTTCGGTTCGGTTCGCGCCGAGTGTAGCCACGGCCTCAGGGAAACGCTCACTGTGACGGGCTAACAAAACGGCAATTATTTTCCAATTTTTATGTAATAAAAATAATTGGGTACATTGGATTTGAAAAAACAAAACAAAAATTTAATAAACATACATTGAAACTTAATAAATTTTTGTTTCGAAACAATTTTAAATTAACAAAGTAATTGGATTAAAATTGAGCATCTTCAGGAAAATAAAGGTCGATAGGTACTTACTTTGAAAAGCAAAAATTCAAAACATTTTTCAATGTTTGGATGGTTCTACTCACGAGGGAATTTTCCGCGTCTCACCTTATTTTGTATATTTTTTTGTAAGTATATTACATTCATTTACGATTAAAAATATACATCTAAATTGTTTCTAGTATGACACTCAAAATAACCTCTCCTAAATAAATTTCTTGCAAAAATTGTACTTTATAATGCCAAATGTCATGTCTCTCGTCCGAAATAAAAATTTTAAAGCTGAATCATAAATTTATTTTGAGTGTGAATTACCGTATTTAGCGCTTTGCTGTTCCTATTGTATTGCAGGATCGAAGTGAAGTTAGCTTACAATCTTTAATAGATCTCTTGGAAACTTAAATTTTTTTCAAATTTTCCTAATCTTATGATACTGGTAGGTTATTTTATTATTTGTGGGTCAAGGTCTTAAAATAGATGATATTGGATAATAAGAGTTTAAATATATATAATAATTAAGTAAAATTACTACATGCCTGTTTAAAGATTTATTTATGCCCTGTTTATTTCATTACACTAAATATTTCTATATTTTTGATATTTTATTTGTAAAACATAATTTGATTTTAATATATACATCAGTTTATGAGGTTCTTTTGTTTTGATACTCAGTAATCCTGTTCATAGTCTCCGTCTCCTGGACTCATTAAAAACCAAAATCAAAATTCTTGTATTTTATTATTTTATTACGATTGTACTTCATAATAATATTATTTAAACCTAAAAACTCCGTATTCAAAAATATTCGATTTACATAGACAAATGCGTGCTCGTCAGCGTCGATAAGTCGAAAACTATACATACCTTTAATCCGAGACGGAAGAATAATAATAATATTTTAGATTTTATATTTTGTAACATAAAGCTAGCTATTGACACTTTTCTATGCTACAATGTTATAAATATAAATAGATATGTTTAATAAACCTATAAAAGCATTAATCCTAACAAAGCATCTAATTCTCACAGATGGTTTGACTGAGCTTTCTCGAATCCATCGTTATCCGTATTTAAATCAATATGCGATTTTTGTGAAAATGTCGTAATCTGAAAGTTTAGTATATTTATTATACTCTTTGATAATGTCTTAAACTTGGCACACCCGGAAAAAGTTTATAAATTTATAAAGACATATGTATATATATTCAGAAGTCTTATAGTAGTTGAGCAAGTTAGGCGAATATTTCGGTTAGGTTGAAAATTTAACTTAAATGGTAACCCAAATAAGACGTGTTCTTTAGTATTCATTGACCTCCATTCATTTTTGCGTACTGGTTGCATTGAGTTAAGTAAAATCGATAGAACCTCGGCTGACAATAAATGAGTAATGCTGTGCAAATGGCGAAACTTCCCGCCAGTATTAATAATTACAGCGAGAACATAACTTAGACCCTATTCGGGTGGTTAATGTGATGTTCCCTTTATTGGACTGCATACATGGATTTCCGCCCATATTTACCTAAACTATGCACTTTATAAACGTAATTACGAGCCGAATACAAGTATTTCGCATGGAACTCCTTATCCTTATCCGGTCGACAAGTTCTCCGGTTCTGCAGTTGAAAATTATCTAAATGCTTCTGTAGACTGGATATTGAATTCTCAGTTTCGTTTTCGGTGTTTGAATTTCCTGCATTAAATTTTCAGGGAACGAGAACATGTAAGCCTCTGTTCGGGCACTTTGTGTCGTTTGAATCAATGGCGAAGCGTTCGGTTCCAGTCGGGCGGTAATTAAAGTTGCACGCCTTTCCTCCGAGTGTCGATAAATTTTTAAAATTTCCCATGTCATTTATTGTCCAGTCCGTAGATTGTAGCAAATAGAGAGGATTTTCGTCATTCATGAAGACTTTCATATTTCTTGTATTCTTTTGGTTTGTACGCTTCTTTTTCGAGCCTCGGGAAAGGCGTATCACATGCAATAATTCAAACTAGTGAAGGCAACAAAAGTGCCGCTCTTGTGCACTACACAACTCGACTGCAGGAATCGATAAAATCTGAAAATTTATTGCACAAACTTCTAAAAGTCACTACAATATCTCATTCATTTTTCTCCGTTGTAGATTTCATCCTTGGAGAGAACGAGGACAACATCCACGAGGCCGCCTCGTCGGCGAGGCCAAGGAGGACGCCATCCAGCACAGTATACGAGCAGCTAGCGATGCTTCTATTGTCAATCAGTGCAGTAGCACTTTGACAAATTCCGCCGTAAATGGAATAGTGTATAAATCAAACCGACTAATCAATAAGATGTAGCTTACAAGTTGCATTTGCAACCACCCGACTGTATATACGTACCTACTGCGCCCTATATGTAATATTTAGAGAGGGTTCGGATCGGTTTCCCGCAGGCCAGTTGACTCACCTCGTACGGCTCCGATTGAGGCGGATTGACCACACGCCCTTTCCCCGTGTACATAGCTAAGTACTTTAAGTAGTTTTAAATAGATCTACGTAGGGCTAGATATTTTGTAATAAGTATCAGGCTTGGGAGAACAATAATGTATATTTATCCACTGCGGCCCTGTGCTTGGGGCGTCGCTTACGTTAGCCAATCTTCTTCGATTTTTATTTATTCTTTGGGTCAATACAATAACTTTTACATACATATTTTATTACAATTTCATAGCTTTTTATACAATAATTTAGAAAACTGTGTATGTAGTTTCCAGAAAGATTCCTGAAGTTTTAATATAATGTATTCTACTACCAGCCTAAAGTTTACTTTATTATTTAAAAAAAAGGAAATTTTAAGGGGTCTTTTCTACCCTAAAATTTTCAAAATGTTTTTTAAAAAAAGAAAAAAGTTATTGTGAAATTTTTTATGTACCTATTGTGGTTTAAAAAACTGTACCAACAGAAATTTGTTTTTTGATTTTTTAAATGAAATTTTATAGCAATGAACATTTAAAAAAAGAAAATCATTAAAAACCAACGGTCATCAAGATTCTGGCCGTCTGGATCGTCTAAAAAAACATTTTATTTTGTATCGAAATAGCTACTACATATAGCCCGAATTAGAAGAAATTGTTTTTGCCAAAAATAAGAAGATTAGAGAATCGACTAAAAATCGCAAAATTCTTTTTAATCTCGATTCTGGATATAGCCATAAATGCGTACAACAAAATATCGAAAAACCAGAGCAATCAACCGCGTAACTAGTTGTTTTTTTTTTAAATCGTGGGGACGAATCAAAAAAACATGGTTTTGATTTTTTTTAAAAATCCCAACAAATTGGTTTGTATACTTTGAACCATAATAAATATACATAAATACATACAAAATTTCATTTCGAAAAGTTTAGAGTAGAAAAAATATTACAAAAGAAAAAATCATTTGGAATTTAAATTTTTAATAAATTAGAAATATTATCACTATTAGGAGGTTCATATACAAATATTATTATTACCTATTATATGTAGTAAAAGGGGTATACTCATATCTCGAGCCTAGAACTTAGGAGCTTGTAGTTATGCATACTTGGCTTTATAACTCCAAGAAAAATCCAATTTTGATGCAGATTTTTATAGGTCATAGAGTATTTTGTCCAGAACTCGAGCATATCCACCTTGGAATTCTTAAATCGAAATTCATTAGAAGTGATTTCAATACTGATTTCTTCTTCTTAGGAGCTTGTCTTATATAATTTTGTTAAATATTTAAAATACTCGAGCTTTTTATATACTTTCTATTCTCAAACCTCAATCATATTGAAATCGAGATATCTCACAAGTCAATCCAAAAAGTTCTATATTTGATGTTTCCATCGATAATTGTATTTCAGTTTAAATAGTGACAAAATTACTATCTTGTTACCACCGTCTTAAAACTCTCTTTTTTTGTGTTCAAATTTCTTTAGAAAATTAACTATTATTTCTTAATTAAACATTTACGTAAAATATCTCGTAGCAGTGTATATTTTTGATGTTTAACTTATTTAGCTCATCAATTCTTTGTTTCATTCATTACAATTAAAAATATATTCGCATTATTTACTTTAATTATTTTATTTATTAGACTCTATCGTACTATAGATTTCCTTTCACCAATACTTTTAATATATTATTTTGTTTCTATTTGTCTCAAATAGAATATGGTGCATCTTTAAAATTAAAATTACTAGAATATACAATAATTTCGAAAAACAATTGAGACAAAGGTTTCAATCAATTAATATTCTTTATACGCGGTCGCACTGACCAGTTTACGCTAATTAAAAACTAAAATATGCAAAAATGCTCATTTTAGTTTTCCATTTTTGATGTGACAGTAAAAAAAACCGCCTTAAGAAAAGAATATAATAATTAAAAATATTTTCAAATGATGCATAAGAGCTGTCAAAACGTATAATGATTTTAATAATATCCAACTTCTATATATGAAAATAACGAAGCTATTTTCGTATTAACTTTGTTTTTGTTTCTTTAGGCGTTGCTTTTAATAATTTTGTGGATTTGTTAAATATTTGTATGACACGAAATGGTTTAAAATTATAAATACAATAGTTTGATTTAAAGTTAAACCTAAATTTACAAAATTAAAATAAGGTCACATATTATGCCGAAAAATAGAATAAAAGTTTAATTTTTACACATAAAAACCAAATCATCGATTTAATTTTAAATGAGATAAAATCTGATTTTTCCATGTACAAATGGAGTTTCAATAAAAGTTCAAAAATGGATTTTTTAGTTGTAAAAAAATCAAAGTTTTAAGGATTTTATTAGACCCCTCTTTTTGATGAAGATATAAATGATCACGTTCAAAATGAGATTTATAATTTCAAATCATCAAATAATAAGTGTTTAAGCATGAAAAGTCGAACTCTTTGCTTATACAAAAGTTGAGTTGATTTTATTTTAAATATAGTGATCATACCATGTGGGTAGTATAAATTCCTTTAATTAATTAGTCTTTATTTGATTTACTTTCTATGGCAGCTCTCGTGAAATTTGGGAAAATTAATGTCTACACAGAATTTTATTGTAATTAAATAAATTACGGCACAAGAGCCAACAGCAAACGAACCTGTTGTAGTTTGCAACATAAACCATCCGAGAATGTTCAAAGATGTTCAGACTTGTTCTCAGAATTGCAAATGTACATTTTAATTAACAAAATAATCTGCACATTACATATATTTTAATTAGAAACAATTCTTCTGCATGTAAAGTTCAAATAGCTCTATAAAAAGGTAATATGTAGGTAATTAAAAAATTCAAATAAACCCTATTAATTTTCATATTTAATTTGTTTTATTACGTGAACTCTGTCTGATGTAAACAATAATTTGCTAACTGGTTTGTTGGACCGATATGAATTAAGATTAATTTATGTATAATTATTGCCTCAATCATTATGACCAAATATGAAGAAACAAGATTCACTAGGTTCGAGTAAGAGGAACAACCCCAAGGTATACTCTTACAAAATGAGTTTCCGTATTAAAAAGTTGCAATAAGTTCGCATATTACTTGTGTCGCTAGCGAAAAATCCGAGGAGTCTTTCAGGAATCTGCAAGCATATACTTAATATACATAAATAGCAAATTCTAGCTAAAAAAATATTATTTCTAAGATTTTTTTTTGCATGTCTAATTTTTCTACTTTTGAATTGTCCTCATTTATAGCTTCAGTGCCAATTTAAAAAATAATTTATGTTAACATTAAGATGTGTAATGAATGAGTGCAATGAAATACAAAATACATATAAATTTATTTACATATCCTTTTATTAAATTCGTTTGTTGAATTTTTAAAAGCTCTCATAGAATTAAGAAAAATCAGGGAAAAAAACTGAATAAGAAATTCATTGTTAGTATATAAAAGACAGGAACAGTCTTCAATTTTCCACTCATATTAATTTGTATTATCTAAGATATATATGTATGTAAATACTTATGTCAAAAGATACTTTTTCATTGACGGGCTGATACTCATAATTATAATTTCTTTATTATATTTTTTTTTTATTTTCTTCCAAGTTATATCAGTACTATTTGTATAGGAAATGTTAAAAAATTAATCTTTTTCTAATAATATATACATACTCTACATACATCGAAGGTTAAGTTATTCTTTACACTAGTCTAACAACTTATTTACTTACTTCGAGAATAATTTGTGTAACAATATCATTTTGCACTTATTTTGCACACAACACGATTGATGAGAAAGTCATTCATGAGTCCATTTGGAAATCATTCTTAACATTTAGAATATTTTATGCTTTTCATTATGGTCTAAAATTGGGTACAAAGATAAGTATTTTTGGTACCTTTTTTGAAAATATTGTATCAGCACAAATTGAAAACGATGTAATAGTAGGACTTTGACAAATATTACATTCTTTTTTTTCCATTTCAGAGAAATTTATCAACTGTCTGTCCAAAAATGCAAATACTAATGCATTTTAAAGAAAAGAATACAGAATATACATACAGTCAACCCTGAAGTAGTATGGTACTTGAATTAAAAGAATAAATTGCGACTACCCTCGAATTACACGGAACGTAATCTCCAAAATTGTATGAATCATTAGATAGTATCGAATAACATGGTTTTGAATAACACGATTACGGAACCAATTAACCGTGCTATTCAAGGGTTGTACACTAAGCTTTACAGTTATATAACGGTATGGAATCATTAAAGCGCGAGTCCTACTCGCATTTGTCCGGTTTTTTTTCTTCTAAATTATATTTGCCGTAAAAGCTGAACAAATAATGCAGTAATAGCAATCTATTTGAAAACGCAGAAATTGTACAGTGCTTTATTAAATTTAGAAGTAATAACAGACAAGAAATCTTAAGGGATGGTTTGATGGTTATATGTAACCAGAAATATTGATTTTTATGAACAAACATATGTTACTATTCTCACAAAAAGCTTAATTTAGGGTGACCTCCATACTTTCAATTAGTTTCTAAGCTAGTTATGCTCATTTACATTATTACTTACCCAAGGAAATGTTGTGTTTCTAAGAAGGGTTAGAGTTTAAAGATGCAGTAGGAGTATATGAAATAATTCAAATAATTATAAAATACATTTTCATACCACCATCTCCCAAAAGGTCATGAATCTTTATAACCACAATGCATTTCTCATACTTTCTATAGTAGAACATGATGTTTTCACTTGCTATCGTCTGCTCAGCATAATTATCTTAGGACAAAGCACAAACTTTGAGTGTACTTCAGTTGCAATGACTTTAAGTTTCATTTGTTTTCATACACTTTAGTGTATCGCTCGCAAAAACCTCACACCAAGTTTCTTATGTGTTTCAGTTTTTGAGGGGGAAGGTTCTAATTTCCTTGCTTCTCTTGAAAGTTTGAGGAGTTTCAAAACAAATCTCATAGATAAACTTTATATAATCAATAATTTATCACAGTTAATTTACTCAATTCGTAAGGTGTCTTGTTAAATTGCTAAATGTATTGCCTCATTTCTTTAATTTGGTCGCAATAAATGTTTTAGCGGTGCGGATTGGAACAGAATAGATGATAAATTTAATGTGCTTTAGGACTTAATTAAATAAAACAATATCTTACAGGTATGCTTGTTTTAGCATTAAAAAATTACTATGTTTAAATAGGCTAATCAATTTGCATTTATGTAAATTGTTTAATCAGATTATTATAATAGTTTTTGAGAATAATAGAATTGTTGCTCTACTCGGTCGATTAAAATAATTATGTGTTGATTTGCCACAGATTTGAACAAAATTGTATGATACGACAATACCAATTTATATCTTCTGCTTGTTTGTTGTTAGAAAAGCTTTGATTCAAATTTGATTTGATCAACGGTTTTGTACATATTTATTTCATTTACAAATAATACAGTTTATTTTAACTTTTGTTCTTAATATTATAAGCATACGCTTGAATGAAACACGATCTCAAATCGTTTCAAAATAATAACGACTAGCTTGAAGAAGAAGATCCATTAACTCAGATATAGCAAAATGAATAAATTGCAAAAATATAGGCAACTTAAATTTTTCGATTGCACTTTGGAACTTTGAGCAATTTATATAGAATATTTGAAAATCTCAGAGATATTGGGAAGATTTTTAATTCATGAAAGTTTTGCTTTTTTCACTCTGCTTTTGTTCATTAGATGTTCACAAGACTAAGTTTTTTTTCCAATTTAGTCCGATTAAAGTACAGCCCGTGAATATAACATATCAAAAACTTTGCCGCAATAAATTTTTTTCCCTAAAATCTTGCAATGCACATAGTCATTGTATTAACAAATTGAAATACATATTAATTTGAGGAAGAAAAAATAAACAAGGAAATGGAATATATTATAATACAAATAAAATTAATGATTGTATATTAATATGTATAGTGATAAGAAAATTGTTGTAGAAAGAGAACATTATAAAACTAATGGTTAAAAGTGCATGCGGAGAACAAAATGTGAATATGCATATAGAAAATTTAAACAATGAGTTTATGAGTAAATAGAAGATAATTTAAAAGACAAACATATCATTCCTAATAAAAGGAGAGGAAAATCAATAAAAAAAAATGAACCTAGAATAAACGAGTTTTAATTCGTATAACAGTTTCTAAAAAGTTTTCTTTTTGTCCTGGGTGAAACCGGATTTGAGTCCTGAGTATTGTTGCAACTAAGGACGGCTGTACCGAAGCTTTTACGAGCTTTAGGTGGTTGCACCGGGTTTAAAAATGATTTATCTGTTGTTCGGGCTTTATTTATTACCGAACTAATTAGCTTCGAAGTTGAGTAATTTAAGAAAATGAGCCTGCAGAAATAATTGGATCACAGTTTAAAAACAATTATTTTTACTTCATTTTTATGATAAATAAAGCTGCATTGTTGTGTGGTGTTATTTAGTTAAGTTATTTTTGACGAAACATTTATTCAGTGTCGAGCCTTTAACTGTAGCACGTTATTTTGATATTAGAAAAGAGTAGTTTAGGAGAATTATTCACGAATCTTATGTCCCCCGATATTCTTACTATAAAAAAATTCTATTTTATGTTGTGTAGTTTAGTTATGAATACTCTGCTTATTTTGGGTTTTAGTTTTCGTAACCTTTATTTTGTTTCTGGATTCATTACTTATATATTTTTAATTATAATTCAAGTATAAACTGCTGATGGCCGGGACGTTACTACTAAACCGATTTAAAAATACTTTCGCTTAGTCCCCTTGAAAAAAGCGTGATTCTACTGCAACATTGCAACATGATGTATGTGAAGAATAAATACGAAATTTAATTTATATTAATTATCGCTTTATCGCTTTCAACTTTCATCTTTCAAATAGCACACCTCCCGCTGATTTCACTTTTATAGTCTCTGAGTATTAGCGAAATAAAGGGTTTCATTTTTACAACTCGTATTTCAGAATGCACCCCTACTGATTTTAAAGACTTATTCTCGTCAAAAAGTAACAGTAGTTATAATAGTACAATGAAAATATTTGTATGTGTATGGATTTGTGGGAAAAAATACAAAACAAATAATACTTATGGATATTTTCCAGTCTGTTGGGTTTATGGTTAATATACGCAACAATATTTTTCAGTAAAACGTGTACCTACACAAAATATAATTTGTTTTTTAAATCTAAAGCTACTATATCACAGCTTTTATTCAATCAGCTTATAGTTTTAAATTGATCCTTCTATATACATAACATTTATCAACATTCAAAGGAGTTACACAGGAAATGTATACGGGGAAAATAATATTAGAGAGATTTCTGAGGTCGATGAAAAAATTAATTAAGTATTATTATTTATTTACATACTTCTGCAACAAAAATAGAGACATTCATGTTTATTTGCAATATACCGCATAAAATGTTAAACATTTAAAATGTATGGACATAAAAGCATTTAAAAATTGATTTGTTTATTTTAAAGTGTAAATTCAAGGTGAAAATAATATTTTGAAGGTTTTTTTGCTCCGTTAAAATATTCATTTTGAAAATTTGGTATTGAGCTTTTAAAATAGTTATGAAAATAATTATATAAAGCAATTAATTTGAAATACATAGTTAATACAAAAAAAAAAGGAATTTGTCTTGTAAGGGTTTTTTGAAGTTACTCAAAACAAATACTGTCATTAAAGTGCAAAGTATATGTAAGTATACTATCAATAGTAGCTGTATCTTGAAACAGATAATATTATGAGTAAAATAAGATTTCTGAAAGCCTGGAAACTAAGTTTTCTGTTTAAGTTTACTTGGCGTAAGGGTAAGTTCCAGAAATGTGTAATTATTTACATATTTTATCAGTTTTTCATTTTCTTAATGAAAAGAATAGATATTGGAAACCTACTTGACTGAAATCTTCCTAAAAATTTATTATTATCTTACATATTTCTGTTTCTAGTAGACTCGAGCATCGGTTGTACCTACTTCTAAAATTTTTTTGAAAATTCCCTATAACATGACATTTGGTTTTTTAAATACTGTTGTTTATCTTTCTGTCAAGTTTTTAATATATTAGTTTGTTAATGATGTAGGGACAACTTTTAATTCATTTTGGATATAGGCAATTTGAGTTGTCTGGGATTTGGAACTGGTTGCGTTACTTCTTTTTTTTTTTTATAAAAATGGCTTAAACAAAGTTTGCAGGTTACTGGCAAGATCAAAAAGCCTTAAGTACACATTGAAATTTCAAATATCATTTTAAATTAAGCAATACGATGGTGAAACACTGTAATCGAAATATTCCTTTTTGCATATATCGGTTAAAACAACTTTTTGCGTAATATTATGTCAGAAATGGTGTATTTATGAGATCGATTTTCGCCCTGGGTAGAGCAGTAGAAAAAACACTTCGATATTAATAAATAAAATTGCGTTTTTCGGGTTCCGTAGCCAAACTTGGTGCCCATATACAGTAGTTTCGTCATTACCGTCTGTCTGTCCTTCTGTATATTACAGCCGTTTTACTCTCAGACTTTTAGTGCTATAAAACTGAAATTTATTTAGAATGGTTTTTTTTCATTTATAAATGGTTATACATTAAGAATTTATAATGCCCACAACGCTTCGGAATAAAATCGTTTAAAAGAAAATTGTTTAGGGTACCTACATACCTATGTATCTCCCCTACATGTAGAGTGGGAGTGCATTTATTATTTTATTATTCACATACCTCATTATTTAGAGTATTGTTAAATAGGTCCTTCAAAAATAGTGGGAGTATGTCATGAATCTATACTGGGATCTGTTTAGGAATTATTAAGCTTTTAAGTTGTAATTTTTGTTAGAGTTACATGAGTTTGAGTTACATTATTAATTCATAGATATAAACAACTAGCGGAAACCCGGCGTGTGCTACTACGCTTAAATTTTTTATTTTTTTTTTGTCAACAATGAAATATTTTATTACTATTATTAAATGACAGATTATGCGCCAACTTTACACTAATATTTTTAATTTATTTGCGGGTAACGGCACCCTTGATGAGGTTGAAAATTTTTGTATGGGAAAAGAAAATCGACTTCATGGCTGGACCGAATGTGCCTAATGCATTGTTTTAGTGGTCTAAAACCATCTTCTCATTATTACCATTCAAATGAAACCGCTTTGGGGCACATCGGTTGAGTGGTTTCAAAGTATTTAACGGACATAGGTAGAAACATTTTTTGTGTTTTATATATATAGATTAACTCCATACAAACAAATGACTTAGATATAGCCATAATAACTACGGAATCGTATACTGAGTGGTCCGACACGCACTTGGCCGGTTTTTGTTTTATTTCAAGAAAACAATTTTTGTTTTTCAAGGAGGATTTTTAAAGAACATGTTCGACATGGAAAGCGCTTTTTGGGGGATCGGGTCAGGAATTAGTTCCATTCTAATCTTAAAAGTAAGCCCGCATTGCTAATATCTTAATAAAATTGTTTATTATAGGGAGAACAACAGCGTTAATGAAAAAGGGAATAAATTGTTTTAAAAACCTATTCATCCGAAAACGCTTAACTTTTTTCCTGAGTAGTTGTAACACTCGGGTTGATCAAACTTTATATTAAAAGATTTCTTCTCGGCTATCTTACTTACTTATTCAATATTAAAATAATTCAAGCGGAGTAACACTTTGGACTTGTCCGAAACTCATGAAATAGTTTTTCATATTTAAGTTCCTTCAGTGTACATCGGCCCATTCATTGCAAAATTCCTGATCTGTATACGGAAGAAGTTCAAATTTATATGGAAAAAAAAAATAAATAAAATAAAAAACACCTGAGTCACTTTCTCATAAAATTCAAAGTTCATTTCCCTTTACACCTTTTAATTAGTTGGCTCTCTCTACCTGCCTTGGTGCTTATTAGCATGCATCCATTACGATTTTGTAAAGGAGCCGATGTGTCAAAGTCATACAGTGCAGACCGTGGTCTAATCACTTTTTTGCCACCAATAAAGGCAACCGGGATAAAAGGCACGACAAAGTTTTTAGGAATTTCCAGTAAATTACCTGCAAAACCGCAGCAAACGAGCCCCACCCACATACATCCTGAAGCTGAACGCCTTTTTTGTCTGGGCAACATTTAGAAAGGGGTCAGTGGAAAGTTTCCAAATACAAAACTCGTCGAAAACTACTTTAATTAATTTTCCTCTCTAAATAATTTCGCCCAGCGACCACTATTAATAATGGGGGATGGCTGAACCAGAAGGGCAGGTAAAGGGTGTAATATCAGCGACTGACCGGTATTTACATAAATTACTAACTATACTTACCTACCACTCCGAGTGACTCTTTCCAGGCATCCTGTGACTTTCAATCGCCTATACTTTTACTGCCCAAGGTGAGTTCTATAGAAGAAAAATTTCTTTGCTGTACGACGAATTTATTGTATTTTAAACTTTTTTATGCAAATTTGTGGAGCTTGCCAACAAAAGTGCTCTCCGAACATCGCCAACCCCTTCACATTCCGCGATCGGCATATTGTTTGAATTCAGAACTTTTGTGCAAAATTACCTCGATTTGGTTGAGCTTAAAATTTCAAGGACCATTGTGCAACCATTTTCATTCTGTAAACACAGATTGTTGGCCTCCGCTGCATTATGGAACAATTCATGAAACAGATTTTCAAAAAGAAGGAAAAAAAATATCGTATTTTAGCCCTAAGTGGTATCGCATTGTTTACCCTCCGCTCGACCGCTGCTTTATTTTTAGTACCAAGTCCAGATCTCGAGTTGTTGAACAGCTCAATGAACAACACTTCAGCCGTTGAATAGAAACAAATTAGGCATAATGGGCTGATAGAAATTGCATTGTTCGCGCAAATTAATTAATTGCCACCAGACCATGTAATCGAATGCTATGCATGCAGGTCGCTGTAGAGTCTTGAGAATTAAATGGGGATTATCTTGGAAAACTGCCCTTTCCTACTGTCTTAAAGGTTTGTTCATTGTGCCACAACCTTATAACTTTTTGTAGTTTAGTTTATGAAATTGTCTGTATTAGTTAAATAGACTTGTTAGAACGCTTTTTGGCCACGTGCTGATTCCTTTCTCTTTTGAGATATCAGTATCCTACTATGGATTAAGATTATTACACTTGTTTGTTTTGGGTTTCTTTAAACTACAGCAAATCTAGTTATATATTATATAAAAACTGCATTCAATAATATGGTTTCGCATTAATATGATTCACGAATTTGGAAATTCATCCCAACATTTTGAAGATTTGCAACATGGTTGTACTCTTCCATGATTTGCGAAAAATGCAAAAATCTCCGTACAATGTGAACTAATTAAAACAAATCTTTCAGTAATGTGAACTAAGTAAAACAGACCGAAATTCACATTTTGGAGTGGTTTACATTAGCGGGGTATGTTTTATTTATTGCCTTGCAGCAAATTTAAATTATGTATTTTTTAGACTGTGTAATGCCACCCATATATTTGCGTCTAAAATATTACCAAGGATTTATTAACAAAGGCAAAATGTTATACGATTAATCAATGTTTTATTTTTTTCTTTTGTGCAATTTCAAATTAATAATTTCGTTAAAATTTGTAAAAATGTATTGAAAAGTAAATGTATGTATGTTGGTAAGTATATTTATTTCCTCTTATATTAACCGTTTTCAGTCACACTTCTTTAAAATGACGTAATGGTTATTCTGGTAAAATCCACCCCAGCACATTTGCACCGCGATTATGTGAAATGCAAATAAAAAATAAAATAAAAAATACTGTGTTACTTTCTTTACAAGAACGTTTTGATATAAAATTAAAAATTTAATTTTACAAATGCAAACAAAAATTTTGCATAAAAAAAATCGACAAAATTACTTTTGGTTTTAGAAAAACCACTGTAACTTTTTTAATTTTCAACTCATGGAAAATATAAAAATGGTTTATTAAACCTGAAATGCTGTTCGATGAATTTGGTTATTATAAAGTATATGGCCTTTTAGAAAGCATATTTATTTTAACATATGAAGGTGGGATTTTTAAGAAAAAATCGTGAGTGTCGAAATATTCTGACTGCTTAGACACATGAACTTCTTCATCGGTGTCTTCACTTCCGACAACAGGCTGCACCTCCACTAACTCGAGCAATTGCTCTCGGATAGTGCGAGCGCGTAAATTATGAACCAACACAGTCGATAAAATAATGATATAATTTTTTTTTTTAAATTCTAAACCTTACAAATCACAATAATTGTGTTCCACCAAAACAAGTGCAACAAAATTGCTCCGAAAATACAAAATTTTAGTCAAACGGCTGCCAAAAGAGAACTAAAAGGCCCATTCAAATAATACCAACCTGAGTCTAAAGTGAAAGGTTCAATCAACCTGTATATGCATAAATGGCGGCATTAGTCCCATTTTCTATAATTTAATGGGTAGTATTCCACGTCAAAAAAATCTGGGGTAAATTTTATGCAGTGTGACTGAATAAGGTTCTTATTTTCTTCTCCTTTTTTAGTTTTCTAAATTGGCAACTAAGAAAAAAAAATTATTTTTAAGAAAATAATAGGGGTATTTGGTCTTGTATCATAGCAAATTCTTACTACATTGTTACTTAAATACTAAGTGCAACAACAAAAAGCACGTGACACAGCTTTTGAATATTACATCCTTATAATATTTAGGCAGAAGGCTACTGTATTTTTCTATTGCAATTTATTCATACATATTTGCCGTTCAAAGTAAAAAACTATCAAGTAATCTACTGACTGCATTTGTCATGGACATTTCTTCATTCATATTTTGCTATCAGGTGCGACTCTCCACTGTAAGCAAATACTACAAATTTAGTATTTAAATAAAAATACACAAAAGAGTTAATACCCCTAATACATTTATTCTTCTTGTACCTACAATGTTATAAACTTTTATAAATCTAGTCTCAACGCATCATGTGAGCAATCTACATACATAAGTCGTAATTCTAATTCGTCTCTAATTTACGTTAGGAGGTTATTCTTTGATTGAAGAAATTTAAAACAGGTTTTCAAAAAAGTAATAATATTATAACTTGATGTATACAATATTTTTTAATCATTTGTTATTTGCAAAATTTAACAAAACTTTTAAAAGAAATATTTCAGGAAATAAAATTGGAATATTTTTATAAATGGCAACGTCAGGTTGAATATGATTATGAAGAACTACTAATTTAATATTATGTGCAGTTAAATAAAAAACAAGCATAACTTTCTGTAAAAATTTCAACAATAACAAATATAATAACAAATATTCAACAATTTATAATAGTTGTGGTTGTATGTTATTTGGTTGCACGTATTTATGTTAGTGATGAATAGTTACTATTGATGTTGATTTCGTTACTTTTGAAGTGATCATGTACATATCCATAATTTTAAAAAACAAATGTACAAAGTTTATTTTCTAATTATTTTACTCATAAAAAATTCATATAATACATGTTATATATACATAATATATGTTTATATAATTTAAAAGGCAAATGTAAATTTAATTATAATAATAAATTGAATAATGAATTTAATCAATTTTTTCCTTATTTAAAACCATATTTCCAATTCCCACCAATTCAATTTATAGCAACGCATCGCAAATAATAAGTTACACACTTTTAAGGTAATTGGAATATCCAAATGGTTTCAACATGGTATATACTATTGAAACCATTAAAAATATGGTATGAATTATCAGTTGGTCACATTAAAGAGATGAAAGAGATTGAAAGAGATGTATCGTTTTAAATCAACTGACGTAAACTATTATATTTAAAGGATATATTATTAAAATTCTGCTCTGTGAAACTATTTAATTAATAGGAAATTTATACCATCGCATTAATATTTCAAATATTATTCAAATAATGTGATTTTTCCCATTGACTAATTTTAATAGGAGAAATAATTTTTTTTTTATAAGAATTCTGTTTAATGTTTTTATGAGTGTGTGTTAATAGTTTAAAATAAAATAAATTTCTTACGAATCGCAATTGTCTTAGCAAAGGACGAGAATTTCTATAAAATCAAAGAAATAGTTTGTTTGTAATTAATTCTTGAAATTACCCAAATGTTTAGAGCTATCATAGTAAAATGATCCCTTAAGTACTCATGCTTGCTAATAAACAATTTGTGCGCAAAACTATACACTTACAAATGAGCTTCTTTCTTAGAACTTGTAAGAATTTTTACTTTTCCCGGAAATAATATATTGTAGTGCTCATAATTATTATTAGAGGACACTAACTTGCTATTGAAACTAAAAATAATAAGTTTTAATTATTTAATTTTATTATATTTTTTTAAATATAGCTTCTCAACAAAACATGACTTTTAGGCAAGCAGCAAAACAACCGACTGAATATTTTTTAGCAAAGCATACTAAAGTGATGCATAGCTAGCTATGATACGTCGCCACAATACCGTCCCGCCAGATGATCGCTAGATCAGCGATACGTTAATTATAAAATGCATCGATTGTTATTGAAATAATTGATTGCAAATAAGATTGTGAGCTGGATTATCTTGTAGAAATGCAGTATTTTCTCTTCTGATCCTTTTCATTTGCTGGAAAATGACAATAATTCAAAGAAAGGGGTAATACTTCTGAAAACCCAGGTTTCTCTTGAAATGGTTTATCATTCTATAAAGCATGTGGAAAGTTGAGAAATTTAATACAGCTGTAAAAATGTCCTTAAAATTTAAAATGTTCCACTGGAATCGTCGGTTGTATCGTTCATAAATGAGGAGGTGAATTACTCCATTCTTGAAAGTGCTTGCGTGAATAAACGTGGAAGGAACATGAAAGGGATACTTCTTAATTGCGTTGTATTCCTCTTCCTATAGAATAGGTTATTATCGTCCTTTTGGATAAAAGATAGCGATTCTACTTCGAAGTATTGTTTGAGGAGACAATATAGTTCGGAGAAGATTTAAAACATAATCAGATGCGTTGATGATAATTGATGATGTTGAAATTGTTGATGATCAACTGGAAGTTGTTGTTGAGGCTTTTTAATGAGGTGCGATGCCGGAAGGGGAAGAACACGGAAAGTGTTATTCCTTATAAATTGAAACTCCCTGTGACCGTTTAAGGCCTCAATATATTGAGGTATGGTCATATTATACATATTTCTTCCAAGGACGTTCCATTTTGTTGCCTTCCTTATTGAATATTGCTGCGGTTGATGTTGGAACTAAAACTTGACCGATTTGCGGTTGAAGAAAAATGTAGTTATTATTTAGCTGATTTGCAGCTAATGTAGTTTGTCCGATTTGCGGTTGAATTAATAGTTAATCACACGTTGATCAAATGTCGCTATAAAACTGCCCAAAATATGCAACTGGCAAGTGCATCTCATTAGGAATCTTGAGAATATTCCAGAAGAAAATAGGAGTAGAGTAAATAAAATCACAGCGCAGCACTTGAAATAGTCTTGAAGACTTGAAGTGCTGAATTTCTGAATTCTTGAGACCTGATGATGTCTTCTTGTTTGAAACATTTTAAAAGTTGCGTGTTCAAATCACGTCGGGGTCACCAATTGAGGGCACTTACTGCTCTCTTTAATTTAGAGGACGTACTGCTCTCTTTTAATCTTTTGGTATTAACTTTTAATATGAGGGCTATTACTGCTCTCTTTAATTGAGGGCACTTACTGCTCAGTTTTAACCTTTTGGTTTTCACTTTTAATATATCACCCTTTTTATTCGATAAAGAACCACACCACTCTTTTCAAAACTATTTAATTCTTTTCCTTCTTAAGTAAACACTCCTTTTTAAAATATTCAAATCATTTTAATTTAATTTAAATTAACATTTTAAATATTTCCGACCGTATCGCTGTGAGAAGTTAGCAGGAACTGAACTAAAACACATAAGAAAATTTCCTAAAACACAAGTTCATGTACTGTGGTATAAATATAAATATATTTTTTTTTGCAGACACTATTTTAAACCGATCTTCCTAATTTATCTACTTTTAGCAATTTGTTTCCTGAGTTAAGACGGGCAGATTGGCTGTTTAAGAGCTCAACAAATGGACAATAAGCTTATCTAATGGGGCTTCTATTATAATAGAATGGGACGGTATTATAATAACTAGAGAAAGGATTTACAATAAAATTCTCCAAATTTAGCTAAAAATACCTTTAAAACATGCGTTTTCAACCCAAATGTTCATGCTGAACTTTGGAATGTCTTCTTATCCTCTTAATTTTAGACATTTTCATATATTCTTAAAAATAACAACAGACCTAGATAATGTAAAAAGAAAGCACGACTTACCTATTATACTATTCACCAGAACATAAATTCTCGAAAATACTTACCCCTTTAATTCCTTCAATAAATTCGCAATACGCATTTTATCTGTTCAGCAAAATTTCGAAATAAAAAGTAAAATTGTCATTAGAAATATTTCAGAGTTGGCTCATTTCAGAGCGTCTAACACTCGAAATTAATACCTTGGACTTACGCTGAAGACAAACATCGTTCTAAACTTTTATCACATCCTAAAAGAGATTTAATAGTGATACGTGCGAACGAGTAGGATAGCTGCCGGCTGAACATTGTTCCCGACATGCCCCAGCTGCCATAATCTGAATTAATAATTAACGAAATTAGCGCGAGAAAATCCCGATAAAACACAGTAACGGCCGAGTTTAGGAGGTGGCTGCGGCGATAGACTGCGGACCAGTGCGGCGCCAAAATTGCCCTGTTGAAATTTAGAATCCTTAATTTTGGCGATTTACGCAAATTAAAAGCACCTTTTTTGCCACGCAATTTGGCCGGTGAAATGGAGCAGTAAAAAATTAGCACGCAGGAAGCGTAGCGCTCATTAAACCGAGATTTATAGGCACTCCTCTTTATGCCCCTATGAGAAACACTTTTGCCGAGCGGGACTATGAAATTTAGTAGGCTGGATTATGGCACAATTAGGGAAATGCCGCCATACGTGTAAAGTTTGGAACAGAGAGGTTGGCTGCAGATCTGCAGTGGCATGTAGTGCATATTTCCGACACAAACCAAGTCCTTCCTCTACTGAATGAGTTTATTTACTTCCCGCAGCAACAACGGCCATTACTATTTGAAAAGCTTTGATTTGCTTCAAATTTTGTATGCAATTTCCTTGCGAATATGTATTTGCAAATATTTTGAAAATTGGCGAGGAAAAATAAAATCATATTATTCGAATTTCGTTTCTGTTATTTTAATTTCTTATTTCGTACATGTTTTGGAATGGGAAATATATAAAATATTTATGTGTCGTCTTTTATTATTTTTAATTTATCTTTATTTTATATTATATTTCAGATTTAAATTTTCACATCCCGTCTTCTTCCTTCCACAAAGCCTCACATTTTTATGGATACTTATTTACAAACAAAATTTCTTCATAACATCTTCACTACATCTGAAGTCTATTTACAGTACTTTATATTACAGTTCGACAAAAAAGGTATGGCGATTAACTAATTTTCCGCCTAAAATTGAAACATTTTTTTTTTAAATATTCAATTTCGAAAAAAAAAACATTCAAGAAATTACAAATTTGACTAACTTTCCACAATTCTATTGCAAAATATGAGAAAACCCGATTATAGTATTTGACTGTTTATGAAAATGAAAAATATAATGAGAAACTTCACTATGTTCATTAGTTGCGGAGCACGAATCAAAGTTGTTTTTATATGTTTAGTTATTTATTTAAAACGTTTCTTCATTTACATAATAATCCATTTTTTTTTCATAAGATAAATATAAAATAATTACCTAATATGAAAGAAAGTATGGAAATAAAGAAAGGAATATTTAATTATTGTATCTAAATTATTTTTTTAACGGAAATGTCTTAGTCAAGCGTTTCAAGGTAGAAAAGGAGAAAAATTGGATAAAAAATGGCAATGACGGGTTAATTTTTGGTTTATATTCTGTAACAAATTTATTATTATACAATAAGTTAAAATTAAATTCATTTGTTTTGTAGTTTTACGGAGAATAAAAAGTTATTGTGTAGTTTTCTTAATTTCGTTTTTAGATACAATACGAATAGAATTGCAAATTTAATATAAAACTGAAAATTGCAACATGGTTTTTCAATATTTATCGGAACGAACTTCCCAAAATGTAATGCCTTAATATCAGGCTGTAAAATAATAAATAGATTAATGTTTGTTTTTTTATTTTGACATTCCACTCCATTTTTAAGACAATTTACATTCAAAATTCAATATATACATTTTCTGATAATTTTGCCAAAAATCATGAGAACCCGATTTTTCAAAAATCATTAATATATGCACTTACCGATTTATTTAAGGAGGAAAATGGTAACTTTCTGTAGCATGATTGCATCTCGGTATAACAAAAATGTAGAATTTAATACTTAAATAGTGTTTGTTCAATAGAATAACCATTTTCATTGGTTTATAAATGTGATAATTATTCCACCAAAACTAGATACAGAAATTGGTATCATCTGTCTCAAATAATTTATGGGCGACTTTATCCACGCCCTACGACGACTTTCGTCTATAAAATTCTTCACAGCGATGTTGAACCATTATTTCACAATTTATTTGTTTTGTTTATGAGATAAGAGTTATCAATCAACTTTTATTGTTTACTTCTTGAAGATTTTGCAGAAGAAACTCGATATACGATTTTATGATACCGAAAAAATAAATTGGTAAATGATGTTAAACATTACAATACGTATTATTGATAAGAATTAAAAAAGTTTATTATTAACTGTTATTCGATAATTAAAACTAAGTCGGAAAATAACTCTTATTAGAGATAATCTTTTTATACTGCTTAAAATTATGCCAGAAATCTATAGAATTGTTACATGATCAGATCAATTTTTATCTGTGATTTTTATTTGAAAAATGCAAACTAATGGTTATTTTAGTTAAGGAGGCCAGACCACTTCGCGATTTTTGAAAAATCTATTTTATTTTTTGGTTATACTTATAATATTTATAGCTTTAAGGTGTCTAGAATATAAATCTATAAAGATTTTTCGATGCGTGAATTAAATCTTGACCGATACCGTGTAGAGTGAGCCGTGAGTTGAACGCGGCGCGTAATTCCTAAAATTTAAACGCGATTATTTTAAAACCTCATTTTTTCCAGCTCGCCATAAAGATACAGCAAAATCTAATGATTGGATTGCCCCGAAATTTTAACACAATATTCAGCACACATTCTTTTATCAGCTTGAGCTCTGGATTTATTCTACGTATTATAAATTTTTCGAAATTGCAATAATGTAACAAAAAACATGAAAAAATTCGCACCAAAATTATCAAACAGCTCCCATCTTATTATTTTCCATGGAAATTTATTATCCGAGGTCCCATCAATAACCATTAATACTTATTATATTTTTAAAAAATTTCGAATGTGTTGTTTCAATTATTTTGATTCTCCGGAATTCTGACGGCCAGCAAGAATTCTTATATCTAGAGCAAGGGAGGTAAATATGAACCACATATTTTTTTTATGGAATAAATCACAAAATACATAAAACCAACCTATATTAATTTAATTCATTAGGAAAAACGATTCTTTTTCATTCCGATTAACATTAAAATAAATCCAATTTAAAAATATGAAATAAATTAAAGAAAAGTAAAAATATTCAAAGGAAAGAGAGAAATAAAGTGGTGTATAATATGGACCACGTGATTGTCCATATTAGCCAACGTACATATTTATTTTATACAAAAGTCGTAGATAAAATGTCTCTTTCACTTCCAGCACATTCTTCATGACTCCAATTATTGCAGGAGACACATTCAACCCATACATCGCCATAGCAGTCTTCTGAATGAAGGGTATTAAAGTATAGACATTTTGCACCCTCTTTTCCTAGGGCTTGTATGAGTCCTACCTCATCACCATCAGACTCGTCATGAAATGTGATTAGCATCCACATCTGAAGAGGATGATGAGTAGGTTTTTTCTGAGGCCACTTTCTTTTTCTTAAAATTGTGATAGTCCACATTAAGGCCGATTCACACATATCAGGGTCCGGGCCGTGTCAGCTCCGTGCCGTCTCCGGACCGAAGATTGTTACACACATTTAGCATAGAACCATTCAGACTTGTCCGGGTCCGTGCTTTCCGGGATGCATCCGTGTCAGTGCAGGGCTTTCCGAGATTCTTTCAAAGAATATTCTGTCCGGGCACTGACGCCGGGAGCACTGATCAGTGCTTGCTAGGACAAGTGTGAATGACATTTCCGGCTCAGTTCAGAGGCAGAGTTGTTTCAAAGTGGTACGCATTTCATTTATAGCTTATATGTAATTATTTTGTAATTTTAAATTTATGAAATGGATGATGAAAAGCTAATAGAATTAGTGAAAACTAATGAAATTCTTTATAATATGCGACTCCTTAGTTACATGAATTGTACTTATAAAGAAAAGCTATGGGAGGAAATAGGAACTCACACGAAATAGTGCCTGAAACGGCACGGATCTACATATGTGAATGGTACTGACTGACACGGATGCCCGGTCCGGAGACGGCACGGAGCTGACAAGGCCCGGACCCTGATATGTGTGAATCGGCCTTTACCCTCAACACATGTTGGTGAAATTTGTGATTTTTTTATTAAAAACACTTATTCATAAGACAATAATTTTTGCTAATAAATTATAAATAATTTGTACTGATTATATATTATTAATCAATTATTTCAAAACAAGATGATTTCAAAGTCATATCATAAAATTACCCATGTGCATAAGATTTATCACTAAACACTATTTAATATAAATCAGTCACATACAAACATACGCTCACCCAGCTGCATAGAATCACACTAAAATAAGTTTTGAGAGTTGGCGAACACAACAATTATGAATAATGGAAAATAAAAAATAATTATAATAATAAAAAAAAAAAAATTTAAAATTTAAAAATAAACTACATACATCGTTCAATAATTATTAAAAAGCTATTGTCACTTCTTTACCAAAAATTGTATAATTTTGCCTTTTTTTTGTTGTTCTAGATCTCGCGTTGTTTCAATTTCAACTTTAATATCGAAAATAGTAAGAGATTAAAATTCATTACCTTGAACTTAACTGAAATGGAATCTTTTGAGGATTCTGAAGTCTGTTTGTTACTTCCTCTGCATCTTCTTCTTGAAAGGAATTGTTAATTAAAAACAAAAAAACACAAAACGGAGTAGGTAATCAATATTTAGTTTTAACTGTTCTTCACTGATACGTCTGAATATTTAAAAAATAAAAAAGTGATTTATAAACCTGAACTAAAAAATCTTAAACTACACTTATTTCGAATATTGTGTTCCACATCTAAAAAAGTCTATATAAATACATACATATGTATATTACACGCGGTATCTTGTGCCATGAAACAAATCTGCCTTAGTTAATATATCATACATACAAGAATGTTGGATCCTCAAAGAAAAGGAAAATAACAGAAACTTGATCCATAGGCATCCTAAACAAAACAACGATGAGGACGGATGTTCAAATGTCCTTGTGCGAAACAGAAAACTGCATTAAAATCTTATATTTTTCCCATATCATTTTCTAAATGCAAATTCAATAATTTTAGAAAAACCCAGGGAAAGAAATCATTTGTAAAACTACCTGAACAAGCTTGTGATAAAATATTTTGTATGGTAGTTTATACTTAAGTAAAAATTGTCATTGTATTTTGTTTTTTTATACGAACCTTTGGCTTCCTTAGATTAGGTAAATTATCTAAAATAACTCTGTTAATTTAGTTTAACAACTTTTACACAAGGCTACACTTTAAAAACTGAGTGTAGAATCATATACAATTGGTGTAATTCTGTAATTCATAAATACAATTGGTGTAATTCTGCAGAATTGTGTGGAATTATATCATTTTTAAACATACACTTAGGCAATTATATTAGTAAAAATGCATCTTCTTCCTATTATATGAGATATGTCCATAAACCGGTTAACTTATCTTAGCACATCGGTAACCTGTACAAATGGAACATATTACGTGTTAGAATGTCTGACAACAGAAAATAAGTTCATTAAATTTTCAATCAATATAATTCAGATGTCAAATGCCGGTTTATAACCAACATAAATATTTTATAAACCAATTCCTAAGCAGAACAAACATATGCATTGGCGTAAGCAAGGGAAAATCTGGTGTGTGGAATGGGGAAGAGAGGAAGGGAGGAAGGGCAGCTGTCCTTCCCCTGAAACTTGCTGAAAATTATTTTGTTTACCGAAGTTTTTAGTTAACTTCACCTAGGCTTCATATATTTTTAGGTAATCCGATGAAATTTTTGTGTGCCTAGTTTACCTAAGCTTATTGTATAAAATTGTCCAAATGTTTTTAGGCAATTTACCAAAGCTTTTAGTTGCCTTTCCCAAATTTTGTTGCCTAAGTTTTTTTGCGTATTTTACCTAAAAACTTTGAAGACCCAACAAATCACTAGCAATATGGCAATTTATACGTGGTTTTTCAACAATTCTACATAAGTTTTTCTCTCGGTGTACGTAAAAGTTATATGACAACAACTGTACAAAATTGTCCAACGACTTCTACTTATGGTAAGTTTTATTCAGAAAATTGTGTTAGAAATACTCTTTGCGGAGTTAAATTGAGGATTTAAAATTTTGATTTAATTCTGGACGTCATATGCATTTTGTCTACATATGCTCAAGCTCGTTTAGAATAACCAACCAACTACAGGATGGCTACACATAATCGTGTAAAATCGTGTTCGTGAAATGAGTTCTGAACAGTTTTCAGTGCGATCTACCTTGGAAATAAGAATTTACTATTGCAATGATGAAAATCCCTTCGTTGTGGCAAAACTTTAGTAGTGCTAATATTACTTCACAAAATTTCGTGTGTAGCCGTTTCTTTAGTAATTCAATTTAACCAAGCAGAGGAGTTCTTACCTACTCTCGGTTCACTCTACAACCTAATTCAATCCAAATTCTAGTGGCATCTCTCTGAAACTTGTGTGCCAACTCCATGGAAAAAGTTAATATTTTGATTCTAAATAATTTCGACACTAATATTTTAAACATTTTAACTTCCTTTTTACAATTAAATGTAGTAACCATGGAAACAGTTTGTTTTTCATTTGAGGTAGGTTAGTAGGAACATTGATTATAGTAGGAACATTGTTTCCATGTGCCAGTCTTTGTGCAGATTTCAAACCAGTTACATTAAAAAGTTTAAAAAAAATATCAAGAAACTAAATAAATAATATAATATATGTATATATATAAATTAAACTATAAAATATAAAAATATCGATTTTATATATAGATATAAAAGAATTGGATCCATTTTTTACTTCTTCAAGATTTATAATGATATTCACTATAAAATCTCAAAAGTTATAAAGATTGCTGGTGTTTGCTAGGCTGGATTAATCATCACATCTGAATCTACATTATCCAAGTCAGACAGATTTAACACAATAGGCGTCGCTTCTGACACTGAAAATTAGTTTTTGTGGTTCGTGGCCAGTTCAGGGCAAGTCGTTAAAGAGTCGCAACTCATTTATCATAAACGTACGAAATTTAATTATTATAGCAAGGTAGATATTCCTTAAAATAAAATTATGTAATATAATAATTAATTTATTTATTATATTATATTGCTTAGTAGATAGAATCCGACAGTCGAACGTACACCAATACTCTTTACTTGTTTTAATTCTGGATTTATTACATTGGATTAATCATGTATACATACTTCCCTTTTGTTTTTAGTCTGAAGTTGATTTGCCATTGGACTTTACTTTAAAAGATTTCATAATTCAGTTTGCGATTAGCTGAAACCCATTATCAAAAAAAAGTTTTGAATATTTCCTCAACGTTTTTTTCACTATGCATTGTCTTGACAGTTTAACCCCTAATTGCCAAACCTCTCAAGAATCTCATAGCTACCATATTGGGACGTTTGGTACCCCAGTTACTAAAATGCTTACTATTAGTAAGCTATTGATTATCAGGCATTCATCAAGCAGTGTTCTTTAAGATAGATATGATTTTTTTGAAAAAATATAATACTAAATAGGGGTAAAACATAAAAAGAAGATCGCAAAAAATTACAATTCTTTAACAAAAAAAAAATCCTAAATATTATATGCAGATCGAATATTCTAATATAGGTGAAAATGTGGTTATTGGTTTTTTATCATCTTTGCGAGAATAATCTAATAAAAATACTTAATTTTGTTTTTTCTTGAGCTCCTAAGCATTCTAGGAAGACGATAGTCTTCCTAACAAGCGATGGAGGTCACTGTATGTAAATACTATTTGCAAAACTTAAATTACCTTAAACTGAAGTTAAAAAAAAATACCTTTCAGCGGCAGCCAGAAGGAAGATTTCAGTGTGGTAAAAATAATTTTTATATAATGGAATGTAATGCTGAATTCCCCACCCCGTTGACCGATTCACCCCATTTACGAACATAGCTAAGATATTGCCATGGGGAATATGTTAGCCAAGTTTAATCAAAATCGATTAAGAAATATACAGTCTACATGGAAATAAATTGAAATACATAGGGAGGTGAAAGTCTCCCTCTCCCTTTCCCAAACCTCGCAATTGGAACAGATTGAATTTGAAGTCCCCTCACGGATTTTGATAAAACTTTGTAGGATTATTCATTTGGAATCAAAAGTGACAAATATACAAAAAAAAACTTTGTCGGTCACTTATACTTCCGGAGATTTAACTTTAAAATTTTGCAAAGTGACATTTTGCTGCCACAATTTTGTGCATATTTCCATAAAGTTTCGTTGCTAATTGCATAAGTACCTTAAATTAAAGACATTTTCACCCTTTCATTCTAAAAATTTTTCCAAGAATCTTTGAAATTAATGAATTAAAGGTAAATATCTTTTCCGACTTATCATCGGTGACGAGCACGCATTTGTCTTATAAAATCACAAATCGAAGTAAAGTAAGATTTTCCTTATTTTCAGCATTCGTGTAGAATTGTTTACAGAAATCCGGTGAAACAATTTTTAATTTAAGGTTTTTCCAACCAAAAAATTGTGGGAGCATGAAGTAATTGCGACGTCACTTTTGATCCTAGAAGAATATTCCTACACAGTTTTATTAAAATCCATGAGGAGACCTCAAACTCAATTTACGCCCCGCAATGTTTTAACATGACCTAGATATCGAGCCATTAAAATGCATACGCACAGTTAGCTCAAAATCTATTTAGAAATGCGGCAGCTATCGCGGTAACAAAATCACTTTTAGAAATTCATGTACACCCTCACCTCTTTGACCGATCACCCACATTTTGTAACAAGACTTAGAACTACATGTTGTCAGTGTGTACGTTAAGTTTGGGTACCAGCGGTTAAGAAATACGAAAAATTATAATATATAAATTATTTAGCCCCTATATCCTCGCCCCTTGACCGATTCCTCCCATTTACGAACTTAGCCAAGATATTGGCGGAATAATCGTATAGGCGAAGATGAATCAAAATCGATTAAGAAATACGACCTCTATTGTATCCACAAGATTACAAATAAATGTACAAATGAAATTTTATTTTATTTTTAAGTCTACGACCTCTAGAACGAATTTTAGCATAATTCATTTTTTGAAATATTTTCATCAGATACGCTGCAATAGGTAGTATTTCATATGAAATGATGAACTTCTTCCCTAAAGAGGTTAATTGATTAGGAATTGGATAATGGGTAAATGACATATAATTTCGAAACAAGTCAGTCCTTCCTTTATAATCAGTTTATTAACTTCCTACACTAAGTTATTTTTTAACTTACTGTTTATCTCGCTCACAGGGTAAGCTTGAAAGCTCTTGATACTTTTCCTATTAATGTGATCCGTGCGTGAGCGTCCGTCACTCAAAAGACGGTTCCACCCACCGGCACTGTCCTTTACATATGTAAGCTGATATAATGTCGCAGTCTCATACAATTATTTTACATCTCTCTAGTGGTAATATAAATAGAAACGCTGATTTATGCAATACTCACTCCGCCACTTATAGTACAACATTGGGTTTATTTTACAATTTCACATGAATGAAGGTTGTCGCGGGACCTCGTTCCAGGATACAAAAGGGTCTATTTACGTTTAAATTGGATGACTATGCGCAGAGACATTGCCACCCACTCACTTCCGATGCACCTCTGATCGGATAAGCGCGTTTTCACCTCGTCATGTCGCGTTTATGCCGGTTCCCGTCCCACCTGTCCGAGGGCCTCGTCGAAACGAGAACTTTGCTATACCACGAGCTGGGTATAGAGCAGTATTAAAACTATGTGCAGGGCGAGGGCTGACTGCTGGGCCGTTTCCATCGATGAGGATGTTTCGTGCTCGGTTAAGTGGTCCGCCTCCCGCTGAATTGATGTGCTCGGGCTATCACTTCGGTAATTATTATGGTCGGGATCTGGAAAAAATATTGAAAACAAACATCACTCTCCCTCCATTTTTCGAGAATGTTATTTTATTAAAAATTTATCTTTGTACAGGGACCGGTTTGAACAGCGAAGATATCCCTTTTCATCGGATTTCGCTTTATCCCGCCCGACCAATTCAATTGGGAAGTTATTAAACAGAATGGATACACCGCAGTCTTCACTGAAGCGACTATTAAAAAATTTCACTTTTGAGGTGTAATTCCATATTATTTCCCGTGTTTTGTCAATAAATTGAAAAGAATAAATCGGATGTATGAGCTTTATTGCTTTTTACGTTAAATACTTGTGCATTGCGGCGGGCATATCCTGCGCACTCTGAAATATGCATCCCTGATTAATACAAGTACTTTCGAATGTGTCTTGAACACGGTACACCGCGTCCACTATGTTATTAAAATGACGAAATGGGCTTTCTGAATTTTACCAAATTGTTCAATTTAATAGGTCAGTAAATTATGCTCCCGGGGAATTAACTAAATTAACTGTTCGCTCATCAAACCTGCATCATTGACTTCACAATCAACATTCGATTTATTATGTTAAGAGGTTGTCAGAAAATGACTTTTTGTTGGAAGACGAAAGTGCACAGAGGCGGTAAAAGACCGTGAAAATCCAAACAATTGCAAGAATCCATAACTGGAAAGGAAAACGCAAGACAATCACTTCATTTAGTTTCGGACTGCAGATTTTCTCTAACTACAATTAAATTGTTATGCAATATGATAAATTAGAATATAACTTCATATCTATAATAGTTATTACTTCTTTAGAGAATATTAAGACCACAGTATGCAAAAAGTGTTTAATAATAATACATGAGATACTGACAAGTTAATTTCATGTAACACTATTTGACTTTTCATTAATTTTGAATAAAATTTAATTAACATTTACCTAGATGGTTGTGGTATGCAATTAATTGGAATAAATATGAACTTCAGCAAACCTCTGAAATAAAAACCAATTTAGAGCATGTATCCATTATGGGTCGAAATGACACAACGGCGATAAAAGCTAAATTTAAAATAACGATAAAATAACCTCTAAAAAGCAACATTTAACTCAGAGAACATACCTCGTAATTATAATTCTTTACAGTGTTAATTTTTTTTTTTTTCAAGAAAAATAATATCATTTAAGGGGTAAATTGGTAAAATTTAATCGTTTTTTGTGAATTTTATTTGGGTATGAAGAATGGTGTTAAAATTTAACAAATATATTTTTTAATTTTTTACCTCTAAAATCAATGTCCGAACTTTAAACGCTTTTTTCTCAAAACTTGGTTCTTTGAAACGGTACGCAGCATAAGTCAAATAATTTTTATCCGATTAAATTCATATTTTGATATTATGTTTGTTTCTACATTCCAAAGAGAACTACGTAGAGAATTATTGATAACTTTATTATTACTGTTTTTATTATCAAAAAACTATAAATTTTTTTGTTCGAAAATTGAATTTTTTTTTCATATGATCGTCATTTGCACAAAAATTAATATTTTTAAAATTCCCTACGTAGTTCTTTAGTTATGTACTTATGAAGATTAATAACAAAATTTTTTTTCTTTTAAATTGCATTTTAAGTCAGTTATAGTGCGTGCTGCGGAGCATTTTAAAATGATTGCGTCGACACGAAAAGGAGTCTACTGCCGCCATTTTTTTATATATTTTCAAAAATTTAGAAAATATATTAATATTTTCGATTTTCTGCGAGATTTTATAATTTTTCATTCATAATCAGTATTATATCTGTCCAAAATAATCTTATCTACTTTTTGAAGAATACATGGTAATTTTTTCAAAGTAAATTAATCAATAGCTTATTCATACTAAACATTTTAATAGCTATAGATATCCCAGTTTGACAGATTCTGGAGAAGTGTGGCAGATAAGAGTTATGTTAGTTAATTTATTTATTTTTAGATTTTATATTCCCTTGGCGTATTTGACGCATTTCATAGTTGTTATAGAATAGATAAGTAGATATATCTATTCTATAACAACGACTCACTCAGCTCAACATAAATTATATTGTTATAGCAAATCTTCAAGAAATCCACATAAATTCCTTAACAGATCACGCCGCCCGCTAACTTAAGCTCTTTAGTTTTCTTAGAAATTCTTAATGGCTTTTCATAATTCTAATTTTCCTTTATACTTGGCAAATGAGGTAAATTTTAGACTGATTCCGCAGGATGATCTCAATGACTTTAAAATTCTTCAGTTTGATCTATGATCTTAATATTGGCAACTCTAGTAGTTGTCACTTCGATAATTAATCGTTGCGTAGTATAGAGATTTATCTCCATAAAGATAAATTTTAATATTATAAAGTTTAATATATAAAAGATAAATTATAATATTTAATAAGAAAATTAATTTTAGTTTATTTAATAATTTAAAATTAATCCGCGGATCTTGTTGCGTCAAAGTTGATTGAGAAAATTTAATTCATTCGAATGAAAAACTCAAAAACCTTTTTGTTTTCAAAAGCGAAAGTCAAAAGATCTAGTAAAAATTAAGGCGGTAAGTAAATGAATGCTACGATCTGCCAAAGGTAGGATACCTACATATGTACATATTTGTAAATAGCCTGCTATTTAAAACGATTTCGATACATTTCTGTTCAAGAATAAGACAAAACTGATATTAATTTTATTATTTACTAGCTGACCCGTACCCGGCGTTGCCCGGCCACAACTATCCCTATAATAAAGCTAAACTTTAATAAAGACATGACTTTGCCAATTTCAAATTTGTCAAATGTCATTCTGGAGGTTAAACGCAGCAAGCCCATAGAATTTCATCTCAATCGAATAAATGATTTATGTGTGACTCACCATAAACATATATCACTGCTCAAAATCCCCCCCTCTGCTCCTTCTCATACTTTCCTATTGCAATGCATAGCCTATGTCACTCATGAGGTTATGCGCAATAGTAGAATTTCATCTCAATCGTATAAGTACTTTCCGTGTGTCGCACCAGCTCAACATTTTCTCCTCTCCCACTTCCTCTCTCTCCTTCCCCTTCCACACTTTCCAATTGCGATACATAACCTATGTCACTTAAGAGGTAATGCGCAACGTGCCATTAAAATTTCATCTCAATCGTATAAGTGGTTATCGCGCGACTCACCATGAACTTATCACTGCTTAACATTCCTCCCCCCCCCCCCCCCCTCTCTCCTTTCCTATCCACTTTCCAATTGCAATGCATAGCCTATGTCACTCAGAAGGTTATGCGCGACATGCCCATGAAATTTCATCTCAATCGGATAAGTACTTTTTGCGTGGCTTACTACAAACATCACAGATAAAAATTTCCCCCTCCTCTCATCACCCCTCTACTTTCCAATTACAAAGTATTACCTATAGCACTCAGGAGCTCATGCGCAATATACGTGTAAAATGTATAAAATATATAAAAATATTGACAGCCCGCTATTTTGAATTCGTAACTTCTGACAGTCGGGTTGAAATAGCGACCACGAAAACCCCCCATTTCCTGTTTTGGTGGAAATCACATAAACTTCAAAATTTGACAGTCCGCCATCTTGAATTCGTAAATTCTGACAGTCGGGTTGAAATCAGCGACCCCGAAAACACAAAAGTACCAATTTTGGTGGAATTCGCATAAACTTCAAAATTTGACAGTTCGCCATCCTGAATTCGTAAATTCTGACAGTCGGGTTGAAATCAGCGACCCCAAAAACTCCCAAGTACCAATTTTGGTGGAAATCTAATAAACTTCAAAATTTGACAGTCCCCCATCTTGAATTCGTAAATTCTGACAGTCGGGTTGAAATCAGCGACCCCGAAAACACAAAAGTACCAATTTTGGTGGAATTCGCATAAACTTCAAAATTTGACAGTCCGTCATCTTGAATTCGTAAATTCTGACAGTCGGGTTGAAATCAGTGACCCCGAAAACCCCCAATTATCAATTTTGGTGGAAATCGCATAAACTTCAAAATTTGACAGTCCGCCATCTTGAATTCGTAAATTCTGACAATTAAAAAAAAAAAAAAAAAGTTTTCTTTTCAATTTAATTTGATTTCTAAACGACTTGATTTCTAAACGACGGGACGAACATCAAATTTTTGACAGGTAGGAATAGTTTCTAAGGGAAAGCCAAATTGTTGTTTTTACTATATTCCAAGCATTTTTTTCATATTTACTCACCTTTTAAACCTTCCCTGGACTCCCACAAATAATTCAAAACCAAAATTAGCCAAATCAGTCCAGCCGTTCTCGAGTTTTAGCGAGACTAACGAACAGCAATTGATTTTTATATATATAGATTTCTTTTAATTGAGATTCGCCAATTCAGAACACAAGTGACCTCTAGTGTATTAAGGAATTTTTAGGATTCAGGCGAGAATAAAAGGCAAAGGTGTCCAATCCTTTTCCCCTGCAATCTCCTTTTTTTTTTTAAGTAGCTCAGCAAAAAAATTCTATCAGATTCCTTTAATGACTTTTCAGAGTTATTTGAGGTTTCTTAGATATAATTTTAAGAGTTTTCATCAGATTAATCATTTTGTGTCTTTAGCATTAATCATATCTTCTTCCATGTACAGAAATAAAAAAGATTATTTTAAGTTCAGTAAAAAACAAAATAAATAAATAAATAAGGAATATCTTCAGATCCCTTAACAGCTTTATTTCGCGTACAATCGGTAATTAAGCCCATATGTCGCTTTCTATTTTTAACCAAGGGATTCGAGCCCACAATCGCGCATTGGCACACTCTCAGCCGAACCACTCAGCCAACTATGGCACTCGAGACCTCTCGAATCTTTCATGAATAAGCATCACATAATGGCATCACATTTGAAAAATAGTAAAAGAATAAAAATTATTTGTTATTTTTACTGATGACTAGGTGTTCTTGTGACTACATTTAAATATCACTAAGAACGTAGTAAATACTAAATCCTATTTTTTATTTTAGTTTTGTCCATAGTAAAGCAAATTATTCTGAAGTATTCCAACGTAATTTTACTAAGATAATTATTTTTGGAACTATTTCTGTACTTACTGATCAAAATACATAGTTCTAGAAAACATTCACTTTTTTCGCAGTATACTGAACTACATATAACACAGCCTTGTGTAATTTCCGAATCCGTTTAATTGAAAATTTAAAAGACGAGCCTTGTTAAGGCTTGGGCTTTATTTGGGTCAAAGAACCTTATTCGCTTTTCATAATTGAAATTCATTATTAATTATATTTTATTATACATTTTGTTTTTCCCATTAAAGTAGTATCCAGGACGAAAAATACGAATTTTAAGGGTAGATATACATTGGGATATTTTTCGGGTTCTATGCAACTTTTTTCTGGCAGCCGTAATATTGAGCTCTAGGATCCAATACGAATGCTTCAGCAGAAATTTCTGAGAGCAGTTTCTTGTCGTGGCTGGGTTCTTCCAGATAGAGTCAGCTTAATCTCGAGGACTATTGTTTTCACCCACCATAAAGGCAAAAAATCAGTAAAATTTCACCCGAGAATTTGTTTATTACTTCAATTTCTGCTTTTTGCATACTTCGACCTCCGATGACTTTCCAATTTCAACTTTATCGTCGCCAAGGCATGTTTCATTCTTTTTTCGAGGAACTGCACGAAAACAAAAGGACCAGCTACATGCCATGACCATATCTTCTTATGAAGGCACTTTAACGATAGAAAAAGTGAAACGTTTCGCAGGAGAACAAAAGGATTTCATCCCTTTGTGCCAGACGTTTGTTGAGCAATAGAACGGCTCCTTGGGGAGCTCTTGATATCGAGCAATTGCTGGTGTAAGAAACAAATAGAAGTAATTCCCGTTTGGAAAAAAAAGAGCTGCTTTCCAATAGCAGCGACAGGAAAAAGGGCCGAGCTGCTGCAGGGACAAAAACTGTGCCCAGAACCGTCCGGTTTTCATTATCCTTCCGGTTTTATCACTCCCATTCGACATGAAACATTTCATATTTTTCCGGGTCCGCTGCTTCCGGGGCGCAGGACGCCTCTCCGCCGACGAGCACCTTAAGACCC
Source organism: Eutolmus rufibarbis (assembly GCA_963920795.1). Lineage (NCBI taxonomy): Eukaryota > Metazoa > Arthropoda > Insecta > Diptera > Asilidae > Eutolmus > Eutolmus rufibarbis. Next base: position 32,168,591 of record OY987207.1, read on the forward strand.
TGACGGGGTTACGCAGCGCTTTAATTCCAAAGACAAATGATTTTTGTCCTTAAAATAGGAATTTATCGCTTTCGCTTTATGAGCACAAAAGAGCTGCCGCCTGCCACCCCGACCCGGGGACGACCGGGGCGATGGATGATGAACTTTAGTTCGCACTCAATTTTATGTGCCACAACTCCGGCGCCCTGTTTAGCACGCGTCAGCTGAACGTGATATTCCTGAATGCGAATGCCGGGCGAATCCAAAGCGTGTGATGTCAACCGTAATAACTGCTCCTGTTGGTGTAACCTGGCTCCCGGATAGGAATCCCGGAGCACTTACTTAACTGTAACAATTTTTCTGAGTCAGTTGCTCCAAGGAATTTGGATAAAAGGTAAATCATACCTTCCGGGACGTCTTGTCTTCTGAGGCGGAGCATACGACTACATCGCATCGGTGCTGATGCTGATTTATCAATAATTTTCGGGACTGTGTTTGGTGACAGGAAAGGATTGAGAGGAGATTCGTTTCCTTTTCAGTCCTTGTCATTTTCTGTTTTTGCGGATGCTGCTGCTCTCGTAACCGGGACAATAGCAGGAATTTCGTATTTTGCGCAATCTTGCAAATTTTGATCACTTCGAACATATTTGAAGAAAATCTTTATAAAATGGTTGCAATAGACATAAAAAGAAATCCCGTAGGATAGCTACACTATGTAAAAACAACTTCTATACATCAAGACGCTTTTCTAGTGAAATTTTACTAGACGGACTCTAGTAAATTATTTTTATTTTTCAACAATTTCGGGCTTTTTTATTCAATTATGTATATTCATTCAATTCATCAAATAGCTGATTACTACAATATATAATATACATACATATGTATGTATATGATACTTATATATCTGCATACTAAAAAATGAAAAAAAGGAGTAAACTAGAGGAACAAATGGAGTTCGAGGCCTCTGCACGGATTTTGACAAAACTTTGTAGCTGTGTTCATTTGGAGTCAAAAGTGACGAATATGCAAACAAAATTTGTCGGTCACTCGTAGGTATTATTATACTTCCCGTGATATTTAACTTTGAAATTTTAAAAATTGACATTTTGCCGCCACGATTTCGTTGCAAATTATATAAATACCATAAATTAAGGATATTTCCACCGTTTCATTATAAAAAATTACTGAAAATTTTTTGAAATTAACGAATTAAAAGCAAATATCTTTTTCGTTTTATCGACAGTGACAATTACACATTTGTCTTATGAATTGAAAAATCAAAGTAAATAAAAAATTTTCTTATTTTCAGCACTCGTGTAAATTTTTTTTACAAAAATTCGGTGGAATTATTTTAGTTTAAGGTTTTCTCCATAATTTTCACCAAAAGATTGTGAGAGCATAGGCAAATTGCGGCTAACACTATCACTTTTCAGAGTCAAGTATTAGGCGAATGTAGTTTGAGAATACGGGCCAAACAAACACGTCATTTCAATTGATTTTTAAGCCACAAAAACCATGGAACTGTTCTCTTAATAATAGTGAAAATAAATAAAAATTAAAAAAAAAAGGATTGTGTGGTTTTATGAAACCACGGTAAAAGTGAAACTTTTTTTTCACATTATAGACATTTAACAAAAAATTTTCGGAATAATATTCCATTAAGGGTAAAATTTATTTTTAAATTAAATATTGTCAAATGTTAGCACTGAAAATATAGGTTTTCAGTTGTTCTGATGCAATGAATCCTCCCTCTCCACCCCAGAAACATTTAAATTCTATCTGTATACCGCTATATATTTTCTATCTTGAATTTCTAAATTGCTAGCGTAGATTCGCAATCAGGACCTCCAAAAACCCCCAGATACCAATTTTCACGGCAATCCCTTGAAATTTACAATCTTTGGCCGCCATCTTGGGTCCGCCATTTTGAATTTCTAAATTTTAATAGTAGATTCGAAATTAGTGGCCTCGAAATATCTATAGTATTAATTTTCAATTGTATTCATTGAAGTTCGAAAATTGTTCGTCGCCATATTGGATCCGCCATTTTGAATTTCGAAATTTCGAGGGTAGATTCGCAATCTAGACCTCCAAAAACCCTCAAATACCAATTTTCACGGCAATCCCTTGAAATTTACAATCTTTGGCCGCCATCTTGGATCCGCCATTTTGAATTTCCAAATTTCGAGCGTAAATTCGCAATCAGGACCTCCAGAAACCCCCAAATACCAATTTTCACTGCAATCCCTTGAGCGCCTTTCACTTTATCCCTACTCCGCGGGCGACCGTCACGCGACATGCAACCGAAAAACCAATGCCGAAAAAATTTGAGACGATGTAATAAAAGTTTCACTTTAAAAAAAAATTAAATGTAAGGTGCTAGTATAAATGTTGTGAATTGTGAATAATTAGCTACTTCTCACATTGCGTTGTTTGTTCTAAATTTTTATAAAATAGTTTTCCCGTTTCCAAAATACACATAAATTAGTATCCTTCTCGATCCCTGCAACAAAGAACATCGATCACTTGACAAAAGAAATATTAGATCTTGTTTTTAACTCAATTTAAATTTGTGTATATGCCGCTCTGTGATTTTACATCTGATATTTTAAAAAAAACGTAGAAAATTAAAATTACAGATCTGAATAGAAAAATGTTATAACCATGTTAAATATGCAGTGAAACGTGTAAAATTAATTTGAAGATTTCAATTGAAAATGTCATAATGGCAATGTAAACTGTAAAAAATCGAACATTTTAATTCACATTGATTTGATATGATTTTACATCTGAGTGTAGTTTGCCATTCAACTTTGATCTCTTATAAAGATGAGATCTGGAATGTACCTGTGCTCGATCGGTTGCAGTGTGAAGTACGTCACGTAGTACATACCTAAAAAAAATTATTGCTATATAATTTAATGAATTATTATAATTTAATTCAGTTAAGTTTCTTTAATATACCTTTAAAAATATGAATGTTATTTTTGTATTATGCATAACACCATAAAAATTTAAGATGAGATGTTGAAATGCTGAGATTAACAAACATTTATTATTTATATGGGCAAACTAAATTGGACTTTTAATTTTCATGGGGACGTTTAGTTCATCCACATAATATGCTGAAATAAACGCGGCACAATAGTGCTTTAGTTTTATTGAATTCTCAGAATTCACATAAAAGTTACTGGAATATCAATTGTACGATATATTGTATTTCTGGCAAAATTTACTGAATTCCTAGGAAAACCAAAACAATTTTACACTAGACTACATTTTCCTAGAATTCAGATGGACATTACTAGCAAAGCATTCAAACGCTTCTCCGTCTTTCTAGTTATGTTTCCCAGAAAATCACCGAACTAGAAATGCAGGAAATTATTAAAATAGAATTCTAGCGATTCTCCTTTCACTAAATTTTGAACCGCATGTCTAGAAAACCAACTCTAGTTGAGACTCACTGTTTTCTAGTGATACAAAATTAAGTGTAATTTTTGTACGACATATAAACTGGTCTCAGAGCTTTAAAACCATTAAAGAAAAACGAATAAAATTTTGAGGGTATTATTAAACTACTCAGAGGAGTAATTATAGTCAGGCTGTCATAAATATGAGGTTCTGATTCATAAAAAACAAACTTTACGCGCCAAAAAGCAAAATTATTAGATTAACTGTCATTTCGTATTCCTCTGATTTCTAGTGAAGTTTGTCCTTGGAGTCATCTAGTTCCAGGAACACATCTGGCAGAAATTGAAAGTCCGTGCCATCGACAAAAATATCATTACTATTTTTCATGTTTTATATTTCTCTTACAGCCATGATATCAAGGATTTCATGCAGGCAATTTGTTCTATTTTTGTCCCTTTTTTACCTAGAATAAATGTTCATTGATTACATTTATGATTTTCAATTTGTAGCTCGTCAAACTTCAGGCAAATAGTTATCTTAGGAATGCCCTCTTAAGTAAACAGCATAATTAAATGTGTTTTATATTATAGAATATTATTTACATAGAGGCATATGCATGTGTTTTATATTATAGAATATTATTTACATAGAGGCATATGCATGTCGAGTGGAGTTTAGTAGTTGTTAATTTTTTTGGGACTTGTTGTCACTTGGGTGTTCAATATTTGGAATGTACGAATTATATTCATTCAAGATGCCAAACGAATTATAACAAATTGCCATATGTGTGCCCAAGTTCTGATTCCGATAGGTCATACGACGATTAATGTAATTATAAGTTCAAAGCCTTACTAACTATCAAACATAATTATAAATTTCTAATTCTAAAGGTTGACTTATTAATTAATTTTATATTGTCTTTAATTATAATAAGGGGCCGTCCTTAAATTACGTAACGCTAAATTCGATGATTTTTGATACCCCCCACCCCCCTGTAACGATCCGTAACGGGAAACCAAACCCCCCCTGAAAAATTACGTAAAACGCTAACCCCCCCCCCCCCCGATAATCCGAAAACAATGCCCAAATAGGATGAAATTTTCTAAAAGCGATTAAAAAAAGAACAATAGAAAGTTCTTTTATGATAATGGCTTAGAAATAGATACAAATATTTTTACACAGAACATTCGAATTTCATAGATCCCACATAATTATCCTTTTTGTGTAGAATTCTTTGTATCTATTTTAAACCAATTATCATTTACAAATGACCATTTTCTGGAAAATTCTGTTCTTTCCACGGTAAAAATTTTTACAATGCGATTATACTAAAATATATTTTTCCCTTATGAGCTGAAAAAATATTTTTGGCGTTACGTAACTTTTAAAAAGACACCCCCTCACCCCCCTGTAACGCTTCATAACGCTGCTACAGATGCCCTCCCCCCCCCCCCTCCGAGCGTTACGTAATTTAAGGACGGTCCCTAAGGAACGTTTATCTAAAAAAATAACAACTTATAGATTCTATTGAAAGTCGACAAATATATATTTTTTATTTGCCATTCTTTATTGTTTATGTTGAGTTGAGCTTACGTTAAGAACTGTACTAATTATTCTTAAGTAAATATTGAGAATATAATATATATAATAAAGAATATAATTTTTAATAGGAGGTGACTATTTTCACCTTAAAACGTGAAACCAGAAACCAGAAACCAGAAACCAGAAAAAATAAATTCACAGTAAAAGGAAAATCTTTATTTAGTAGGTAGGCATTTTGTAAAAGGAAAATCTTTAGTTAGTAGGCATTTTGTAATAGGAAAATCTTTAGTTAATAGGCATTTTGTAATTTTAATGAATTTATTTTTTCTGGTTTCTGGTTTCTGGTTTCACGTTTTTTAAGGTGAAAATAGTCACTCTCTTTTTAATAATTGCATACAATTTAATTTTCATTTATTAAAAAACCTTAATATTAAAAATAAAATGAGATTATTATGCAGAAGCTGTGTTTTTGTTTTGATGATCTGATCTGGATCTGGAATTTCATATTGAATTTACTTTTTTTTTAAACTGTTACCTGTAGCAAAGTTTTTAAAATATGCAAAGATTGCATTGATTTTCGCCCTTCTTATCTTCAAATCACAAACTGGAAAAATTATTGGATTCAGTTTTAGATGTAAAGAGAGCATAAGTCAATGGCAATTTACTGGTCTTTTTACAAAATTAAAAAGTTTTGCTGGGATGATTTAAAAAATGGGTAAATAAGTTCTATTCTACATTCTAATCGTACATGTAGGGTTTTGAAAGTTTGAGTTTTTTTATTCCTCAAATGAAACTGGAGCAGGTTAAGAGAATAACTTTTATTTTATCCTTCCTTTTTGTTTTCCTGGAAAACAGATAGGGATATCAATTTTTTTCTTGTTTTTTCTATCGAATTTAGCGTACCTTTTTCAGCTCGATGAAAATTCTTTGCAAAAACATATTTCGAAAAAATAATTTTACAAAGAGGCAGACAGCTTCGTAAATTGCGCATATTTGCTCATAACATTTAAAATCTAATATGACTATAACACACCAAAATTATTTACATTTTTTATATTTGGATTGTATATTTAATAAAAGTCTGCCAATACGATATTTAATCACGTTTCATATTTTGTACATAATATACACCCCGGTTTAGAACTTGCAAAAACATTGTTGGTTTGAGCAAAATAATAGCACTACTTACTTCTGTCTCGTAATGTATCTGCTGAGTTCCACAAACTGGATGTTGCCCCTACAACCACATTGTTCGTGGATACTGCAAGAAGGTCCATACTCGATTTGTAGATAACATTTCTTTCTGTAAATAAAAATGTCCGCTAAGTAAAACAAGTCAAGATTTGCTGAAACCTTTAATAAGCTTTTTACAGACTACCTTTAATAAAAAGGAATGGGAAATATACAATATAATATAAACCATGAAAAAGTTGGGAAAACTTCAAAGGAAATATATCTGAGTTCAGGTTTTTAGATATTCCAAGAATATAATTCTAAAAAAGCTGCATGTTGTAGGGTCTGAATTGAAAACGTTTTTGATATTTACTTTCTAATTAATTGTATTCATAAAATTTTTTAGGTATTTTTGAAACACATAATGCGTTCGACTTAATAATAAAAACGGTGTTCATTATAACGGTGTATTATTAACTGAAAAATATTAACTGAATTGAAGCTCATGTGGTTTCTACGAGTACAATATTAAAATAAATCCCTAGTAACCAATCAACTTTCTTGAGTGTGCCCTTCACTTTTTGGGTAGCAACTATGTTGCAGAATGTTTTCTAGTTATTGGAAATTTTCTTGCTTCAAGTGAATAAGGGAGTGAGAATTGCCTGTTAAATTTTTATGTGCATAGTAGCAAAAGTTAGGAAGAACTTATTAAAGTGCTTTGCTCTCAAAATCATGTCAGAGCGGGCGGAGAAATGGGACGAACGCAAACACAATTTATGAGGCTTAAAACAATGAAATTGTCAGACTATCTGCAAGTTCATTATTTTACGGTTGAAGAAATCTTTTAAAATCAAAGTAAGACAAGAATTTACTACGTCGTTTATATAGATATGTGTTTGTATTACATATATGTATGTGTTTATATAAATTACTAACGTAGTAAGTAAGATGCACAGATTTAACATGAAAACCTTGAAGTCGCAACGTATGCATATTCAACGTCAGTACATGGAAATATTTGAGGTTTTTGCTAACTCGTAAAGTAAAAATTGCATGAAAATAGGCAAGTGTTTTGGTTTTTTAGTAACATATATTACATATTACATGAATTTCGGAAAAAATTGGAGGAAAAGGTGAATTGTAGGAAAAAAACCGATTTTTTTCCAGTTTCGGAAGTGAGTGTACCTGCAGTGGGTAGTGGTAGGTCAACATTGTTGACATTTTTGGCAAGCACATTAAGACAGTAGATTTTTGGCATGAAGTGGATGTCGCTTCGTAGAGGAGATCAAACGTAAGAATAAAATAGTGATGTTCATATCATGGAAAATTTTAATTCACGAATCACCCTGTAACTCCCAAACGGATGACATGACTCCCTTCCCCTTCCATACAATTTTTTGGTTTGCTTAGGTCAGACCTTTCATTTCACTCAGTTTGGCATACGTTATAAGAAGCACCCTGTATATTATTTATAAATGGAGAAAGTACCATTTAAATCAATGAAATTTGGGCATGTTAATTAAAAAAAGTATACATAAAGATTTCAGAAATTTTTAAGAATGATTGACGAATTAAAAATATAATAAAGATTTTAGGAATTTTTAAGAATGATTGACGAATTAATTCAAATTGGCTACATTTTGACAAAGCTACATCAACGTTTTATTTTAACTATTTTAATATGAGCTAAATAGAAATTGTGAAATATATTTTTCTTATACAATAAGCGGTAGAATGACAATTTTCTCTACTGTCACAGGTTTTGAAGAAAAACTGACTGTTTTAAATTTTCACGACTTACGTTGCTAGTTACGCTAGATATGGCAAAAAATCAGTGAACTTTCATAGAGAACAAAATCATCCATCATTCATCATCAAAAGTCGCCAAAAGCATATATGTGTTTTCTTTTTCAGTTTATTAAAATTTTCGTTTTTAAAATCCTGTATGCTACATGTAATTGTGAACGTATAAATTCAATTTTGAAAAATTTTAAGGAATTGGAATGTTGAAGAAACGAATTTTTGTTACCTACGAAATTAGTTTTGTAATTGAGAATGGGCATACATTAAATGCTTATGTTTTTATCATTTACTGCAAATTTAACTGAAATTCATGTTTTGTTTTGTGTTGATTAAGGAAAGTGCGAACTTAAATGTGCAAATGTGCAATTCGCGCTAATTCTCATTTATTCAGTTTTTACGGTTAATATGAAAATTGCTGCAACTTTTATTGGATTTTCTTCAAACGAATCATTCTATTTGGCAATATTGATTGCATTTTAAATATATACTTATTATTACACTTCAGTTTATTTTAGCTTTAATTTGATTGATTGAAACTTAGTATCTTAAAACAAAATTGTATGGCACACAATTTAACGTCACAAAATTTATTAAGAGTAAAATATGCTATTTGTTAGGAAACAACGAGTGTTTGGGCTCCGTAAAAAGCGAGGAAGTTAATTTGCAATTACGTTAATTAAACTGCCTCACCTACATGTCTACTAGGCGTAGAGAATAATTCACCTTGTTTCCCTTATTTTTACATTTTTATTAAAAATAAAATGCATAGAATTGCCCTTATATTTCTTATGCCTTGCAACTTTCTTTTATAAGATTTTTCACGGCTCTTTAAGTTTCCTTTGCGGTATGGTTCAATTAATATAATAATATAAAAGCAAACTTATGCTGTAAAGTTTCACGATTATGCTTTTTCTCAAATTTTGTTGGTTCTATAATTAAACAAAGTCCTTGAGAAATGGGCGATGAAGAACGACGTCTCGTTAGGGCTGTCGTGAGTGGGTGCAGGCTAAAAAATAATTTCGCATTTGGCGGCGTTTCTATTTAAAGCTGGTCCCATTATATTTTGCCGCATAGTGTACTTATATTGGCAATTCTCACGTTCAGCTCAAAAAACCCTTGTTGGGAAATTATTTTTAATCGTTCCACCTGTCTAGGTAATATTTTTCAGCGATTCTTACAGCTCGTATCGTATGTAAACACGCGAATTTCGCGGCTATTATTGATAAAACAATCTCAGTGGTAACCTAATGAAAGCTTTGAATCCTCGCAAAGGTAAGCGGTGAAACCCGCCACACCTACGCTCGTATGAGCGGAAGAATATTTGTGTGTGAGCTTAAATCTGGCTTCTATGGGGATTTTTCAAATATTGGCCGAATTGTGGTGATTTGAAATGAAATGTTTCATATGGTGTGTTTACCAAAATGTGGTAACACATGTATATATATTTTGATGAATTCTTTTCCTACTTTGTGTTTCACATCTTGTATATGGTAGATATGTACACACTACACATATGTTTTTACATCATGCAAAATGAGCAAGTAAATATACTCGTAAATAAATAAATACATATATGTATTTAGTTGCGAAATTCAAACAGAGAGGTAGCGCTTAACATTTTGTCAATAAATAATGTTATAATTATAAATCTTGTAGAAAAGGTTGTTTCCTCATCGAATAAGTTTAGTAAATGATTAGCTTTATAATTATGACGATTTACATACTTTAGAGGTAAGAATAAAGAGTTGTTTGAGTCTCGCCTGAACTATATTTTTTATATGCATTGCATATACATAAAGAATAACATTATTTACTTTTTAATTTAATTCATATTTCATTTAGAATAATAAGAAAGAATTCTTAATTTCTTCTCACTTCCCAAGAAAAATCACTGTTTCAATCAAAGTGATTTTATGCCAGCTGGAAGAAAACACTTGTAATTACACATAAATTCCGTAATTTCTCATACCCATGGTTTAAAAAATACTTAAAATACTTATTAAATATTAAATATTAAAACAAAGCCATAAAAGCTATAACAAATTCGACACGGCATCATAAATGTTAATAAGGAATTTAAATTTATACTGTTCGACTTCCTATTAGTGTTCGGTTTTGTCTATGTGGAAGCAGTTGCAAGTTGCACGTGAGTTATTTATGTAATTAGATTGCCTTTCATAAGTAACGCCAAAGGTCAAATCATTAAAATTAGTGTAAAAAAACGACGTCTCTTTGTTTTGTTTTTTTTTTCAAACGAAAACGCAAATATTACGAGAATACGACATTTCGAATATCTGATCTTGGCCAATTCACAAAATTTTTGAATGATTAATAGGATAGTTAATTTATTTTTGTATATTCAAATGAAAACCTTCGAAAATGATTTAGCACTTCGAATAATTATTTTCGTAACAAATTGACCTTTGAAATGATAAATGGGCATATGTCAGTTTTCGAATATACTCCACTTAAAGGTTATGTAAGTATGTATGTAGACATTTATGACACATATAATACATCCATACTAGTATAATAAAATAGTAACCAACCCGATATTATATGTTGAAGTAATTTTCTTAAAATGGTAATCGGACTCTATAGTATGAACAATATAGAAACTAAAAAAGTGGTTTTTTAAATGTTTGTCTGTTAGCCTGGCTGTGCACTCCGTACAAACCATTGGATAAATTTTGGAAAGTTTACTGGGACATATTGGCATATTTCTGGTAATTATTGTAGAACTTGTAAACATTTTTAATAGCTTTTCTTAAAAGTCTCAATTCTTATGGCCCGACAAATGAGTGAAGTTGTTATTAAAATTATATAATACTTATATTATATTATAGTAAAACTTGATCCCGAAGATTAGCATTTCACTATAGAAATTTAAGATGATGAAACCAAATATACGCATGACTTGCCATAGAAACAATGTTAATAATAAACTCTAGTTCACAAAATTAATCGGAAACTGCAGCGTTCAGCAATCAAGCGTTTTCGATACCTTGGATAGAATTTGTATTCCTAGTGTTCTCCAAGTACGCTTCAAGGTATCTCTTGACGGGTGATAAATAGAATACTACGAGATACCTAAAACTTCGTCTCGGGAGAAATCTAATAATGGAGACAGGGTCAAACTTACAAGGCAACTATGGCTAGTATTGCAAGTATGGGGTTCCAGAGGAGCATGTGACTATTAGTAGTTATATTATTCTATTTTTAAAAGTTCTACTTAAGGTAACAATAAGCGTGTAGTTACGAAATGTAGGCGGGATAAAAAGAGGATATATTAGTTAAAATACAAAATATAAATATGACAACAAATTCCGAATTTTAACCTTTTCGATATGAAATTTAATTCTTAATAAAATTATGACATGAGAAATTTTTTAAAATTTGTTTAAAATATGTTATTCACGTTTATGTAAAAGAGTAATTTTTCCCATGTTGTATGGGGAACTAAACTCTGTTTACGCCGTTTATAGCCACAGGTTTGATCTAGGAATCTGATTGTCTAAAACAGTAGCCTATGGGACCAATCTTAAGGATTACACTCTAAGCCGACGTAGTCGTTCTAAAAATCTTTAACAAGGACTTTACTTAGGCCGAGCGATATGCTAGCTAGGTGTACGTACCTACACTATCTACTTGAATATTTTATTTTCTAATTAATTTGTTATAGCCCTGTCGACTGTACAACATACCTCTTGAGTGCGGTGTTTAGTTCGGTCTTAAACTCCTACAGTTTAGCCGCTTCGCCACCAGGAACCGCGGTTCTCAAAGGAAAGCAAGCAAGTGGCTCACTTGAGGATTGCATGAGCACAAAAGTAACAATTCTCAGGAATTACTCCCGCGATGATGCATTGCATCAGTACACCAATTTGTTGGAGTTGAGATAATTCGAATGGAGTTTTTATTGTCTTTCATTTCCGCCGGCTCGCGGGATCCCATCATCACGAATCCCGTCGTTCTGGGCTCAATAAAATCGCTTTCTCGAGTTTCTCGCAATGACAAGGACAGCTCCCTTGAGAAAGCCACTCATTCGGGCTGACTGGCATGGGAAATGTTTTAATAGTCACGTGACTAAAGAGTAATAAAAATGTCTTAGCCTTAAGCTGGGCTATAAATAAAATGACAGACGATGAAAAAAGGAGCACTGGGCTAGAGAGTGGTGTGAATGGAAGTCGGCTGATTTATAATGCATGGGGCCTGGAGCGCCGGGCGTAGCCCACAGCGGACCCTAATTTCATATTCCCTGACAAGTTGGCAAATTTTATTGCCGAAGTTTTATTACGAAATAACATGTACGAGTATGAATGCTCCTCGGGGACTAGTTCCGTATTAGCAGTTGCTACCTGCCTGGGTGCTCTATCCGGCGGCGGCGGAGGTACCCCAATGTTCCCGGCGCACTTTCGCCGGGCTCACGGCCGCTCAACCGCTTACTGTTCCATTCAAACGAGTACAAATTCCGGGAGTCTCCAAAACTACAGAAGGAAATTGTTTCATGTCCCGAGAATTCATTTTTATTGAAATTTCCGTCATAAGGAGATAGTCAGCCGTGCAGCCGGGTCACATTCGCCAAGACGTGCTATCTGAGCAATTTTGCTTGTTTAGGGCGAATTTTCGCTAAGCCAAAGCCATCCAGGTTAATCCCCCCTCCCTTCTCTCCCCTAAAGGTTAGGCCACAACACAAGTTATATACGGTGCGGTCGTCGTTCGAGTGCGGGCATTTGCCAGCATCCGAATGAGATGACGTTTTCATTTTATCCGCGCATTAAGCGGGGATGCAACCCGCATTATAAAAACATTTCAGAGCCTTAGCCGGGCGAGCATTCGGGGCGACATTAAGAGGACATCGAAAGAAAGGGTATAACCTACCTTTATGACTTGCACCTTTGTGTATCGCAGGTACTGTGTTTAATGGAACCGTCGGTGCAATCGTCGTCATCACGGTTGTGTGCGGAATATCTGAAAGAGAAATGAGATCGCACTATTAGGGCAAGGGCATAAAGGGTGCAGAACAAGATAACCACTAAAGCGGTTGCATTCCTTGAAATTAAAAACGAACGAGGGAGCCGGCCGAAGGAAGCGATTAACAGCCACGTTACAGAACAAAAGGATATCGACCAAAGTGGAAGCGACTAAAGAGTCCTTTTTTTTAAAAAGACAAAAACTTTGTGGAAAAGTTTTAATCACTTCCAAGTTTGACGATGGCAGAAGTGTTTTAATAATGAGATGGTGTTGTTAAGGAACTGACGAGGAAAACTTTCTGATATCAAATTATCGGATAGGATATCTCTATATCATGTACTTATCACTTAGCGCTCGTTCATCCTCCTATTCGGGGACATTCAAAAAGCTCGTTCAATCAAAAAATTAGTTTTCGAATTTTTAAAGGAAAATCGTCTCAGCAGAGTCGACGACCATTCTGACGAGTCCTGTACTAAAGGCAAGTTACGGAAGGAGGCGTACAGGACGAACAGCTTTGTAGGATGAGATTTTATATTTTTTTTCAATTTCGTTAAAAAAATTTCCATGAAGTTTTCATTTTAAAATTTTATTTAATTACCAAACTCATGAGTCGTTCAGCTGGAAAAGGGACGCAGACAAAGTTGTATCTTCCGCCCGGATTCTTGTGTAGGATAAAATATTTTGAGAGAAAAGTTCAGTTCTAGGAAATCCACAATGATATTTTTTGCACAAAGTAAAGTATCTACTTTACTATGCTTAAATTTAAGAGTACTTAAAAAAAAATTCCAATTATTTTGTTAGACAAATTATACAAGTTAATTAAACACTTTGATTAATTCGTGCAAGTTTTGTATCTTAAATGCAAGCAAAATACGTAAAATTGGCGTAATCAGAGTAGTAAAGGTTCCTCTTAGAACGAATTTTCCTACCGGAAATAACCACGATTTCAAACTTTTCCCGCTTAGGGTTTAAAGGGTCAGAATCTGTCTCATAAACAAACTGTTGAAAGAAATGTTGGTGCTAATTTTATAAGTAGTGCAACAAACTATTAAGGAGACATTCTGCAGTAAAGGGATTATTGTTATAATTTTGGGAAAAAAAGAGTCGATTTTTGTTGTTGCGTAAATCAATTGCTAATAGTGTTTAGAATAGGTAGTTAAATAAAAAAAAAATCCAAGCGAAAGCCGAGAAATAATTAAGAGTAATATGCGTCATAAGTTTTCTACTATTTAAAGTGTATAAATATATTTTATGTTTTATTTTAATTTTTTTTTTTTGATTCAGCCACAGGGTAAACATATAACCTTTAAAACCCACTTAGATTTGTTATTTTATTTCAGACGCATAGAATTTGCGCTATCTTAACAACCGCAAAGATCATGAAATTTGAGTCGTCAACCCCAACGCCCTCTAGTTAATACAAAATGATGAATTTTATTTTTCTTTTATCTTACAAATATTATGTTAAAATTCTCTGTCGAGATTCGATTTATTTTAGATTTTACGGCGAGTTTTATTTGAACGCCATCAACGGGCTTTATACTTATTGCAAACTGTAGACGCATTTATCTCAAAAGATGATTTTTGGAAACTGGGTACAAAATCCTGAGAGACCTAATTATCGGATCAATTTAAAATTTTACGCATATAATCAGAGGATATTAATGCATGGAATTAACCAGAAATTGTTCATATTTCCTATAATATTATGTTCTTTAATCGTTTTTCACATACAAAAATTTTACTGTTTATAAATTTTATTTTTATATTATACGTACATACATTTGAATTTTCATATAGGAAATTCGTTTATCTAAAAAGTTATGTATACTTTTTTGACTTTTGATGAATAGGAGGAGAGTAATCTTGTGAAATGAACAATATGTAAAAATGTCGTGAATATTATAGAATTATTTTTCTTTAAAAAGACAAAAAAAACCCCCGCTAATTTTTAGGGTTTAATTGTATATGTAGAATGTCCTCTTAATTTAGATGCACTTTCAAATAACTTCAAATAAAACTTTGTATCGAATACCCTTGCATAAAAACTCCATATATCTACTTATACTGATTAATTATATCTTAAAAGAGTGGGAAAAATCAAATTGTTGATGTTGGAAAACTAGTTGTAACCAAATAGTTGCTAATTAAACTAAATATCCCTCTTAGTGCAGCAGTAGAACAGCATAATAATATACATACATAGGTATGTAGAACATTTTATCGGTGTTTAGCAAAATCCTATGTCGTCTCAAAAACCCCTACTTACAGTAACCCAACAATAGGTTTTATTAGCTTCTTTAATCAATTCAATTCTAAGTCTCAAATAAGTTTTTCATGACTCTTTCTTATTTTTCATATAAAAGAAAAAAATCTGTCATCACTTTCATTAATAAAAATTTTTTTTCCGAAAACTGCCAAATTTTTGTGTGTGACATTTATTCTATTATATTAAATCATATAGAATTATCAGTTGGGTTCGGAAGCTTACTATAAATTTAAAGTCATTCATGCCCACCTTCATTTATTTCCTGAAACTCTTAAAATAGGGCTGTATAAAAATATAAATATGTATATGTATACACATATGGATGTGTGTACATTGTACATATACATATGTATAATTTTATGTGAAATCTAAACAGTTAATTACACACTCTAAAGTCTACTTATGTAATTTCAAACTTTTCCGCTTTTAACGCATGGTTTCACTTAAACGGAATAAGTAGGTGTATTTTCATTATAAAATTTGAAAATGATTTTGAACGAAACATTAATTACATTTAATTAAATTGACAAATTCAGGCGAACTTTCGGTTTGATTCCTTTCAGCTTAAGAGCAGCTCTTCTCTGTTTTATGATTAATGTCTTATGTCTTAATGTATACGTCATTTAACATCAAAGAAAATGCTTCTCTGAAAATATTTCATCCCAATTTATATATGTATATAAAGAAAAAAGAGTAAACTTTAACCTGAAAACTCTTTCATGGGTAAGTTTGAAAAAGAGCTCCCTTTATTTTAAAGACATTTCATTTCTGACGCCTTTTTACCACCCTCGCACCTTGAGGAAAAGTGCTCATAGCAAATGATTCTATAAAAATATCTTTTAATGTTCTCTATAACTCTGTTGCGCTTATGGGCGATGGGAAAGCGAAGGAGGTGTTGGCATAATGCAAAAACGTAACTTGCTATCTGCCTTCAAAAAATCTCGCCTTTGGGGTTAAAACGGAGGAACGGGCACCAGCTGCATTAGGGATAATTTATAATAATGACCTCACTGCACTTTTGTAACAACCACTCGAACGTTTATTTTTATTTCACACATTTGCACTTTTATTAGAAACTGAAAGATGAATGCGAATTTAAAACGTTCACCTTTAACCTGTCTCAAATCATCCGTGTCGCACAGATGTAGACTTTAATAATTGCCTTCTCCTAAGCACACAGTTGTTCGGGCTGATATCCGTCTTCATTATACTCTATGATTAATAGGTTTAGAGAACATAATTCAGGATTTGAAATGGACGACAATTTTGTTCAAAGGAAAAATAATGATGGCTATTGTACGTGGCAGATTAATTTCAAATGAAATATGATATTCTTCTATGAAAGCAACAAGTTTGTGGATCAGACGTAAATACCCAAGCAGGTAATTAGATGCTCTTTGGGGATAGAAATTTTATAGTCCTCAACTATCTGGTGACAAATGTTAATAAAGGTTATGGTCAGAGTAAATGTATGATACTACAGGGATGTTATTTTAGCTTTTCGGGTGCAGCCCTGAAAAACAGCACCTTTGAAGTATAAATTGGGTATATTATGGGGCCAAGGTAACCCGTTGGATTATCTGGGCAAACTACTTCTCAAAATTGAGGCCAAGTGGTTGAAATCATGCGTCTCCGTTTTGATTACAATCTGCGATGATACGATGACGTTCTTTATCATTCATATTGAGTTATAGGAAATTATCCTCAAGTTCACCCGTATCATACCACGTTGCTTACCAATATTGTAGGAAATAACATAAATGCTCATATGATATCATTATATTTATTTACGCTTTAGTGCAAATAGGCCTATGTACCCTTGCATTTTCTATTGCATCGTTATACATACATATAAGTTGCAAAAAATTCGGTTGCCATAGAAACAACTATGAAAATTTCAAATTTTGCACTCAGAGCAACGATTCAATAGAATATACAACAAAGCGTGATTATGTATGCATAGATATGTGATAATAAAATATCGATGGCTCATTTTGTTTAATCAACGTAGGTACATCAAATATTCTTCCAAGGTAAACCGTAGACCATATAATAAATTTTTAGAACTTAGAGTGAACGATCGCAGTTTTGAATGTAGAAATCTTTAAGGTTAAATGTAAGCAAAATTAAATCCTTTTTTACTCCGCAAATAAAAAAAAGATAAAACTGTAAGTTATTATATACATATGTATGCTATACCAAAACTTGGATCTAGTTGATCTAGGTGATATAATTTAAAAGTAAAACATATGAATTTCTTGCTCCTTTCATATTTGGGCCGAAAAAACCCTTACTTTTTAATTCAACAAAAATTAAACTGACTTTCATATGATAGTAAATTTTGGTCCCGGTAGTCAAGCAAAAAAATCGAGTGGATCTAGATTTTTTGAATAGAACATTTTCTATAAAATCGTAGGCAACTAGGAATACTTAGTTTTGGTCTGTCCGTAGTCTGTCTGTATGTCACAGTTCTCTTATACTCTCATTTATACTATTACGATTAAATTTGGTATACAGATGTACATACATATACATTAAAAACCCAAACACTTAAATTATGACATTTTTTGACCTCTTACCATACAGTGAAAACTGTAATGTAATTTTGTTCACTGAGCGCCATGTCATTATATAGATCTACTAAAATGCAACTAAATATCTTTTAGAATCTTCTGATTGAACCCGTCAGTTACGAAATATTTGCGTTCCAATTCATTCCGAAAACTCCATCTACTACCCACCACCCACCATACCCCTTTAGTTACTAAACTATTATATTTATGCAACATGAACTGTCAAAAAATATCGCTAAGTGAGGCTTAAGTGGCCAATTTTGGCGGCTTAAGTATATAGCGACCACTTAAGCCATAATCTACACTTAAACTAGCACATTGAAATCGGACTTAAGGGGTTAGGTGGGTTTGAAAATTTCAAAAAATCGATTTTTTTTTTGTCTTATTAAATAGTACAATATGTTTAAAATATTCTCCTAAAATTTCAAATCGATCCGAGTAAAATTCTAAGAGATAGACCCTTTGGAAGTTCCGCCCATCAGGCCACGGAATACGGAAGCAGTTGCATAGGGCAACTTTAAACGCGTTTATCTCAAAACTCAATTTTTTAAGTCGGTGGACACGATTTCTCGAAAAGTTATGAAGAGATTTTGTTCAAATTTTGCACACATCTTTGAAATAACATTATCTAGTTATTGAACGAAGGTTTTTTTTTTTTTGTTATTACAACTAATTTTTTCGAGCCAAAACATGGCGAAAATGTGACCAAAAAATGTGTTTTTTTTTTCAAAGTCTGTCAAAAATTCAAAGTTTAATTTTTTTTTTCCTTCGTTCATTAACGAGATTTATCCATGTACTACCGAAATATTTTTGGTTTTTTGATTTTAGATGAACCAATAATGAGTTATCCTGTCCACGGCAAGAGCATTTTTTTTTGAGACGTCAAGGGAGATGAGGTACCAACGGCTGAGTTTTCGGAATTTTTAAATAAAAATTTCACAAAATACTGTTTAAATAGGTATCTTTGATATGCTAAATTGTTTAAATAAAATATATGATTGTATATATTAAAAAAAAAATAGTAAAAATACCCATTTTTTGAACCTCTGAAACCCACCTAACCCCTTAAGTGTGCATATTACATAGCCACATTTATTTCATGAAAACTCAAGTTGATATATTTTAAATTTTAAGAAAAGACGGAAAAGAAAAACGGTTAGCTTTGGAAGAAAATAGTATACAAAATTATTTAAAGTATTTAACTAATACTCTTTAAAATAATTGTTTATAAATTTAGAACAAAATAAAATGTGAAATGAATGTTTAGTGTGCTTTTTTTAGTGTCTTAATTATATTATATATTGTTTATAAAAGACGGTGGATAATTTGTATGAACGATTTTAGTATCTACTGGTATTACTTGACACTTTAGAGGTAAGTTCTCGCAAAATAAATGGTATTAATTTATTTATTCAAACAATTAGTGTAAAGACCTACCAAACCTTAAAAGTAGTTCACAAAGTTGGAATTGGAATTAGCTAAAAATGTATATACCTACGTTATTACGATTTAGACACATTTGTTAATATTTAGACACAAGTAAGAATTGAATGCAGATTTTAGAAAGATTAATTTTCGCTGTAAAAATACGATTTATATATAGTATTTTCAAAAATATATTCCAATAAGGAAACCATTTGAAGAACTACGACGTCCACACAATTTCCAAAGCTTATCCGCAACATATAGTTATCAAATGTACCAACATGGAAACATTAACCTGCAGGGTAACAATTTAAAACCAGTAGATCGTTAAAGCCCTCCTGCCCATTGAAACTGTTGGTGTGCAGCAAAGCAAACTAGAAAAACAGGCCGAGCTGCCAACTGAATCGGAAGTCTCACCCCGACGGATTCGCCTTTATCCTTATCAATAATAATGAGAAGAATAAAGATACGAAGCGAAATGAAATCAAGTCATGTATGAAAATATAATGAACTGCCACTAGAGGCTATTGACGACGGCACAGAAATATGCTGAACGCCGAGCGATTTTTCACGTTTTGAATTTCCACCTGGCTCAATTTGGAGGCAATAATGGTGTACTTTGCTCGTCTGAAACTAGGACCGATATAGAAGAAAAAAAAAATAACGAAAATGAAAAGGGATTCCAGAGATACATTGGCGCCATATGAAAAAGAAAAAAGCTCATATAAAAAATATTTTTCCTGCCATAATAATTGGATTGGCAGGCACAATGAATTCTTTAGCTACCACGGACGCCGGCCTAGATATTCGTTAAAATATATATATTTTTTTCACTTTTGTTTGCATCTTTCACTTTTATTTACGCTGATACCGCTGAGGGCACTCGCTGAGCGGGAATTTCAGGTTATTTTTTTCCAGCGTTGAATTTTAAATAATTTTAAAATGAAAGAAGCACGGAAAACACTGTTGATACCATAGGCACATCCTAAACCGTACCACACACAGTCCACAGGTGAAAATGCCTGCATGCGACACGACTAGGCGCTTTCATTAAAAATTTCTACATCGTTAAGGTTTTTTGCCCTTATGGATTTTTCATGCCTATGCGGTTTGGACGAAGCCAACGCGAAATGGATGACTAATTTATAGCAGAATTCAGTGTTCATGCCATGATTGCGCCAGCTATGATATCCTGCTCACAACAATACAGCGACCGGGTCCAACAGTATTGGGATGTTAAAATTTTGAAAGGATAAAATTTTTGTATAGGCCATGCCCCCGTGTGCCTCGTCACTAACGTCGAAATCAAAATGCGAATTCATTAGCGATTCCCTGTAACCCGAACCTGTAAGCCTCGCTATCGAATTTTACTAGCAACTCACAGTTCCTGGCACTTTCTGCTAATTGCCAATTAATGGGGTTTTTTCATTAAACAATTTAACAAATGGCAAATCGTAAAGGATTTGAGGCGCATATTTGCGTGAGGTAAAGTGAAACTTTACACGAAAATCGATGTCCGGCATGACCTTTTATATTAAAATGAGATTTTCTCGGTGGAATAGAAATAATCCAAGTTGAGCATACTACAGGGTACGTGTGTACCTACATAAAAATCTTTTATATAAAATAGTAAAACTGAATGCTGCAACGCATATATAGTACATACATACATATATGAACTATGATTTTTGCATAATTTTCTCTGTCATTAGGAAAATAATGGAATTTTATGTAGATATGGAGCAATATGTGACCGAAAATGTAATGTTAAAGAAAACTATCAAAATTATGTGCTTATACCAAGGGAACAGTCAATCGCGAATTCAGGTATAGATACTAAATTCTTACCAGACTAATAATTAGCACTTAAAGCTCTTCAAAAATTTCAATGCCAATTATTTTCTCAATATTAACCCTTTGCACTATGAAGTCACCTCTGGCGTGACAAAACTATTTTTCTCTAAAACTCTTAAGTCACCTCTGGCGTGACACTTCATACAGTTAATAAAACAAATTAGTGGGAAGCAGTTTTATTTCAAAAGTGCTTTGAAATTATGTGTATGTATATAAAAGTCTAGTATTATACACTTCTCAGCATAATAATATTAGCGTTCTTTATCAAATGTTCAAAACGCTTTTATCTCTATAAACATTCAAGATTGCTTGAAAAAATCAATTATATGCACATGCGCAATTCAATTATTGTTAGTATTGAGTTTATTCTCGTAATATACAAAACAATAAACTAAATATTCGTATCTTGATATTGTATACATTATTTATGAACATTCATTTTGTTAATAAAACATTAAACTTTAAATAAGTGCAAGTAAACTTTACACCTAACATGTGATATCGAAACCAGAAAAATTAAATCAGAGTTCGCCGAGAACAAACTAGGAAAAAAATTATAGTGCAAAGGGTTAACAACATTTCTGAAACATTTTACTCATTGACAATATCTGTGACAAAGCATAAAGGAGCTTCTCAAGTGTTAGGCTTTCAAAAACCTACCTAAAATCAAATATGTAAGAGATTCGCCTACACGGCTTAGCTTCATATATAAATAGAATTTTTTAATCTTTTTGTTTTTGATTTGATATTTTCTTTTACCGAATTAATTATTATTAGGTTTTATTAACTTTTTATTGGTAACCAATATTAGTTATATAAACCATAAAGTTGTTTTAAACGATATAAAAAAACAATTTTAATTATAGTCAATTTATTGGTTTGGTCCTTTTTGAGATATTGCACATCAAATCGACATACCCAAAACTTTTACCATCTCTGATTGAGTTAGAGAACTTTCAAGTATACATTTTCTAATTGTCTATTCAAAATACAAGAATTTTCCAATAAAATATATAAATTGTCATAAGAAGGAAAAAAATTGAGTCGCACCACTTTCCGGTTAGTCGCAAAATATTTGCTGTATTTCATATATTCATAGGGTTGTGTCTTCAGTAGTCAGATTAGTATCATTTGAATCACGCTGAAATTAACTTAATTATGTTTAATATTATACCACACTAAAAAAAAACAATTTGCAGTTTAAAATTTGTTTATGCTCGTTTTCTCCAATTATATAAATATATTGCTTTTTTAGAATATTTAAATACTTCAGTTAAATTAATTCCTAGTACATATTTTTCGTCTATTTGATTTGCTAGATTCAAGATACCATTTCGAGAACATATTTATTAAATTTAAGTCCAAGTTTACTTAGAGCTGCAAATTATTTTTCTCAGTGCATAGGTATAATAGTTTTTGTGTAATTAAATATTTTTTCGAGCAATACAAATGTAAAATGTACATATGTTTAGCATTTATAATAGCATATCCGTTTACACAGAGAACAAATAAAAACGCCCAACGCCTTTTTCCGAATATAATATTAAATTCGGTTTAATACTTTAAACAATTGAATCCTGGTAACACAAAAAAATAAAATTTTATCAGGACTAAGATATTTTTGATTTATTAAAAGTGTGTGACTTGAAAGCAGCTTAATCCCCATCCCCCATTTCACATTTTGTCACACTTGTTGAACCCTCTACCCCCATCTTTACGTGTGACGTAATTTATAGAAAACCCCTTAGTACTGAGCATTCAGAACCTTATCTTACGAAAGTTACTTTCTACAACAATTATTGTTGATGTGTCGATGTGCTTAAACTTTAAATGTATGTAGATACCACATACCTACTTAAAATATTTATGAATTAAAAATGCTAAATTGTTCTCTCTTTTAACATCAAGCCAAATGATTTTTGTTATTATTATTATTATTTGATGTTGGACTTTGAATGCAAAATACACAATTTCGATCTCCCGATAGAGGGGGCAAAAAGAAGATAAAAGACATTTAAGATTTTCTCTATAGTTTTAAATCAGTTTTCATGATCAGGTAAGAAAACCATAAAGAAATCATTAAAGTCATTAGGTTAATATATTTATGTTTGATCCAAAAAACATATTTTCTACTCAAAGCTGCTTTTTACGATTCCGTCTGTCTGTCCGTCTATCGACTTGAAATATGGAATAGTTTTTAAAAATGCTTTCCAATTGTTATTGCAAATGACAAATTTTAAAAAATATTCTTATTTTCATTGCAAAAACAAAACTTTTATGTCGCATAGTTTTCGACTTATGATGAAAATTTTCTAAAAAAAAATACCATCCCTTATATCGAAAGTTTGCAAAGGGAAAAATTTAAAATATTACAGGAAAACTAAAACAGTGTCTCTAACTAGCATAGTTTTTTGGAAATCGGCAAAAATATTTTACAAACAAACTGAGTTATGAGGTCCCAAAAATGAACTTTATTGCGTGCTAATAATACCTATAAATATTCATAGAGTAAAATTAAAGAATTACTAAAACTATTAAAAAAAGTTTATAGTAAAACTATTGTGTTAATCCTAGGTCTTATTCTTTTTGAGGCGTTCGATGAATTTAACTAAATAACTTTTTATACGTTTCCTTCCAAAGTACGGAACCCTCGGTGGACGAGTGGGTTTTTTCTATTCAAAAATAAGTCTAATAATATTTCCGTATACAGTGCTTTAAACGGAATCATTTTTGATGCAAACTTCTTCATGGTTTTGATTAAATAAATCTATCAAATTTTTTTCAAAACAACTTTCTCTTTAACCCATGTTTAAATATGAGAAAGCCGAACAGATTTCTATTTAAAAATATTTCATTTTAATTATTATGTCAGTATAAAGTTTTCTTTATTTTCAGTATAGTCTTAGTGTGATGAACATTCAACTAAAATTAAAACAAATCTGGCGGCACTTATCCATACAGACTTAGTGCAGTTTTAAAGATAATTACATACTACTTTCTAGTAAAATAGAATGTGAAGATAATTAAAGCGAATAATTACACACTATGCAAGTTTGCAGAGAATATTTCGCTCTAATTAACTGCTGATTTCGGGAACCAACTTTGTATCACTTCTGCAAAATTTTGCACCTTAAATTGGGATGGCATCACTCCGTGGAGCGTATTCGGTGACACCCACCCGGCAGGGATGCGAAAACTACGAGTACATTAGCACGACATTGTTATGCAGAGGACGTTTGTTTCAACTTAACTTGCACTTCTTGAAAATTGAGTTCGAGCTTAACAGGCGTTGAATGTGCTCCGGAATAGCATTCAAAACCTCACGCGTGTCATGTCATTATGTTGCTCCCTTTTGTGCCAGCCGCTGCCAATAACAAGGTTACTTTTGCTCAATTTGCCGAAAACGTAAACTTGTCTATTTCACGATCGTATTAATTTTCACTCGACTGGATTGAGGCTCCCTGGAAGAGTGGGGCCCGTGATTCGAGCGGGTCGGATACGCCCGTGCTCAAATGCAGTCCCGCATCTGAAGTGGAATATAATTTCATCGACGACGTCCTTTGTCGACTGAATGTTTGTTTACTATCGGCAAATACGATGAAGACAGATGGCAGCACCACTGCAACGTATATTTCTGCGGTGACATTGATATCAAATGCGATTAGGGTACAAACTGTGATCGCTGGGGCTAGCAACACTCGTTGAACGATAAATTCGCAGCTCTCGAATAATCGCTCACGTGGACACTTTTTCTATTTGTTAGACATGAAGGATAGAAACGGGAACGTTTCGTTCGAAAAGTTAATGAATGCTGCTGCAGCTTGTCCGTTTCCCGGCATCATCCCCAGGGACCATACACGTCTATAAATTAAATTTCTTTTTTTCCCGGGACTTAACAAGCCAAGTGCCGTGTGTTGGTTAAAGGTGGGAGCACCGTTCGTTAGAAATCAGGTTGCCGTGAAAGGCCCTTCGACGAGTATATTTTTCCAATTATTCCTCCATTTCCCGCTCTATTTTACTTCCCGCATGCGGATCGAGAACCGAGCGCCACAAGATAAATTCAAATGGCGAAAAATTCAAACTTAGCTTTTTCATTAACCCAGAGATGAATCAAAACTTTGAAATATGCTACAATTCGGTCTCAATTTCGAGATGGAACTTTTTACGCTCCAGCAGTAACCGCGGCGGTGGCGTTCCATCCTTGGAAGTGAGTATTTTAATCACACCGCTCTAAGGCACAGGGAACTGCGGAATCATCCCGATATTCGCCCAGAAGTCGTAAAAAATATCGCTTTTATATGAGAATTTTCCGGGAACATAAATTCCGTCTGTCTCTCCACCTAAGGAAATATTGTCAGGAAAAGTTTAAGGGTAAGTGTAATGTGTAACCGCAAAAATCTGATCCTACAGCGTGATTCCCGGCAACACACCCCCGCACTGCTCTCGTCACAAACCGGGAATCGTTTATTGCTTCTGCAGGGGAAGATGTGAAAACTTTTCTCCTTACTCGCAACTTTATGAAGGAATTAGACCTGTTACAGTTTGTTAAAAGTGTACTTGCGGCGGATTTCGCGGGGTGCCGGGGCAAAAGACTGCTGGAACTCCTTATTATTGCAGTCGTTATTTCGCAACGCGTATCATAATAATGGCTCAATTGTTAACAGCTGTAAAATTTTCACTATTAGTGTTTATTTCTGATTTTAAGCCATTTTCAGGAAATAAGAGCGTGCGAAAGGTTATTCTAGCCAGCTATTAAAGGAATATTTTAATCTAAGGGACGTCGGATTGATTAAACGCATATTTTCTTATTAGTTCTCTGTTTATACTGAATGCGCTATGAAAAACGAACTGTTTCAAAAGTTATTTCAATTTCCTCTTGGTTAATGAATCTGTCACTATAGCATTTACACTTTAAATACAACCATTTCAACGATATGCACAACCAAATGAAATTCAACGGCAACCAAACCAATTTCAACTACAGCCAAATCAAAATCAGGGCTAACCAAATCAAAATGAAGTCCAACTTTTAAAATAACTAAAAATTTGTTCAAATCCAAATGGAACCATATAAACTTCAGTAACAACTATTTCATCGTGAAAAATAACTATATCCATCTCAAATACAACTAATTCAAAATCAATAACAACCTAAAAATCTACAATAAATAGGTAGGTATATCAAGCGTAGAATCTAAATGAGAACAGTGTCAACTAAAACAATAATATCATTTTAAAATGCAATACCAACGTTTCATTGCTAAGAATATCTAAACTATGTATTTATTAACAAATTAATTTTCTCAGTTAACAGTCGTTATTGAAATTGAAAATGATATTATTGTTATTATTATGAACTGATTCTGGTTTTATTTAGATTCAGCGCTTGATATATCCATTTCGATTACGAATTAAGTACCTATATGGTTGTTATTGATTTCGAATTAGCTGTATTTGGGATCGATATAGTTGTTTATCACGTTGAAATAGTTGTTATTGAAGTTTATATGGTTCCAATTGAATTTGAACAAATTGTTTGTTATTTTGATTTTGATTTAGATAGGCATTGAAATATCCATTATATTTTGAAACAAAAACCAGTTATTGGAGCTTTTCAAAATTATGGATGAAAACGTTGAATTATCCAGCTTTCTATAATAAAAAGTATTTTAAAAAAAAGTTTTTCTTTACAAATAAGTATTTAATGGCCTTCAAAATATGAGGATCCAAAAAATGTATAAAATAGTGTTCACTACGTTCCTACTTACAATACAACCATCCTTAGATTTTAATAAAGATTTGAAGTCGGCGGAAAAATTCAACTGATTATCGATAATTATCTGAATTGAATTTATGTTAGTCAAGTTACGGGCTGACTTTAAACATTTAACAAAATTTTAGGATTGTTTCGTAAATAGCAACAGAAAAGTCCAAAGTGAACATTATTTTACACTTTATAGGGGTTCTGTTATTTTGAAGACGTTATTTGTATTTATTTTATGTTATTTTTTTTAAGATATACATTTATTTCTCACTTTTTTGCATAGTAGGGGAAACTAGGGAGACTTGACCCAATTTTCAGTTTTTGATTTTTCGTAATTTTTCTATATATACTATACATTTGTAAAAAGCATGAAAAAATTGTCTGTTCTTTTGTACACATAATGGTAAAAAATAAAAGGAAAATTCTGACTAGAAGTTGTGTAAAAAAGAATACTTTGCCAGGTCTGCAAATGGGTTAAGTGTCCTTAAGTCTAGGGAGACTTGACCCAACTTTTAAAGTAAGGAGATGCTTCGACATTTGACTGAAATACACATGGTTTGAAAGTAATCTAGTTTTAATTAGTATAGTATTTGTTAATGAACATAAAACTTTTTCATGTATTAGACGAAGTGTTTTAGGTTTAGTTTAGGTTTTCTTAACTTATTTGGTTAAACTGTTTCACTATTTTCTAAAATACTGAACCAAAAGAGATTGTCACATAACTCTACTCCACCTCAGCAGAAAAGCAATAGTCAAATTCAAAACTTGTGATCTGTCATTTTGTACTGTTATAACAGGGGGGCTGAGACGAGTTTCAATTTGTTCAAGGTCCACTTCCGACACATCACTGACTTCAGGCCATTTAAATCATTTACCTTAATACAATTTTATTCATGAGATTAGAGGGGCACTTGGCCTTAGTTAAGAATGATAACTGAGGAAGAAACTTACCCTAAAAATTAAGTAGACCCTAGTCAAAACATTTAGCATTTATAAAATAATGCACTATTTTAGATTAATATTGAGCTTAGTGAAGAAGGAAGAGGAAGCTCTCTATAAATATATTGCAGTATTTTGTGACTTATTTTGTATAAGCTTTTCTAACATTAAATGTTTTAGTTATTTAGTAAATAAAACAACAAAGAAAAATAATACCATGTTGATAAAGACTGCTAAGGAGACTTGACCTGTCAGGTCCCTACTTAGCATTGCTATCTTTAACCTCAACTTCTGGTTACTTACATCAAAGGTATATCAAACTACTATATACCAATATTTAGCTTAAGGAAAGACAAAAAATAAGTATTATACACAGAAATTCACTTATCTCGAACTCGAGGTTCAATTCCAAGAAGTTCACAAACCACCAGAATTTACTTTTGATCTGCATAATCAATCAACATCAAACTGCTTCAAAGCTACTGATGTTTCTTTAATGGTTATTCTTTCTAAAACACTGCAGGGTGGTTGGCCAATCAGTGATGCCAGCCAAATTTCCCCAAAATTTCCCTTTCATGAAAAAATCCTCTTGGGTCAAGTCTCCCTATGGGTTAAGTCTCCCTAGTTTCCCCTATACTAACTTTGAAATTAGTCCTAATCTAAAAAAGCGTGGCTTTGATCCAATATATCAATTTTTTAAAATTTATAACGTCAAATATTAAATCAACGATCCGAAAACGCTCTCTTACCTTTAAATCATTAAACTATATACGAGTTTTTGGTACACTTTTTAGTATCAAAGAGTTGCAACTATACGCAGTTTTCGAATTCGCATGCACTTACACTTTTCACTAACTTTTCAGACTGCACTTGCTCTTGAAATTTTTCATCGCGCTTATAGGGTATTCGAATTGAACTCTACTCTACATTTGTTTCGATCACAATATCTGCAAAATCTATATTTAGTGTACTTTAGAGAACACTTCAAGTTTGATAGACAAGAAAATGCTAGTGAAAAACATTCTACGTATATTTTCAATTGCTCTAAGCACTATTCGGAATTTTTCGGAGAACATTTAGTGGGTAAAATAGATTTAAGTGTAAATACATGTGGATTCAAAAATCGGCTTAGAAACGTCGTTTTGAAAGTTCAAAATTCGACGCTGAATTTAAAATTAACATCATTAAAACTTTGACGTTCACGGGCTTAAAAAATCCTAGCAAAACTTTTTAATTTCGTGAAAAAATCACCAAATTGCATTGACTTTTTAAAAATTAAATCCAATAATTTTTTGGGTCAAGACTTGACGACTTAAAGTAGGTAAAAGTCATTACAATTTCATAGCCCCTTTACAAATTTTAAAAACTTTGCTATAGGTAGCAGTTTAAAATATTCAATTTTATCCCAAATTCGAGATGTATGTACATCAGATCATCAAAAAAAAATTCAGGAATTGTAGCTTTAACTGAAGATTTTCAATAAAAACAAAATAGTCGAAATCGTTTCATGCATTTCAAAGTTATGCGCGGAAAGACATAAATCGGAATCCATACATGTCGAATTGATAACATATCTCTTTTCGATACCTATAAAGTCCAAGAAAAATATAATAAAAAAAAGATATACCGCTGACTTCCCACCCTGCCACATTGTTTCTTTTGTTCGGAAATCGAACCATGTTTTTTATAAAATAAAAAGAAAAATTTTTGACGAGGAATTTTAATGTATTCATCACTTGTTCATAGGAGGAATAACATATAAGTAATTCAAATTATAATATTACAAATAAAATTAATTAAAACAAAAAAAAATAATAACTTCCGTTTTAACTGCGCTTCAATTTCCTATAATGTTAAGTTTTTTTTTTTTGTATCAAAAATGATTCAAAACAAAATTTATCGAAAAGATCTATCATTCTTCCAGGGATCGAACGAAGTTATGAATCTTTTTGAACAAAGCTGTATTTACTTGTTATTCTCGACCGATAATAATTTCGAGATTAGAGAAAAAAGTTAAACGACTTGGTTTTTGTTTCTGTTTTAAAATCTTAATATTATTTTTGAGCGAAAGATAACAAGTTTTGAAGCTTGAAATTGTTTTGCAGGCAAATTTATCAAGCTATATACTTAAAATAAAACCTATTTACGAAAAAAAGTGATAATTTTTATATTATAACAAATATATGACAAGAAAATGGACACATTCACAAAAATTTAAAAACATTTCCTTTTTAATTGTTAACGGCTGAGAAAAATTTAATTTGAATCGTTGTAACTTTATAACTCGAGCTTGAAAAATTAAAAATCCAGTTTGACTTTTTACTTTTCCTAGAAAAAAATAACGAGCTTCAGAACTTGTTATTTTTGAATCGGAAATATAAAAAGCCAAAAATATACATACATATTAAATTAAGCTTCTGGGCTTCTTTTCTTTGCTTCAATTTAAAATCGGTTAAAAATAATAGCTGATATACGGGTTTTTTTTTTTTTTAAAGCTAAATTTTGAAAAGCTTAACAGAACCGAAAAAGGGCATCATAAGCAATACTTTGGTGTATTTTATTTTATGCTACTATGACAACCTTCTTCAGCTTCTTGACTTTAAAAATTGAAAAAACAAAAAAACGCTGTTGTCTAGTGAATTATTCTATGTACATATATGTACTATACATATGCATTAAAGGAGCTAATTTTGTGTACATACATATGTACAATAACGTTCTCGAAAACTGCTTTAACTATTTCGAGGCCTTCATTGTCGAATTGTGTGCGAGGCGGTTGTTTTAGGCCAGCTAAACTTAATTTTTATGCTCATATGTTTCTAGATTTTCCAGTTACTTATTTTATTATTTTCTGTTCCTTTCTACTTTCATTATTTTTAAAGCTTTTCTTTTACTTTGTGCTGGTATGAGAATTACTGAAAATGTATTTGTAAACCAACATATACGTCCGCGATAGTTCTGAGATCAATTATATAAATTTCTTGGATAAAATGCCAGCATCATGGCACTGCTAAAAACAAGAAATTGCACCAAGAGCTTAATTGAATCGGAAGATGTGGCTCTCACATCTAATTGGAGACGATGAATAAAATCGCGCGGGGGAGCAACAATTTCGATTAATTGCTTCGCTTAAAGATGCGCTTAGCAGCGAAAAGCATTAAAATTGCACGAAGTGAAAGTTTTAAGCGATTTTTATTGCAACGAGTGCTCTTCACCAGGAAATTGCTGTTTTTCACCCCTACTGCCCAGGAGGCGGATGAGGGTAGAAAAGTTTTCCGGAGCTCCCAGACCATAAGGGACTATTGCCGCAATTTGCTGGATGTAATGCGATAAAAGTTTTATTTTATACGGCGAAGTGCGTCGCTTATTCGGAAACGGCCACCGGCCTAATGTAATTGTTTCCGGGGATAAAAAAAAGGGGAAATATAAACAGGAAGGGTACTTACGGTAGAGCTTTATGGCACCGTCGGTATCACCTAGGGAATTCTTAGCCACACACTTGTAGGACCCGAAGTCTCCGATGTCCACGTATTTGACTGTCAGCTTCATTACGACTTTGTAGCCGGTTTCATATGTCTCAGGTACGAAGCGGTCGTCTGTAATTAAAGCAAATATCCCGGTGGTTAGTAAAATATTCAAACAAATCGGGGCCCCCAATTACTTGGAACAATGATTGTGTCGTTCTTCATCCAGTAGTTAATCGACTTTGGGAAAGCCTCCGACTGACATTCCAGCGTAATTGTCTGGCCTGTGGCAGCTCCCACTAATTGATTTTGGATCCAGATCATGGGCGGAACTGTGGACAGGGGGATTGGGGGTTGCATTAAAAAGGTACTCCCGACGTCTTGAGACAGGACTAATTAACTTACAGTGAACAATTAGCATTACCCGTTTGCTTACAGTGGGCGGGATGCCGTTTGTCGCGATGCACAGGTAAGGGCCCATGTTCAGTCGATTCACACGGGCGATGGTAAGAATTGATCCATTGTAGCTGATGACTGCGCCAGGACGTCATGCCGCAAGAAAGCAAAATTCAGCAAGTTGAGTTATCTTTTAAAGTAGTTTTCATTTTTTTAAATAATTGATTTATAAGGAAACCGTCCGAGCATACAACCATATTTTAACTCTTAAAAATCTCATTCGAATATCTCAATTGTTAGAATGATAAACCTAAAGGTCTGGTCAGAATTTTCAAATTTTTTTTTGACATTTCCTCAAAGTACAATATTTCAAAAATATTCTGTGAAAAAAGTTTTAAAAATATCCTATATTACCGTAACTACATGTTCATTTTGAAAACTAATCGAAGAATTTAAATAAAATTTATAGAATATTCTAGGCATTAAAAACTAGTGCTTAATAAAAGTTTTTTTTTTTTACCAAAATGATTTTTTTTTATAAACAATAAACAAACGCTTTTGTACCTTAAAATTCAAAATTACATTTTCAAACGCCGACATTTTGTTCAATTTGGAAAACATAAAAAGCTTCGATTAAGCACTAGATATGTAGTTTTAAACTATTGTTTTTTTTCCTTTGTTTAACTTGGTACAGAATAAATATATTTGTTTACTAGTGTAAGCACTTGGTTTAATATTAACAAGATCTACCATTATACAACCAAGAAAAATTCCTGTTCTTTTACGCCTGTGACTAGCTATTTGCGCTTTTATACTATTGCCAGAACGAAGTCGCGCACATTCGCTATTTACATATGTATCAATAAAATGTAGTAATAAAATAAATACAACGCGAACGAAGTCGCAGCCATTCGCTAGTAATAAAATATAATAATAAAATTTATTACAAAACTAATTACATTGGCTTACCTATGCATTAATTTTGCGCCAAAGAATGTAATATATCATTCTTATATTAATTTTTTTGTAAGATTTTTTTTCTATTTTACGACTAAGGTAAGAAATTAGTAGATATCGCTGAGCCTAGTTTTTTAGCGTTAAATAATATTATTTAATTGCATACATTAGATAAAATGCTAAATATCCGATAATAATCATTTTTTTCTGTACAATTTTGTAAAAACCAATAGGTAAAACAACGAAATTCGTAAATATCGCTAGTTTAAACTAAAGTCTTTCATTTGAGCCACGTTTCGAGATTTTTTCACGTTCCATTAATTTTATTTTCAATTTTCAAAAATGCTCAAAATTTGAATTTGTTTTAGTTTTCATCCTACACTAAAATATGTGCTTGAATATATATTCTTTTAAGTATTTTTCAAATTTCAAAAAGGACTCAAATCAGAAAAGTTGTAAAATTTTAACTAATATTTTATAGTAAATTTACGTACCTACTATTTATAAAATTTAAAAATTAACTAAAAATTTTTTTTTTTATGGGTAGAATTAATTTTAATCCTGCTTTATTTTTCGCGCTAGGGAATTAAGTCCATATGGCGCTATTTTATTTCTAACCAAGGTTTTCATGTGGGATTCGAAACCCACAACTCCGGAATGGCAAACTCTCACCCGAAGCGCTCAGCCAACTATGCCACCCGAGCCCTCTTGAATCTTTAATGAATAAGCCACACATATGGCAAGAATAAAAATAATTTGTTACTTTTAATGATAACCAGCAGTTCTTGTGACTTACACTTAAATAACTAGAGGTAGCATTAAGGTCGTTAGCAATATATGCTATTTTTTATTTTACTTTTGACTATAGTAAAACAAACTATTTTGAAGTATTTCAACAAAACTTTCCTAAAATAATTATTTTTGAAACTACTTCAGTTTTGTTTTGACGAAAATAGTTCTAGAAACCACTCACTTTTGTCTCAGTGTAATTTTTCTTAAAAACGTGACGTGATGGACTACTTTTCTTTATGGACTTGTAAATAATAGGCAAACTCCTATTGAAAACACTTATCGACTAAGTAACACCATAAAAAAAAAACATTACAATCCCTTTAATGGAATATGACCGGAACTACATTCAGTGCAGTAGCGTCGACTTTGAAGCATTTTGTTTCCCGTAAAGTTGACTTCGTTGCATATTCATAACAAATTCATTGCAGCAAGTTAGACTTTGTAGAAAACTTGACATTTCGTATTTTGCACAATCACATTTATCGTTACGAGAACAACCGAGTGATTTGGAAATGTCTTCCCACGTTTTCTCCTTTAATAATTTAGTTTTAAAACGGTAGTGCGCTTTATTGTATAAATATGGATGCTGCATGATGTAAATTATTAATTTTTTCTCATCCAACGACATCGTTCATAACATTTCAAATGATGTTTTTGAAAAAAATATTGTTTTCTAGTTTAATTTCAAATTGGTAGCTCTGCAATATTTGCAGTAACTTTAAAAATTCTAAAAGCAAAAGTTGAGGTTAAAGTCGATGCAAACACTGCTGCATTCGTTTTGTGAGCTAAAACGTAACTCCATAAGGAAGTATGAGAATTCGGTGATAGCAAAGACAAAGTCAATGCTACTGCATTGAATGTGCTTCTGGACTATTTCAGAGATTCTTACTTGGTTGCAGTGCGCTGAAGTTGTCTAAAATGTCTTGCATGTATAGTGAATTCAATTCCTATAACCCCACATCAATTTTTTTGTGGAAAGGACTTTATCAAAAGAACTAAATAAAACAATATACTTTATTAGATACATATACTTAGAATTTAAAAACGATATCTTCATAATGCAATTATACATAACGACGGATGATGTTTTGATATGCTTTTGGAAAAATTATATGAATGTTTATGCAACATTTCAACAAGATAATGCACCAATTCATTTCTCAACCGAATCACGTAATTGGTTTTCGTTGATGAATATTCCCTTACTTGATTGGCCAGATCTGAACCCAATAGAAAACCGTTGGGGTATACTGGCCAGTAGGGTTTACGGGAATGGACGGCATTTTGATACAGTTTCTGAACTGAAAGCTGAAATGAAGAAGTGCTGGAATGAAATTTCAATAGATATGCTTAAAAACTTAATTAATTCTATGCCCACTCGTATATATGAAGTTATTCGTAACAATGGAACCAAAACAAAGTATTAAGCAAAATTTTAAAATATTTTATTCAAATTTAGTTAGTGATTTCATAACAAATTTCGAAGGGTTATGGACATTTCATCTCTTTTTTGTTATTTATGTATATACTAATTGCATTATGAAGGCACCGCTTTTTAAATTCTAATTATATGTATTATAACATTGTATCCATAAAATATAAAATATAAAATATATTGTTTTATTTAGTTTTTCTGATAAAGCCCTTTTCACAAGAAAATAGATGTGGGGTTATAGGAATTGCGTTCACTGTATGCAGCTATTTTTTTTAATTTAAATTCCTCTTAAATTTGTATAGAATTATTATCTTTAGTGCTTTTTCCAATGAATTATTATGATAATTAAGTGCAGTGATGCGATTAGGAAATGCAAAAGCTCACATGATACCTTCTTGTCCTCCGGGCAGTGGGATGGGCTCGCCTCCTTCTCGACGCCAAGTGATGGTGGGCGTCGGGGACCCCGTCGCTGCACACTTCAGCGTCACGTTGCTCCCCTCCCGCACCACCATGTCGGTGCTGGTGGGGTAATCCAGGATGTCGGGCGGCACTGTGGGCAGCAGAAGTCTTCTATTAATTAAAATGCACATAAATCACGTCAGAGGAGCTTTCATTTTTCTGCGAAAGCCGGGGCGCTCGTTCAAATGACAATTTAAATGGGACCTAAAAGCTTTTAGTGGTCGTCCAAATGAAGGATAATGGAGAAGAGCTTTTTAAACAAAATTTAGCTAAATTGTCTCAGGCTAAGCGGAGCTGGTTTTTCGGCTTTGAGGCGCACTGATTGGAACCAGACGCCAAATCTGCTCCTCAGCTAGTCGCCATGCCTTTGAGCTCGTGGCAAAGGAATCCACCGGAGGATCATTAATTACCGCCAGCTACTTACGCTTATGATTAATTAATTAAAACATAAATAATCGTAAGGTGCCTCGTTGCTGCCGCCGACGAGTGCTACGCCCCGAATTAACGCTAGAACTGCTAAACGAATTAATCTAGAAGGAGGCAGGATTATGGTAACTGCGACAAACAATCGTCTAAAAAGATTTGTCTGTTTCACAATTAAATTAGCAACTGCTTTGGAAGTTCATTCATTCAAACAGGTCAAAATAATTTGTAATAAAACAGAACGCTACGTTTTTTGGAGGAACTTGAAAATCTGAGAAAATTACTTACATAGAGCCCACTAAATCAGATTTGAATTTCTGCTTTTAATTCTAAGAACTGGTTATCTTTCTTTTCAAAATGTTTGCTTTTATATAACCTAAGAAAAACCCATGAAAATGCAGAGGTTGTTCTGGCGGTTTTTTGTATACTTTATATAGCCACTTTAAGGTTAATTTTTGCGTTTAAACATTCTGAAAATGTTTCTCAATAATAAATGGGCAGGATGATTATCTCTCATAACAACAGATTTTTATG
This sequence comes from Eutolmus rufibarbis, assembly GCA_963920795.1. Lineage (NCBI taxonomy): Eukaryota > Metazoa > Arthropoda > Insecta > Diptera > Asilidae > Eutolmus > Eutolmus rufibarbis. The sequence goes on from OY987207.1 coordinate 32,204,757, forward strand.
CTGGAGTTATTCTAAAACGAGCTCATAGCAAAAGAGCTCTGTAAAAATGTTGTGATCCTAGATTAGTTTGTTTTAAGATAGATTTAAACATCATAAACCTTCACTTTTCATAAATTTATTTAAACAAACTGAATTGGCGGATTTCTTCAACAGCAGGAATAGCCTGATCTTATCAGTTGTAAATTGCAAACCAATTAAATTTCATAAATTTATAGAAAATATTAAAAAGAGTTCGTGATTAAAGTTACTTCTTTATGAAAATTAGATATTTAACGCATTCTTATTCCATGTTAACACAAAGTGGGAATTTTTAATTTTTATGAATTCGTTGAAATATTAATAATTTTTAAGTAGTAATCTATACGTAAGCAAATAATTAAGTGGTCTTTCTCAACAAAAATTTTGAAAAGATGGGTTTTTGTTTTATATTTACTAAATGATATTTTTACAACTGGTGGATTACCAATCAACAGTTTGAAACTTTAACGCATATCTTTGTTATGTCACTGACTTTCGACTAATCTAAGAAAATCTGTAAAAAGTAAATTTTTTTATATTCTTAGTATACTGAAAAATCATTGGTAAAACAGCTTGGTTTTTTTTTTTTTAAATCACATTTGTCCAAACAAAAACAAATATCTTTATAACAAAATTCGCATTTTTAACACCTTAAATAAACAATTTCGGGGATTACTATATAGTTTTAATACAAAATAATAAACTTATGCGTATACGTTTTCTGAGAAGTTTTGATAATCATTAACTATTTGGTGTTGAACGTAAATGACCCAGATTTGCACACTAAGGACCGTATTCACCACCTGAGATTTTATTTTATCTAGAAAAAAATTATTCTGATGATATTATCCCACACCTCAAGATTAACTTGAGAATTAAGAAACTAATCAAAATCGATTAAGAAATATACGGTCTACATGGAAATAAATTAAAATACCATATATAGCGAGGTGAGAGTCTCCCTCGCCCTCCCCGCAATTTATTGATATGACCTAGATATCGAGCATATATACGTACAGTTGGATCAAAATCCATTAAGAAATGGAAAAACTTAAGGAAACATAACAAAAGTGACTTTTTATCTAAAATTTTGGTGGAATTTAAGTAGTAATATTAAGAAAAATGCGATGCTAGTGAAATTAGTTGGCTCATATTTAAAGTTTTGCGTTGTCTTGTAATGCAACTGTCAGAAATGCATTAAGGCGATTTTAGTGGAGTTAAAATTTATTAAGATTTGACAGAAACTTAATTAACCTTAACGAAATTAGACGAAAAATCGTAGTGAGCCTTAAGTCCATTATAGTTAGGGTTATTGGCGGAATAAACGTATAGGTGAAGATTGACCAAAATCGATTAAAAAATACGGCCTCTATCGTGTACACAAGATTCGTTATATCCCACATATATGTATACATATATGTATATACATAATGTAATAATGTGTGCGTATGTATATATATATATATCTATGTACAAGTAAATTTTATTGCTGAAGTCTACGACCTCTAAAACGAGTTTTAGCATTTTTCGAAGTCTTTTCATTAGGCAATAGGTAGTATTTCATATGAAATTTACCTAAAAAGTTAATCTCTCCATAACTTTGTCTACCATATTTTTTTTTATTTCCACAAAGTTCACATTTCTATGGAATTGATATTAAAAGGTGCAGTGTACACATGCATGAAGTACCCAACAAAAGAGTTGAAAATATTTCCGGTTTTTATTTATCTTTTCCCAGACACATTAACGTTCCTAAAACGCTCTTTAAATTTACATTGCTCTACGTGTATTATGTTTTTCACATAACAACAATTCACTTAGTTTTTCAATTTTAATCACTTTAGTTTGGAGCAATGTTTCGTTTAATGATACATAAACTTTCACACATATACCCGGATATTTAAGGTAAAAACTGGATGGTGCAATTTGTAAGGATGAAACGACAAAAAAGTTAATTCATGCTTTTGAAGCACTTTTTTCTAAAACCTCCAGATCCTCAGGGATTCTGAAAAAATTATCTTCTCGGCAAAAGTTGAGCGGCTGCATTTCCCAAAGGGGCAGCCACTCTCGGGACAGAAGTGGCAAAATATGTAAGACGGAAATGCATAATTGAACTTTATTTGTTGCACTCAGCGGAATAATCCTGAGTTACTGGGAAGTTCTGTGCAGGCTCTTCTGGCCATTTTCGTGCTTTAAATTCACCACGCTGATGCAAAAAGCCCGAAGAAAATTACTCTGTACTCGTGGTGGTGGTGCCGGAAAGTAATACCAAAACACACATATCCGCTCCCGCAACCGGAGCAGCAATAGCGAAATACATTTCGGCAGCAGGGAGCTGCAAGGAAGCTGGAGTCCCACCACCCAAGGGATTTCTAACTGAAAATTAAGAGCTTCTACGATATCCTCAAGTTTTAAGGAGCAAACCATTCACACGATTCATGCACCAGGGAATTTGCAGATGAACCTTCCTAGTTTCCATATTTTATGACTGAGATGTCACAGGACAGCGGTTCGCCTCAGGCATTGATAAAAATAAATTCCAAGGGAACTACTTATAGTTTCCAGGCAGCGTGGGAGATATTGAGGTTTCGTTTCACTGTACAAGGAATTTTGATGCAGTTTTTTCCCAAATAAAGTATCTTTTTTAAGATAACACAAATGACGCTGCGATGCGCCCGTTGTCTAGTGAAAACCGTCTTAAAGTTGAGCATTGGGGAACTTTATTCATCTCTGATGCGACATTGCCTCGGCGACGACGGTGCGGGTGCACAGAAAATTCTTCGGGCAAAAATATAATTTATATGATCCTAGGTCAGCGCATATTGTTGCGAGGGCGATACGAAGGGAATTTGTATATGGAAACGGCTAGATTCTTTAGTATGTTTAAATTCTTAATAAATTTATAACATACATAAATTAACCTTCTGAAGTCACAAATGGTTCTTTTGGTTAAACTTTTGCGAAAGTAGGCGTGGAATTTTGTACATACATATGTGAACTTTGGTACACGTATTATTATATGTGACCTTCGACGGTTAAAAATAATTCAAGCTAAAAAAGTGAACTACTTATCAAAATTCTGCAAACAGTGAGATTATTCAGCGTTGAAAACAGTAAAATTGGTATAGTTTTAAAAATTAAAAATTAAATTTAAAAGGTAGATATCCAATATTAAAAATACATCATGAGTAAATAATATAATTTTACTCATTTCGACATATACGACGTCGCACATTTTTTCAAAAAAGTCTACTTAGCCAAAAATCATTCTACCGAAATTTATTGCTAATGTACTGATCTTTGGTTTTAGTTACAAAAGCTAATTTTAATAGGTGTTTATCCTAAATAGAATGCAATTCATCAATTTTTAAGAATTTTTTTTGACATTAATTGACTCAATTTTCCTAAAAATATGTTATATGTATGTTGTATTAATACCTATATTTAAATGTAAAACTATAATTTTTTTTTTTTTTTTATCACCCAAAATGACGGACCTATTGTGGTAACATCCGGAGGAGTTAAACCCAAACTGCGTACACGCGTACACGATAACTCAAAAAATTATAGATCGATTCCGCTGAAATTTATAAACAATCGAAACAGTATTATACCTCTTAGGTGAACTATGAAAATTAAAAAACTGTTTCAAGGTAAATTTATTTTTCTATTAATCAAATGTTAAAAATTTAGTGAGAAATTCAATTTTTTGTTTTTTGAGTGACCGCCATTTCCATAATTTTTTTTCACTTTTTCATGGTTTACCTATGAATTGTAATAAATTTTAACATGAAAAACAATTTTTTGTTTGTTGAGTACAACAGACGCAAGACTCTAGGCCACTTTGAGCCTCGCGCTCAACCCTTTCCGGAAATAATCACCATTTCATTTTGAATTATTTACAAAAATTAAACAATTACGCAGTATAAAAATTTTCAAAAAAATTGAGTAATTAATTCTGTGCAAAAAAAAACAAAATGCTATAAATTGACAATAATTTCTCATTCTATAGTATTTAAGGTAATCCCCTTAAGTAAATCAGAAGCTTAATAATACCTCGCTTCAAAAGCTTTAATTTGAAATACGTCCAATGTCCACCTTACAAAGAAAAAACAACTTTAACTGAACACTTTAATTAAAAATGTTGTAATTGTTATTGTCGAGGTTTTACTCAAGTGAATGTAATCAAATATTATAATATTTATTTATAAATACTAGTCACGAAATTCTTAGTAAAACAAGTCATTTATTTGTGTGTAGTGCATACAGGTATAAATGATATGTTATAATGTGATATCATATCAGGGGCGTACGCAGGGGGGAGTTTTCGGGGTTCAAAACCCCCCCGAAATCGGATGAAAAATTTCCAAAAATTAAAACTTTTCCTATTAATATTTTTCCCATGTTTTTATTCCAATTATTTAATGGGCGAGGAGAGGTTGAATGGTTTGGCTTTGTTAAATGTTCATCGAGACATAGAAGTGCAATGCGAAACAATTAGATATCGATATGATGGCCAAAGAATCGAGAAGGATGGACCTGCTTTTATAAATCAGTATATTATTCTCTGTGAATGAAAAATTTATATAATGGATAATTATTAATACATCAGTATTGCTTAACTTATAAATTATTCAAATAAATCAATATTTTATGTGCAAATATCATTGACACGTGTTTCATACAAATATTTTTCTATAACCCCCCCCCCCGAAACTTATTTCGGCGTACGCCCATGTATCATATTACTTAAAGATCACGAAAATTAAAGATTGAACTGCTAGAAGTGCCGAAAAATGTGGAAATACGAATTCCATACTATAACCAAACGGAGTGGAATTATGTGTAGTTGCCTTGACAAAAGGAGGCTTTTGACATAGAATTAGGGAATTAGATTGCGTAAAAATACCTTAATCAAATATTCACTACCACCTGGATGCCTAAATTATCCCAGGAGGCATTCACTAGAGATATTTTTCGTCTCGAATTGAACGGATGACGGACTCGTGGTAAGTCCAGAAGATATAGAAGAAGTAATAGAAATAAAGGGGATAACACAGGGCCCACAACGATCCCAAATGAAGTCCAGTTAATTTTCTTTTCCATTATCCTTGTCGAAAACTACGTCAATTTTGCGGCCATAAAAGACTTACCGACAACATCCAGATAGCCAACTTGGCTCTTCATTGGATCCGTGTTTATCTGACACATGTACCATCCCTTGTCAGATTCCTTCACATCTCGTATTTTTAATATCCAGGCACGTTTCTCAGCGTGAGTAATACTCATTCGATGATTTTTTGTGATTACGTGATTTTGGATCGTTAGGATCGTTTGGGTATCCACACGAAGCCACGCGATCTGAAAATAAAACATCAAAGTGTCGAGTAATCAGCCAAGAAAGGATTAAGGCGATTCTGGCTGTCGTGAGGCATTTGCCTTATTCCACCTCTTGCTTATTTTCTCCGCTCGTTACACTTTCGACCCTCCCCTTTCTGCACCTTGTGAGATTACCGTGTCACGAGGGTGAGTGCGAATTATCGTTTTGGAATTATTGTAATAATTTACGTCGCATAAACTGCGACTAGTCATGAAAGAACTTTGGCCAAAGGTTATTTAATTGTGGTTTCTTACCTTGTACGTCTGTAAGTTATCCACCACACACTGTAAGATAGCCTCACGCCCAACCGGCACTGTGACATTTTGAAGTGGTTCACCAAATTTTGGAAGGTCTGAAAAATACAGATATTAAAGGTAATTTTATTTCAATAAATTTAATGGCTATTCTGGATTTTTAAGTAAGGACCCATTTTTTTTAACGTCAGGTAGGTACATACATATGTACATTTTATTCCTTAACACTATTTTCGTATCCAGATCAGGTGAAATTTCGTTTGAATTGAACATTTTACCAATTTGCTGAGAAAATTACAAATTTTGACAATTTAAATTTTAAAATTCGCTCTGCTGAACAAATAGTTAATACGATATACGGGGTCCCCCAAAAACCAATGTCTAAACGAAAATGGACGATGGGCTAATTTATGACTGTTCCAATAACCCAAACTTACCCGAAGTAAAAATCTTCTAGTTTTCGAGATAATGGATTTTTCTACTCCAGATTTCATAGAATTTATGATATGACGTCTCACTAAATGAATTTTCAAAATTAAATTTCATAACAATAAACGCGTTTTTCTTAAAATTATGTTTTTTGAATTGTCGACATTTTCAATTCCTTTAAATATGTTAGTAGATTCTTTGCCATAAAACAAATACATAGATTAAAAGATATTTGAGATAAAATGTAGTTTTAGACCTTCTTTCATAGATCATGGATTTGAAGAGGAATACATACACAAAGTTATTTCGGTAATTCATTTTATGAATACAATCGTGATAATTAGTTGTCGTTTGCTCCTAGACTAATAGAAAATAATCTCTAATAGTGTAAATAAATTGTTAGAGTATTCTCTTTTCAAAATAGAGCAAATTGAAGCCATAAAGTTTGTATATCTTAATTCGTTCTTAATGTTCCCATTTATTCTTTCTTTATTTTCCAGTAATTCAAAGAACATCATCGCGATTCAGAAAAGTTCCGGAAACAATAAGCTAATGGAGCAAATTTCGTCTCGTTATTATCCTTATTGTTATTAGTCTTATTCTATAGTATCATATATATAAAATATTTATGATGAAATAGAACCCAGTTTGATTTTGGTCGCCACTACTACTCTTTGTACTTTGATAAAGGCAACTATATGTTCAATATAGAAAGCAAATGGCGTAATGGCATTAATACATTGTATTAAGGGCTAATTAGTAATTAGTTCATTGTTTGTAAAGCCGATTCCTTAGCAAACCATAATGTAATACACCATTCGATTTAAACTTTCATTCCTCAATTGTACCCCTTACATGGCCTTACAAATATCAGTGAAATCGAGGGCATAATTGATTATAGTCGGCGTGCCGTAAGTTTTGCCCTTAGATATTTGCAAGTCATGCAAAATTTCTGCAGTTGACTATTACCAACGACTGCACTGGGATGCGATAAAATGGCCCAGGGCGATGTGTAGGGCAACACGTACACCCACATCTACATACATTGGTTGTGCTTTAATTTAAATTATAAATTAATTATTCGTTTTTAATTACCTGCCAACGTCAACATGTTAAATGGGTTTTTGTCGGCCATCGGCGTTTGGCAGTGGAAATATTTATTTTATTACAGCTAAGCTGCTCCATATTACACGAAGAGGAATGGTTCCAGGACAAAATAGATTTAGCAAAATAAAAACAAATTGCCATGTTTCTAGTGTATCATTATTCGTGTTTTCCAGAGCAAAATCCGGGAACAAAAGAATCAAACAAACAGTAATTGAAAGTAGGTGTTTTCTGCGGCAACTCGCCCACCGGGTAATGTGATTATGTTGGGCTAGCAAAAATGCGCTTGTGAATTTTGGACTATGCAATCAGTTTTTATTTCGGGATCGAATCCAGGGTAGGCGGAGAGCATCAAGGGTGCTCGGAAATAGTCGCTCGAATTGCGCTGCATTGTTTCACCTTTGGCCCCTCTCGCCGGGCATCGGCAGCATGTGAAAATTTGTATAATTTCTGCGAAATAAAAGCGGCGAACGTTCGAATCCAATTCCCAACACAAGTGGCACCAATCGCACGAGCAAATGCTGGAAAAAAAAGTGCACTTCACGTTGAGCAGTATCGCTGCAAAAGGGTCAGATGGTCATTCCCACGGCAGGTCGGAGACCGGAGGAAGGAACGACCCCCTGCTCATCGCCAGTCCTTGTCTGTATGCATATCTGATTCCTTTCAAGTACCCTCGTCAGAGAAGGACCTCTCTAGTAAATATTTGAGCAACACATTTCAGCCCCGGCCCCATCACTAAATTTAAATGGAAAATTTTCTGGATAAGACCAACCTTTCGCCTCAATAATTCTGCAATAATCTCAAAAAGAATTAAGACGATGAAATATGCACAGACTGGTTGGCAATTTGATGGAAGTTTCCATGGAACTTGGCAAGTTTTGCGCGTTAAATGCACCGTGTGCCGCCTTTAAAGACATCACTCATTCATGCATTAGCAAGGAGCTCTCAGAACTCTTACTGGAACCAATTTAAGTGAAATAGCAAATACTTAGCATTTTCTTGAAATTTTCAAAGAACAGGAACAAGAAATGAAGAAATTCAGAGACACGGCGCTCACCCTCTACATAGCATCCGAAGGAGAGTGTTGTAACTATTTTATAACTTTTGTCTTCTGGAACATTTGTCTATTTTTTGCCTCCTATCCTCCCCCGCCCTCGTTTTCCGCTGTTAGCCCTCGTCCTAGTAGAAAATGTTTTTCATCCATTGACTGCGCCACGTCCGAAGCTTTCATTGCTCAGAAATAAGTTGCCTAACACGTCTGCTACGGAACTGTCAAGTATTTTATGGCCAATTCTGAACACGGGTGCTCCAGATGGTATTTTCCCAATAAAAGAAAATGACCTTTCCCCAGCCGTCTCCAGTGAATCGCCGTTTAAATATGTTACCCTCTGCATGCAAAATGAAAATTTTCAAACTGACCTCTTGTCTCGAAATTTCACATTGAATTATTCGGAACTGAGCCGAACTTACCTTTCTCTGGTATCGAATTTATCGATGTGTCCTCCCTTATATCCTCGAGAAGCTCCTCGTGGTTATCCATCTCTGCAAAATACAAAAATATTTCCGTGTAACTGTGGCATGGTATTGTTCCGGGTCTGGAAATAATTAAAAATCTCGTCATTGTCTGCGAATTTATCTGCAAAGTTTTATTCGTTTTCTGATACCGACCCGGCATCACTTTCCAGCTAAATGCGGAATCCAGCAGCCAGACTCTTCCAAGGAACTTGGAGGACATAATTTCGCCAGATACACGGGACAGGGGTGCATTTTAATTTTTTATTCAACTTTTCCTTTGGGGGGTCGCTTATTGGGAGTTGGGACATGAATTTTCGTAAAATTGAATCCGCCCGAGCATGGGGCTTTTTCATTTGAATATCTCAGGAGGTTTGAATTGCATCTTTAAATTTCATACTTTATTATAGTACAATTCGACAAAATCTGAAACATTTTCTCTTACGATTCCGCTCTAATGGAACTCCCAAAAAGATAAAAGGGTACATCAAATATCCCAGTGACTGGTATCTGTATATTTCCAATTACAAGCAAACATAATACAATTTGTCATTCATTTATATTCGATGTTCTACAATTGAACTGTCTGCTTCTAAAAGAAATAGCAATTTTTTACCAACATTTATTTATGGAGATAAAACATTGCATAAAATAAAAAATTAAAAACTAAAACTCGACTACGCAAAAGATAGAGGAAGGTAAATCTATGGACTAGAAATAGTTGTAGTGGGAGACCTTCCTTTAGATTTCTAGACTTTTTGGCCTCCGACTGCCACTATTTTTAATACAAGACCTTTGCAATTGAATCAGATTGCCCTTCGTCTATAATATTTTATGCTTGTTTTAAGCTTCTGGGTTTTAGTTTTTAAACTTGTATTTAATTAAAAACGGTAAAATCCACCATATTGGATTTAGTGAGACGTCATACATGTACACGCGGACTATTAAGACGCATCAAATGACTAGGAGCTATGAGGGAACAGATGAACATAGCCACATACACAGACTGCTGAAATCATAACCCTACTTTGGTTCTACCGTGAATATTAACTCGTTCCCTTTAGTCTCTTTTATTGAGTCATTTTCATTCAAAGAGAGAACTAGTGGCATTATTATATTTTCCTTTATGATCTTTAATCAAACATAGCCAGATGTGACAGGTGCGGAAATATCATAAATTGTGTTCAAACCATGGTATTTAATATTTCGTTTCATTGGAAATCCGAAATAATCGTAATTAATTCCGGTTTGGACAATATTTGCAATATTTTTATATGAACTTTTTTTATTACAGTTCTGTTCTTTATCAATCTGACCATATTTCAATTTCATATTTAGGATAACCTAGTCATAAGTCTTAGTTTTACTTCCTGTAGCTTGTATTAAGCGAAGAAATAAATAAATAAATAAATAATGTACTGCAATAGAAAAACAATCATACAATATTTTATGATTGTTCTGAAATTGATATTACATATTTGTTCATTGAATTTTGGTCATGAGCATAAACTGTAATTACATAAAGGTCAGAAATGCTGTCCGAATCAAGATAATTAGAATTCAATTACAGGACTTGGACAATACATACTAAATATCTTGAATATCTAAATTGCTTGAAATTGAACCATCATTTCTTATAGATTTTGAGGTATTAATTAACAAAAAAATTACTAAAAATTTCCATCACGTAACTTTTCTCCGATATCCTAAAAATATTACTTGATCATCGATTAATTAAGTTCTGATTATCACCAATCACTAAATTTACGGGTAGTTCTGTAAATAAGAAGGAGATTTAGTATATTGCAAAAATATAGTGGACATATAAAAATGTTGGTTTAAATGCGATGTTCTGTGAGTGGCGACTTTAAAATATTATAGAATCGTCAAAAAGAAGTTTAAAGAAGTACTTTTACATAATAGCAATACATATGCTTCTTCACCTGTGGGTCATTCAGCTTATCTGTAAGAATGTTCCGAGAATTTAGCCCTTGTCCTTGAAAATCTTAATTATGAATAACATACATGGATTATATGTGGTGATTTGTTTGAGGAAAAAAATACTGATTATGTTTATCATTCCTATATTTCAAGAATCTTACATAATTAATGAAAAAATGGCTAGGTCGGTAAAGATCTTGCAACTAAACACAAATGTTATATATATGTTATGTTATGAACTAATAGTCCCTATAATACTATATATCTACCTATTTATGTAGTTTCTAGAGCTAAATTGTAGATGCTTGTGTCTAAACTCTAGAGGACAGAAACGAACTCCACTTTTTGCTACTTGGAAATTCGTTTGGATCTTATAAAACCTAATGTGCAGGCAGAAAATTAAAGACTCAACACTTGACTACCGATCTAACCAAGTTTTTCTTTTTCTATCTATTTTGATGTATGATATGCAGGTACGTATATTTTCAAAAATAGGTAAAATTAAATTTTAAGTCAAAAATCGAAAAGACGAAGTAGTAATAGCCGTTTATCAATTTTCCGAATTTCAGAAAATAGAAGATCGCTTTAAGTTAACATAAAAATTTCTCTTTCAAATCTGAAATGATAGAATTTAGCCCATGAAATAAATTAAATTTAGTCATAAAATTCACTCTAATGAACTTAATTTTTTTGGTTCGAACTATCAGCTTAGTGTACAAGTTTAATTTTTATTTATATTAAACTTCTGTTTGTCGTTTCGTTTTTAAACCACTATTCCAAATATTCCAGATGAGTCTAAATTATAAAAAAAAAAAAATAGAAAATACATTTTAGCATAGCATATATTTGATACCCGTAAAAATAAGTCAAGAACTCAAATACGATATGCTACTTAATTTATCTGACATCGTTCAGATTATTTACTCTCTGAAAAACTTGCGGTTCGGTACGTTTGCATATGAACTCGGAAGTTTTTTTTTCTCGTACACCTTGAACGACGGGTTTAGCTGCAAATTGCAGTGATAAATGCATCCGCTGACTCCCAGAACGCATTCAAAGGCCGTGCTTTTCAGTTCTCTGGACGCAAAAGGACGGTGCCGCAGCCGTCCAACACGGGAGTAGCATTGGCGGCAGGAAAGGGCAATCTCGTTGGCTTTTAATACCTTCCGAGATAAAACATTCAGTTGCCGTCAAGGAAATTCGGGGTCCCAACTCACTCTCCATATTTGATTCACTTTCATCAGCGCACACCACGGACCCCCATTAGCCGCCTCCAAGGGCGTGGAGTAATGAGAGGAAAAATCCTTTAATTAGGCGAGTGTACTTCAAAGAAATTTCGCTACTTCTGTCTCCCGAGGATGCTATTAACTGCAGCCTATGCGAGTCGGCTGTCCCGACAATTCATTTTATTTTGCAGACCCCTTTAGCTGAGATCAAAGACGAAACAGGAGTGAAAAATAAGTGAAATGAGAGTAAACATGACTGCCCTTTTTTAGCCCTACTTTGTAGCCTAAAGTGCTGGACTGGGTAGTTGCAGAACATTTGATTACGCTGCAAATTTAATAATCGTGCGCAGCACGAGCCCTTGTTTACTTTGCATAGATTTCGTTTTGGCTGTCTACCTAATTGGACACGCAATTTTCATTAGCTTTGCTTTTCGCAAATTACTACTTAGGCGTAGGATCATATTTATGTCAATGAAGTTTAGTGTATAATGGTCTAAACAATTTGCTTTGAAGAAATGCGGTGTAATTTCTAAAGGCATCACAGAACATTTTCGGAATATATTTATAGCTATTAAATTTAAAGGACCGCTTTCAAAGTCGATATTTTTAGTCATTTCAACAATTATTATAGAACCATACGATGGGTATAAATATAGAACGCGAAAGAGGAAACTAAGAAAATATGATTTGTGAGGCAATACACTGTTAAACTTATCATTGTTAAATGTTAAATTTTGTTATGCAAAATGACATGTTTGTCACAAAATGAGATAAATTATGAAAAAGTTACCTATTGTCCGAATTATATGAGAAAAGCTAAAGAGCATGGTATTTAACCACAATGGGGCAGGTTGGGACATTTGCATTTCTAACATCAATCAATTCGGTTGCTTTTTAAACCATTAAGGCTTCAACCAACAAAATTTTCTTTTATTCTTTGATTGACGACGGTACTTACTTTGATTTTTTTGCATTATTGCTGATAAATTACTTAGATTTGATTAAAAATATTTCAATCAAATGTAATAAAATATAATTTGATACCATAAAATTTTTTATTAATGCATAAAAAGGTATTCTAGTTCATATTACTTGGATGGCGTAATACTCGTAGGTTGAGAGGTTTGTTTTGACTGTGAATACATGCCATTCTATTCTATATGAGCTCGTTCCAACATACAAATCATGAATCCAATGCACTTAGTTGCCAGCGATTACACTGACATTAAATAATATGCATATTTATTTACTAATCTTATAATAACACATAGCCTATTATTGTCATATTTGAATAATATTCAAGCAGTAACAGACAGACGCAAAAAAGATTTTAATTGATCAAATTTGTTGGAATCCTTGAAAGAATCCTTTTTAAAAGTTCCTTCCCACATGATACAAACCAACCATTTTTTTTAGAAAACCCAATTCAGCCCCATTAACTATAATATTAGAAGAATATATTTTATATTCCTTGAATGTCGAAATATGTGCGTGTTACAAAGATATACCATTCTGACAAATTTAAAATTCCTACGTTTTCGAGAAAACCGTCTGTGACAGACAGACAGATACAGGAATGATCTTATAAAGGTTTCATTTTTTAGGAATGGACTACTAAAAATGTTGAATTTGAAATTGTTAGAACATTTTTTTTAATAGTGACATGATACCAGGATTTCACGGATTTATACTTAAAATAATTCAATAAGCAAACGTGTCCCTTCCACTGTTTCATTATGATTGTAGGTAAATACAAGCATTATAATATGTTTGAAATTCCTACACATTACGTTTAGAAAAAACATTTGCCTATTTTATTCCATAGATATTCTTCATCATACCTATTATTAATAAAAATAAGTAAAATTCATGAACAACATAAGCAGATTACTTTTGTATTTATTGCCAAAAAGATGAGTTGATGTTTAAGAAGACAAAAGAATTTTGTTCTATTAATCTTGTGAGTTTACCGATACTTTTCTTTACTTTAGCGATGGAAGATTACGAAGTGTTCTTTAAAAAATAACACAGGGAAAAAAATTTGTATTATTAGTTTTTTTTTGCGGCAAGACACGTGATAGGTCATTTCTAGAGCACTTTTTCTATAGATTATGAATTCTCAAACGAAAATTCTAAATTTGCTCCCCTTTTTGTGAAAAATAAAGTCAAAAAGCACAAAATATTGTATTTTATCCCTTTTTGAAAATTAATTCTAAAATAAAGTGTTATTCATAGAAGCTTGTAACACGGTTCAATTGAAAGGCTGGATTTTAATCTAAAAATATGAAATACCAGTAATATCTATAGATCTTTTTGTACAGTTTGGCGACCAAGTTTTTCGTGGGCGGGCGCTTATTATGATTTTTATTCACCTTTTTCTGTATGAAATATGTAATTGGTTTATAGGAAAATATAATTTTCAAGGATATTTCGACAAATTTTAAAATTTTAAGCCTTTTATGTAATAGCTTAAGATTCAAGCTTTTATTAAGTTATGTTATTAACTCCTAGAATAATTCGTTATTTTTTAATGACTTTTCAAAAATGGTAAAAATAGGGCATTTTGTACTTTTTAACCCTATTTTTACTGAAAACTAAAGCCAATTGAGTATTTTTATTTCCAAATTCGTAATCTGCGGAAAATATCCTATAGAATGTGCTATTTGTTCGGCCGCAAATTTTTTGTTGACCTTTGTAATCATTCAACAATTTTACTAATTTAAAACATGGAATTCCTTTCAATTACAAAAAATATAAATTGTAATCAATCTTTTAAATTTATAATCTACGTTAAAAGAGGGATTCAACAACTCCTCACTATGATTGAGAAATTGATGAAGAATGTCATACATTTTTTCTTTAAAGTTATTGTTTTATAGAAATATGACATTTTCTAATTAGATCTTGAACAAAAAAAAACGAAATAGCAAAGTGAATTTGTTTTTATTTTTTTTAACACCCATGCTAAAGAATATTTCATAATTTTAAAATGGTCAAACATATATTTCGACATATGAGATGTATGTTAATTTTGAAATGATTAAATATGTTTTAAACAACAGTCTTGGTATTTGCATACAAAAATTACTATGTATTATTATTGATATTTCGCCAGAAAAAGAGGAACAACTTTGTAAAATCTCTTATTAAATTCGTTTGCAAAGATTTTCATTAAAGTAGCCTTTCTAACAAAATTCAGCATGACATCGGTCTTGCTAATTGGGTTTTTCTTTTTTTAAAAGCAGTTTGCCCAATATTATTTTCGTCAACGTAGATGACTTTATTCTGACAGCTTTTAATTAAAGATAATAAAGGTTCTGACTGACACTTTTAAAAATTTTCGTAACCTCAGTATGTCTTTCGAAATCAACGAACATTTTTATAAAACATAGTTAGCTCGAAAAGGTTTTATAATTACTTTCCAGCCGCAAGCAATTGTCGTAGAATCGTTTTAAGCCTACCGGCCAGGAAAGTCGTTAGGAAACCTCATGGAAAAAATCTTTTTAATTTATTTTTATTTAAAGAAGCAAATATTAAAATTTTATTAACATCTCACGAAGAGCTACACGGGATTTATCTTTTCGTCCCCTCTGCTCGCTTAATATTATCTCGAGCTCGCTACAGAGGCAATATGCGTCCTCTTCCGCCTTTGTGAATGTTTTGACTGGTTAGATAATCTCCTTGTTCTGTCAGCGGGGATAGGTCCTTTTTGTGAATAGGGGACCAAATGGTATTTCCATGAAAGAGTAATCGCTGGATTTTGGCCCATGTAGTTCTGGGATTTTACATGTTAATTTTGGTGACAGTTTCACGATAAATAAAATCTTTTGCAGGAGTTCAGCTGCTGAGATTTACTGCTTGAAGGAAATATGGGTAGCACAAGAGTGGACCAGCATTAGGAAGAAACTTGAATGCTTTAAATGCTATTGAAATTATCATCGTTTCAGTAAATTTTAATTCAGGGTGTCCCTTGAGATATTTTCATGCCATTGCAATTTTCTATTATATAATAACAAAATTATTTCGATCAAATTTAGTAGGGAAATTGTTAATAGATAGAACAAAGAATAACCAAAAATATATGTATATACTTAAAATAATAGTTAAAAACTTAAGATATCCTTTTTGGGTAACAAATTAAAACAAAAAAATATACATACATATGTATCTTTTGGAACTAGTTATAATAGTTTTAACATTCGTTTGTCTAAGTGCTTCAACACTTTTTTGTTTTTCTTCAATTTTGTTTTCTAATTTGTTTATGCATTATATATATTTTATAATTAATTTATCATTTGCAAAAACTTGTCCTAGCTGTCACATTATACCCTTATGGAAATATACTAACCAACACTAATTATAACTAATGGAAAACAACGCAAACACTAATGAGAACTGAATGAGATCATCAGTGTTTTCACGAGTTAATTAGTGCTTTTTCATGAGGGCGATCTTGTTCTTCTTTTAATATGTTATAATCCATCAAAACATAGGAGACACAAATTTTTTATTTTTGGCAAATAAACGTTTCTAATGATTAAAATTTCCCACCAAAATTAATGTACACATAATCGAATGATTTCAGTTGCAAAATAATCTTCGTGCTGAATAAGTACAAATACAATAATTTTTATACATAATATTAAAGAATAAAATAAGCAAAAGGTTAGAATTGATAAAATTAGCAAAGGCTCAGAATTTCTGAAAATTATAAAATGTTTTTAACAAAATTCACCTTCTTTAACTTATATTCATTTTATTCATTCAATGTGCACTTAAGTGCAATTCCAATTATGTAATTTTCCTGAAGATTATTTTGGAAAACATCTCATTCGAACATTCCAATTAATTGTAGGAATATGCTAAATTTGTATGCTATTTTATTAGAATAGACATAAGTAATAATAAATGATAGAATCAGGTAGAAAAAAAAACTCATCCCATACAAATGAAAGTGATGCACCTTTAAGAGATTTGGAAAGTTAGCTGTGGATCTGAATTATTGCTCAATGAAATTTTGGAGCACCATACCATAAACTCAAGACACAAGACACAAAAGAAAACTAATTAATTAGTTTTGAATCATAAGTCCCTTAAAAGGAATACTTGCTCAAAATTATTTTATTATCCCACTTTGAAATAAATTTGAATATTACACAATTTCTTGAGTTTTTGGCAGAAAGTTTGTTATTAAATTATGCAGGAACCGGTTTCTTAGTACTTCACCTTGTAATTACACTTCTTTTATTCCTACTTTTCCAATAAAAATAGCACAAAACCATGAAAAACAAGGGAGAGTAATGAGGCGAATTTAGGGGTAAGGCTTCCTTGTCAGCACGAAATTATGGGTCATTTTCTCGAATTTATTTACGAAAGACAAATTAAATTATGTACTTAAACAAATTTTTTTACACATATGTTTGTACGTGTATTTAACTACTTAAAAAAAAAATTTATAATTATTTAAAAATATGACGTAGCCGCTCTCGCAAGAAAATCTCTTGGCCAATATCTAGTGAAGGACGGGGATTTTTTTGAATATATTAATTAGAAAAGAAATGGGGTCGATTTTACCTAACAATTTTTTATTTTTCGAAAAAATCTGTCAAAAATTGACTGTAAAATCAGTTAAAAATATCAAAAATATCCAATGTCCTTCACTATGTAGGGCGAGCTCGCAAAATATAGTTTTGAAAAAAACGCGATTCACGTTTTAAGTACTGACCTCGAGCGCGCTTACATTACCCGCAAAACGGCGTCATGACTTTACTCGAAAATTGGCTTTTTGAGCCACATAAAACGATTTGGATATCAGTCCTGAATAGTTAAGGAAGAAACAAAATCTTCCAAAACCAGGTAAGCAGGCACAAGATAATTTACTATTGCTATTGTTTTTTTTTGTATCATACTTTTAATTCCATGTTTTGATTACTTATTATTGATATACTAAATTTAATGTAGTTTTATCATATTAACAATCAACGTTTCAAATTCTTGTAAAATAAAGTGAAATCGGAAAGTAGCAGCATAAGATAAGATGTAGAATAAAAGTGATAAATTAGAAATCCTTCGTGTACTTTATTTATTTTATTATTTCCACGACTTTTATAACGTTTTTATTTACAATCTTTTTGACATTTACCGAATTGTTAAAAATGACATCCATTTGAAAAATAGTACATTGAAAAGTAAAATGTTACTTCAATGAATTTATGAAGTTTTTTGGAACAAACTCGTTGAACTTTAAAAGAAAAAGAAGCACATATAGCAAATGAAAACTATATGCTAAAAGTGGTTCGTTTAAATATTTTCATTTCATGGACGGCAAAATATGTTAACAATATAAAAAACGTGGTTTTCATTAATTGCTAAAGTGAGAGGGCCTATAAAATATTAAATACTGTATTTTTTCATTATTCCTACATGGACCCACATATACCTACAATAGGTACGGGGAGTTGAATTTGTATTATTCTTCATTTTCTAAAATGTACGTATTTTAAAATAAAATATTGAAATTATTGATCCTGCTTTGTTATAAAAATATTTTCTTGTTGGTACGCTTATACAAAATTCCAAGAAAATGAAGGTAGACCTATAAATATGAGGAGCAGTGTAGGATGTTTGAACGAAAATAATCCTCCACAAAAAGATTGGTAGGTATACTTAAATTAGATGCAAAATAAATTATTGCCCACATTTTTGAGAAGTAACGACACATATATATAAAATCACTTTAACAACCTTGATAGAGTAAATCCAGAAAAGTGAATTTGTCCTCCAGTATACGAACTGATTGTAGGAGATTAAATACAAATACTCAAAAAAAAAAAAAATTTTGTTTTTTACCACAGAAATGTAAACGTACCCATATAATGGTAATTGCACGCAAAGGCAGTTAAAAATTGAAAAGGGCGAATACTTTATAATAAATTTCCCACGTCACATAAATGGCGGAATGCACGCAACGTAGAAGTCACAACAAATGGGTGTACATTTCGAAAGGAAGTTTGAAATTCTGTTGATACCGACAAAACAAAGGGCGGCATTTTTCCATTTGACCGCAACACCCTTAAATCCCGATTAAATGAGACAGTGCACATCAAAATACTAGCGTTGGGTTGAAAATTAGCACCCCTAAAAGCTTCATCCCATAAATCTGCGGGGAAAAACCAAAAATTTCCATTCCGCCCCGTACTATCGCGAAAATTCCAAATATGTGGCGTCGTCGGCGGTGTCGCTTGTGTTGGTCGTCCCCATGGTTATCTACTGATAACGAGAACCTAAGTAAAATATCTCGCAGGACTAATTTATGTGCCCGGCAAAACAACTTTGCGGGTGCATAGATGTACTAAACTCGTTCGTGGAAATTGAACATGTTTCAGCTCAGTAGCACGCTGCCGCAGGGGATATCTGGGGGATCCAGAAAGAAAGTGGAAGCATTTGCCAACCCGAAACCCCCGAAAACCCATTCAAAACCCCAAAAACCCATTCCTAGCCCTGCACTTATATGCTGCATGTAATAGGCCTGCCTCTAGGGTAGACTGCCTGCATGCTGCCGAAAAGTCCTCCTCTGTGCCCATTTTCTAGGATCGTTCGAGGTGGCATAGTCCTTGGTCGGGTGCCTGGCACTTATCCATGTCCATTCATGGAAATTCTTATTGCGAGTGAGTAGAATTTATTCAATTTGTCTGTGGTTTTCAGCTGTGGTCACCCCCGGTCTCGGTACAAAGGGTGGCAGATTAAAATCTTATGCGATTTAGAGGCGATATTGACCGATATAAAGGAGAATATGCAGATTGCAGATAATCAAAAGATTATATCAAGATACGTTTTGCATTCTGATTAGGGTGTTAAAATTCTCACCTTCATTAGTGGTAACGTATCCTTCCAGCCCTAGAAAGAGAACGGATGCAACAAGCGCTCTTAAAAGCTGATGAGCCGTACCCGTCATGATTAGAAGCTGCAAAACTATCGCGAAAAGCTCTTGGCAAAAGAACTCTTCAAGAAAGTTACTTAAGGAAAGCTGTCACAAAATCTTATGAAGTTGTCGACTGACTGGTCCCGGAGGCACACTTTAATCCATCCTGGGTGAGGGGCGACGAGGGCGCTAAAACGCGTCGTACGTAACGTCTACCAGGGTTTTACGTCTTTTGCACGGAGGTAGTGCCTATTTCTGGCATTACCGTCCCCGCCAATTATCTATTGTCACGCGACCGTCTCTCACTATACCTTGTATTTTCTTTCACCTGTTTAGCGATTAATTGGGAAATTCTCTGATTGCCACACTGACCGGCTTCTAAACGGCACCAACACCGCGGAACCCATCACGTGTTCTCCACACCGTCACCACAGGTTTGTCAATTATTCAAGAGGTATATACCACGATTAAAGATATTTACAAGAGAATTTCACATGGAATTAATTCAAACACGCCAAATATAACCGCTTAGCATGGCTAATTATTTGAATTTTCCTCCAGGGAGAATCGATGCGACATGCGGGCCACAAGGCAAAGGTCCAAACAGCACTGCGAGAATCTATCGTCAGGATCAACCGTCAACGGGCACCACTGTAACCGACAGCAGCTAGGACCAAACTAAACTAATTTACTTAAAGCACGCACTGATTATACAAAAAATATGTTTGCCTTCCTGTTTTGGGGCTTCTCTTAGCTTTTTCAGCCGGGTCTCTCCTGATGACGAAGGAGCTTTTACGGACCGAACTGTCCAAGAAACCCTAGTCTGCTCCTCTATCTTTACTAGAATATCTACAGCCCGAAATCAGCGTGTTCGTCACTCTCTTATTCAAGAAAAACTGTAAGAGAACTCTAGATTTCAGTCAGCTGTTCCCTAAAGCTAGGATTCATGACATGCGCCGCAGGGGCCCCAAAAAGGCACTCCTGGGTTCAGCGGAGCTTAACAAAAGGCTTCGCGGCAGTGTGCCAACAGCCATTTACTATAGTCAATGTGTCGAGCCGGGTTGTCATCCGGACGACGACGTAGGTCAGCTAGTTCTGCAAGATTTGTCGCTAACAGTGCGTTTAAAAGGCTTCGAACCCATTCAAAACGCGAAATTTATTCGCCCAACTAATGGATATTCATTGCGGATTTTCCCCAAAATTTCAAAGGCAATAAATTTTGCAAAATGTGACAGTGGTTCCTAGTTATTTGTCGCCCTCGTTCTGTGCTAAGTGACTACTCTCGGAATTTTATTTGAACCCCGCAGGGTATCGAAAAATAAAATTTGCTCCATGTAATTATTCGGCTAATAAATTATTTTTGCCCTTAATGGAAGTGAGTTTTGAGTAACTTGTCGCACGCTCCCCCAGCTCCATTACCCGTATTAATGAATTTTTAACTTTATGAATTTATCAAACAGATTTCTCCATCCGGAGGCGACCGTCGCGTCGCCGGAGATTCTACAAAATCACTAAATTTGTGCGTCCTTTCCTCCTTTGCGACAATCGGGCAGCTCCACTAGAAACTCGCCGCCAACGCCGCCGCCACTCTGGCAGGGTCCCCACTGTTGCGAATACGATTACTTTCCAAAATTATGATATCTAAGGTAGAAAGGATAAAAATCCAAGATCCGTTCTGGCTGAGCTTTAATAACTTTTCCAGTCTGCCAGCTCAGAAAGTTCGTTCAGACGACGACGACGCGGAAAAAGTGATGCGACTCGGGTATTTGTTTGCTAAGTGATTTATTAGTTTTAATTAGAAAGTTTCGCAATCTGGTTACGGCAAGGACCCGTGCGGACGTATGCTAATGGGGACTCGTTTCTTTTCTCCGGGGATTTCATTCAGAAGATATCCCTAAGATGCACGGTTAAAAATGGTCTTAAGGGAGGGATTCTTTTTTTTTTTTCTCTCTTCTAAAAATTCATTTTCGTTTCGAAGTAATTTCGAAGAACAATCCTCTAAACCAAACTTGTTTCTGCAAAAAATGGGGGATTGAAACGAAATGTAATCTGTAAAAACAATTCGTTGGCCCTGTTTCGAAATTGAGTGGAAAATGACTTTTTTATACGCGAAATTGCACCAGTTTCCACCAATTTCGTTTTTTGTTTCTTTTATTGTAAAAGCATTTTATAGTTGCATTTCATATATTTTGCAATTTAAAGTATTATTTGTGGGATTAATCAAAAATTATAATTAAATAACAGATTCGTTATTCAGGACGTATGTTTATACATAAATATGTTTAGGCTACGAAATAATAACTTATTTAATACAATACATGGGTAAATAAGTCCAATATTTGAAGATATTTTAAATATTATTTTATAATTATAAAATACGCCATGTTTTTTTCAGTATAGCAACCAAATTATTTTCTTTCATATATATAATAATATAGTTATTTAAAAAATTATTTTCAGTCCTTTCAACTTTGGTTCAACAAAAATATTCAAAATCAATACATTTAAATACATACAATGCGAAAAACTTGTTCAAATTTGCCCGTGGAGTGAGCTACCTACATACATTTTTATAATTTTACCAAAAAGTTATTTTTTGTAATATTATTAGAAACCTTCCTAAAAGAAAACTAATTTTTATACAATATATTTTACTATATTTTTTAAAAACCGAAATATAGAACCAGTTAATGTAGATACGGTAAAACCTCCTAATTGGGACACTCTGGGACACTCTGTAATCGGGACAACCTTCCAATAGGGACACTACAATTTTTCTTTTAAAATACTCTCGATAATCGGGACATCTGAAATGGGACGCACCTCTCAAGACACTGAGCACAAAATATCAAAAATTATGATTTCGCTAATTGGGACACTTGAATTTTAGGGCAAGACATATTCGTATTACGTCATCCATTTTTAGTTCAATTTCTTACTCCATTTTGCAGAAGAAATTTTTAGAACGAAACAAAACGCAAAGCCAAATAACAGATTTTTTTTTAAATAAGTGGAATGTTATATGATGTATACACAGTACATACATATTACCAGGGACCGCGGAAGTACTTTTTGACGGGGGGACTCGTTCTACGACAAACGTAACCATCCTCTCTTGCATCGGATAATTATTAGTTTTTATTTAATTTAAGATTTTTTCTATATGTAAATTAAGTCAAACGACTGTTTAGTTGTAGGGGAAGCGATCGCATTAAACATTCAAAATCCGACCCCCAGGTGATGGAATAGGAAGGCCGCTACCCTGAGAGGAATTCATCATATTCTTAATCTTTTTGGTAGTTATAATAATTAAAACATATTTTGAAACCGTCAGGTTATATTGTCTCATTTTTTTATTAAAATAATAATATAATAATTTTATTAATATAATAATGTTTTAAAAAGTCCATAATTTCCTTTGGTTGTTAATACATATGACACTAATTAAAGCGTTACAAATTGTAGATAGCAAGAAAAAAAAACTGAATCCTATTCTAATGTGAGACAATTCCAAAGACATTGCGCCTCTCGGGCGTTTTTAAAACGAATTCATTCAGAATTTCATCTAAATTTAAGGAGGGGCTACGTACAATTAGACGACTTTCAAAATATTTTAATCTCACCCCAAAATTTGTTGAGGATACAAAACTTGAAAGAGATCAGACAATATTAACCCATGCCATCGAGTAATCGAACTTTAAACGTAATTTTTTCATTTCTTCTTGAAACAATGAATGGATTTTGCTCTATCAAAACTCATTTTGAAGGTGATACTTTCTAGTTAATGAATCTTGTTTCAAAAATTTTGAACCGCTCTTCACTACTCCGTGAAAAATTAAAGACAAGTGAAAAAATTCCTTAATTTTTAATAAACCAAAAACGTGTCTCTTGTATAGAAAGAATAATCTTCAAAATTCGTTTTATAATAATAGAGTAAATTCCGTTCACTTTTTGCAAAGAAAATAATAGTAATACATATGTATGTATGTAGACGCATATAAAAAATTGAAAAGAATTTAAAATTTATTTTATTTTGTTATGTTTTTACTTACGCAAGTGGTAGTTGTTAATGTTTAATTAATATATTTACTATGTACATAACGTAGAATTTTTATATGTATGTATTTAGTTTTAATGAGTTTTGTTCCATAATTTATAAAAAGCTCTCTAATAGGGACACCTCGAAATTGCGACAGTAAAAGGCCGGTCCCTTCAGTGTCCCAAATATGGAGGTTTCACTGTATAATTAAAACAGCCAAAATATTTTAGAAAAACAGAAAAATTGTGTCCATTTTGTCGGAGGTCAAAAGTGAGCCTTATATGCACCCACATCCTTTGTGAAAGAGATAGGAGCACATATTTAGTCTCCTTGGATACCTTGCAGAACAGCAGTTTTGAGAATTTAAGGAAATGCAATTTCATTTTTAAGTTCTACTAATAACTGACTTACACTCTGAAACCCAACGATTTCTAAGATTTGAGGGCAAATAAGTATTATTAATTTTAAGAACTTTTTCAAATTTTAACTAAAAAGTAAACCAAAGTCTATCCCTGAACTTACAAGGATTAATAGCTTCCGGTTACATTTGTTTTACTATTATCGTTATTTGAAGTATTTAAGGGAAAGCCTCTATAGACATTTAAAAAAATAAAAATTATTTTCCTTTTTATTTTACTTTAAAGGTATACATACTTTAGGTTATCGAAAAGTAGCAATAACTAAGTAATAGGTTTTATAATTTGGAAATACTCCAAAGAGGCTACTTTTATACATTTATAAAGCTACCAATGTACTTTTAATTTTTAAGTTAAAGCGCTTGTTTATTGGTTTAAAAAAGAAAAAAACATTTTGGTAAAAAAAAAATTCTTCGATTAGGTAAGCACTAGTTTTGAATGCCTATAATATGCTATATACATTTAATTTAGATCCCTTAAG
Source organism: Eutolmus rufibarbis (assembly GCA_963920795.1). Lineage (NCBI taxonomy): Eukaryota > Metazoa > Arthropoda > Insecta > Diptera > Asilidae > Eutolmus > Eutolmus rufibarbis. The sequence goes on from OY987207.1 coordinate 32,229,478, forward strand.
TGGTGTTAGAAATATAGTGGTCATCGTATTTCAAAATGTATTTTTGTAAAAAAAATAATCTAAAATTTCACTAATTGCCGTAAATAGTAAGTTTACGGTTACATGATATTTTTAGAACTATCCATTGGATCAACTTGAAATTTTCAAAGAATATTTTTGTAATATTGTATACCTACTTTGAGGAAACATATCGATATTTTGAACATCCTGTCTAAATCTAACCCCTTAATTAGTCTTTCAACCTCAAAAGAAAAAACAAATAAATTATTTTGTTCATATTATTATAATAAATTTTATACATGAATATTGAGGTTATATAAAAGGCTTCCTAAAGCATGTTCGACATTATTTCAAAAATATTCTTGTAAAGTAATCCTAAGTAAAAATATCTAAATTCTTTTTGCACGCCCGGAACGCGCCCGATGTACACCCAAACATTTTCAATTTTCAAGCCCGCAACAGGTACGGTTGTCGAACAATCACGCCTATATCGCGCCTGCATCATGCCTACAACAAGCCCGCATTTCCTAAAATACGCCTGAAACAGGCCCAAAACGCGCCTGTAACAGGCCCGAAACGCGCCTACAATAGGCCCGAATTTTTACAAAATACGTCTGCAACAGGCTCACACACTTAATTCATTTATTTATTTATGTTTTACATATTGTAAAAATAAGTGAAGATATTTATATCGCAGAACTAAAGAACAATATAAAATATTGTGAATAAAAATTGAAATTGAATAAATAAATTAGATATTTAACAAAAATATAATTTCAGTATTAATTAGTCATAGTAACTTTTCTCTAGTTTATATTCGGGCGCATAACGGGCGTTTCTTCAATTTCGGGCATGTTACGGGCTCGATTTGGGCTTATATATTTTTACTCGAGATGTTCTCATTAGCCAGTATGCATAATTTTAACTTCGTTACGAAATTGAGTATTTCAGTAATTTTTATTAAAGATTATATAAAACAAAAATCAGGTACCCATGATTAATAACACTGGTCTGCAAAAAAAAAAAAAAAAAAATTGTCCCGTTGAATAATTATGCGCGTTTGTTTTAGATTTGATATGTATCTAAATATAGTAATGAAAAAAATGTACCACGTATAGTTTTTTTTTAAACGATATTTTTAATAAAACGGGTTTTTTGCCTAAAAATTATATTATAAAAATTATTATTATCTTTCACTTATTATATTAATTATGAAAATATTTATAAAAAAACAGTAGAATTAGTTTTAAAACTAACATCATTACAATTATTTAAAAACAATCCAATTAATTACATAATATTAGCATTCTACTTGGTAGTTTTCTACCTTTTCATTTTTTCTACGGAGAGAACAGGTGATGGCGCATGCCTTAGTGTAAAAGCAACGTTATTTAATATCTTTCTTTCTTAAAATGTTAAAACGAGTTTTTTATAGTTATAGTATAGTATATACGAGCTGAATGGAATAAAGTACCGTAAATGCATAAACGTAGCGCAATAAACATGGAATTTTTAGTGATTAAAAAAAAAAACATTTAAAAAAATACGTGACAGCAAAAAATGGAACGCGGATATAGATTCAGCACGTTAAAAATTTCATATTCATAATACTTTTATTTGAAGGAGGATTTCGTTGCAGACCAGTGTAATTTAAGAAACATTTGCATCAATTTACCAGTAGCCTCTACCCATATTAAACCTATAGGACTAAAATGTTTTCTATTCAGTTATTATTATATATTATATTGTATCATAGATATGCAATCTTCAGTCGAACGCAACCAGTTAAATTTAACATTCTAGATAAAGTGCAGACCATGTGATACTTGGTATCATGCCCAGTGAAAGGTATTAATAAGCTACTCACTGAAGCCCACTTCACAGGGGCTTTTATCATAATCAATCTCGAGCACCAGATAAGGAAATGGGTGAAATTCCTTAAGCTATAAACGTGCCTCGACCACAGTTTCGTAAATATAGCGATGTTGCACGGTCTTGTGGTGCACTTGCATCTTCCTCCGTTGCACACCAGAGAAGTACGCACCAGGAGTGCAATTGCCTTCCATTTCCTGCACTTTCCGTATCCTCCTGAGTGGAAGAAAGGCAAACGATGTGTAAAATTTCTCAACCTTAACTTGACCGCATCCAATCTACGGAAGTCTTTAACCGGGGACTTGACATATTCCAGGCATAAAGCTGAGTTCTGGAGCGCTCATGTCGAGCAGCAATCCTCAGAGTCGTGCTACCGCCGCACTTGGTCCTGGCTGGGTAATCGCTTTGATTCCACTTTGCCGGCTGCTGGTGGAGTGACCACCTTAACAAGTTTTCCATGCAACTCCTAAGTAAATTATCTTCAATTAAATGCAGGGTAAAGTTAGCCGAGATTTCGGTTGTCGGCTCCCCGGTGGGGCTTAGAGCACTCAGAAAACAGCTATATGCATCAGTTTTAATTATTCCTCGTCTGGGAATCAATTTCAGCTCAACTGACTTCCGACTATTTCTCTGCTGGTGCACCTCTCGGTGCAGTTGTTGTCGTCAATGCAAAACTCTCAAATTGTAACTTGAGATGAATTTCTAATGTCGCACGTATCCCTGCGGCCTTCAGAGCTCCCTTTATAGCAGACCATGAATATTTCAGGCGGATTTATTTGCATTTTGCGCGGCACTCTCTTCGCCAGATCCGGTAGACCCGCCTGTCTTGATAATTTCATAAGCACCGCTGGCACGTCGGGTGCGCTAAAAACTTCCATCATCACCGACGTAATTGACAATGGTGAAAGTTTTATTTCAGGTGGATTTGTGTAACTTTTTCATTAGGCCGGAAACTCCGAAAATTCCCAACAAGTAAAAGAGTGCGAACACTCCAAATGGCGTGAACGAGGTTAATTAAAAGGAGATCGTTCCGAAATTAGCTGTTTGGTTACGTGTTTAATGATCTTTGTAATATTTTGTAAATTTTCTGGATAAAATGTCTGTCCAATTTTCTTTATGTAACTAGGCACTAATTGAGCTATGTATTATTGTCTTGTTATCAATGAACATTTCATATATAGAATTATTTACCATCCACACATTACATACATATATAGAAGAGGAAAGTAACCAAAATAGGAATAGTATCCCTAATATGGGATGTCATTACTTCTCAAGAAAAAACAGTTTGTCGGTGACAGAAAATTTCTCACAATTTAGGTGTTTTTCGTTAATAGTTGGAAATATTATTGTGAATACATGTTTAATATGTTGAATTTGTGTTTGCTTTAATATCTTCGGAGAAGTTTGGACCAGTCTGAAATTCCGAATATGGACAGTCATTAGCGGTCTAAATATGGAATACAGAGTGTATGGTCTGTCAACACATAATAAGTTGGACAAGGATTCATTCCCTTATCTCTTGGAATGTAAAAAATATTATTTTCCATTAATAGCTACCTTTTTTTTATTTTAATTTCCGCACAATTCTAGTAAAGCTAATTAGTATTAGAAACACAAATCTATTAATAAGTCAACTAACTTGACTACAATTACTATTCAAAATATTGAGTCAGTACAATAAAATGGCATTCCATTTTTGATTACTCTCCTAATAACCTGAGTGATATAAATTCCATGATAAGTTCGGATTTTGCACCAATTGTAAACATCAAACTAAAACCTAAAATCTATATTGTTACTAGCAACATATATTAAAAATTAATTCTTAACAAGCTGCCCGCGTGGTCACCGTGACTGCAACGATTTTTTAAAAGAAAGTATTCATTATTTAATTTCATTATTGATTAATAATGAATTTTATTATTTCATTACAGCTACAATAATCCTTTAGTGGTTGCCTTAACCGCAGGTACGTGGTGGTTACGTGGCAAGAATAGAGGGTTTATAATTAAGTTTTAAAATAATTTCATACTTTTAAGCTAATGTCAAAATTGCAGTTTTCCTATCAGTTTTTAACTTATTCAATAACATGAATTCTGAGGTACCCTACCATGTCCACTTTAGCTCAGAACTAATTTATCTAAAATTAAAATTGTTATGGTCATTTACCAAGCGTCGTATGTTCTCCCGACTACACGAAGGGTTGGCTAATTGAAAAATTGAACTTTAACAAAATAACGAACGTTTGCAGCAAAATTTTTGTTTTTATATTCATAAAACAAAAAAATTCATATTTTCGAACAATTGTTGTATAAGAAAATAAAGAAAACAAAAATGCGATTTCTTTGTTCTCTTGACTAGGTGTAACCTCTGAGTCTTCTCAATTACAAGAACACTAACTTTCAGAGAATTGACATATATATTTACGCACCAATTGATATTAACAAGTCATTAGTTTAATTTTAATTTAATAACTAAGTGCTTTAGACGTTTTAATCTATCTTAATGTCAATGTGATGACTCCACATGACCTGATTTTCTGCACTGATTAAAAGCCCCAGAGAGAAAATTAAAAGGACATTACAATTTCATCGCTTAATGGCAAGAGTGTTCAAGGATTGTGCTGCAGAAATATCTGCCATTGCTAAGTCTGCAGTCAGAGGAGCGTACTTTTCTGTCTGTTTAACTTTGAATGGACGAAATGACCTTTTTCAGAAAACAAATCCTTTTTTTTTTTTTGAAGAAATATACCAAAAATAGCTGACCATTGCCTATAGTAGTTCATCTCAATGTAGATGTAGTCCGAGCTGAAGGGCATCTTCTCTGAATAGAAACAAAATTGTAAAAAGCCGAGGCGTGGATCAATGGCGATTCCAGCAACAATCCAATGAATGGAAGGAAAAATTATAGCGAAGAGCAGCCACTACGGCCAAGAAAGAGCAAACGAAAAAAAATTATCAATCCTGTCTAAAACAAGGGCTCGACCTCAGGCTGTTTTTAATTAATTTTTGACCGCCGTGCTCGATGTTGCGGTGAAATGTCATGGCAGCTTTTTCTGGGAGCAAATGAAGAAGATAATTTTTTGCGTTTAGCCCACGGGCACTCGCATGGATCTCGCATCCGAACCACGAGTACGATGCGAGCGTACGCTAGCCAAACAATTTTCGGCTAGCTTAATTCCGCACGGACAGCTCCTGAGTCAGTTGAATCGATGCTGTTTTTATCACTCGACAGCAGTGGAATTTACTCCTGCAGGTTCCGATTCCGCCCGTGGAATTTAATGGATTCAATTTTCCGGTCGATTTGCACTTGTCCTAAACGATTTCCTTAAACAACCAATTATCTTTGTAGTGCGGCTCTCCCTTTTCCAGCACCCTGTGCCCTACTTTTAGAGATGCTTCCCTTTTGCGATATAATTGAACCCTTTTTGATTAAGGCTGTAAGGTTAAGAACAAACAGTCGGATTCCCTCTCTTTCTCTGCATGTGACGATTTTTTTGCCTTTTGTCGGGAAAACGCTTAAAAGCTGCTAAATTGGGATTTTTTATTTTAATTTCAAAGAGCTCTCTGAAGGCGGGTGGATATTTGTCAAAAATTTCGTCAGCTCTGTGTTTTCCGGAAAGGAACAGACAGCGGGATTCCAAGAATTACGGATTTTCAGAAAACTCTTGAAACAAGGAACATAACGAATTCAAACCGGCCGCCCGGGGAATTTTTATAAAGAAATTTGAGAATATATCTCCAGGCCGGCACATTTTTTTGTTTAATTTAGTTTGCGAAAGTTAACAGCGTTTCAGCTTAAATTTCTTGTAGGATACGCTACGTCAGCCATTTAAATATTTTTAATAAATATCAATTTACAGATGTCACAACCTGTATACACTACAAAATTAAAAATATTATGTTATGAATTCAAAAACATATTTCCTTATTACTTTATATCTGTTTCGTTTCTATGAACAAATTACATGAATTAAATCATGTAAGTTTCGTTATCGCCGCATTGAAAAATGTTATAATAGAAAATTTAGTTTCCAGGTGTAACAACTTGTATTTTATTTGAAAGGTGTAATGATAAGTCCAGGATCAAATACTTTAAAGCTAGCGTAATACCATCGTCCAAGAAAGGCAAACCTCGATAGTCTAATCTATATTCAAATTACATCTTTGCATCAATTTACATGACTTAATTTATATTATTTTACTTTTACACGGGTTTCACAAATAATGAGTTAAAAAAAATAGTAATATTAATTAAAATTATGGTTACTTGCACACACGTAAAACGTTCGTCTAAGTAATCGCTAATTTAGTTGGGCAACACCTAATTGGTATATAAGGGAAGTTTCATTACACTTTGAGTAATTGATCTGCAAATATCATCAATGTCACAAAGTCAGCAAGGAATTTTGTTTTTGCAAGACAATGCACCAGTTTACACGGCTCGACTATCGACGCAAGTTTTGAGGGAAACTGGCTTCGACGAAATCGATACACACCGTACAGTCAAGACCTGGGGTCCCATCGACTATTTCAATTTTAGTAACTTAAAAAAGGAACTACGTGCGTGGAGATTTGCGAATGAAGAGAAATTGAAAGCAGTTCTTGACGAGCATTTTGAGGATGCGAACTAGTTTTTCAGTGGGTTAGGTACAAAAGATATGAAAAATGATTTGAACGCGAAGACGATTATGTTCAAAAATAAATTCTTTTGGGATTTTTATTTTGACTTTAAGTAGCCTAGGCTCAGAACTCAATCATCCCTCGTACAGATTTCAGATTACAGAATTTATTACCAAGCCTCGCCGATCTAAAATTGAGTATGATAATTACAAAACGCCAATATAAGGAAGATAAGATGAAAATGATGACAGTATTTAATATTGTGGTTAAATTTGTTAAAGATTTTATATTTCTTGTATATATAAAACTAATAATATACATTTAAATTTTTGTATTTTCACAGTATATTACTTTTATTCTACATTAAAATAAATGAATAAATTATACCTATTATACCATACGATATGTTAATAAATACTGGTGGTAATATCTAAATAACCAAAATAAACTCATTTTACCAAAATTAAATTACATTTCGATTAATGATTGTTATTCGGTATTCAAAGGTGTCCTCCCATTACTGCATTATTGTTTACTTTTCATAACATAATCATAATGAATTTAAGTTCGAACACAAAATCCAACTTTAATTTTAAAAATAATAAATGCAACTGCTATTAATATGAATCAGAATTTTAATTAATTGTTTTCATTCATTGACGAACCACTTTTTTTAATTCATGCAATTTTGGTGCAAGCATTTACATTTCCCATGACAGTCGGTGAAAATAAAATTTGGTAACATTTTTCTCTGTTTAATGGTGTGAGAGAGTAACTCTGTGGCGACTTATCACCAAGTCAAATGTTAACGACATAGTTTGCATTCAGAGTGAACTGCGAATATACTCATGAATAATAATAATGTCAAACAACGGCATGGAAAACACTTTTTTCGTAAAGAAATTTTGGTGTGTGAAAATTGCTTTTCTGTTGGGAGTGTGGTAATTTACGAGCATGCCATGTATTTTAAGAAGAAATTTGACTAAGTCGTGCATGGCATGGCTAATTTTTAATGATTTTTGGGAAAAAATACCTTCGAAGAGTAATCAGTGTGCTGATCCCACTTGGAAGAAAGTGAAATAAAGCAAGGTATGTATTCGAACCAGAAAATATACATAGGTCGGTCCATCAATTTCAGTACATAATAGTACAGCATTTAAAAATGAATAAGAAGATAAGATTCACACATGCACGAAGCGTAAGTTAAGGAATGAAGAAGATAAAAACTGGAAAAAATATACATTATTAAATATATACAGGTATTTAAAATAATCTCTTCCAATTAACGCACAATGTTAAATTCTTCTAGGGTGGGCTCTAGCAAAATAATTTAATTATTTTTCAGTAATTTATCTGAAAACACCGGAAAGTTATCTCATTAAAAATGAATTTCTAGGATATTGCTCAAAACCCTGGTATTTGTATAATATAAATTTACTGAATTTCTTGCAAAACTAACCAGAACGTCAGTAAATTTTCCTAGATTTCAGGTGAACTTTACTAGTAGAGCAGGCAACAATTATATTTTCTAGAAAACCACTGAACCACTGAATTAGAAATAGAGGAAATTATAACAATAGAATTATTGTGATTCGCTTTTGACTAAATTTTGAACTGCATATCTAGGAAACCAACCTTGCTGAGATTCATTATAATTTAGTGAGAAAGTATTAAGTGTGCTTGTAGCCTGAATTCCGTCGGAAAAAAATTTAATAATTTCTAATTTAAACATATACGCAAAAGTACTTCCAATTCGGAGTACAAATTCAGAAAACCAATCGAAAGACTATACTTAATTTAATTCTATGACTTTCTTTCGGTAATGTGCTCTTTCCACTTTAAGGAGGTTGCAATGGGAAGGCCGTGCAATTTATACCGAAATAATTTTTATAAATGTGCGCACATATTGTGCGCATATATGGTTCTTTGTGCTTCAGAAAAAGAATTTTCCGAGTGGTCCACACGCCTGAAATCACTTCACTTATGCAGTTGAAAAACTCCCAGCAAATATACAAATTGAAAGCAAGGACGGCAGTGTGTAATTAACATTCAGTTTGTTACTGTTTTGTATAAATTTGTTGAATTTTACGAAAAAGTTCTTTGAATTGGTTTTAGTTTTTTCACCATATCTGTAAAATAATATTTTGAGGTACATTATTTGAAGAGAATAATTATTTTCTGAGTTTTTATTTGTTCACATTATGTAATTTTTGAAGATTATTTACGATTTAGCCATCTTTAAACTCACGACATAGACCTACATATATACATATCGCAAAAAAAGATACGAATTTTATCAGTCAGTCAACCTAAAATTGAAACTGTTGAAATTGGAGTTACTATTTTCAAAATCTCAATAACTTTAAAAGGAAATTGTAACGAAAGCAAATAATCTCAAGCAAAAAGTATAAAACGGGCTTCATTGCTAAGAGCTGCTTTTTCACAAATCTCTCGAGTTAGCAAATTAGCCTACTACAGCGCCATATCGCTAACTTGAAAATTTAAACTACATTCGAATACCTACACTGAGAAAATTTTTTATGGATTTGCATGGTCCACTGGGCAATAAAATAGTCTTGAAATCTATAATTTTTGCAATATATTGTAGTACTAGAATTTATAGTTATAGTTCTGGCATCCCTAAGATAGCTGCGAGGATCTTGGGTGCACACCTCATCTCCAAAAGATTGCTGAAGTGCGCTTACTAATAAAATTTATTCTTTCCTTAAACGCATTTGCATCTATATTTAAAAATGCCTTGACCACAAAAAAGTAACAATTAAGAATATTTAAGGATCATTTGACTGTACAAAAATAACGATAGATGTTACAACTATAATATAGATTTAAATCGATTAATCATTTCATTACATTGTGTGTTGTAATCTGTAAAAGCGATCGTGTTTTTGGGTGGCGTTTATTAATAAAAGTAAAATTGCATACGAAGTAGAAAAGGCTTGTGAATATTTCGTTATGTCAATAAATCAAGTAGACATTAATCTCATAACATACATTAATGCTCTATCCGATGGCAGGCAAATGTAAAATTTTATAAAAAGTGATTCAGAAATTGAAATCTGACGTCTGTTATAAATTAAGCAGTTTTGGAAATATAAAAGTACATATATACGCAATAAATATGCAATATAATGAAGTCGTTAAAAATGTTTAACTTTTTTAAATTTCAGGGAGCATCAGTGAAAATAAACATAAAATTTTATTTAAATTAGTGTGACTATAAAGTGATTACTTCTTATAAATTTAGTTAAAGAGACTAAATTTTAAGGACATAGTAGGCATAATTCTGGTTGCAGTAATTATATTTCTTAGTCACATTATGAATAATATAGTTGCAATGGAATATTCTATGTGGTCCAAGCATCTATATATTTATGTAAGTTGGAGCTACTATTAAGTGGTCACAATCCTATACAAATGGAGTCAAGGTAACTAGACTTTAGGGATGTATAGCAAACATATTCCGTAGTCGCAACAAACATCATAATGGTTTCAAGGGACTATTATTTATGGTCTACGTATTCATACATTTAGATCGGATCGGCCACAGAATTTTCAGATATTTAGTCGAAAGGACTAGATTTAAGGATGTAGGGATTATTATTCAAGTAATAGGTTCCAAAGGCCCTTATGAATGGTTCGAGTTGCCTTTTATTATTAGAGGTGTATAGAATTTATAGTCCGGGTAACTATAGCATAGAAGCAAAGGCCTTAGATTCTCTTCTATATAAATGGTCAGGAAAACCCCTTTTTAATATTTGACGAAGTTTCGTTAAGTCTCGATACATGTAAAAATGTATATATTAAATCTATATTTTAAATTTATCAAGTTTTAAATATTATCAAATGTGCACGAAAAGAAAAAAAGAGTAATAATAATAAAATGCGTACTTAAAATATGAAATTTCAAATATGATTTTGAAGTACCTAATCACGGATTTACTTAATCGAAGTATGGAAAGTGTAAACACAAAATGGTGATCTTATTTTAATAACGTGCATTATTATTATTTTACTAGATTTAGTCTTTCCAGCTTCATTTTGAAGCTAAACGTTCTTCATGTTGCAACTTGATAGATTGATAACAAATTACATTTTTATAAGTTAATTTTATATTTTAAACATCGATCAACAGCAGAGTGAAATCTGTGGTAATATGAATGTATTATGATTATGAGTTAAAGTGAGACATTTGCAGTTAAAAATTTGAACTTGTTTCAATTGATAATTTGGACTACTTAGTTGTAGTTAAAATATTGGACTAGTTTGATTTGAAAAATTGGTTTGTTTGTGCCGGAAATTCGGGATAGTTTGAAATTAAAGTAGATTTCTTCTTAAAATTTAAAGAGACCAGCCTAATTCAAAAATAGTATTTTTGAAATTAAAAAAGTATAGACCTTACTTGTAAAAATGTAAAGAAAACTTTTTACGATTATACGTATTTCGTGGAGTAAAGTGTTCGACGACAATTATTAATCGATTACATTTTTACTTACTCTTGCAGTACCTACTTTGGTGTAAATAAATACTTTATTAACTTGCTCTTTTCAAAATAAATAACATAATGGTTTTGTTCTGCCAAGTAGCTTATTACTTACGTAAATGAGCCAATTATTTGAAATATCTGCAAGTAAAATCACAGAAAGTTCTGGGTATATTTTCAAAATAAATGACTCATACATTTCTTCCAATTAAATATTATATGGAAAAGTAGCCTTATATAGCTTCAATAAAGCAACCACAAATTGTCGGCTATTCAGGACTCAGCTAAAATTTAATACTTTGCCTGTCCTCGAAAGGCACCTGACTGGCCCAGAAATTCATATTTGCCGGCGCTGAGACATAAGGCAGCCGCTTCCATTCATTCCGAATAAATCACCGGCGAAATTACAAAATAATGAAAACGAAATTTATGGGAGCCCCCAAGATATATTCGCGAGATAAGAACGTCCGAGACGAATTGATTTTCGTTCTAATTGTTTCAATCCCCGACGACGGCACAGGTGCGAAGGACATTCGCGTATTGGCGGAGCGATAAAATTCGCGGGCTAAGGACTGATTCACACGCAATGTTTAATTATTGAAATGACGAAGGTAAGCCGAGCGGATGTAATCATCATTAGTCATCACGTGTTGTCTTGCATAATTACGGCTGGTGGTAATTATTAGCGCCACCCTCGACAATTTGGCGATTTTCGCAATTTAAATATGGAAATATTTTTCTTGCTTTTGCGTTTACGGCCGTCATGCTTAAATAGAACGCGTCTGATGGAAGAAATTGGGAAGAGGAAATCTATATTTATTCATCGGAGGAATCTTGAAACTTTATGCCTTTAATGTTTTATTTGAACCGCAGGAAAAAAAATATCATTTTAGCAGTATTAAACCATAAATCAACGTGCCTAATATTTTTATAAATTTTTGAGGATGTATTTGCGGAGCTCTGAATCCTCTGCGAGGGGAATCATATTCCGCGTCAACCGGTAGGGTTGCTCGAGTTATTGAAATTAATGTCGGCTCCATAAACATTCACAATACGAGCTGAATAAACGAGGAAACCCACTGGAGTATTCCCCTTTGGACTGAATGTATTTTTTTATTATTCACCTTGAATTTGATGCTTTCATAAAGTAACCAGATACCCCCAACTATTTGAAACGTCAGTAAATTTGAGAACTGCTATTTAATACCTGCTCCAGTCCGTTGTTCGGCCGGAAGGGGGCTATTTCAGAGAAGTTTGCCTGAAAGTAATGTTAATAAAATTAAAGTGTCGAGTAGTTGGCCATATAACACATCTGCAGCGCGGGTGGCACCTCTCCTCGTCCGCGTATCGACCACCGGCACCTATTAAGGGTACCTACCCCAGACCCGATAAGGGTTGCACTTCTACTCAACACTCAAAAGTTTTACGTCCAAGTTATGAAACTGAATGAGGTCACACGTTCTGAAAAATATTTTATGGCTCACTTCCTTTCGCAAACAACTTCAATTCGATTTTTCGACTATTTTGAAGTTCCCGAGTGAAAGGAGCTCCTGAACTGAGCGAATTATTTTTACGAAATTGAAGCAATTCAGAGGAAACATTTTTAGTCGAGACATTTTTGGACAAGTGTCAAGGAGCGAGGGAAACTCATAAATGGAGATATAAGTGTTTTCAGGCGTTGGCGGCAGAGTGTTCCAGAATTTTCATATGTTAATGTGACGGATCCCACGAGGATGAAAATCTTTCTGGTAATATTTTATCACAGATTTAAAAGAAAATATTTTAATTTCATTTCGAATAATTTATTTTATTCTACGAAGGCGGGCTAAAGGAAGATTTTATGCGAAAATTCACTTTCTTCTAAATTTCCGAGTATTAGCTTTCGAGAATATTAACATTTTTAACAGAATTTATGAATTTCTATAACATTTCTAAAAAATAAGGCAACAAAATAATACATATCTTCTGATGTTAGTGACTTCAACAATGTTACTCACTCTACTGACTCTTGGTTGAAACACGAGTTCCATGACGGGGAATTGTTTAATTTAATTTAAAAATCTCTTCACACGTTTTTGCAATAACTACCTCAGTAAAAGACTCAGATGTATATGAATACGCATGACTTTCATAAATTCATTAATGTAAGGAGGAAATCTACAGAAGGTACGGAGAAGTTTTCGGTTCTACTTCATTCGAAATTTGCGAATAGTTTTAGTTTTAGTTTTCAGAGAGGGTTTTCCTACATTCCAAAAATTTGAGCGTTTAAATTCATATCGCAGCAAATACATATCTATCGAAATCATCAGTTTTAATATATTATTATGAGTTTTTCTTGCGTATAAAGATAAAATTAAATTAAAATAAATTTAATAAGTATTCTTTAATAAGAAACTTTGCGATATTTAGAGCTGTGCCGTTTACTTTCAAAGAGGCATAAGTCAATTTTCAAAAAAAATTGAGTTAATGATAATATTAACTATAATTTTATCATATCTCAATTAAAACAAAATTGAATCAGTATGTTGAGAACTTGTTAGATTTTGTTCAAGAGGCCTTCTGCTTCTGCGGAGCAGTTTCTGCATCACTGCCACTAAAATATTTTAAATCATCGAATTGGGACGATTATTATTTTATTCTCATTTATTGTTACTTTTATAGTAATATTTGTATATATATACATAATATATTTGGTATTAATTTTATATTGTATGAATATTCAATGAAAACAATTATTTCTGAGAAATATATTATTATTATTTTGCATGCAATTTATTCTCAATTATATATATTTGAAATCACTGATCGTTCAAGCATTATTTGAGTAAAATACGTCGGACAAAATTAACATGTGTCACTAAATTTTCTAAACTATTTATATTGAAAGTGGCAAAGTCACTTTATCGTAATTTTTAATAAAATTATTTATACTAAGAAAAATATAAAACCCTTAAATATTGTAATTTAAAATCAAAGTGACACTATTGAAATAAACGGCTCATAGACTCTAAATCTACATGTTTTAAAATAAAACTTTAAGATGTTTTTAACATAAAACATTAAGATGTTTCAAAAAAAACTTCAATATATTTAACTAGAGTTGTAATCACTTATCAAATGAATAATTGTTCATTGCACATCAAAAGCTTTAAATCCGATACTAATATAACCGATAAATTTGCAAAATTTTAATAATGCGCTAAAACGTTTGATTATTTTAAATGGTTTCTTATCATTTTAGTGTTTTTTAATAAAATACCTAAATATTCATTGTATGTAGATTGCATCGTTCTTTTAATTATAAAGTAACTAAAAAAATATTAGTTAGAAGATAAAATTCGGATAACATTGTTATTTTATTTGGTATATTAAATTATCTTAAAAAGTTTTTGAAATTTTAAAAAATTAACTGAATCCTATATATTAAATTCTTTACAGAACAACTAATATTTCATATTTTACACGTAGTTAATTTATTTTGCTTTAACAAATTAAACTCGGGTTAGATAGAGTTCTTTTTTATTTTAATTTTCAACTCAGAATTCAATATTTTGATAGGATAGATAAGTATTCATTATTTGTATGCAATATTTCGATATAGTAAATAAAGTTAAATTATTCATTTATCAAAATAAAGTTATTTAGTATGAAGGCGATCATCATCTAAATTTATGACTGTTAGCAAAATGCACATATAATATTAGATATGTACTTCGATTGGCCATAACCATAAACAACTTAGACAGGTTTGATTTCATGAATTAAATTTATGTCTAAAACTCGTTCTAAAATGTGTTGTACACAAGATGGACATAGTACAAGTTGAATATAAGACTTTTAGTGGGTATTCATCATTACATCCACAACTTTCGGATATTATGGATATTTGAGAGTTTAATGAAATCCTTATATAATTGAGCCCTAAAACTGAGTGCAGCATTGCTAGAAGAGATATCCGTTGCCGCTCGTTGAATAAACATTTTAACTTTTCATGGGAGCAGCACAATAATTACTTTTGGCATCGTTATTGGATTTTAACTGGCCGGGGGAGCACACACCCAGCCGGAAAGTGCTTTATTAGATGCTTTTCTCCATTCACTGTGGAACAGCTTTGGCCCGTAATCAAATATCCTGCGTACACTCAACATCAAATGCGCCGTAAATTTGGCAATTTGGTTTTCGAGCAGCAGATTGTATTTCACGAGCAGACTGCCCGTACTTAAAGTAGAACCTATTACCATTAAATTAAATTTTTCAATATAAAAGTAATAAACAATTCAAATGAGGGGTAAATGAGTAAACAAACCATCCCATTTGTCTTTGCTTTTCTTGCAATCTTAAAAGTCTAGAAGAGGAAAAGAAGGGCGGAAGGAGCCGCTTTAATTTGAGCTCCAATTTGAAAAATCAACATATAATCTACCCTATGCATATTTTATCTATTTTTTAGTCTTGCACCGAGAAAGTGTTCAATATTTGATGAGGGCCGGCTGCCATTTATGATATTCTCACTTCTGCACAACTTTATTGACTAAATTATGGAGAAGTTGAAACAACCCCAAAATCAATTACTCCGTCCGGAGAGGACGTGATCAGAATTTGACGTCCGGAGTTAATGTAGTGCAAAAATTAATATTTATGGCCTCCGGTATCTCCTTACGTTTCTTTAAAGTGAATGTTGAATGAGCGGGGATATTTACGAGTCAAGAGATAAAGCGATTCTTTCATGTGACGTGAGTACCTCCTGATTTAATAAAAAAATATTTTCTCCTTGAGGGCTCGTGAGTTTCTTGAGAGGAAGATGGTTGTTTTTGAGCAGGTGAATATTTATTTGGGGCTCGTAGCTTCGAAAATTTCGCGGTATATCTTTTAAACATTATTCTTTACCTTCGTAGAGTGCTGTCAAAAGATTAATGTGCGGCAACGTGCTCCACTTCGCTCACCGTCCTGTCGATAATTGATATGACAAGAAATCCACTCTGCGCCCCTTCTGTCTTGGGGTGCTTCGTAGAGTTCATCTCTAATAACACCTTCATTTTTGTCGGTATAAATCAAAAGTAAATAAGCTGTTGCCCCGTGTACTGGGAGGTCTTGTTGGTATTGCTTACAACATGACTAGCACGCCACCGCTTATACCTTGGCCACTCACTGCGTTCTATTCGGACCCAATAGAGGTGCCTCGCCGTCTATAAATCTCCTGAGAAAAGATTTATGACTGGAGTCACCGGAAGTAAGGACACCCCATCTGGCTCTCAGTTCCACATGGTGAAGTCTTTATTTACTGACCATTTGGTATCATCAAACAAACTTATGAAGATTGATGGCGTGGAGCGACACCAACTGCACGAGAAGGCTTCATTCAAATTATTAGGCTCCGCACTGATGACTTATCCCTAGAACATATCTCAATAGTCGAGACAGATGCTCGGAGCATTTTGTAACTTTTTACGGCTATTAACTTCGTCCTTTTGTTTTTTTGGCTACCCAAGAAAGTTTGGCCCACCACGAAGGCAAACCCTTAAATGCTTTGCATAAAGCGCTTTCAGCTGGAAATTTTAAAAGGATTTATAAGTTGCTTTCTTTAAATTTGGAAATTTATTAGTATAAAAAATCTCAAAAAATCAAAGACGTGACGTTAAGCTTTAATCTAATATATACTCTATTAGCAAACATATTTTGGTATAAATTGAATTTCAGATCTCTTCACGGATTTTGACGAAACTATGTAGTAATATCCATTTAGGGCCAAAAGTGATGAATATGCAAAAAAAATTTGTCGGTCGCTTATATTTTCTTAGATATTTAACTTTAAAATTTTGAAAAGTGATAATTTTCGCCGCACTTTCTCCAAGTAACACAATATTTGGATGAAAATTATGGAAAAACCTTAAAGTAACAATGTTTCCATCGAATTTCTCTAAAAAATCTACACGAATGCTGAAAATAAGGAAAATTTTACTTTACTTCGATTTGTCATTTTATAAGACAAATGCGTGCTTGTCTCTCTCAATAAATCGAAAAATATATTTACTTTTAATTCGTTAATTTCAAAAATTGTTGAAGAATTTTTTATAATGAAAAGGAGAAAATGTCTAGTTCTATCAAAATCCGTGAGAAGACCTCAAACTCAATCTGTTTCGAAATTTTATTGAATATTGAATATTTTTCTTAAAGTGGTCAACTATGACAAAGAAACAATATGCACTTTGCTTTTTCAAACTGGTAACAAAACTTGTTCGTTCATTCTTCATATAAATGTACTCCAATGAGGGAGTCTAGACATATCCCAAATTATGGGTCACAATTACGACTAATTTAATATTTCATTAGATCTGATGAAGAAGTAAAACTCTTTTTGTAAGGAAGCTGTCTACTATCAGGACTTAGACCGGTTTAATTAAGTACACTTAAAAAAAAAACTTCGATTTAAAAAAAAGGGTGTCGAAACAGATGACGATCGATATATTAGACCATGGTTTTCTTATCCACCCTGTAAAATACGCACAGAATTAATAACAAAGCAACTTCAATGACGAAAATTTCATGAATTCTTGGAAAACAAAAATAAGATTTAAAAGTAAAATCATTATTGTAAAAAAATATTTGTAAGATAAATTTGTTCAGTTAATAAACATTTATTTTTCTTATATATTATATTTTTATTGTTATTGAACGCATATATTTAATAGTATTAATATAATTGTCATGACTTTTTCTCTGAGATAATTGAGCGATGTACGATGAACCTGTTTTCTTTTTGTTCATTGATAGGTTGTATGTAGTTTTGTAGAGTAGTTTCTGACGGTGAAATTAAGAAAATTTCAATTTCCGCATATAAATCTAATCAAAACTGGTATTGTAAAGATTTTTTATTTTTAAATTTTAACTCGATTTAAAAAATGCAGTTAAATAATGTTGCAGAAAATAACAATCCTCACCACAGTTTCACTTTAAATGAATTTTTTCTCAAGAAAAAAGGACTCTTCAGTAAAGGTTTTCAATTTTTTCAACATAAATTTGTTACAATATAAAAATTTTCATATCGTTTTTGGGAAATATATTTCATTTTTAGTAAGTTTATACATAACTTGATGAAAGAAACAAAATATAATAATTAAAAGCTTTTCTCAAAAAATTCATAACTGGTTCGGTTCCTGCTTTAGAACTGAAATACAATTCTGGCTTTTAAGTCTGCTTGAGCTTTGAACCAATGAGAATTGAATGTCAAAACACAAAATTAAAATTTTAAGCTGGTTTGAAGCTAGCTGGCTTATGTCATTCATGTGATTTTTTTCAATCTGAGTTAAATGTTTTGCGATGATTGGTTTTGGAGGAGAAAATTATTGAATTAGTAAGAATGAAATACCAAAGACAAAAATGATGAATTGTGGTTACTGTTTTTACAAATGTCATCGATAAAGCTACAATCTGGCTTCGAGCTAGCATAGAAGGCTGGGATTGTGTTTCTGCCTTAAAACATATTGACCTTTTATTATTAAATAATTTCCTTGTCTACCTTTAATTAAATTGATTTTACTTTACCCAGAAATCAATTTAAGAAGATTATTTTTGAATTCCAGCATGTAAGGAATTAAGTAGTTATAACACTTAATGTATTTGCTAGTCTGTAAGGCCTATTACACCTGTAGACACTAAATAAATAAATAAATAAATAAATAAATAAATAAAATTATAAAAATACATTTTTACAACCCTTTACAGAGATAAGTTGTATGCATTTCTGAATAAAGGAAATTGTTGTGCATTCAGCTATAATATCGATAATTCCCAAGGACTTTGCAGTATACATATATCGAAAAAAAATATCTGACCACAAATCAAGTCAGGCATTCATCGCTAATTACACCAATTTATCATAGGGAGGAGTACTTTGTCTTTGAAGAGCCACTTTTCATCTCCCTCCTGTCTGGGGAGCGACGTGACTTGAAAATTGATCTGATTCAAAGTCGGTTTCATTAAAGAAAGGAAAAAAAATCTGTAATTTTGTTTCCGAGAGATAATTTGAGTTCAATGGTATCCCTGGCTTGGAGTGTACCCACTCGGGGACTGATACCCCGGCCACACACCTCCCCCGGGAGAAGTGGAGCGCGTCCAAACTGAATAGGTATCCATTGCCGGCAATTCACCACTCAGCAGAAGATCCGATATTTTACGGATGCCGGTTTGCGCCAAAGGATTGAATTAGTTTCCCTTAAATTGTTTAGATCAATAATTGCTTTACGTCTCAATTCCGAGGTTGCATGGAATGGAAATGATTTCCATTTGGTGGAGCTCCGGCAGATGTTTTTATCCAGATCCAATTACCTTAACGCTCCGTCAGATGCTTAGTTGTGTTTGCTATTTCCGAGATAAGACTGATCCGATTTGGAAGTCCCATTATCTTGCGCTCAATAGTCGAATTGTTTAATTACAGTCTTGCGCTCTTCGGGCCATTCCAAGAATTAGAAAGTGAGTTAGATGAGTTATGCGGGGGTGGATACACCTCCTCAGGGATGAATGCACCCACACACGGTCCCAGCCACATCCTCTTGGGCCGAGTTTTCACTTTTCCCCGGCCGGGTAAGAACTCTCTTTAAATTAAAATATCAATTTTTACTTTCATATCATGGGGAGCGAAGTTGTCACTGTTTCCGTGCCTCAGGAGCTGAAAGTTCGTCGTTTGAGTGACGTGAAATTGAAATGGATTTGCAGAGTAATGTGGCAGCGGCACCTGGTTGTGGTGATATCTCACCGGGCGGCGGATTGTAATTTTAACTCAAGTAGGTCCTCTGACGGACGAGGACGGTACGTATGTATGCTATTTGCGCTGAGAAATTGCCTAGATGACGTGCTTTAAAGTTGGAAACGTCTGGCACTTTGCGTCCTAGACAAATTATTCGAGACTGGGAAGAAATTTGAAAGCTTAAAACGTTCCTCTACCTTCGTCCTTCGCAATAATGTGGGTAAGTGCTAATGGGTTTTGGTTGCCACTAGTGGACAAAGCAATCATTAAATTGCTCACTACAAAAATATATGCCACTCCTTTTGAATCATACAGTGAACTATACTCGGAAGAACCTCCAACTTTACACCTTGTTTTTAATTTACTGCAGAAAACTGCACTTCGCAATATTATTTCAGTGAAATTGGAGTAAGCAATTTACATGCCAAAATGCAATAAATGCCTAACTCTTCGGGTAATTGGGTGCTGGCATGCAATCATAACATTCTTCCAGTTCAAAAGTAGAACTTACCGGCGGGGTGCCTCTGTAGGGCGAACATAACCTAACCTAGTTCTGTTTCCGCGGTTCTGTGTAAGCTGGTTGTTCACTGCAGATTTGGTACAATTAAATCAATAGCCCTCTGTGAAGTAGCAATCATAAGAAATGATTTCCGCATACTTCTACCAAAGTGCTCAGCATTCCTTCATAAATGTTATCCTTTCAAGAGTAATTGCGGTCGTATTCTACGATTATTTCCATACGACGAAAGGGACATGAATCGGAGCAGTGTTCGAAGGTAAGCTTTATTTATGACTAATATTTAGTGACAAGGTTGGCACACTATTCAATTTTGTTTGAAAGGTACATACATACATATATGTACATATATGCCTGTATACTATTTATTGCTAAGTATACTCGGAAGTGCTCCTATTTTTTTCAGCAATATATACATATGAATACATTGCTCTTTTATTTTAAAAGTGACATAATTCAAACTTTTATTTTTGTATTAAGAACTTAACTGAGTTTTGTAAACTAGCCTAAATCAATCATTAAAAGTTTTTGAACCTTCGTCATAAAATGCCCATGTCGTTTTTACATTTTCAAATCTTTCATTATGAAAGTGACTTTTTCGATTTCTTTAAAATAAATTTTATTAGTGTATCGGGCAAAAGCACCACATAAACTTTTATAACTTTTTTTTATATGTATAGATAAACATTGTTTACGCAATTTCCTCAGATATTTCGAAATATGGTTTATTTATTTATGAAACGATATTAAAATTTATCACTTTTCCTAAAAAGTCAACCTTAAGTTATAGTTTATAAATGAATAAACAAATAAATTACAATATATTATGGACACATATTTGGTATTGATACCTGGTATTCGAATATCACGTAGTATTCCATATGTGAGTCACTCAGTACCACCTATTTAGGTAGACACCAGCGAAAATAGCTTTGCAGTAGGAAGAGAGATAATTACATGGCCTTTTATTTTCAACTACCAATATTCTTAATTCAATATGTATTCCTTCTTTTTCAAGCTTCAATCAATAACTAGTTATTTAGAAAAATCAAAATTAAAAATAACTCAGCGATGATTTGACAAGTTAATTTTTTACCCAGAACAACTTAAGGTCAAACTAAACCACGAAGGCATGTGTGTCAACGGGTCATACAACATTTTCTAGAATTTCACAAATATATAATATGATATTATAAAAACACAGCTTTTTCAGATTGGTACTTTCAAGCATGGAGTTAATAGTTGAAATTTCAATTTTAAGCTACTGATTTTTAATGGCGATTAGCAATATAGCAGTATGTTGAGAATACTAAAATTGATGAAATATGATGATATTTTTGGCTTTAGACTATGATATTACTTCAAATTTTTTTCAATAGGTGAATTTGGGAACACTCATTTAGTTAGACTTTAATTCATCAACTTCAATTATTTAAAAAATATGTTTCCGATCGCGTCCTTTGAACAACATGGATGTTTCAGACACCTTCAATAAAAAATTTTGTTTAACTTGTAAACGTTTTGAACTCTAACTCAAGGGTTTGCATTCTAATTTTTTTAACTTTGCAGATGGCGAGAATTACAAAGCGGACGATGTCAATAGAAAAAACATTTGAATTACATGGGGAACAAATACTGAACTCTGTTAAACTTCAACTTATTCCAATTGGCTCCTGTTAAAACTTTAAAACATTCGGAAGAATATAATTTGGTAATAATTATCTTTTTAAATTTAAATATACATTTAGTTTTCATTAAAAGAACGCACAGATTAATCTGGACTTTGAATATTCAACTACTTCGTAAATGGGATACTGCTGCATTTATCCGGTTCTTGATCAAAGAACTAGACAAATTGTTCCAAAATATTCTAAAAGAGGAGGTGGTGTAGAATTTTGTTCCGCCAAAATAGTTCGCCAAACCAAGATAATTGCCACCGTCCAACGATTCTGGTAATTCAGATAAACCTATTATTTGTCCCAAAAGTTTTTAAAATGGTACTTCGATAAAGAAAAGTTAGTTTTTCGTCAAAAATTAATGGGACAAGTAAAAACATCAGTTCCTATATTACTTAAATGGCAATATCTCCTTTCCTAAATAAAAAAAAGTGATAGGTGTACTACGCCTTTTAAAATCTAGGCTACATGCGCCAACTTTAAGGATAATAGGCTAGTCAAGCTCAGTATATTTTTGTTTTTACGAAATGAATAGTCAAACTTGAAGGAAAGAATATACACATAAAATTGAAAAAGATTTCTTTGTTGTGAGAAAACGACTGCCATATTGGAAATATCTTTACTTACAATTGTTTGCAAAAAAATAAAAATAAAAAATGTCAAAGTTTGTGGCCATCACACCGAAAAAATTGCTCGAAAGTTAACGAATTTCCTAAATTTCAAAGAAGTTCCATTTTCTCGACAACTAGAAAATTTTGACTTATGGCAAGTTTGTCTTATTTGAACAGTCATGAGTTGGGCCGTCATCCGTTTTCGTTTGGACCTTGCTTTTAGGGACACCCTGTATACTTAGTTGTTTTTTGACAAAAATATGCTAGTTGTGTGATAATGTGGGATGTTAGAAACAACCAAATTTAGTGTTTAAATTGAAAGCTGAATATAACAATTTTGGTTTGGTTGAAGTAACCACATTCCTTGATAGGTGTCTTTTATTTTACTAAAGTTTTTCTTTCATTTTTCCTAATCTCGCAAAAAATTTAAATTTTTAAAAAATAAATGTAGAAGTATTACCCACTTAAAATGGGAAAGAAGCGTTCATTTAAATGGCCCGTAAAGTGTAAAAATTAATATAAAACAGACAGGGTAAAATAGCGTCGCTAAACGAGTTAAATCCTCTTAGCTGGTGTACTTCCACTAGGCCACAAAACGTTCTCATGGGCAAAATGCGACTCTCCTAATTGGTCCCTGTCACCGCGAAACCAGAATATCGCGGCGTCTAATTAAAAAATTATACGCCGCTGCCACCTGAATCTCTTCCAATTAAAAATAATTCGTAACCGTTTCTCTAGCAAGTGCATTTGTCGCTAATTAGACGTCTAATCCTCTTTTCGTAATCTGTCGAATTACGTGACAAGGAGGAGATTAAGGTCTATAAATTATTCCACCCAGTCGGTTATACATCTTCCCACACACCTGCTCCACTCGGTAAGAAATCCTACCATAACAAACGGAAAAACTAAAAAGCTCCGAATAATTTGTCCAGGTGGAGGTTCGGGCAATCCAGAGGATTTCTTGGAACGCTTGGCAGCAGCCGGTACACGACATTTTGCCTTTTTTCATTTTAGTTTCTGTATTTGAGTGTCTGCCACAAAGTCTCACGTTTCATGTCGTCTTCTAATAAGACAGCGTCCTCTCGCAGGATGGCTGCCATCCTGCCATAGTGTGTTTTTTTCACGGAGGCGATTTATTTATTCATTCCACTAATAGCGCCCTTAGTGGGGCCCAGTCAATGGACGTCCGCCCTTGACTGAACAGCTTCTCGGCCTATATGTATTTATTGACAAGGATCACATAGTGCGCTCTGCCCTTCGGCTGCAATTTGCTCCTTGCTATCTTAGCTGCCAGACTATTTCCTTTTGGGAGAAGAAAAATCTGCAGAAAATTTGTCTCTCCCCGGAAAACGAATCGGTGCCACTGCAAATATTTTGGGTCGGAACGTGCACCCACATACGTCTTCATTAAAGATTGCTTTGTCGAAATCGATACTGCAGCCGTGCTCTTTTTCTTCATTTTCAGCATGATTTAATCATGACTTCAATTTAACCGGAAAAATACTCGAAACGCGCGGACTGACATCACAGATCCACTCTTGTTTTAATTAATCCTCGTTAAATCACTTTCTGCTCGTAAAACAATTTATGTACGTTTTTCCAAGAGATTTTAATTTGTTGGCGGGCCCCGATTACATCGATGTAACGCAAAATTAATTTATCAGGCCTTTTTGATTTTTGAAATAAATTACTATTTTACTTCAATTTTTGTTAATTTACTCACTAAAATATTTAATATACAGTCCGTAACATATTTCTATGCCCTTTTTTATAAAGGTATATTTAATACTTATTAAATCAACCCTTAACAGTGGTAATACTGCGGAGGTAAATTAAAATTATAGACTCTCCAAGGTAGGTGTGGAGTTTTGATTTCTGTATAAAAAGCCTGAATTATTTAAAAGTAGCAGATATTTCAATAAAAGTTACAGTTAAATAAAAAATATGTAATAGAAAATCTGATAAATGCAACTGCTTTGTTGCATTGAGAACGTCATCATGTTTCTTTCAAGTTTCGGTTTAATTGCAGTGACTATGTTTGTACGGAGCCGATTATTAAAATGTTGATAACAACTATTATATGTTTTAAGACCACTTGTATAAAAAAAACTTGTTTAATAAATAATCTTTGTTATTATTATGGAACTTTATACCAGGAAATTGTACTAAGTATGACTGACAACATTGCTTTAAGATTTGTCCATTTAATCTAGATTTTAAAATAGCGAAACATACCAAGGGGATATTAAGCTTAGGTCCTATAGAAAAAGATTTTTCTTTAATAGTACTCTTAAACCTTACAGTAAAACAAATAATATAATTTTACAGAATATTTATTCTAGCTCTTTACCGGCTATGCACTGGTTTTACGATATACATACATACATACTGTCGTCAATGTTTATACGCATAAGTACAAACATTTTCTAATTTATTTACATATGTCAATAACAAACATTTGATCCGTCAAATGACATTTGTTTAACAAATTCATAAGTTATTTTCGTGTACTGATTAACATTAACACTAAATACATCATCGATCGAGAAATTTTTAATGATTGCCTAATTTTTAGTATTGTTGTCATATTTTATGCTCTTCAATAAATAGTGAAAAATAATCTTTATCTATTAATTTTTTACGTGCTTTTTAAGCATGTGAATTTCTTTAAAAAAAAGCGGCCTGGAGGAACACGAGGAGCGTACCAAAGGAACACTAGAAGAGTAGTAGAAGAACAGGAGGACTATACCAAAGGAACACTGGAAGAGTTCTAAAAGAACACGAGGAGCGTACTGAAAGAACACTTCAAGAGTTCTGTAGGATTACTCAAAAAATGTTTAAAAGTCGCCGCAGTTATCTCCTAGGTGTCTTTCAGGTATCGAAAACTGAAGAATGGAACACTACGAGATGCCTAAAACCTCGCCTCGGAATTCTTTCTTATGAAGATTGGACGATTTTTAAAGGCATGATTCTTATCTAATAACACTAAGAAAATATTTATGGATTTGAGAGCAATGAAATGGTCATGATATCAATAAATTTTGGAATATAATAAAAAAGTCTATAGTTATAGTTCTGGTATCCCTAAGATATTGTGAGAATTTAGTCCATCGAACTATATGTATGCTTCTCCCAGAATATACATAGTTAAAAATGTCTTTCAGTGAAACAACATGTATATTGGATTTTTCCAAATATGTTTTCTGTGCACCATATCAAAGAAGAATAATTTTTTTCCGACTGTTATGTCTACATACATCAAAGCCAACAATAACATTTGAAAATCGCAGGTAATCGTCCAAAAATGCGACATCGCTGCGAATTTTTCTGGCACAATGCAGCATTAAAACCAATGCGGATAGAACGCGAACAACAGCCCTATTCGAATCTAAAATTTCCGTCATCGAAAATCCTCGAAAAATATTTACCAACTGAGTGCAGAAAACAAACAAGTTTGACTGAAAAGTAACTCTTCACGTACGGGGACCGCAAATTGAAGTGTGTCACTGCACGGTGTGGGTATCGAGAGCACATGCTTTCGTACCTCAAACTTTTATTTGCATGCAGGTGATAGCTTCATGTCGGAAAAGTGCAAATTTGCATGCTTTTGAGCTCAAAAGAGAACAAAAGGTGCTACAAAGCGTGTTTTAGTCTCATTACATGTTTAACTTAGGAACTTTGCTTGTTTGCCAAAGTTTTAAGGAGCCCTCTCATCCACGCTACCCAAACTATCGATAAACAGCCGCGGTTTTCGTGATATGTGCCCGCGTCTGCAGTCGAAGCTGAGTTCGATTTTAATTAGTCAAATGGAAAAGGCGTTTCAGTTGCTGCTACAATGCAACCTCTGCTAGGTAGAATTTATGCGAGACCGGCAATTACATTCAGGTGCCAGCGGAAGGGCGGACACCATAAAACAAGTTAATGGCAGTTAATACCTGGAGCATCGACTAAAAGCATCCGGCAATGCTCATGAAATCTTCAAAGATTTAGGACTTCTCCTATTGTCCCGAATAAATTAGCTTGGGGACAATTTAATGAAAATGTACGAGTATTTCTCTAAAATACTTCGGACTTTATAAACTTTTCAATGGATTGCATTTTGATTCACTCATGATTTGAGACGTGTTAGTTCGATGAAACCATGGAAAATGAATAACTAAAGAACAACTGGTCAATTATACTAAGCTAGTTTTAAATGGATCGAAGAAACTTTAAGTAATATTATAAAACACAGTCATAAGGCCATACTGGAACAGTTGTAATTTAGAAAATCCAAATGAGTAATCCCACTTCTGCACAACGGCCCAAAGAAAGCACCGAATGGGCGGTGAAGGATACACACGGTCCCGCTCAAATAACAAAACTTTAGCATCCTCGTCACAACTCGTTAGAAGTCAAGTCCAATAATTTATTGTCAGTATTTATAATTTTGAGTATGTATAATTAATTAGTTAGAGCATATAAGTTTTTAGCGTGCAATCAGTCAGTCCAAGTCCCAGTGCAGTAAAGTATACCAAAAGCGTGCTAGCTTTTCAAATTGAAATTCAAATTAGTTCAGGTTTGATCATTGATCACAATTCGATCAAATTTTTATATTATTTAAAAACTTTGTATACTTATGTTTCAAGATATAATATTTATTGATGCCTTAAAAAATGTAATTGCGATTCGTTTTATTACCACATAGATAAAAATGATTAAAAACAACATTCTTTTGGTTTGGTTCATAATTTTCTTAAATTTCGAAGAAAATTTACGTGATGTAGTAAAGTATTATTTGGCTAGTTTAACCGGGCTAAAAACATATTATGGCTATTATGGCCAAAGTGTGGCCGTATTTCTTTGACAAATTAGCCTCGTCCAGCTTCGATGCGGTGCTATAACATTGAATGTATTGATATTTAAACAGATAAGTAAATGTACATATATTTTTTTTATACTTTCCTGATAGTTTAATTGTGATTTGATATACATACATATGTTTTTCTTAGCATGTCAGCAAATGAAAAAGTGTTATATGTGACATGCCCAGAAAATCACTATTGGAAAAACCGTAAGAAAAGTTTGTAAGAAAATATTTTTACTATACGTAACGAAGTGCTCGAGTAAAAAAGTATTAATATGAAAGTAATAATTTTAGTAAAAGCATGGATATATAATTAAAGTACTATATAGTTAATACCGAGAAGTAACGATAATTTTTTTCCAGTCCTTAGTTAGAGAACCTTTAATGCACTCCTAATTAGAATGCTGTGAATCTCTCTAATATTTTATTTTAAACATATGATAAACTCGACAAATACGTGCTTATCTCTGCGCGAAAAATGCATAGTGCGCCTAGGCTTTTAGCTAACGACCTGATTTTCCTAATGACCTACGACATATAGATATATAACTGTTTTAAACTTATTTTTAATATTTTAAGGGCGATTATACAATATATTTCGTGTTGCTAAGATCGTTAAATTGCAAACTAAATAAATTGCCAAATTAAAGATTAACAAAAATGCGCCATTTTAATGACTATTACAAGAAATGTGTTTGCGGCCTCGGCTTTAATTTATAATGAAATTTGTTAGCGATGTAAATAGCCCTTCCTCTTTCATATTATATATGTAGATTTTCTTTTAAGGATAATAATGTCGGTTAATTTGCATAGTATTTACTCCCATATTTTCTCCGTCGGAATCCGTTTCGTATCAGTCGAAAGCTTCCTTCTACAGAAGCAATCACGGCCACTTCATGAACCTTTTGGTAGAACTCAATAAATATTTTAAGAGAGGTTGGAGGTGTGTACTTTGCTTTGCCAATTCGCAAGAATTTGCTCATATTTCGTCAAATAATGTACTCTTCGACAAATAAAGCATATATATCCCAATAAATTCTTGAGTGCTCCTTGAATTTGTGGTACGTCAATTATTTTCCGCTGCCTTTCCATGGGTAGCGCGTTCTCTGAAGAAAGGGAAAACTAGGCTACAAACAGTTTCGCAAGGTTTACAAATAACAGAAATCCCGGCGATGTGTTCACATATAAATTTCACATAAGGAAAAAGGCGAAGCGTTTCACCTTAAATGCAAAAGCTTGGTGAGGATTTCGGCAGCCGTGCAGACGGTAAGCTGAAATATAGACGATGGATAAAAGTTTGTTCTTAACCGGCTACCGGGCTAAGATAAATTGAGTACGGAAATCCCTGTACATAAAGCAGTCAAGTGGCTTTAGCGTAATCCTCCAATTGTGTCCTCCGGTGTATCGTCACCGTGAGCGGAGGAGTGAAACTGATAACACCTTCAATTTATTTCAGGTGGAAATAATTCAGGTGAGACGCTGCGGCGATAAAAGATTTTTAACCCCGAAAATTCATTATCAGCGGTGGAATCTTTTCGCGAAGATGAAGGGGATTCGCGGTCGGAAAATTTTGGGCAATCTGAGGGCTGCCAGTGGGAGTTGATTAAGCCGCCTGCTGCGGCTATATTTGGCCTTTTCAAGTGGCCCGGGGGAGCTGCCTTTGAATTGCAATTACTTTTGAATGAGCACACACATGCTGTTCATTTTCCGCAAAAAAATAAAAAAAAAAAAAACTGCCGGGATCAGGAGCTCCTAGTCCCGGATGAAAGAGTGCCCCTAGCGTAAATGTGAAATGTTTCTTGGTTGCGGCCGCTGCTGCACCGCTGTGGGGCCGTTCATAGTTCACTTAACTTTAAAACAATAAAAGTTCGCGATGTGTAAAAATTTAATGAACTACTCCACACACAAAACAGCGGTTGTTGGCGATTTGTTTTCCCAGCCATAAAATTCATATTTCCGACATTTCTCACATCAACTGCTGGTGAATTTTGTTTTTATTATTTAGCCGCTTTGTGAGCGGGCGAGCGGGTGGGGAGTTGGTGGGCGCAAAGCACGCATCGGGGCGCACCCTAAAGCGCGGTGCACAGTGCACGGGACGTCCCGATGGAGGGCCAGAAAAGTCGAGTTCCGGAATTCGCCCTTCAATGGGTCCTGGCATTCATAGACGAATTGGAACCAACCGCCGATAGAATTAAACAGTGCGGGTAAGCCGCTGACGAAATTAAACAGTTTGCTCCATTGGCTATTGATGGCCGTAATCGGGGGCTGCAGACGGGCAATTTTTTCCCGGGCCGCAGGTTTCCCGGAGGCACCGGATCTGGACGACCTGGAAAAGTAATTAATCTCCCTTAGTGGGGCCGTTGCGCGCTGATGTAGTGGCCCGATATGCGTTGCGACTTCGAACGACTTCCTAATGCATAGTAATTGCTTAGTTTCTCAGATCAATGGCTCCAACTGGACGCCCCCGCCCGTCTAATTTACGGCCACCTTTTCAACCAAACCCTTTGCACCCTAGCCGATCTGATTGCCAGAACCTTATGCAGCGAGCATTGCCCGGAGTGACGTTTAATTAAAGTCGGGTACTGTCACACCGCACAAAGCCTTGCCTCAAAAGATTCAAAGCCTTTGTCGCCTCATTGTAGGCGCTATGGAAACTGTGAAATTAATTTAATCCTTAAAGGCTGATGGCTTTCAATTAGCCTGACACATGTGTAACATGACATGGTAATACTTTTATTTTGACACATAAAAATAAAATGAATATTTAGAATTAAGGAAAGTTGTGGTCAAAAGTAACATTATTTTGCCACCAGACACATACATATATGCACTTTTTAAGCAGACACGGGTCTATGAGACCCAAAAATACTGCAATGATGAGCCAAAACAAGACCAATACTTCGATAGTCTTGACCTTGATCTTGGTGTTACACATTTGGTCTTACATTAGCTGTGTTTTTTTTTTTTCAAACGAATCCGGATCAGGAAATTTTGCATTGAATTGAAATTTACGAGCAGTTACCCATATCAAATAATTTCTATTTTGTAAACATAAAATCGTATTGTTTTAATTTATACCCACTTTGCACCAAAAAGTTAATCCAAAAATTTGTTCGGTTCAAGATTTGAAGTTTGAGTGGGTAAAAATAATGGCAATTTGATGCGCTTTTCTCAAATTTTAAAATTGTTATGTACGTGAGGACTTATAAACTTAAATTCAGTGAAAAATTTACTAACTAATCTGATCTAGCGTTCCGGTTCTGTTCTCTACTTTGTTGAACCTATGATCAACATTAAGAATTGAATATATTACATATTATGAACAAATTCTTCAGTCCGAGTTTTCTACTATTTTGATGTTATATCCTTTTCTCCATAAATTTATTTTTTCACGTTTTCCCGAAAACGAAAGGAGAATGATACAGCGCGATGCAAATGTTACCTAGCAAAACGAGAATCGTCTCGTTTTCATTTCTGAGACAATTGCACTTTGGTGATCGTCTTTCGTTTAGACGTTTGTAAATATGTCGTTTTTTAAACCGGAAAATTGTCAGCTTCCTACTCAAAATGTTAATGTGAGTTTAAATTATTAAAATATAAAGTGTATTGTTTATCAATATGTATTAATATTCAGGTCGAAAATAACAAATTCTAGGCAGCAAGAGATTTTAGTGAGACACATGAAGAATCGTCCGGACTTTGCTAGGAGCTTAATTGCTAGGGAAAAGCAGAAAACAGAAAAGAATTTAGATTCCTTCGTCTGAACTAATCAAAAGCCACATATTCAACTTATGTATGTATGTATTTATTGAGCAAATTACTTAAAAACAATTTTACTTTTAACAGAGAGATTTGAGAGAAAATTAAGAAATTTGAAAAGTCGTTAAAGTATTGAAGGTTTGTGCTGTCAATGTTGGTTGATCTTTTTGTCCCACTATTTTGTTTCGTTTCGACTATTGTCTCGTTATCAGGAGTGAGATTCGGGCGTAGTCGTATTTGAAGACAATTGCAGTCTTGTAATATTTCTATACCCTATTATATTTAAATAGTTTACAATATAATTTAAAAATTTACGAAAATAATAATAAAGTTCTTTGTACTGAACTATTTACATAGTTACTAAGGTAATTTCCTGCATTAGCTGAATTTCACTGGATTTTGATATTCGACCTAAAATACTATATACACAAGGTCAATTGTCAAAGAAACAAGATATAATTATTTTTTTGACCATTTACCTCGTGTATATCGAATTTCAGCAAATCGGTCAAGTCTTCTCCGAAAAAAGCGAAATAAAAAATACATAGTTGTTTTTAAACAATGGAAAACATAGAACAGTGGTAAGCTTTCCTACTTTTTCCAAAAAAATAATAAATACACATAGAATATAATGAAAACCACAGCGATATACAGCTTAACTGAAAACAAATATCAATATTTAAACTTTAGCCACTGATATCGTCACTGTTTCGGCGCAAACATTGAAAAGCCGCGAACCGCGCACTAAAATATAAACAAATGAAACTGTCAAAATGAAAAGTAGGGTTAAGCTGCAACTTCACGCAGGATTGTGTAGCAACACAAAATTTTAACTTTGCACGTGCGCGTTACGGGACAAGAAGAAGAGCATTGCCGTGTGACCACAACACATGCGTAATCCAGGCAAAGCACAAGGGGGAAACGTTACAGAATGAAAGGGACATTCCAGTGTATAACGGACCAACACATGTATATTCCAATCGGAAAGCAAGTGGGAGGTTGCGGAAAAAAATAAGAAAGAATACAAAAATAATAAAAAACCAAAGGGGATTTAACGGTTTTTTGGCCTATAAAAGGACGCGCTGAACGCAGAATGGTCATTAGTTCTTGGGCGATCACCGAAACTAGTCAAGCAGCTCTTGGGTAATTACCAAAAGCATTTTTTTGAACCTCTGGGCAACTGCCGAGGTTTTTTTCTTAAGCATTTTATTAGCTATACTTGGAATAGTTTCAATTTGGGATTATAACCAATTGAGATTCTTCTGAGTCTTCTCTCCTCGCGTTATACTTGGAATAGTTTCAATTTGGGATTATAACCAATTGAGATTCTTCTAGGTCTTCTCTCCTCGCATTAGCTATACTTGGAATAGTTTCAATTTGGGATTATAACCAATTGAGATTCTTCTGAGTCTTCTCTCCTCGCATTAGCTATACTTGGAATAGTTTCAATTTGGGATTATAACCAATTGGAATTCTTCTAAGTCTTTTCTCTTCACTCTTAGCTATACTTGGAATAGTTTCAATTTGGGATTATAACCAATTGAGATTCTTCTGAGTTTTCTCTTCTCGCGCTATTTAAACGTAAATCGTTTTATCTACTAAACCTGGAATAGTTTCAATTTGGGATTATAACCAATTGAGATTCTTCTAGGTCTTCTATCCTCGCGATTGTTTGAGCGTAGGATATTTTCTACACTTAGAGTGGTTTCGGTTTGGGATTATAACCAACCGAAGCTTATCTGAGCGCTTCTCCGCGCGTTTATTTGAACTTTTATGACATTGAATTTTAATCAATTACTATTAAACTGGGCTATTGCAATAACATATTTAGCTGCAATAACATTTTTTTATTGTTTAACTTACGGCGACTGTATTAAGAACTTTGTGATTAAGGATTGTGTTCAATTTTAGTTTATTTTATTTTAATAAAGTTCACGTTTTAGAATAATTAAATTTTTATTTCACACTTTCCCTTTCTTATTTTCATTATTTGTTCGGTTCGACTATAAGAGGTCGAAATTACAGGTTTGCTGTTTTTGGGCAATTGAACCAGATGCCCTTTTGGATAAAAAAATTGTATGTTCGTTTAAAGCAGAACGAAACATTGGTCCTTCGAGCCGGATATACGGTCAAATATATTGTCTAGTTATTGCAGCTGGGTTCTTATTGCATAAAGTTTAATACGGTTCAGATTTAACGCGTCCTACTGGCAATTGTTTGTCATAATTTCGAATAGAGAATTCAAAATGAAGTCGACAATTCGAAATCAATCAACGTTAAAGGGTTTACTCGATCAGGCGCGAATAAACTACGGGAAAATTGATAGCGAAAAAATAACAAAGGGTTATTTAGAGGCAAGAATTCATCGGACTGAAAAATTGTGGACACAATTTGAGGAAAATCATTTGGAGATTTGTGCGGGAGAAGATAAGAACCAAAAGATAGTGTCTGAATACATAAGTGATTCAATTTGCGAGAGCTTTGAAGGCACATACTTCGAGTTCCTTGGTGAATTGCAAGACAGGTTGAGTAACATGGAAAAAACAGAACCAGTTCCTCAGGTTGCACAATCTATACAACGGGCCGAAGTCAAACTTCCCCGTATAGATCTACCAAAATTTGATGGCGAATACTCTAACTGGAGAGCATTTCACGATATTTTCGTTTCGCTCATACATTCAGACCAGCGTATTCCTCAAATTCAAAAACTACACTACTTAAAGTCTTGCCTTACAGGCGAGGCAGAAAGATTTCTCAAACAGTTTGATATGGTAGGAACGAATTACCAATCAGCATGGGAAACACTAGTGAAAAGATACAGCAACCAACGGGTACAAGTCTTTTCACATCTAAAGCAACTGGTTAATCAACCAGGGATAAAAAACGAGACCGAAAGGTCAATCAAGGGTATTTTAGATACTACACGGGAACAACTTCACGAGCTGGAGGCCCTCAAAGTAGATACTATGCAATGGAATGCAATAGTTATCTTCATAATTATACAAAAGTTGCCCGAAGAGACACGAAAACTTTGGGAACAGAGGATATCAGAAACTACTGATATACCGACGCTAGATGAATTCTACAAATTTTTGGAAGCTAGATATCGCACTCTAGAAGCAATGTCTGAAGCAAAATTAGCTAAACCTGTTCAGACAAAAAATACTACAAACTATCACATAAGCCACTCAAACGAATGCTTTCTTTGCAAAGGGGATCATTCAGTGCACCAATGTAGCAAATTTCTTCAGATGAAGATCAACGATAAGCGACAGGCACTAACAAGGAGCAATATTTGCTTTCAATGCCTCCAACGTCATGGAAACAAAACATGCAAAACTTTACAAACATGCTACATGTGCAATGGAACACATCCATTGTACAAATGTGATCAGTTTAAAAATAAAAGTGTCGGTGAAAAACGAAGTTATGTACAGAGAAAGAATCTCTGTCTTAACTGTCTAAGCCCACACCACAAACAAGTCTGCGTAAGCAGAAACAATTGCTACAAATGCAATCAACGTCATCATACTTTATTACATGATGAACAAACTAAAACCAGAAACACAAATCTGGAAACAGCAGCATCTAGCTCAACAACGTCTGAAGCACAGTCTCAGAAACAGACAGGAACAGTTAGCTGTCATTATAATAAAAATACAACTAAATCTCTGCTGGCAACTGCCATAATAAACGTAGAGAATGAACACGGAATCTCAACACCTCTTCGTGCCCTTATTGATTTAGGGTCACAAAGTTCCTTTGTTTCAGAAGAAGTCTGTAAAACTTTGAAACTAAAGGGGAAAACCACTTCACTGCAAGTAACAGGGTTGGGCTCCACCAAAATAGCTTCCACCACAAAGGAAGTAGCATTATGCCTAAGATCCAATGTTGACCACACAGTTACTTTTCCTATAAGCGCATACGTTCTCAGGAAAATCACAAGCGTGTTCCCTCCTAAGCAAACAAGCCAAATAGATTGGTCCTATATCAAAGACCTGCAATTAGCTGATCCACATTTTATGCAATCAGGAAAAATAGATATGCTGCTGGGAGTAAATGTTTATTCAAAAATTCTGCGTGATGGTCTCCGAAAAGGTAGGGAGAACTCTCCAATCGCACAGAACACTCACCTAGGATGGATATTATTTGGCGAGATACCAAGTGATATAAGCAAAAATCCTAAAAATACATTTTCAGCATTGGCTTTAGACGACCAATGTAGCATACAAACCCTCAATGAACAAATTCGGAAATTTTGGGAAACAGAAGAGATCTCAAATGAACGAAAATTAACAAATGAGGAAGAAAGATGTGAAAGGCATTACAAGGCAACGCACACTCGCCTACCTGGTGGCAAATATCAGTTAAAGAATAAATTCTCGAAACATCTGGACATGCTTAGTCTGGACATCTCTCCACGATATCCACAGGAGTCCCAACTGGAGAGACCAACAGCAACTTCTCCAGGAAGTCACATGGAGCCTTCAACAACTGCAACACCTCCAGCGGCTACAACAACAAGGTCACCAACAGCAACTTCTTCAGGAAGTCACATGGAGCCTTCAACAACTGCAACACCTTCCGCGGCTACAACAAGGTCACCAACAGCAACTTCTCCAGGAAGTTACATGGAGCCTCCAACAATTGCAACACCTCTAGCAGCTATAACAACAAGGTCCAGTGGGCTGGCGGAAAAGGATTATGAGCTGCGCACAGTGGAAGGCAGGCTTTTCACCATCACGTACGCCCAGCTGCAACAAATCCCCTTCCGCCAGATTAGGACTGGCAAACGAAAGCGCTATTCCGTCTTTTTGGGCTCTGGACGCAGAGTACGCCTATTGCTGCGGCGCAATAAGCTGATCTGGCAGGGCTACAAAGAAGCAGCCAACCTTAGTACATAAGTCTTAGATATAAGAAACTACCTTATTTGTTGCATATTAGAGTATTTATTTTTGTTAAACACCTAATAGATTTTATTGGCATTAGAGTTATTTATAGCTATCCATTTATCTTGATGCTATATGCATCAACGGGGGCGGAGGATGTTTCGGCGCAAACATTGAAAAGCCGCGAACCGCGCACTAAAATATAAACAAATGAAACTGTCAAAATGAAAAGTAGGGTTAAGCTGCAACTTCACGCAGGATTGTGTAGCAACACAAAATTTTAACTTTGCACGTGCGCGTTACGGGACAAGAAGAAGAGCATTGCCGTGTGACCACAACACATGCGTAATCCAGGCAAAGCACAAGGGGGAAACGTTACAGAATGAAAGGGACATTCCAGTGTATAACGGACCAACACATGTATATTCCAATCGGAAAGCAAGTGGGAGGTTGCGGAAAAAAATAAGAAAGAATACAAAAATAATAAAAAACCAAAGGGGATTTAACGGTTTTTTGGCCTATAAAAGGACGCGCTGAACGCAGAATGGTCATTAGTTCTTGGGCGATCACCGAAACTAGTCAAGCAGCTCTTGGGTAATTACCAAAAGCATTTTTTTGAACCTCTGGGCAACTGCCGAGGTTTTTTTCTTAAGCATTTTATTAGCTATACTTGGAATAGTTTCAATTTGGGATTATAACCAATTGAGATTCTTCTGAGTCTTCTCTCCTCGCGTTATACTTGGAATAGTTTCAATTTGGGATTATAACCAATTGAGATTCTTCTAGGTCTTCTCTCCTCGCATTAGCTATACTTGGAATAGTTTCAATTTGGGATTATAACCAATTGAGATTCTTCTGAGTCTTCTCTCCTCGCATTAGCTATACTTGGAATAGTTTCAATTTGGGATTATAACCAATTGGAATTCTTCTAAGTCTTTTCTCTTCACTCTTAGCTATACTTGGAATAGTTTCAATTTGGGATTATAACCAATTGAGATTCTTCTGAGTTTTCTCTTCTCGCGCTATTTAAACGTAAATCGTTTTATCTACTAAACCTGGAATAGTTTCAATTTGGGATTATAACCAATTGAGATTCTTCTAGGTCTTCTATCCTCGCGATTGTTTGAGCGTAGGATATTTTCTACACTTAGAGTGGTTTCGGTTTGGGATTATAACCAACCGAAGCTTATCTGAGCGCTTCTCCGCGCGTTTATTTGAACTTTTATGACATTGAATTTTAATCAATTACTATTAAACTGGGCTATTGCAATAACATATTTAGCTGCAATAACATTTTTTTATTGTTTAACTTACGGCGACTGTATTAAGAACTTTGTGATTAAGGATTGTGTTCAATTTTAGTTTATTTTATTTTAATAAAGTTCACGTTTTAGAATAATTAAATTTTTATTTCACACTTTCCCTTTCTTATTTTCATTATTTGTTCGGTTCGACTATAAGAGGTCGAAATTACAGGTTTGCTGTTTTTGGGCAATTGAACCAGATGCCCTTTTGGATAAAAAATTGTATGTTCGTTTAAAGCAGAACGAAACAGTCACCATAGTATCAAACTCAAGCAGGGGAAAGGAAAATGTAAAAATATGAATTTAAATTTTGTATTTTTATGATTAAAAACAAATTTTGTAAAACCAAATATATTTGTATTTTATACGTTTGTTACCTAAGTTATAATTAACATGCTGCATACAAAGTTGGTTTTCATATTAGATATGTAAGTAGTTATAAATTACTTTCTTTATTAACGTCTTATTCTTTATTACATTACTCGTGAATAGCTTCAACAAAAATATAGGAAATATCGCAAGACAAGCCATATTAGGAGTTAATAGCGACGAAATATTAGTCCTACACCGACAGGCCTAATAATTTTATATCTGAACAAATGCGATAGAATCACATTCGCTATTCAGCGCACGAACGGCGATTTTGGCTCATTGTTTGTAATTTGTTCAGTTCCTTCTGAAAAATTACAAGCTTCTCGTTTCCGATTTTTCCATTAATCAGCCTATTGGATCCCTCTGAACACTAGGGAGATCCATGTAGGCCATTTCTTAGGACATCTTCGGAAAAAAAACATACACGATGTGCAAAAATGGAGGTGGACAGCGTACAAAAATGTACTCGCACGCACCAACGAGGACATGGGGTCCATCCAGTATGTGACTGAGTCTGTGTCACGTGCCGGCTGATGTAACATCGTAAGTGGTTTCGGACATAAAACCCAGGACGACAACGCAACGCTTCCATGTCCGTCGGTAACTGCGAGAGGGAAATTCGCCCGGACATTTTTATTGTAACTCTCATTCAACCAAAATAATCCCGTGGCAATGATCTGGGATTAGAAAGTTCCTCAAGTGGATTTGAATTTTATTTTGTTATTTCAGGGGGATTAAAGTGGGACTCCATCAAAAAGTGCATTTGGGGCGCAAATGGAAAAGTAATGAGAATGCTGTGCCCTTGGACGAAGGGGCTTGCTTTTAATGTGACCAGAGGGGGCCTTCATTCCGAAGGAAATTAAATTCTAAATTAACTGTTCCGGCATTTACGCCACATTCCAAATAAAATCAGCAAACGTAGCATTAATTCTTGCCCTGTTTTTGCACACCCTCCACGAGCATCGTCCCTCCAAGTGCCTTGATATGCACTTAAAATCCATTTAAGCCGACACTAATGAAAAAATAATATTCTTTGCGCGTATTTGACGGAAACGGAGTGCTCTCTGCCCGCGAGGAGCAATTAGGGGGCCGCCACTCGCGCTCATCTTTTTGTCTTAAAGAAGATTTGTTTTATTAAATCGGCATTTAAGAGGTCTGCTGACGCTCCTCGTCTCGCTGAAAAACGAGGCGAATCTGTTTAATTTCGTTAAAATTGTTCATGCACGTCATCACCACGGCATGAGGGGACGACCGGAATTCATTTCAGATTAAATCTGTCTTAAAGTAGTCCCGGACCGAGTTTCCCAATTAAACTGGGCTCAAGTCATGGATGTCCCTGGAAACCACACCGAGACCACAAAGTAACAAAACGTATATCTGGAGGACAATCCGCTTTTGCGTGATTTATCGCCTGGGATATTAAAGTATCCGGGCGAGCCATAAAACTAGCATTTGTGTGATTTCCTATTGACACTTATGGGATCCTGCCAGTTTGCCTCGATTTATTTGTCCTTATACTTATGACGTGTTTACGATTATGGCTTTCGCTACAATCATTACTCATGTCACGAGCACCTCAATGGTTCCGAGAGCTCCCACAGGTTGTAAATTCTATATAAGGATTGGGAGTTCCTGGGATATTTCTTGAGCGACATTTAGGCATAACTAATGAAAGTTACGCCGGAAAATATAAACGCCATGTGTACTAATGAGTTATACATTTTTGGATGGTGACAAATATTGTAGACTCTCAGGGACGTAACAAAAATAGAAGTTGAAGCACATTTGGTTTCGAAGGCCGAATCAAAATCATTGATAGGCATACTATCCAGACAGGACTTTGGCGAGATTTGGTCCAGCGATGAACAATACTAAAAAAAGCGTTAAAGTCCACATACTAAAATTCAATAGATGTCCGGATATATTTTATGTTTCAAAATCAATTAATTAAACAATCATAAATGAGTAAAAAAAACCCGTGTATTTTTATAATACAGTAATGTAATATATACGTCAATTTACATATTTTAAAGTAGATAATTTAAATAACAAAAGGTTTTAAATTATAATATAACTTTTGAACATATCGTAGGGCTGTCTGTTAACTCAAGTTTTTACTCATGGGTAAAATTTTTACTTGAAAGTTTTTGTTAACGTCGCGGAGGGGCGAAATTGAGTACTTGACAACACTTCCCCTCTTACCACATTTTCGAGTCATCGATTGCCTGTCAGTTGTCAGATGTCATTGACGACTAGTGCGTTTTATTTTTGGTGTACCTACATACACAAGAATAATTACGAAAATTTACCAAATTTATACTTGATGTCGTCTATTAACTTTTAATGTATGTAAAATAACTATTTACAATTGCAATTTATAAATGTTGAAAACAAGTTTATATTGCCCAATTACTGACATATGTTCCAAAGGAAATGGTAGATTAAGGGATATATTTTTGCGTATTATAAATAATGTAAGACTTTCATAAAAATGATTACATGGATGTTTTGTATTTTAAATAAATTGTTAAGGTTTGCTAAATTTTGTTCTGTTTAAGAAGAATTTTATTTTCTTAGACATATAAGCCCTATGTGTCTTAATTAATTATTAATAATGACTTTTAAATTTTAAAAATTAATGCGATTAACTTTGAATTGAAATTGATTTCATTTCGATGAAAAGTTTAAATAAGGACTTCACACAGTTTCGATATAAAAATAAAAATCCTTGAAACAACTTGAATGTGAAGCAGAAAACACTTTATAGTGAAAAGTCGGTTTTTTTACCAAAAAAAATTAAATTGAAGTGAAAATCATTTTAATTTTAAAAGCGAAACCATTTAAGTCGAATCGTTTTACGTGTCCATTATAGATTTGAAGTGGCGCAAATGTAATTTTAAAAATGTTGGCTTTAGTCACCAAATATATACTCGTAGTATATAATAGTGAAAACGCTTTTATTTTAAGCTGATTTCTTCAATTTTAAGTTGTTTTTTCTCTCAGTGTACATATGTACATATAATGTATGTAATCATTTCTGGTGGACTGCTTTAATGTCAAATTCCACTGTATATTAATTTAAGGTCCTTATTGCAAAAATCGATGTCAAAAGAATCGACTCGACTCTATTCGGTTCTATCGGAAATAATCATGATATCACGTAAAACTATTGACTCTTCCAATTTTAAAATTTAAATTCCCAATTGAAATTTGCCAAACGAAATTCATTTCTCTTTTCTTTTATTTGGTGCTGAATTCTTTTCTTTTCTGAATAATTAAAGGAATGTGTAATTTACAATATTTATTATACTTATTTTGCCTCTAAATTTTCTATTTTAAGCATCTCTTCAACAATGCAAAAATCAAATTCTTAGTAGACTTGACAAGTCTACGAAATAGAAAAAATATTGCAAATCGACTTGCGATACTAACTTATCGACTTCAGTCGATTCAAATTAGACTCTCGCGATAAGGCCCTAAATTTTTGTTAGATTTTTAACACTTTGCCGTCCAATGTCGAGTCTGAGTCGACATAAAATTTTATGCAGCAGGTCTAATGTCGATTATGGTTCGATATAAATCTCAAATTTAAGAATTATGATTGTTTTAATTATTTTAGCACGCCAATAAGTGATTGTCTGAAATAAAGCTCGCAGGGTGCCATATTGAATTTTGAAAATTGGAGGCCGCAAGTAAAATCGACATGTACATAATTGAAACCTTTTAACAAAATTTAATGTGGATAAGATGGCACTAATTTTAAATCTCAGAATTGGGCTTCGAATTCGTAACCCCTGAGTCGGAAAGCTCCCACGTAGACACTTTGTTTACAGATCGGAGAACATTAATCATTTTATTTTTACTTTATCTCGTTTTCTTCTTTTTTTTTTCTTCTTTTTTTTTCTTCTTCTTTTTCATTAAAAAAAAATTAAAAATTTAAATACGTAGGTGCATATATTTATGCGCAACAAACATACACATAGTTTCGGTTTTGTTAAAAGTCGATTTAAAATAAATAAAATAAAATAAAACGGAATCTGCTGAATAATAAAGCTTTACCTGTATAAACATTTTCCTTTTGTGTACAGACATACAGCAGCAAAACCAATTTAGAAAATTTGTTAAAAAACCACAAATATAAAATGAAACACTTAAAGTTTCCGAAGTGCTTGAGGATTCCCCCGAAATCAATTTCCACCAATGGTAGGCAATTCAATTAAACATTTCAAGGATAAAACTGCTCAACAGCTCGGGTGTCGAAATATGCCGCGTTAATATGTAAACGTACTCAGCACGTAACTCTCTGGAATCCGCTCCGACATGCGGAGGAATCAGGGAAAATAAAGAAAATCCGAAAACCCTCTGCAATTGTCATATAAATATTTGCGTGTGCTACATCCTGATAGGTTTTCCGCACAGCAGCACATCCAAGGGAAAATCAATAATCCTGTTATCCTTAAGGAGAAAAATGGCTTTAGCATCCTTTCGCGAGGAAAATGTCTTCTACGTGACTTCGATTAGGCTGGGAATTTACATCTCATTCCCCAAAAAATCGTTTTTAATGGAGGCACATTGTGGAAGCACTCAATCACTCCGAGATGCTTCATTTGCATGTGACTTGTTGAGGTACTACGAAAAGGACAATAACTCTTGCGTCATTGGCGGTCGGGGTGTGGGTTGCTTTTACCAAAACGGCGGTTTCTTCTCCCCGTT
Organism: Eutolmus rufibarbis; assembly: GCA_963920795.1. Classification (NCBI taxonomy): domain Eukaryota; kingdom Metazoa; phylum Arthropoda; class Insecta; order Diptera; family Asilidae; genus Eutolmus; species Eutolmus rufibarbis. Next base: position 32,271,903 of record OY987207.1, read on the forward strand.
TGCCGCACGTAATTTAATCGGGGGCATTTAAATTCAGCGAAGGCATTTTTAATTCAAGGAGTAAGGGGGCGTAACTTAATCAAGCCCACGGAGCCTTTTCGCAGCCCGTGTCTGGTGGTCCCTGACATGACTTAATTGTTCACTTCGGGGGCTCTGATGAAATTTAGCAGTGAGAAGTCAACTCCATTCAGGCAATTGCTCCTCCGCCAACCTTCCTTCCTATTCCTTGACCCACTTTCGAACTCATTGATCCACTTATCGGATTTTACGAAAACTGCTCTTGAACGTGAGCCCGCCCCCGTGTACGTTGTTTAGTGTCAAAAGTTTCCATTTTCCAAAAACAAAAGGTAGAAAAAATGGAAAAGTTTTTCGGGAGAAAAGTTTCGAATGCACCGCGACGTGCTCTTTCCCAAAAATCACTTCAACCCACTCAGATCCGCCTTGGCTAGATAAAGCAATGTATGCAGCTCCCTCGAATGGCTTTCCAACTTTTAATAGGAAAAGTAGGTACTATATAAGAGTGAAAACATATAGCAACTTTGCATCTTAGTAAACGGTGTGGAAATTTTGATTATGAGCGGCCTCGTTCGGGTGTATCGGAAGCGTAATATCAACTTAATCATTTCTTAATTTCATTATAAATAACGTTATTGAATTCTTCAAGTTCTGCACTATTATTAGGATGCCCCTTGTAATCGTTGCATGCTGAGGAGTAAAAAGTACCCAAGTAAAAGTTGTTAGCGTAGCTTCCTCCGCACGAAGTGACTAAGCTTTCCTTTCAACTGAGAAATAATATCGATTAACATTTTTCAATTAAATTTCGCTCACTGCTAAAGTAGAAAAAGTTTGCTCAAAACAATTTGGAGATTGTTGTAACTAATAATTAGAAGCACGAACGTCGCTCAATAAATAAGGATTTAGTAATTTTACTGCACTGATTAAAATATTCGGAGTTTAACATTGTAAAATGTTTATTTATATACGTATGTGATTTAGACCCTAAATTTGTTTAAAATAGCGAAAAGCGAATAACTAGAAATCTATTGTAATTATTTTGTATTTTTAACTTCCCATTTCGAAGTTATTGTAATGGGTCCAATTATTTGAATTCGAAATTTTGACATATCTCCACATTTTGAGGCCCCTAAAGTCGGAATCCATCATTTTTAGAAAGATGTCGGTGTGTGCGTACGTACGTTACACTTAATAAGGTTTGCCTTTTTAGTTTAATTCTGTGGTTTTTGGGAAATCTAACTATTAGAAAGATAGGGCTTTTGTCTGACTTACCAGTAAAGTCATCTGAAATATAGAAAAATTTACTGAAATACCTAGTATTAAGTTCTGTTTAGTTTTCCTAGAAATTCAGAAGATCACGCCAAAATTACATCAGATCGTACAAATAATATTGCAGTGACTATTAAATGGATGCTCAGGATTCAATATTACATTCACATTTTAAGTGAAACAACTAAATATGATGTGGCGTCTTCAAAAGGCTTAATTAAACGCTGCTGTATTAAAAGTACCATTAACCAACTAAAATTTTTGTCAATCGCCACATTTGATTATTAAGCCATCGCAGCTCACCTTTTCAAGAGATCGATCTTAAATCACAATTTATCGAATACGAAATGAGTAAAACATGCACCGAAAAAGGTGTGCAATCTCTTAGAACTCCAGCAGTATATAATTATAATAGAATATGCAACTAGAATTTCAGTTTAAGTTAAATAAATTTCGGTAAATATTGCAACCCAGATTTTGCAGTCAATTTCATTAGAACTGCAATTAGAAACTACTAAAATATCAGAGATTTTGACGGAATAACATTCCGGTATTATCAAATAAATTTACCGAAAAATAATTCAAATAATTTCGTAAAATATGTAAACATTTTTAATTAAATTCCAACTCAACAGAAAACCAGTGCCTTTGACGACGGGAGAAGATTTGGCGCCATAGAATCAAAATGTTACTGCACTTTCGTCAGAAATTAATTCATATTTTGTGTTTATGTGGAGTAAATGTCTTTAGGTTTTAATTTTTAAAAACTTTTATATTCCCAGCGACAGAAAAATCTGATTAAATGTAATTTTTTGTAGTTCACGACTTGTAAATATAGAAGTCTTGGTATTACAAAACCAAAATCAGATATTCAAAGGCGTACTTCCCTTATACTTGCAGGAATTATTATTCCTTATCAGAAAATTGCAGAAAATCCTTCCCTTTCCTGCCAATGTCACAATTTATTTTCCTACTCTGAGTATTCTGCACTTTTCTAATCAATATCAAGTAGGAAATGACAGTGAAAAATCAAACAAAGTTAGATAATAAAAAATAAAATTTAGATCTTAATAAAAGTCATTTAAACTGCAAATCACTCAACAAAATCACAAGCATAATTACTTTCCATAGGAAAGCCGTTCCTGAAGTTTTGGTATTTAACTCCTCATCTGCCCTGAGGAAAATGCAGGAAATTTCAGTTGAAAAAGTAAAGGAATATATTTACCTTATGTATTGAGAGGACCGCAATGGATACCATTATACATTTTGTCAATACCATGCGTGGTGACAGACAGTCATTTAATATTAACTAGCATTTGTCAATTCTTGGGTTTGTTGCAAAGTAAGAAGTTCTTGATTAAATTATAGTCATTCAAACTTCGCTGGAGTTTTCAAATCTCTCACCTGTTCCTCGATTTTTCTTTCAAAATTAAATTTGGCGAGCAGTAATTAATTTCAAATAAATAATTTCATTGATATTATGCGTTTTCTACTATTTGGCTTTGAATCTTGGTAACATCTCTATATAAAAAAAAATAAAATCGTTTTTAAATTTGTGCCACAAAGGGGGTAATTAATTTCTAAATGTTCTTCTATCGTATAGAAAATTGTAGGAAAATATTGTAGAGAAGCTCACAAGATATTTTTCCACCATTTCGCCAACTTGATAGAATAAAAAAATTAAAATTATATTTATTATTTATTATTTATTAATTGGATTATCTTTACTTTCCAATTGTTAATTTTTTTTTTTGTGACTAAGGTCGTGTGCCAGTTTGGCTTCAGTTGTGCTTGGCTTGTACTTTCTCATCGGGTAACCCGCAAAGTGCTTGAAATAGTAGACTAAACTTGGACTATCTTTTGACAGGTAAAAGCGGGCGGAAATGTCAGCAAAGAGGTGATTTTTCTTAAAAAGGTATGTATAACATTAAAATTTTATGTATATTTTTTACTTTTGAAATAAGGAAGTTTAATATACATAATTTTTAGAACATAAAATAAATTAACTTTCTTGATATTTGACTTTGTTTAAGTACTTTTTAATCTTAATAGTTTTAATGCTATGGTAGTAAGGAAAGTTATATTTTTCTGATCTTCATATTTGTTACTCACTTTCATGTATTTTGACATTAGCCAACTAAAGCAAAGTGGCACAGCTAGTTGTACTGCCATAAGCAAAAGCGAGTAAGGCCAATTGGACAAGTGCAAGTTAAGCTAAACTGGCCTAAATTCGATGAAAATTACTAAGTTTGTTTTGAAAATTATTTTAAGTGAAGTGACTGTCAAAACAAGTGTCATTTTGTCTACTTTGAGAAAGATAAGAAAAAAATGTCGATTTTTGTAGTTTGATCCTTACGAACAAAGTATGTTAAACTCAGCACAGAAAAAAACCAACTTTTATAACATTTTTTTCCCAGTAGACAAGGAAATTCAAATTTCTTTTAACAACAAAACAAATACCTAATTTAATCGTTTTTTCCAGTGAAATGAGCCCCATAAACACCAGTTACACTCAGTTTGCCCTAATAAATGTCAATTAATTTCACGTTAAAATGTGAGACATTAATCTGACCTGTATTCTACGTACAACGCCTTCAGTATGCTCCTTATCTCGAAAAATATTTTCTCAGATTATTACGCGAAGTTGACTCTGTGTAGAGGTAAGTGGCTGGGTGTTCGCCGACGAAAGATTCTTCCCATGCTAAAGTTTTCCCCCACCCAAGTGTAAGCTTTCTTTGATTTCCTTTGTTCCGACTTAACGGCGGAGTCTGACGGGGGTGTAATTATGAGGCGTTAGGAATGTTATTACTTCATTTCGCTTAATAGGTACAAAGTTTCATTTATTTGACACTGATAAAAGTAGGTGAAAAGGATAATGTGAACAAATTCTCAGGCAAGATATTAGAGCCATTCGGACCAATTTTCTTTCGACAATTGGGAAATGAACCTTAGAAACCCTCACGTACGACGGTACTTAACGTGAATTGCCCTTATTATGTTCTGTTTAATGGTGAAGTTTCGAATGGTTTACGACGATTTACACTGTGTATACTGGCAAAAGAGATGTTATACAATTCTTGGAAACATGACGCCATACGCCAAAAACATATTTGGTTATTATAAAGGTTTATAATCCAAGCGGCTTGTTAATAATAGCTAAATAATTCGTTGAATATGTATAAAAAAGCATTTTCTCAATGTACTAAAGGTCCTTGGTATTATTCTAGAATCCCCGCTTAAGCTAAAGTAGAACTATGACACCATGAAATTAAAACTAGATCCATGTTCTTAGAAGTCAGAACGGCGTTTGTTATTCTTATTGGTAGGGTAATAACATTTATATTTGTATTTTATTCTTCAAAACTCATGCCATAATTGCATTCTAGACACTAGAAGTAAAGCAAAATATTGATTGGAAGAAAAAAAATACTAAAATTGTTAGACACTATATATGTAAAGCGGTTGTTAATGGTATTCGAACAGATCTAGACAAACTTAAGAAGAATTTAGATACGCAAGGTGTGTTTAAAGACGCATATGATTACCGTTGTTTGCAAGAACATGAATTTGTTTTATATCTATTGTATTAAAACGATATGGGAAGAAATTATTTAAATATTAACTAAACCCAATATTAAATTAATAAATAAATAAATTATCAATACTTATAAACTGTTAGTAGGTTCCATGCCAGATTTATTACATATACATAGACGTATAAGTAATCAGATTACGTATATTACTATATAGTTTATGTAGTTGAACGATGTGAAAGATACTCAATTAAATATACGTTTATAAATATTTTTGAACTAAAATAACACACTAGATTGATAAGGCAGTTAAATATTACAATGTTTACTTCAAAATAAATATAGAAAACTGCAATCGAAATTATAAAATGAAAAAGAGCTAAGAGGAAAATGTTGGCAATTTCTTATAACCTCTATAATATATAGTACATATGTAAATGTATGTTCAAATTACAAAGATTGTATAATAGGTACTAAGCGTTTACTAACAAAATATTACATGATGAATGTTTTGTTTAAATTGACGATGCCGATGAGTACCGATTAGGTCGGAAAAAAAGCAATCGTCGATAAGGTAATTTTCGTGTGCGCTGCTTAAACTAAATAAATAATTGGTATACCAGGCAAGCTAGTAACAAATAAAAATATTATTAATCAAATGCATATTTTTGATGGGATTCATAATGCATAATATATCTGTCATAAAACATGTCCTGGTATAATAATTCATTGTTGGTGTACAGAAGCGAAATCCTTATTACCATTGATGAATTGGTTGTAATTTTTTAAAATGTTCCAATTTTCCGATTTGCATCAGTTATATCTACATACAAAGCTGCAAGTCTCACAAATCTCCTTTGGGTAAATTTCATCAGCCCCAAATGGGAATGCGTTTGCAGTGCACTAAATTGATCGCAAATGGAAGTTTTCGCGCATGAATAATTTTGAAACGCATCTTTATACCGCTTTCAGTTCCGAGTAACTTGTGCAGTTCAACCCGAAGCAATTCCCAAAGAGATGCCCTTTCAGCACAGAGAGATGCTTTCAAGAGGCTTCTGCCTGCCGAGCTCTTCCCGAAGTTTCCCGGGATCCTGAAGCTCTTCTCGAGCAATTCCTTGAATGACAACACGGGAAGGCGGGACCACAGGCTCAAAGGGCATTAAGGGCCCCGACCAGCAGCTCAGTTTGCAAAGACAGTTTCACTTCAACTTGGGAGGAACGAGGTGATTTTATCCGTCGTAAGCCACTTCATCCCCAGGTATGTGCGATGCATAAAGCAATTATTGATATTAATAGTTCTAATTGCAAAAAGAGGCACTCCTCCTGCGTTTCCCTGCATCCTTGTATGGAGCAGTAATTACTGGATATTGCCCGTCCCGTGATATTATCCCGCCTACATCCACTGCAGCCGGGTCTGCGTGCCGAGCAATTCTTGGTGGATATCCAGAGCTGAAATCCTCTGTCAGAGTTGGCTAGAGTTGAGCACTTCCACTTAAATTTTCAAGTGGCACTAGACTGAAACGCTTTAAATTGAAATGATGTGTGAGTTTCCCAAGCAGGTTCTTGGGCTGGAAATATTTTTTTTCGGAATTAAAATTTATTCTAGAACAGCTAATAAATAATTTAGCACTAAAAAGGAATGCTGTGCTCAGAGCGGCTAAATTAATTTTTATGGTTAAATTTTTGTACCACTTCAAACTGCTGCTAGGCTCGTTGGGCTTTTGTGCTGGTTGAGTTAAATGCCCTTCTCAAGCGATTTTTTTTAACCTGCTGGACTTAAATTACAGCTGCGTTTTTGGGAATAACTTTTATTTTACAGAGTTTCACAGCCTTTTGCTAGTTCGTTATATTAAAAAAAAAAACACCACTTGACACCAATTTTTAAATCCATTCACGTTTTGGAATGTGTTCCAAGTTGATTACCAATTATTAAATACATAATACAATTTTTTTTTGTATGTGCATATCTCTTTTCCACTGATTTGTATGCATTTTCACATATTTACACTGTAAAAAAATTGGATATGCATTTCTTGCACCGAATTACGATTTTATTCCAAACAATTGTTGTGATTCAACAAATACTTTGCACGATTGGATAAAAACTAAAAACTAAAATAAATAAAAAGATAACTTTAACTCAGATTTAGTACGAATTCAGTGTCATTAAGTATAAGCTTTTATTAATGTGATATTTTAGTCAACACTATTGTTATTTTAATAAACTTCTGTAAATTGTTAAATAAAATAAATATTTTATTCTATTGAATAAAGGGCAATTAGAACTAACGTCTTAATCAATGGAGACATTAATATCATGAACAGAAAATAAAAAACGCATTGAATTACGATGAAAACTCCTGCATTGTGTTAGTTCAATCAAGAGTTAATTTCAAGAATATACTGGAGCGATATTAAAGCCACCGACCTGACTAAAATTTAAAACTAAATTTGAACATATCTTATTTTTGTTTAACATATTCTATTTCACTGAATAATTTGGAAGTTGGGAAGCGGTGGGAGAAACCGGTCTCTAATTTCGTTTAGTATGAAGTTCATCAGACACAAATCGAGGCAAAATTTCCAATATTTACTTTTATTATATTTTTTTAAATTCTAAATGCCGTTTCACTGTCTTAGTAAATTCACATTTTCAAAATGTGTCGGTTTTATTTCTAGCCAATTTAAAAAAAAAACATTTTTTTAAGAATACCCTAAAGAATCTTAAATTCCCAACAAAGCTATAATAAGCACGTTGTAACCTTCTAAATATTTCTACTTCATTTTTCTTCAATATTTATACGTTTGTGTTTTATTTGAACTATATAAATGTTGCGCGAAAATGTGGTTTTCAATATCAACTAGTAGTTTTAGCACTAGGTTAGTAGGATGCGTTATTTTGATGGATTTATAATTGAAAATTAATAAATTAATAAGTTAAATTAATAAATTAGTATATATAATATATTTTAGTTTAAATCATAATTTAAAAGATACTAAATATTTTGCTTTACAAATCAAAGACTTAAAAAAGTAAGCTAAACTCATTCATGTTTAGGATGTTCAATCAAAGTTGGTTAGGTTATTTTAAGTGCTTGAAATGTTGATAATCATAGAATTCATCCAGTACCATTCAATTGCTAAATAGTTTTGTATTGAAACCCAGACGTTTTTATTAACTAGTGGTTCAACGTTAGTTCCTATTGTTGCTAATTTTATGTTGGAATTACGGACATTGATTTACAAAGTACAAAATTTTGACGAAAGCAATTCATTTGCAAATACTTCGTTGAAAATACGAGTACAAAACAGCAGTTTATGATGAAGGGATGTATGCTAAAAGTCTTCTGTTGAGTAATGTGGCTTGTTGTATAACATCTGTATAGTGTAAAACATTTTAAAATAGAAACATACTCTGGCTGCGAACGGGCTTCCTCTAAATTCATAATTCTGTTTAGAATGGCACAAATCCTCGCAATTTAGTGTATAAAAACTGGAAATAACTCAAAACTTTCAGCGAGCAAAACACATTTTGCGGAGACATTCAATATCCGAAACTAGTTCTTTTCAGTTACATTCCATCAAAGCTGCAATTCAGAGCGTGCAAAATACCCCGGCCTGAATGCGATCTCACCCCCAACTGCGAGGAGTAAACTTTCATGGGCTATTTGAAAAGTTCCGGGGATGTAAGGGAATCGGGGCTCTTTAATTCGGGACAGAAGGACATTTTTGGTATTTCGGTAATAAATTTACAAGGAGTGCTTTACATGTTGAAAATCGTATTTAAAATTTTACAGAACTGTGTCTCCCCGTCAAAAGGAAGCATGCAAATCAAAAGGCATAAACGCTCCACTCGGGGGCGGGGGACTTAAAAGGATGTAAAACCAGCACCGTGACTTAATTAACGTTGATAGGAAAGCAAATTACAGCGGCAGCGGGGGAATTTTGTAGGTGGAGCACATGAAGCGCAAATGTGGGTGGAGCCCCTGCTGCGCCATATGGCTGTACAAATTTTTAATTAAATGTCAGTTTTTGAAATGTTGCTGAAAATAAGAACACTTTTGATACGGCACGTTTTGTTTCGACGCTTCAAGTGAACCTTTGGCGTGGGCAGCGCGAAATGTTTCCATCTATGTAATGACAATTTCGCGATGAACATCATTCCTGCGAGTGCAATCGGACATCTCCTACACTTGAATTATCGCAGCAACGAATGTATGTTCTATCGACTGCGACATCATTATGCATAATTTAGATTTACGTGTTGTTAAATCAGAGAGGAGTCAGCACTCAGTCTCTAATGTACCTACTTGCAATTTTCTATGTGAAATTCAGAATGTTTCGTTTTAAGAGATTATTCCTGAACCTATCCTACCCCCAGGTATGGGTTAACTACCTTGTTTGAATTTCAATTGAAAGGCTTGTTAATTTGATGCATTATTATTTAATCTACTATCCTTGATTGTCAAAGAGTCAAAGAGACTATACAGAGGCGCTCCACTGAAGTATTTCAAACTAAACTGAGTGAGAGTAAAACTAATATTTGAGGTCCACAATATGGAGCCAAATTTAATCAAGTTCTTGTTATTGCTGCTTATAAGGAGGAAAATGTCACTCCTTTTAACATGTTATTTCAATGTTACCGGGTGAACCCATAAAGATCTGGTTAAATTATCTTGGGTAACAAGCACTATGGGCGAAAATGCTCCAGATGCAATTTGTTCAAAATCTAGTAAAACTAAATAAGCCTAAGAAAACACTTATTTTCTCAACACAGTTTATGCGTGATTAATGCAATATACTTTACAAGAAAAATATTCTAAATGGCCATTTTTCTCTATCTGGTATTTGGTATTTGATGGCTTATTTATCGCTAACATTTGGTTAGTCAACTCCTAAGTGACGATTGAACTTGGGCCTTTTGGATGACGAGCAGATCTGGTGTACTGCGGTCGGTTAAGTTATTTAAGTTCATGCATCTGAATTTTTCTGGCAATCCACTGAGTTACGTGCTGTGCTCAACTCTATGTATGAAATCTTCAAGGAAGAAGGGCACGGATTTGAATTGCAATTATCCAATAAAATTCAGAGTTTTGGTGTTTCAGTTGTTTGTGATTTAATTAAAGGAATTTATCATTAATTTTTAGAATTTGTTTTATGGATTTGGAATTATTAAAGGTGTATTTTTGATTGATTTGAAAGAGCAAATTAATTTTTATACATATAGTTCTTTATAAAGCTTAACGCATTTTGCGCCACATCTGCCATCTTATCTTATTTATAACTGAAAAACTTTTGTGAAAATATCCACCAAGGGCAAAAAACGTAAAAGGAGATGAAAAATTAATCTTTAATTAAGTGAAACATTTGACGATTATTATTTCGGGAGATACAGGAATTTAAAATCAAAACAATTACATTTGCTTAAAAAATTTATAACTTGGTTTAAAAAAATTACAACTGGGTTTAAAAATATTCCACAAAAATAAAAATAAAACACTTTTAAGCGGGAAGAACAGGCTTTCAAATGTTTTCATTCACTTCATGTAAAAACTTTTTATCGACCCGATACAAACTCAAAGTTCATAAAAATGTAAAGGATAATTTTTCTAACTATTCTAAACTTTAACACAAAGGAGGGGAGGATTTTAAAACTTTTTAAGCTTTTGTTTCATAAACTAGAAGATACAAGCTTTCAAAAATATTTTGGAGCATTCAAATTGAATTATTTTTTACGAAATTCCGAGCAATATTTGCCTTTTTTGGATTATCCTTTAATACTTTTGATGAGTGTATCTATCAAAACGAAAAAAAAATTATAAGGAGGTTTTAAATAAGCTCAACCTCCTTGGATTGATCGTTTAAAAGAACTGTTATAAGTCCAATGAAATAGCGACTACAAGGGAAATTGAAGAAAGTGTAGAAGAGAATATAAAACAACTATCATCATAATCATAATTTTTTGTAAATTGACATAGGCACTAATTAAAATTAAAGCTTAAAATTACGAAGTTTTCAAGTCCTAGTTTTGTACTTCTATCCCGAGATAGCAGAATACTTCGTATCCTATGAATGAGTGATTAAATCTGTGAACTTAACAATGTTAATGGCAGAAATTCACGTTTTTGACTGGATTATTTAGAAATATGTATTTATCTATAACAATATTATTGTTAATGCACAATACATTGTATGCTTTAATAATATCCAGAATTATTTTAAGGTTAGTCAGAAAATTCATCATAAAATAAGATATAAGACGAGAAGATCATTCTTTTGAAAATCTTTGAATTTGGCAATTCTTTTCTTGAAATCAAACCACTCTGAGACTTAACTTCTTATAACTTGAAAATTTCAATTTTTAACAAGAAATATGTATGTATTCCTGGGTTCTGCGTCCCAGAGTGCGTTGATTTCTATATAAAAATTGTCAAAGACTCGATTTTCGACAAATGTTTGACCTGTTGAATGCAAATGGGGTAATTTTTTTGTTTTGTTTTCAAAGAAAAAGATAATGCTGTAGTAAGATTTAAAGAAAAAATATTATATCACTTAAACTTTCTTTTACTTTTAATGAATTTTTTTGTCGCAGTCCTTTTCGAGGAACTATAAAAATCCTTATTGTAAAATGTTTACAAAAGAGCACTCAGCATTTGAACTGGAGAAGTTTTAAATTGAGCCGTACATGTCGTCTTCGTATATTGGCGAATAGTTAGAAATGGGATCCAGAATTATGATTTTTTTTAAGGTGGTTTAAACACTATGTTCCTTTTAGGAAAATTTCTATATAATAAATTAACAAATCCCAAAAGGAATTACCTACTAGGGCAATTACATCCTGGTGAGATAAAAACATTAAAAAATACCAAGATATAAATTTACAAATACAGTTTTCTAAAGAATTTACAAAATTTAGAAATTTTGTGTAGATATGTACATATGTTTACCTTTTATGAAAATACTTCATTAATATAAAATAATATGATGAAACACACGGTACCCCTTAACAAATATTATTTGTGAAAAACTGAAAATTGTTGCTCTTATTTATGTATTTTGCATAACAGGGATAAAAAATAGTGGGTTACTTAAATAAGTGTAGAAATAGTGGGAGTATTTAAAAGAAGGAAGGATTAATTGCTTGATACTTGCTGTTTAGTTTATTCTTAATTTAAAAGGAACTCCGGAAGGGATTCGGTAAAATTCGTAAACACTTAAATCCTTCAAGGACGCTGTACGCTCCGATAAAGATTTCGCACTATAAATTTAAGGAGGAAGATTCACGGGTCGGTCCTGCTGCCCTATCAACATGGTAAAAACCGATAATTGGATAGCTTACTGCTTAGTTGCATGGCCTAGACCCGGCACATAAATAGCAGCAGCAGTACCCCGGGGAGCGGGAAGGTGCGGGGTTCATGCCCGGTGCCCATACACGTCGCATAAATTCACTATTAAGGCGAAGAAGACTCAGGCAGATTCGGATCCACTGTACGAAAACTTTGGATAATTGGCAAACTTTGGGAAGGAGCAACGTGCTGCTTCTCAAGGTAAGTAGCACCGTATAATTTACTATATCCGATTACATCAGTTGTACGTTCACGTGCTGTTTTTCCTCTTAAAGTAGTTAAGTAGCGTTGGTAGCCTTTGGCTAAGTTCGCTATACTCGGGTAGCTTTTCAGGTGACGAGTTAATTGGACCACCTTCGGAAAATTTATTCCCGCTTTTTCGTTCCAATATTGTGAATTTATAGCGTGACATTGCTTTGGCGACTGCCGCACATTTTTCAAAGTTCGCCGACCAGCTACACCCCTTAATTGCTACCTTTACAACGAATGACTTTCTGAAATATTTATTCCTTTGAAGACAGTGTGCGCAGCAAGTCATCTTTGTGAAAAAATTCATCTACCCATTCCGCCTAATTTATTGCATCCAATTACCCCGTTTACTGGAGCTCGGTGGCCTTTGAAACGCGAAATATTAAATCCCTGCATCGTACGGAGGTGCCTAATAGAAGTAGCTCATATTTTCAAACAATTTTAATTTTTTTTTCGTATTTTTTTTTGCAAAATTAATATCTCCCAATTGGGCGAAAGGGCAGAGAGCTCGAAATTTACGACTCCCAATCGATGAATTAGGGCAAGTTGCTCTGCATGGACTTAGCTGACTTCATGAAACTCTCTTTTCCACCAGGAAAATGGAGGAAAAAATAAGGAAGTCGAAAATTTACTCATGAGTAGTCAAAGACAAGAAGTGGAGCAGCTGAAAGTTAACAAAAGGGCAGGAAAGGCTAATTGTTTACAGGATGTTCGAAGTTTCCACGTTCCGGACAGATTCGTAGCCGCAAACATTGACATGAGATTTATCTCTTCTCCAACTTTTCTTTTGCGGGAAATAATCAACCAAATAATTTTGTTTAATTTCTTTTTTTCTGTATGAGTCTGCCTTGGGTTCGCCGCGCCCCACCAACCTCCCAGTTGGGCAATCCTACCCTGATACAATGACATGATAACTTGACCCTTATCTCAGAATGGCTACTTTTGACCTTTTCTCGAGTTTGTACAGAAAGGATTCTATTGTTTGGTGCTCTGAGGATTTCCTGGCGAAAAGATAACGCTGTATGCGAAGGAGCGGGCCTGAAAGAGCAAGCGGGGTCTTGAATAAAGTTGTAAGGTCTGCCAGATGTTGGTGGCATAGCGAACTTCTGTACGCTGACTTGAATTTTTAATAAGTTCTCCTGCAGACGGACTGGCTGTGTGATGCGTCCGCTAAACGCCAAAAGGACTCTCCAATTTGCTGTAAGTTTGGCAAAACCTTGCTCAAACAGGCGGAGATCGGATAGCGCTAGTGGGTGCTTCTTTAGTTTTTATCGTTTTAAGGGTTCTATTTACCCTCAATTGATTCGCTCGTAACATATGCATGCGACATTATGGCATATGAGCATACGGACGTTTGGGTATTTTGGCGATTTTCAGGATTACAATGTTTCAACATTGTTTCACCCTTAACATGTTATACAAACTTGCTACTTGAATATTTTCGATGGACTATCGGTTTTGTCATACCTATTTGCTGATAGAAACAGGTTCGAGAACATTTTCAAGATAAGTGAGGAGATGAAGTTAGTCCATTCGAAATGAAAGAGTCGTCCATATAATTTTCATAAATATGATGGGAAAGTTTCCTTTTACGGATATTCAGTCTATACATATTTCCGTAAACGAGCTGAATTGATTTATTTTTAAGTTTTAATATTGTTCTTTGTTTAAAATTCAAACAAAGCCCGTCAAGAAAATTACATGCTTAACAGAATTACTTTTTATAATTTAACAATAAATAATTACGATTAAGAGACTTGGCCTTATTTTTATAAGAATTTTATTACTGAGATTAAAATTTCAAATTCCTTAAAAATGTTGATCGTTCTTATTTCAAAAAGGTACAAGTAGTTAATATAGAAACGTTCAGTCTACGTTCAATACTTATTATCTTACTAATTTTATTTATTTATTTAATATTTTCCGAATTTTCAAAATGTGCAAATTCTATGGGTGAATTTGGGGGCTTATATGTATGAACAAAACTTAAAAATATATTAGTGGGCTTGTCAGTTTTAAGTATAATATTTTTCGAAGTAAAACAATAACATTAACAAGAATTTAGCACACTTTTAATTTTTGGTTGCGTTAACCCTTTGAAGCATACATTTTTAAATGATTGTATGATCGTGAAAATTCTCATTCAGGGGATTTTGGGGTCGCTGATTACGAATCCGCTATCAGATATGCGAAATTCGAGATGGCGGATTCAATATGGAGGACAACGACACTTAAATCTTCGAGAATATTGATAAACATGTTCATTCAGGGGTTTTCAAGTTATTTCCTTGGATGGAATCTTCAAACATGAATTTTTTCAAAAAAAACTTCATTTTTTTTAGTTTGTTTATTTATAAATCTTACGTTATAAATAATTATTCCAATTAGACCACAGTTTTATGTTTATTCATAACGAAACTAACTAAAAAGAGCAAAAAACCGGATCTGAATACGTTAACAATTAATTAAATTGGAAAAATTAAAAAAACTCAAGGTGGTAACGTGGGTTACCACCATACTTCAAAGGGTTAACTTAACCCTTAACTATTCGAAAATATTTTGCATTATTTAATAGAATAGCCTTAATTTTCTAAATTTGCAGCACGATTTGGAGTTCAACTTTATAGTAAATCTCCACATATTTGCTTTAGTATATTTATCATATTAAGCGTTTTTGATTTACTCTCACAATTATGTTTAGTTATTATTATTATGTTATTTTTCCACATGCTTTCAAAGATCAGATTCAGATTCAAAGGTTTTCGATCAGATTAAGGTCGAGGAACTGTAAAGTGTTTGACTTTCACTGGAAAAGGTGTGCTAAATATATGGCCAGCACTGTATGGTATTCTGCAGAGTATTTCTTCTTTATACCAGAATAGTTTTTCTTCTGTACCATATTAGTATCAAACAAAAACGTAAATTTTACGATAATTAATATAAAGTTGCGCGGTAATTAACCCCCCTGAGCTTATTGAAATATTTTTTTTCGAACATACAAAATTTAGTTATCGAACGAGTGCGCGAGAACAAAATCTTTCCACCTAATATGTTTGTGTTGCGGATTTATACGTATTTGACTGGTTTTATCATATAGGTAGCAGTAGATTTGTTAGTCTAGCTTTTATACTGTTGTTCGATTTGGCCCTTATAGTTGGCTATATCTAAATTAAATAAAACTCTACCGAAATTAAATCAATCTGTTATTAGGAATAACGGCTTGACTTGTGCTCTTTTTATATCTTTCTAATTTAGCAGTTACTGCTTTCCATTTTTATTTTTGTAGGTGTGTACCCCTTCCAAGATCAAGGCTGGGGAATAATAACATGCACATAGATAAGTTAAGGCCTGAAAGAGAAAGCTATTTGCCAAAAATAGATTTAATTTATCTTGTCGTACTGTTTATTATTAATTATACTGTTCATTATTCACCTGTTATGAATTTGCTCTCTCAATATATCAATAAAAAAGTTACATATTGAACAAACTCTTGTATAAGAATTAAAAGAAAATATAAAATTAACCCCCCCCCCCGCCCCCCCCCCCCCCCCCCTCCTCACCATCGCCCATGTGGTCTGGAGCCGCCCTTGGATCGGCTTGATGTTCCGGTTCAAAACGCCAAAAATTTTTGGGATCGTTTGCCTTTCTTTTAAAATGTTTAATTACTTTTTGTATTTATATTAATAAAGTACAAAATTCCCTAGTACCTAAACAGCGTTCCATTATTTAATATTATGATTTTCTGACTTTTTCCTTTACTTCTTTTATAAGAACTTCTTTCGTGCCAAATTCTAAGATTCTAGGTCAACGGGAGGGAAGGGAAGGGTCCTATGTATGTATATACATAGGTTTTCATGTGTCAGACAGTGCGTTAGTCTGTCAGTATGAAAATACAGTTTAAAGGCCATATCTTTTTATTGCATTCATTTAGAAACTTGAATTTGGAATAATAATAATATTGTAGACTTTAGTATTTGGTATGAATTTCAACTCGATACCTCTATCTGTTCCTCAGACAAATAGTCTTCAACAACATCCTCTAACTATAAGGTTTCCCAGAACCCTAAAAATCAAATAAATTAATTGATGAGCGCATTTCATTTGTCGCTTTTACATCGCTAATTATAGAAGCAAATGAATAAAGCATATTATGAATGAATTTGTATGTGCAAAAGTCCATTTGGCACGGGCGTTTGTTGATGGTGGCGCAAGTTTCATTTGAGTAGTAATTCATGGCGCAATTACAAGCGCCCTTGAGTAGCGAAAGTGGCAAAGGCTAATTGTCTACTGCACCGAATAGAGCAAAAATGAAGCTAAATTACGTGGACAGATTAAAAGCAGAGTTCGCAACTGCAGCAGCTTCCAGCCGACACTAATTAAAATGTTTCCTTTATTCCAGCTCAATTAGCGAGAGCGAAACTGCTCCTTGCGAATTCGCTAACTGACAAAGAGTGGCAATTTTGTGAAATCAATTTTATTCGGGAATGATTCGTCTTCAAAGGAATTCCCGAATGAGCTGGAGTAATGGAAATCTGAGTCCAGAAACTTTGTTGGTCGCGTGACTGCCGGAACCAGTCAGAATTTCGTATGGAATAGAAGCCATAAAAGGCGAATTCATTCCGCCATTGAAGTACCATTAAGCAGTGCCGAAATGCGTCTACGGCTACCCATTGTTAACACCAAAATAATCGAAGCCTAATAGTGGAAGAAGTGATGACAAATGATGATTACAAGTCGTCGTCGGGGTGCCTCACGGCTGGCGGCCGTAATTAAAGATTGCGTGCGGCAGGGCTTTCCATCAATGATTGCTATCGTTTTGCCAATAGAAAAATTTTTCACAGCATCAAAATGCGTGCCGGCAGAACATTAGTCCCTCCGGGCCACTGCCACAGCGAACACAATAGACTTAAATCAAGCTGCTGTGTAGCACTTAGCGCTCCTTAATAGACAATAATTATTATTCAGGCAATTACCCTTCGTTTTCGACAGGAAAGCTTGGATGTGCCTGAGGTAGGGGCTCGCACTTGAATCTAATTCAATGTCTGAATGATTCTATCACGTTTCCTGTATTCAATTCCTTTTTACAGATGTTTGAGTTCTTAAAATTCTTTCTTTGTAAATTTTCAGAGGATAAAGAGAATGAACGTGTTGTAATATTTTTAAATATTTTAACATTTGGCAATTATAAAAACAAATATTGATGTCAATAACGTCCTAAATCGACCCTCAAAAACACTATTTTTAAAATGTGTTACATTATACTACTTTAGGACTACTACGTCTGCGCCAAAGTGGGCAATTTTAACAAAATATTCAAAAAAATTGAATTGTTTCAAATTTGTATATGTACGTAGATAATTTTACATAAAGCATAATTGTGAACATATACAAGATCGTTAACATACATATGAACATATAAACTCATCAATAGGAAAGTGAATTCAACTAAACTAATGTAATAGGTGTGCTTGTATAAATAGTTAAGAGATACTCTTACACGACTCGACGCAAAAAGCATAGAGAGCTTTAAAGGTTCAAATTAAACCAAAACCATATCTTTAAAAAAAAAACATTGTATTTCTATGTATATTTACAATCAGACGTTAAAAAAATATTTAACAAGATATTTTCGAAAGCCAAAACTATAATATGCGGACTATCGTTATTTACAGAATTATTAATATTACGTATGTCCTCCTTAATTTTTTATAACTTCAAATACTCTATGCCAAAGTTAATTAAATTTTGTTGAATGTTACTCCAAAAAATTTTAATATAATCCTTAAGTTCTGTAATACTTTGAAACGGACGTTCATTTAAATAAAAGTGTGACGCTAAGAAGTCCCATAGGTTTTCTATGTGGTTAGAATCAGAGCTACGGCCTGGCCAATCAAATGAACGTATATATTATATTTCAAAAAATCTGAAACCCTGCTGAATGCACCCTAAACTCTTACAGTACCGCCACCAAAATTTCGCTTTAATTTGTTGACTTCCTTTTCATTTAAATTATTCTAAAAACAACTATGCATATGTACTTTTTGGTGAAGCGGTTTGCTTTGTGAACCTTTGTAAAATTTGGTTTGTCTTTTCATTTTATAGTTTTTCTAGTATTTAAAATTTTTGTCAGGCGAAGTTCTAACTTATCTTCTTGAATTAATTATTTGTCATCATTAACGCATTGTAAATTTTGTGTTATAATAATTTTCGCCTTCTTAAAAAATGTCTAATTACAATTTAAGTATTGCATTTAATATTTTTTTTCCATATCTGTAAGACTAGACAAGACTCATAAATTATCTAAAGGACTTATTGTAAAACAAAACCAAATATGTACTTCTTTTGAAGTAAGCGAAATTATAAACTTTTATCTTGGAATTTTGGCGTGTGCGTTTAAAGGGCTATTTCACTTTCAACAAAATTACTATTATAATAGGTAAAGGATACTATGGCTGAAAAAGTTTAAGTACGTAATCTCAATGCCTTATGCCAACACAAATATCTGCATGTTTCACATTGTTATTAATCAGTAAGTTGATCTTTCCTAAAATTCTGAGCTGCGTTTAATCGAATATTTGACTTAGAATCTTGAAATTTGGCACGAAAGGATGTCTTATACCACAAATGAAGGAGTATTTCTGAAAATGATTAATTTCTAATTATTTTTTTGTATAAGTCAAAAAGAATTATTGTATGACAAACGCAATTTTTTTTTCTATGATTGAAATGTAATAATAAAGTAATTACTTACTAAACTTTACGGTAATATAACGATGCGGAACCCTCAAGACGCGAGTTGTACACGCACTTGTCTGTCTTTATTATATAAGTACATATGTACATACGTAGGTACCGACATATATAAATATGTTAAAAATTATTCTTAAAAATCTTAGATAATTATGTTACCTATGGCTTTAGATTCCTGTAAGTCTAGTATCAATTTAATTAACTTTTTCCCCTTTATTTGCAGAACAGATATAATAAAATAAAACTGAATGAAAATGTAAAATGAATAACAGAAACTTGGTATTCTTTTTAAACATAACCTGTAAAGAAAAAGCTTTTAGAAAATATCTTCCAGAGATATGCTTCTTCGTGAAGAAATATAACTTTATGTAGCCGCGAAGCGTTAAATGTGCTTTGCAACATTCGGGTCGGGAAAACAAAACATCGTCTACTCCACAATGAGGCAGCTCCGAGATGAGTTGAATTCTCGAGAGTAATTATGAAAAAGCGTATCTTATTCGAATAATAACTTCGCGGAACGGGACGAATAAATTAACCATCTGTTGCGAAAGAAATCTTCTCTTGAGGGCTAATCCTCTTGGAAAACTTTTCAATCGAAAACTTTTCACGAGTTCACCGAAAAGTCGAAATTAAAGGTAAATGGAACGGAAGAGTTTTTTCTTTACTTAAGGAAAGTAGTTTACAGAACTTTTTATCTGATTCTTGTTAGTTTTCGAACTTCTCCCGGGTCCGTTGGAAAATGAACATTTAAGCGGGAAAAATTGAAAAATGCATGTCAGCTTGGGATTGATCCCCGAATACGTGTCTGTTGCCAGCAGCTGGCTCCCAGGACGTAGAAAAATTTACTGCGACAAAGATCTCTTTTGAACGCATTAACTTTAGTAACGTCTGCGCCAAAATCGCCCGGGGAATGTGTCGTTTCTGAGACGAAGAGATCGTTCTGGGATTATTCTGCTTTGCATAAAAATTAAAGCTCCTGGCGTATTTTGTTACTTTCTTTCACACACGTCCCTCATCCCCATCAGGCCTGTCACGTTGGGATTTTGTATTTAATTAAAATCATAGATTAAAAGAACTGCTTTCGCAACACCGACCGAATCTGTGGGTTATTTTTCGCCAGACATTATTTTTATCTTCACAAAATTAAAATAAAAATCGCAGCAACATTGCTGGCAGACGGTCGGTCGTTAAATCATTTGCCGTGGCTCGAAAAATTAAAAATTCTCTGCTACAGAGAATACATATTATGACTGGAACTGGAAATAACAGAACCAAATAGGACTGACAATTAAATTTGCACTGTGCAAAGAATTTGCTTTCCAATGAGTACTGTATAAACGATGAGAAACGACTTAATTTTGGAAAATGTTAAAAATATTTATTTTTGCGGTGATAATGGATTCCATGTATAGTTAGCTACAAGAGAAATAATATATTATTTCATATCAATGAGTTTTGTATTTACTCTTCAGTGCAGTGCAAAAATTGAAATTTCCATCCTAATTTTTATATGTTTGCTATTTTTCGTTCAAATATCTATCCATACCTTCAAACAGGATTGATTTTGTAAAACACTCTTATAAGCATGTAAAAATACATTTACTACATTTAGTTTTGAATAAAATAAGAAAACTACAGACTTTTGTAATTGTACCCATTTGTAAATTAGTAGCCTCCAAGTGCACGATTTGGTGGCATGAATTTTAGAAAATTGATGTAAATCTTTTCAGTTCCTTTTGGTTGTTTGGATTTTTGAATTAACTTATGTTTTATTTCAAACTTTTACGTTGTATAATATTTTTTAATTACCGAGGTGCTCAGTATAGTTTAAGTATTCTAAGGTAAGTAATAAATAAATAAGCTGTACGGTGAGGTAAGTTTAACAGGATAGTGATTTTAGAGAACAAGGAATGGATCCAATTATTAAATTTGATTTTCATGAAGTTTCGACGGCTAAACTATCGATCTTTTTGAATGTAAATTGGTGGAGAGATGGCGTGAAACCCAGGGATAATTATTAATATATTATATATATTGTATGTGAAAATGGAACTGGCGAACAACAAATAGTACGTATATTTAAAAATTATTAAATTTTACTGAGTTCCACATTAAGGTATTTTGTTTGAAAATATATACTGAATTTACTGAATACATTTATTATACATATACACATAAATGTATGTATATACATATATATTTAAACTCGTTTCATCAAGACTTTTCATTTGATTCCCATATCGGTATGTTTGAAAATAAAAAAAATACACATGCGCGAAATATGGCGACCATATTTATTTTTCTCAAAAATTGTATAGCTTAAAGCACTCCCGCAATTAAAACAAGTCTAGCGACATGAATTGTGGAATTATAGAAACAGCTTTAATAATAAGGTTTTCATTAAAGCCTAGACAATTTCTTAAATTAGTTATATAACAATTAGGGTACATTTTGAAAAGAATTAAATTTCGTTGCAATAACAATTCTTCCTTGTGACATCACAAATGTCCACTATTTTTAAATGAAATCATCCGTAAAAATAACTAAATATGTTTCTAGTATGGACCTTCATTAACAAAAATAATCGTTTTATCCCAACATTTTCCATCTGAAAACAAATTTTTGGAAAATACCTATTTGGAGAGATTGCAAGTGTAGGATCCTCTCTTAAGCTTTTCGTAAAGAAAAATGATATTTTATGTTAAATTTAAAAATCCTTAAAACAAGCAGTAGGTTAAAGTTTCCTAATAGAAAAAGGTTTCTTAACTGGCCCAACAGATTAGGGTTATCTACGTACATTCCCATCGGTATCAATTAACATAACTTCCTCGCTCTTTAAAGCAACCGAGATCGTTTAATGTCCGAATTTAAATTATGTTCAGTTCTACCAGAACGGAACAGCTAATCCCTGAAGTAGTTCCAGCCCATAAACTTTTTGCCCAGTCGGGTTAGTGGAACTCTGAATATTTAAAAATTTAAATTAACAAAATATTATAGCTCCACCCCCGGCTAATTGCCTCATCTTGCGCAAGCAACAATGGTTTGTAAGGTGGGGGCGTGAATGCCGTACATAAATTGAAATCGCAACAAATATTAATGAGGTGGCCATTCATCATGCAGCCGCGGTTTAAAATAACTACATACTGACATTTATACAATTCCCCCGGGAATCTGCGAAAAATATCCGTCCGCACTTTCCTTTTTCTTTTGCAGTCCATTAAGCATACACCACGGAGCTCATTTTAACTGGGTATTTTAGGAAAAGAGGGAATTTATCTTTGCCGGAGAACATCCCCTTTACCGCTGGTGGAAGTTTTTTGGATCCCAACTCCCCCGCAGTGCTCCTGCACCGAGATTGGTCAAAAGGGAGCACAGAGCCGTGTAACTTGGTGGCTTCAAGGGATATTGTCCATGGGGGAAGATATTTATTGAAGTAGGATGTCCTCTAGTAATGAGATTTGTCGTTATCATTACGTTATCACATTTATATCTCCTGCTGTCGCGTATTGTGAAGAAAAACGGCGGAAATTCTTTGGGGTCCACCGAAGTAAACCATCCTCTTGTTTCACCACCACTTTCTCTGACCGGGATAACCCCAGCGGGTGGTTGACGGTTGAATGTATTTTTAAAATTCAATTAGACTGTGAATTTCCTGATGAGGAAAGGTAGAAATTGTTATTGACATTTTAATGAAATTTCGCACTTTCGCCTTTCGGGCAGACCTGTGATTCCGTTCATGATCAACTTAAAATTCGAAAATACCGAACGCTCATAAATAATAAATTCGGCAGGAACTGGGTGAGCTCCGGCACCTAAGGTGTAATTCCAATCACGTTCCCGAAGTCCGGAGTAATTGAATTCAGAGCTTGCCGAGCTCTTCCATAATCTGTTCAATGATTTGTTACAGTACGTGTTTATGAAATTTGCAATGTTTATGATTTAACAGGTACATTTAGCGCATTATTCAGTTTACTATTTCCGGTGAAACATTATAAAACTTGTTCGGTTGTAAACTTACTATATTTAAAATAATGTTTATTACGCTACAAATGGGGCGCGTGACCACTACCACTGGATGACCTCACCATGGGATGAAAGTGATGCAAGATGATGAACATGCATATTTACTCAACCTTTTAGTTAAATCACAATCATTTATAGTCTATCCGAAAGTTCGTAAAAATATCATTCATCATTCATTAAAAATTCAGAATCAAATGTGTTGTACCGAACCGTCCGGTCCCAAGAAAAATTGAGCATTAAAGTAAAGCAGGAGTGAGGTTCAGTTTCTTCGTTTTCTAGAAATAATTGTTTTAAAGCTTTCTTGTTTTAGATTTCTTAAACATGGATTTCCGTTGTAGATTTAACATGTCAAATTTGGAAGGAAGAGGAAGATTTATTATACGAAAAAAGCCTCAGTGGAAAATTAAACGATAACATTAACCATCTTTATAAGCTAATAGAATAACACAAATTTTGAAAAAGAAAATTCAAAAAGTTAGATATACACGGAAAAAAATTAAAAAATTATAATAAAACTTACATCTTTCATATTTCTTTCAAAAAGGTAGTTTAATACATACAACCAAAATTAAGTTATTAATTTCAACTTGGCTTTTGAAGTCGATTATAACACTACTAAGAATATTTCTTAATTTTCTGTAATTTAACTAAGGGTTTACTTAAGGGGTAATGCTACTCTAGCGGCTGAAAATATGACCAATGTTTAAAATCAATTTACAAAGTGACTAGTTTTTTGAAATATAATTATAGAGGCTTTTATTTGTTGCAATACCAAGAGTAGTTATAAAATATTTTTTATTGTTTTTTTCTAATCTTTAAAGATGGCGGCGGCAATTTGAGGAATTATGGTTTTCGAAACAAAAAATAAATTTTTTCAGTTCATGATAAGGTTATCTAGAGAATTACGTAGTGGATTTGGAAAATGTTGTTTTCTTCCAAAATGTCGCATGTTAAAAGTCAAAGGGTTATTTTTTTCTAGAGTGGCATTACCCTTTAAAACTGGATGTACCTATGATCAAACAAAATTAACTTGGCTAGCTAATTCCACCTTAAGATTTAAGTAGTTAAGAATAAATAATATTGTAGAGGTAGCCACATAAGCTGGAATAAAATTTAAGATGAAATAAAAGTACACCTTTTTTGGGGATATTTAACCTACTTTTCATATTTTGACACCGTACCCCCTCTGAACTGAAGACGGATAGGAATGTTTCATATTTTGTTTATGTAAATTTATAGGTCATTATGTTATGTCGTCAGTTCATTTTGAAGTAATTAAGACTGTTAAGAGTATCTCAATGTCCTCAACTTCAGGAATTCTTTCCGACAGTTCGGGATTTAAATGCGTTGCTGTTTATACTAAAATCTTGCAAAAGTTTTCATTTGTAAATTTTGATGTGGTCTCCAAGTGGCAAACGATTTTATTTTAAATGATTTAAAATTGCCTTAACATTCGTTTTAGAAATTAATGATTTTTGAACTTTTTCGTTTACTTGAGACCTTCCTTCGTGTAAAATTTCAGCAAGTTTTTATTATTATAGTTTTATGTGTTAGTCAGTTAGTTAGTCTGACACTTTGAAATTTCGTTTGATTTTGTTGAGTTATTTAGATTTGTGAATAGTCGAAATTTTTACAGGACTATAAGGCTAGTAGACTTTGGTATTTGATAATAATTTCAGCTCGAGCTCGTGAGAAAATAGGTATAAATTAGTACTAACTTTTTGATTTTTTCATTAGCACACTCTTTCCTAAACTTTACAACATATCGATTGAAGAAATAAAGTTAAAATTTTATTAATTAGAAGCTTAGATGTGCTTTCCTAAAATATCTACTAAAAGCACTATTATCCATTGGTACAGCAAGTATTTGAAGACAGTTAATACATTTTCCTCGGATTTTTATTAGAAATACACCATAATTTGTTCTGCTATGCTTGGTCTCAAGAAGACTCGAATTTGTTAAATTGCGAGGGTTAACCCTTAACACAAATTTCATTAACGTGTAAGGCTGAAACCGTGCTGTAGGATACCGTGTTCTACGAGGGTTACCTGTATATAGTAGGGTCAGAAAACTCACATAAACCCTAATATAGAACAGTTCCTCGCAAGTATAGAGTTGATGTGTTCAGCAAAGTCAAGCTTGTCGAGGCTGACACCCAAGTCACGAGCAAATTTGGTGCGTCGAAGAATACTCCCTGAAGGATTATATTGAAAGTCAAGAGGACTGCGTCCACGATAGAATGAGATGACTTCGCACTTGTTGACATAGTTCAAAGAAAAATTTTCAGGTCTTTGGGTTTGGGATGGGATATCCGAGAACTCTAATTCCAAATATAATTACCAAATAAAAGGGTTAACAATTTTTTATATTAATCTCAGTGCACATGTGACAAAACTGAATTAAAAGTTTTATGTCTGCATAAAATGTAAGAATGCATCCATTTACGAGGGGTAGTTTTATTAATTATTTGTTTTTCTAAATACCGACACAATTCAAATCTGCCTGAATTCATACAATTTTCAGGAAATTCCGTGCAAATAAAAGTGTGTCACGAGCAATTTGTTCGAAATGTTTTTATTCCCCAACCGAAAAAATATACATTTCTACGGCATTCATGCGTGTTATTTTATTTTCTTTAAAATGTTTCGGTCTCCCACCAAGAAATTTCGAAATTCGCTGGCAATCGCGTATACCCGGAAAACACCACCGAATTAAATACTGGATCCACTGAATCGAAACAAGATTGAACCGCATTCACAGTTTGATAGTATCATAAAACCACTGAAAATCCGATGGCTTACAGATTTGTAGACCATTGTGATAAAACATCGACCGATATGCATCTGTGGGGGTAAACATCAGAGCGCACTGGAAAATTGGTTAGCGAAGTGGATATTTAATAGCACTGCAGTTGGGGGCGGCTCGGATATGTGAGCAAATCGCCACGCGGAATAATTTAATAATTCCCTCGCGTAATGTTAGCAGCTCAGCGACACTTATGTGCGAAAATTTCCACGAATTATGCATTACCGCGAGTTCTTGATATTCTCGAGGATTTTTTGTTTAACAGAATTTACTCTCTTTCCATTCGGAAAGCAGACGCTGTTCAAATTTTGAGAAGCACTCAAAGAATCTTTGAAATCATCATTTTGAAACTGTGCCAATGGTTGCACCAATAAACTTCTCAGATGCTCTTTTAGGGCATTTGCATACTCCTCTTATCCGCTTCATTGCCTTTAATACCCTCTCTTACACTTATGCCAATAATGTGCTTATATCGTAAATAATTCGGTGTTTCCTTCTTCGAGGGAAGTTTTTCAAGATAAATTTTTAGTGCAGCACGAATATGTGCCAAGAAAGGTTATAAATTTTAAATGTTACCATACAACGAACTTGCTCAATTGGTTCATGAAATATATCTTGTCCAGATTTACAGTCATTTTACGATGAAGTTAATAAATCAAATTCCAAGGCAATTCGTACAAAAGCGGTGGTATAGTGCCAGTGTTTTAACAAAAATATGAAATTCAATGATAATACTGAAGTAATACTTATTTACATATTTAACCCTTTTAATGCCGAGCGCTAAACGGGTGCCTATGCGAAGATAACCGGACGAATTTGACAATTTTACTAAGATTCGGGAAAAAGCTCATAAAAAGCAAACTAAGAAAAATATTTAAAATATTCAGAATGCAGCGTATTAGGGAAGAAAGGGAGAATACTGTAATGCCAATTGTATTTCAATAGTTGTTGAAAATCATACGAATAACATCGATATAAAACATGATGAAAAACATAAAAACAAGTTTTTCTCCAACAAACATTATTTGCACATAGGAACAGTCATCGTTTGATCACAATTTTATGTAGGTCACGTAGAATGAAATGTAGCTAGAACATTTTTAATAATAATTTTTAATAAAATAACTAATTTCGGTCCTAAAAAATTTGGTCCTCTTTAGAAAATTCAAGCAAAGACTGAAAGAAATATTTTTGTCTGGATGCACGTCGTGGCAACGAGCTCTCAGATACCTATTTGCTGCGTTTTTTTGTGTTCCTTGTTAAACCGAAAACAATTTTTTAAATTCTTTTCCAATGTAATTAGATTATTTATAATAGTTTATAAATTTATTTTGAGATAAAGTTTTCTCACAATGTGAAGAATAAGACGCAATCGCACGCGCAACGATATACGTAAATATATCGTCGTTGGCATTTTGTTATAAGTGTAGTGAACGACGATATATCGTCGTCCGGCACCAGAAGGGTTAAAGTTATCCACCTTAAATATCTCGTAAATAATGATTAGATATTCCACACAAAAATGTTGCATGCAATATTAGTAAGTAATAATATAATATTATTTAATGTTTTATTAGTTACGCAGTTTCTTGTTGTTTCTGCTACGTACTATACTCCTAACATTTTTAGATATCTTTTTCGCTCGCCATTATTTATTTTATACATGATATACATATATACTATATTTTAGAGGTCTACTGAAATTTAATAAGCTAGCGCCGTCAAAAGTCTACGAAAAAATAACAATAATATTGCCATTGATTGTAATGAAAGCCCGTTTTGCGTTGATCTTTTCCCATTTGAAATATATGCTATTGACACAAACAATTATAGAATTAAAATCTATAAGTATCAATGATTGGTGAAGTGAGTAAAATATTGATCCATAAAAAATATTTACTATAATTTTTGTTATCACTACTATTTAACCTAAACATTTTCCTACAATAAAAAATGTAAACAGTTTTTGTATTATATACACATAAAATCATTAAATTGATAATAATAAAAATAATAAATAATAAATTGGTGTTTGACCAAATTCAAAAAGTGGTATTAGGAGATAATTGTGACTTCGACTGTCAAGGCCTGAACAAGGCTTATTCCAACACCGATTGCTAGATTCAAATATTTACCATATAAAAACTGCACATAATTTTTCTGAGTACATATAATACTTACGCTATTTTGTTTGTAATTAACTGATTTTTATGATAGTATCACTCATCAAAAGTATTAAGGAATAATCGAAAAAATTCAAAAATGTTTGACCAGTCATAACTCCGTTCAATTTTAATTATAGAAAGCTTTTTTGGAAGTTTGTATCTACCATCTAGTAAATTACGAGATAACACATTCAACGTCTAGAGCAGAGCAGGAGCTGATAATAAAAAAAAATTAAGCTTTTGATTCATAAAGTAGAAGGTGCAAGCTTTTAAAAAAACTTTAGATCACTAAAATTTAATTATTTTTCGCGGAGTTATAAATGTTCGAAAATGTTAAAAGAATTTTTATTTTTTTGATTAACTACCCCTTAATTCTTTTGATGAGTGGAAATTTACAATGTGTTTTTAGCATAAATATACATACATAGGAGAACTAACTAATATTTATAGAAGCTTCTGGGCTAGCCCAATACTTTTTTCTGAATGAAATACATATATGCTAAGTTCGGTTTAATACTTTAAACTTTATATCTTTGTATTGCAATAAATTACATTAAGTACAACAGGAATTACTGATTAAAAATGAGTAAGAATTTTTATTTTCTTATTGAAAACTGATCTTTTCCAACCGAAGATAAATTATCATAAAGATAGTTAAGTGTTCCGTGTTATATTTTAAAATATCGCAAAAGTCCTTAGATTTAGCAGTTATTATGCTTGTTGTCCAAGACCGTTGACATTATCTTAATAGATTTAAAAAGAAAGTCCTCCAATTAACGTCAGGAAAAATAAGTCACCAATAAATCAATTCGGCAGGAAACAACAGCTTACAATAATATTCAACAGCAACAACTTCAATACTGTTTTAGTTTATCCTCGTAAATCGAGTAAAAAGCATTTGCAAAGAATGTTCTGCTCCGTCCGTAACTCTAACTCGGTTCGTGGATACAACTCAGGCTTGGTTAGTCAGCAATAAAACTATTCTACATTGCCACTACCTGTGCGAATCTTTGAAACTCATCCAAAGTTATTACATGAGCGCACAATTTATAGGAGCAAATCTGTTTTCAATTTCCGGTCCCTTCCTGTATGTGCCGGCTTGTACCGCACCACGTGTTTGTAACTAATTTTTGGCATGGCGTCGAACCTCTGCAGAGCAACGCTTTTAATTTAAATTTTGTGCAGTATCCTTTTCACTTAAGATTTACGGTGCCGGGGTAGCAGGTACGCGCCCGGATTTTCCCTTTAATTTGCATTTTCGTTCCTGTTGTCCCAGGTACGTACTAAGCGTCCACTCACAATTCTGCTGGAGGCTGGGTTGATGTGAAGTAAAAACGCTTTTCATTTCACCTGTTACGCCGGGGAGTGTCTGCATTAAAATTTAATTTAAACAGAAACAAATGTTGCCCGGTCCATCTGTTAATTCTGCAGAAGGATTCTAATTTTTAGCAATCCAACCAGCTCGACTTGCTGGTAGGAGATCGTTTCCCGCCTCGGCTGGCGCTCTACCCTTTCTGCAGACCTTCGCAATTTAAACTTTGTGAAGTTCATCAAAAAGTCAGAAACAGAACATTCCAAGGGATGGAAAGCCTTTTCCGAACTTTTACCTTTTTTCAAAAACTTACTTAGAGCTGGATTTCTTAGTCCGTCTTTTCAGGATGCTTCGTTAAAAATCCTTGTACGTACTTACAAGTATACAGATTTCTCGAGTAAACCCTTAAACGGAAGTGTTTTCGCTCCCGTGGCGCTCGCAGAACTTCCCTATGGAAATTTGAGAATATTTTCCGCCCCAAAGAAGCATTATATTAACCAATGAATGGCAAAGGAAGAGTATGCCAAACTAATCGTAAACAAATTTTGTTGAAATGTTCGATTGTTTTTCCAAGACAGAAAAATTATTTACTCATTGATTTCAAATGCTGCAAGTTCAAAAAACCGGAAATTCTTCGACTTACGTTGTCAGTTCATTCCAATATATAATAGGTTGAAATCTACAAGTTCTAAAATACGTTCAATTCAATAAAAGCAATAAAAGAAACAACAAATTCAATTGCACATAAGAAATTCGTTTAAAATCTGTAGGTACTACACTTAAGTCGCATGCATTTACAATGCATATGTATATTATTTTTCCTCTGATAGGATGATTTTTCCTTCATCGGGTACGGATAAATTTCTTTCAACATTTTCAATATGTATGTGGAAAAAATATTTAATTTAAATATTTGCACACATATGGTAGTCACAATTTTGGATAAAAAAAATTATTATCGTTTATAACCTGCAATTTAAACTGAGCAAAATAAATGTTAAAGAATTGATGGCTGCAAACAAAAATTTGTCCACCAATGACAGTAGAAGCGTATTTAGTAGGTAGTCTATTACTATTGCATTACATTTGACAGTGTTTAATTGACGATGTAATGACAGACATACAGATTTGAATTCATCTTTTATTCGGGAATCTCGAGTGGCAAAGTTGGCTGAGCGTTTTGGCTGTGAGTATGACACTCCAAAGATGTAAATTCTCGATCACATATTGTCTCAAGTTTACACAATACGCGAAAAGAAAAAATGTTACTTTTTTAAAAATAAATTTTTTAATCAAATAAATGTTTGAAAAGGCATGTTTGCTTGGAATTAAAGATCTTGATTTTACGTTTTTGTAAATGTAACATTTACAAGACAGTCCCCATTTACACTGTCATGAACATGAATAAATTTAATAAGCACTTACTATTATGAAAATTAATATTTCATTAACGTTTTCTATCATGAAAATTATATTGTTATAAGCCGGATTGTGTAATAAGCGATATTTGACTCAATTTTAGACATGCATCAAACAGCCTCAGAAACTATTTAGCTCATGACTATCTTCTTTTCAGCATTTCCTTCGTTTCCTCCACAAGTTGTGACGTCACGGTCATGAAATTGACCCATGCCTATGATAGTATAGTAAATACGGTCTTACATTTCATTTAAAAACTACATAGTTCATTTAAAAATTAGTTATCATGATGTATTCAAAATTCTTTATATTCTGCAACAGAATTGATAAAAAATACTTGTTTTAGGATTTAACAAAAAATGCAAAATGCAAAATTAAAGTAATATACAAACATGTAATTATTGCACTTATGTTGCAGTATTGGAAACAGGTAAAATTATTTAATGATTATTATAGCGAAAAGTAATATATGCACGGATCACATTTAAAAAAATGTTATTTAGCGATGCACAACGTATTTCCAGAAATAAGCATTACATCAATTGGTTGGAAATTTTTCAATGAAAACATTCTCATTCCTCGTAAATTATTTGAGTATCGCTGATACGTTTACAGGAATTTGACTTAAGCATGCAAGATGTATTCAAAAATAAATAAAAGTTAATTAATTTACTGCCTTTTAAAGGCGCTTACATTTCCTAATACGAACGATATAGACAGAGCTATACTCTTTCATATGTCTGAACTCTCTTTAGATGAGTTCTGTCAAAAATGCCCGCAATTTGAGACAGCTCATTTTGTGGTCTATTAATATATGTCAGCGGAGATGAATTTCGAGCCCGTCTTCCATGAACCGTACCTACAGTAATGGAAAAAATAGTGAAATTGCAGGGATAGACAAAATTGCAGTTTTACACCGAAAGAAACATATAGTTGGTCGTTGTTATACAGCTATAAAATTTATTCAATGTACTATTTTAATACATTTTCATACAATCGAGTTGTTGAGTAGACTTATGAGAGAATTTATTAAACTAAAACTTTACTTTGTTCAAAGAAAATTACTCAGAGAACCACCAATTTAATATAACACGGACTATTGGTATCATGCACAATAATAATTTATTTTAAAGATTAATACAGATTTGTGAACAAAAACAAAATAATATATAGTATTTAAGAAGCAATATTGTAAACCGAAATATTATATAATATTAAAATTATTCAAAATTTTCAAGTGAACTATTTAGTTAAACACCATATTCATTACAGTGTTTGACCCCCTTCGTTACAAAACTGCAATGAAAAGAAGTAAATACTGCTTATTGCTTTTTTAAATCGTAAGAGGAGAAGAGCTCTTACGATTTAAAAAAGCAAAAAGCAGTATTCAAAATTAGTGTTAATGCCCGTAATTAGAAGTAAATCATTTCTATAAACCTTCATAATATTGTCCTCCGATTGTAAGGCTTTTTCATTATTTTTAACTTTACGAAACATTGCTTCATTTCATTTTTAAATTTTTCAAACAGAACAAATTTTAAATACTTTTTTTTTGGTTCAAGAAGAATAGTTTCAAATCTTTTCTTCTTTAAAAAATAAATTTGTCTTCGTCTTTCTTCCATCTGATTCCTAGAGTATTCAATCAATTTAAAAAATAATAATTTCACTATCTTATCACTGGTATTAATTCATTAGACTTTATTTTCCCTCTTTGGTAGATTAATTTGTTTTTAACAATTATTTTTTAAATATTCAATCTAATCTACTAGCGATTCAGAGAAATTTCAATTGAAACATGCATATATATACATATGTATGTAGGTCTGAGGTCATTTGACTGCATGTCGAATAATTTTATAAATTCAATTTTAAATGATCAGTGGCCACACCGGTTAACATGAAACCTCCACGTTTGCTAATTAAAGTTTAAGGTGAATTAATATTAAATTTTCCATTGATTCAAACAAAAAAATAACTTTTGCTTTGATTAACAATTTTCAGTACTCGATTTATAAAATGAATAAATATGAACATCGACATGCAAAAAATTAGGTTGAATTTAACTAAGCAGTATAGTCTCGCTTATGCAGAATTATACACGGAAAGCTGGTTGAGAAGTTAATTAAATTGGAAACCAAATTAATTTCCTAAAATTTGCAAACGACGGAATGTATATATGGAAGCATAACGTTTTAATTTTTTTTTTTTTTAAACATTTCCAGTAGAGAGAATAATTGGAGTGTGATTATTTGAAGCATAGGCGCATGGTGCATTAAACACCGGCCAAAGGAAAACGAAGGTAATTTTTAAAAAAAAACATGCAGCATGTTTTCTAGTGTCCCAAGTAAAGCACATTGACAAAGTAATTGCAGTTAACCAGCTACGAGTGCTTGGAGGTACTCCGTAAATTAACTAATTGTGAAGTATTGAAAACACTGCAGTTCTGGGGGTGCATAGCAGAAGTTGGCCACTTTCGTTTTAATTGGTGTGTTGGAATTGGCTGGTAACTGAAATTATTCCAATTATATGAGAAAATGAACCAGTGGCAATTACAGCATAACCCTTTGCGAAAAGTCTAATTAAAATTATGCAAAAGTTACAGCAACTTTTCGCCCAGGAAGCTTAAACGAGCAAAACGGGAAGGGTTACGGAATCAAAAAGAAAACATAGGTTCAGCTCTGATTGCAGGACTGCACCCCCTCAGGTGACAAATTTGGAAACATCTCCCGACTCGTAATTTTTGTATTTAAAATGCTACGCGCCCTTTTTTTTTGTAAAAGTATGCGAATTATCGCGGAAATGACAAGCCGTCCTATAACGCAACTGAATAAAATCGTCAGTATAATTTACAGGCTTTTAATCCTTCCTTTTATCTGCCGCCTTTTAATTGCCACCTACAGCGACAGTGGCGGCCGTAAAATATTCTCAGGAGAGGATGAATACTTCGTCGACAAGGGATGCCGACCTTATGAAAAATTTTTTCGCCGCCATTTAGTAAAATTTATTGCATGCAATTACCGAGCTAACTGGCTCTTAAGAATCTTTTGAGACGTGACAGGATTAAGGCGCGACATTGCTCGGTTTGTTTTTTTTCCTTTTTTCCTTTTATATTTTTTCTTTAACGCGAGTTTTTCGAGCCCAAGGGGCTATCGTCAAATTTTTCCTGAAATATTACCCGAATGATAGTGCGGAATGAATGCGAACTTTGGGATCTTTTATTTGCGAAGGAAAGATTCATTATTTGGGCTGCCGGGCATGAGCACCGCTCCTAAGCCCGAAGAAGAAAGTATTCGTCCTCCAGTTCTAAGTATAATCCCTGCCTGGAAGACGACGAAGTGCAGGGAAAATTGGTAAGAAGGCGAAAATAAATCTCACGTTTTCATTTTTCGTGAAGGTCTGCGAAATGAGGTTGAGGCTATATCACCGCTGAGGAAAGCTCATCTAGTCGAAGTAACTTATTTGCCCGACCCCAATCCAGCAGGACTGACAGGAAGCGACTCGGCACCAGATAGCTAGGTGTAATCCGAGCAATTGCAGCGGCATTGTTACCGAGATAAACTTATAATGAAGTTTTGTCCTCAAAAGAAAATGAAACGAGTAAACTTTCTGATTAAACTCATTTTATAGCTGGCCGGGAAATATTAAGTCGGGATGCAAAATATGGTGCGAGTTAACAAGATTTCGCACAGATTGAGTACCTGAAGGTGCCCTACCTTACTGTTTCCGCAGTGGCAGTACTGCGGCAATTAAAAAGTTAAAGTTCTCGGGTTGGCTGAGGAGTTGCTGTCTTCCTGTCGCAACAAAGGGACGATACTCATCGATAACAGGGACAGAAAGAAGTTAATGATTTTCGTACTTCTTTTGGCGTCCTATCTAAATGGTATCGCTCCAGACGTCCAAATTAATTGCACTTTAGCACGCAAGGAAGTCCTTTCGCTTTTTCACACTTTTATCTTCGATCGGGGAACTTCTCACTTGTCAACCAGAACAGAAAAATGTAATTTAGCACTGCTTGGGAAGCACTCAGGGTCTCAAATTGATTTCAACTGTTTCGACCATTAAAAGGACATTCACAAGACAAATGACCTTTGCCTCTTGCGGCCGTGCGTGAATCATACCTTCCTATCTAAACAATATTCGAAAAGAAAAATAAATATTTTACTAGTGCACTGAACTACATACCTATGCTCCAACATTAAAGTAAATTTAAGAACATCACTATCAAAAGAAAGTTTAACGAAAGTTTAGTTAAGTATTGCTTTATTTGAACGTATTTTTTGAGCTTTTGGTATCACTTATAATTTTTAAAAAAATATCCCATGTAAGTATTTCACTTTTTAATCCCACTTTTCTCGAACACGTGATATTCGGTATGATTTGACACCACCAAAGGCGGAAATTTTAAAATCAAAGACGTAAAAATTTAAAATGCACATCAAAATAAAAATCGATATCGATATCGATATAGTAAAGTCGATGTGATTTTGTTGATTTTTTTTTGCCTAAATAATTTATAAAAATCCAATAATGGTTTTCGAAAGTAACTACATGTCTTAAGTTATTTGTAAATATGTTTCTATTGAAAAATATACTCAAAATTCGCTAAAATGCAGGTACACCCAATCTCCAGCTTGAACGAACGATTTTTAAAATGTAAATTTTCGAAAATCTATGCAACTAGGGAAAAGTTAATTTTCAGTTTTTTTGCAATAAAACAAATATTTGATCATAATCAAAAACCCCTCATTCATGTCTTTCCTTTTATCGTAAGAAACAATCACAAGAAATTCGAAATTGATCGCATTTAATTTGTTTTTGTCACGATTACTACAGGAATGGTACTTTTGAAAATATAGTTTCGAGATAATCTCCTTTAAAGTTTTAGTTTAGCTTAGCACATTCAAATATGTATGTTTTTGATTCATTTTAAATATGTATGTCTAACTTTAAAATAAGTGTGATTAATATTTAAATGAAATATACAAATGAATAAAACAAAGAAGAAATACTTTCATTGTAAATATGAAATCTATTAAAGTTGAAAGTATATGTACCAAAGCAAAATTAAATTTGGTCTATCTTCTATTTAAAAAGAAATTCATTCAAATTAACATGTTTTATTTATATTAGAGTAATCCCCGATCGACCGATTTTTGTTTGGATAATTTTTGAATTAAAGTGACTCGATTTCATAATTAAAGTGTGCGCATAAATAAATTTGATTTATAATGATTTATAATTTTATTTATAACGTTTTAAAGTTTTCAATTTTTCTCAGTCTTGATCATTACTCTTTACTATATTAATTTATTAAATTTTATACAAAAATACAAGAACAAGAACATAGAAAAACCACAGATATGTATATGAGGTGCATTTCATTACCCCACAGGGTTCTAAAAAGCATGGTAAAACGACGGTTGCTTCAAGAGTTCCCGTCGTGTTGGAAGATTAAATAGTCATTAGCAACCCCACTGCTACGAACTGCATTTGGCAAAATTTCTTGCAAAATTTGCAAATACTCTTCCTAACGCATGATGCCATTAATCGGGACTAAAAGGTCAACTCCATTTCTTGTTATTCACCCGCAAACCCTCAGTGAACCACCCTCAAGCTTCATTTGACACAATTTTGTGAAAGGCGAAAATAACACTGGATAAAATTAATTCTAAACTAAAACGTACACCCTAAATTTTTGCTTACTAAGATACAGTGGATCTCAACTAGAGTTGCTTTCCTAAATAGGTATGCAGTTTAAAATCTAGTGAAAAGCGAATCACACTAGAATCCTTTTGTAATAATTTCCTATAATTCTAGTACGGTTCACTGGTTTTCTGGGAAATTCTTACTAGAAAGACAGGAATTTTGCCTGCTTTACCAGTAAAGTTCATTTGAAATCTAGGTCAATTTATTGACATATCTAGATCTACTTGTTTTGCTACAAGTTTTATTATAATTTTTTAGGCAAATTTTTGAGTTGTAAGTGCATGTATTATATAATGAATGCCACTTTAAAGAAACGGTTGTAGGATACTCGTAAGAATTACAATAAAAATTTGTATACGTGCAAAAGTGAACAAATAAAGTTGAAGGATCTTTAAGGTATTTGTATCCATTATTTTTTAGTACTAAAAAATACAAATGTATAACATTTTTTTAGAAAAGTTAAAGAACTTATCTTAATTAGAGTTTTTCCATTTCATCATGATTTCCTCAGAAAGCTTTTGTCTGTATTACTACGTTTCCTTTCCCTGTCATGCGTCGCATATGTTGTGTCAATTTGAAAATTGAAATTGAAAAATTAATGAAAATCGATGTAATGTTAAATTTATTGTTCTGAAAACTGTGTAGCGAACGGAGCAAACTTAAAAGCAAGTTTTTGCAATATATACAATAGAAGATATACACATAGATATTCAACTCTTTAGTCGAGTTCATCTAGCTAGAACATAATTAAAATTAACTACAAAAAGCATAACTCAATTTGAAGGCATTCATGATAAGTGGTGACTACACGTTCCTGAAATTTCGTACCCTTTTCAGTTTAGTGTTTAACTAGTCCACTTTCCAAAATCACATACCCGAAATGAGAAACGTGAACATTGGCAGGAAATCGGAAGTTGTTGGGTCCAAGAGTATTGTTGACCTCCATTAATTTTCAAGTAAACAAGTTCACACTCCCTTGGGAGAGAATCTGATATGATGTTTAACCACTTAATCTTGTTTAATGTGACCGCTTTTTTCTACCCTCCTCTTTGAGTGGGAACTGAGGGTCATCGGAGTATTGTGCGTATCAAAGTCCCTAGAAGGGTTCCCGCACGTCAATAGCACCTGCAGGCAGGTACATAAGGCTTTTAAGGACAGGAGCCTACAGAGGATGTTCGAAGATAATAGGCGGATGCTGATATCCCTTTGAGCTAAAATCCAATTTCCTCAAAACATTGCATCGCCCACCGCAAGTAACTCCGAAATAGAAATTAACGTGATGTATGTCTGGTTTCATCCATTTCTAATCGGAGAGTGTGTAGCCTCCGGTGCGCCAGAACCCAGAACTGCTCTCTTTGGAAATCCCCGGTGAGCTACTCGTGTGCCAGTTCCGCTAGCAGAATGCCATTTCCTCGGAAAATATATTAGCACTAATCCACCATTTTCCAATGCTCATAAATATTTTGATCAAATCTATTCATCTTCATTGTCAAGAGTCCCTCTATTAGGATGCCAGCAAAACTTATATCGTGTGTGTGATAGAAATATTTTGTCTGACAATAATAATATTCGTGTAAGCCGTGTGGTGAGTGGCATTCGAGTTTCACACAATATTTCACAATTTTCGTTATTTATTGCTTAGGAAATTGAACCAACACGAAATACCCATAAAACATAAATGTGATCTCTTATTGCTGGTCGCTTTGGATACATTTACAAAATCCAATCATTAATCTTTCACGGTATGACGTATTTTATGATACCGTCACAGCCCCCGGAGGGGTGTGGAAAGCGCAAATGTACTGGCTGAATTCGAATGCAGCTATCCAAGTTATGACACGTAGTTAAATTTAATCACCCATGCCATCTCGAACACTAAATCAAAATGCGTTAATAGTTACACTGCGGGAATTGGCGTATTTTAATTAAAATCACAACACGAACTGGTTCAAATCTGCTCACTTGTTGACGCTCCGCTTTAGCTTTCATCGAACGTTCAAAGGTGTGCTGAAGGTGAACTACATGCAGCCAATAGGCAAAACCAATCTATCTGATTGCTAAATAGAAATTGATTCAAATGTCGCTTGCTTCGTAATACATAAATAGATATGTTCTAACGACCGATATTAAATTGATGGTAAATAAGCGAAAAAGGTTTAACAAGTGTACGTCCTACAGAATTTCCGGATTTCGTAAACGTTGCTAATGAGAGTGTCCTTACTGTTCAAAAAGTTCGGAACACTAATCAGCTAGCACACTTAAACCGCGGTAAATGAAACACAAAAGAGTCTAAATTTTGTATGAATATTTAGCTGCGAAATTAAGTTCCTAAATATTAACCCAAATTAATATTGAAAATGGTACCGTCTTTTTAGCAACCAAAGTAATAAGTGTCTTGATATGTAGATGGCAGCCAAATCCAGTGTTTAGCTAGAGATTTCTCGGGTACGCTAAATTGTTAGTTAAATTGTTGTTAAAACGATTAAAGTGAGCGATGCAGCCGCATGTATGGTTCAAAGGAAAGGAAGTATATTATAATAATTTATCTCAATATTTTAAATTTAGATAATACATTTTGTGTTATTTCAACGAAGAAATGAATAATTTTAAACATTTTTTTGTACGATTTAAATTAAAAATGAATAGTTTATTGTCAAAACCTTCCGCCGATATTTTAAAACACACATCAAAGCTTTAAAAAGCCGGAAAAAATGTCTTTACTGCAGCTAAATAAAATATTTAGCCGCTAAATGAACGCAATACCAGGCTTAAAATATTAAAAGTATTTTTTAAGCCGGATGGATTAATAATACTAATAATATAAAAATAAACCTTTACTTCTAAAAAAACTATAATGGCTTTTCTCTCTGTATCGTCAAAACATCTAAAATCTTCAACGATTTCAATGAAATTGTATATACATACAATAACCACAGGCAAAATGATAACATGATAACATTTCCACCCCTAAAAACTGAGTGTAAATTCACCCTAATCTTAAGAGTAATTTTACATTTTGTCTGGAAAAATTTATCACAATCGTAAAAGTAAACATTTTTGATGTAAGCCAACAAAAAAGTGTAAAATTGCATCAATCTTAAGCTTTTAGTTTGATATTCAATTAATTTTGTAGATTTTGAGTGATTTTACACCAAATTGGTGTAAACATACACTTGCATATGTAAAATTACATATGTCAAACAGGATTGTAAATTTATTAAAAACAAATTACAAATGTTCCCTTAAAATCATCTATGATATAAAAATACTACATTCAAAGGTATACTGTCAACAAATTTTAATCTTCTATGTGTAAATTTAGATACGTTAAAGAAGTAAGTATGATAAAAAAAATATAAATAAGTATATAAATATATAATTTTGTACATCGATTTTTTAAATGGATGCAATTTCGGAAAAAGGACCAACCATAAGGATTGTTTAACCTATTGTAAATAACTAGACTCTCTATGTACCTACATTGTGCAATTATAAATAAAATATAAGGATAACAAACCTATTATAAATTGAAACAGAAAAGAAACCTACTATTAATAAATTGTTTTACTGGAATTACACAAGTAGTCGAAATGATACACGAGTATTTCAAGGTGTGAGAAAATTACAGTCTTTAAATTTCCGGCTTATCTCCGCAAGCAGACTGGGAATATGAAACTCCATTTCCTTAATTACTTTTATCTCAGTAGTACCATTGGGTGCGTTTTGTGTTATTCACGCCTAATTTTCGCTTAAATTCGCTTCCATGTCTAAGCTCAAAAGTTGCTGGGGGAGGAACCACTCCGATTTTCAGTGATTTCATTTTAATTTCACTGAAACGATGGCACTCGTTGAAAAAAGTAAGACGCATACGTTAATACAAGTTTTAATTAAGCACAATTACAACCGCTGACAGATGAACAGGTGGGTGGGATCTAAATTAAGAGAACAAAGCGCTATTACATTTTTTTCCTGCGATTTAAATTGAAAGCTACAAAGGAATTACGAGCCTGCTGGCAAAGACAATAAGACCTGGACGAAAATTTAATTTTTAAGATTGTAGCCCCGGGGCAATTAATAAATAATTTATTTTTGG
This sequence comes from Eutolmus rufibarbis, assembly GCA_963920795.1. Lineage (NCBI taxonomy): Eukaryota > Metazoa > Arthropoda > Insecta > Diptera > Asilidae > Eutolmus > Eutolmus rufibarbis. Next base: position 32,312,589 of record OY987207.1, read on the forward strand.
AATTAACTCGATTGTAATCGACCTCGCGGTAGTCTCGGTTGAATTTAAATTTAACTATTAAGGCGAAAGCTCCTTTCATTTATACATCTTCTCGTAAGCTCCTTAAAAAAATCCGCGCACCTAAGACGAAATTTTATGCAAAATACCTTCACCAGGTCCTAAGTGCTAGTGAATGGAGTGCTTTCCAATTTATTGCCACACCGCTGCTCACTAAAGTTTCAACATGCGTTTAACTTCTAATTAAGTGAGTTAATGATGCTTCTAATAGACCGAAGCACTTTGGTGGTTTACATGGAAATCTGAACTTGATTCGGAATTATTCAGAGGAGTGCAAATTAAGAGGAAAGTGGAAGAGAAGGAGGAGCTGTAATACGTAAGTTGGAGCATATTAAGTGTCTGTAAGACTTGTATTAACCCACTTGGAAAACTTCGTCTCCAACTTCAGTCAATAACACCATCGACTTTCCATTCATTGTAACAGTTGTGGATATGCAGTCTGCTCTGCACGCAATTTTCGGCGTTGTGTAATTTATGCTTTTAACAAAGTATCCTTTGTTATGTCTTTTATTTTCGCAGGCAGAGAACCTCTGTATTCGCAAAAGTAATTGTAATACTCGACAACCTGTGTTTTTGTCAAATATAGTGATTATCTATCAAAAGCATAAAAATCTTCTTGAATTTAAAACGTTTACCGAACTTTGCAGACCATCTTCATGTAGATAACTCATGATTCTAGCGTCTTAAAACTTATCTAAGCTCTACGATGCTTCAAAACAGACCAAATGATCTAGCATTATTAAATATATGTATGTACATGAAGATTTTTTTGAGAAATTGAACTTAAATGAAATTATAAATATATGGATACTTTTATAAAAAGTAATATAAAGAGTTTGTCAATTTTTGCAACGTTTTGAATATCTATATAAATAAAAATTAAATGCTGTTTTTTGGTAAGCGCATCACTAAGGGATAGATCAATTTGGCTATTTTTTTTTCTAAATATTCGAAATAGTCCGAATAAGGTTTTTAGGGAAAGAAAAATTGGAAAAGTTGTCCGGAAAATTGGAAAATGCGGGTAAAAACTGAAAGTGCTTTTTTCTATAGGATTTTTGTATGAACTCAAGACCATAACTCACGATTCGAACGATGGATATGCGTAATTCTTTTTTTGTTTTGTTCGTTATGGTCCTGAAAAAGTTTTAAGGAAAGTTGGAAAAATCGGACAAACTGCAAACAAAAATCATAATTTTTGTATGCACTCTAGATCATAACTGACGATAGGAAAGATATATTTGGTTGATTCTTTTTTTTTTTTTTGTTCGTTATGGGGGATGAAAATAACACAATTGAATGTTTTCAATTGAAAGAAAAATCTGGAAGATCTGGAAAAAAAATCTGGGAAAACGCATTCCAACCTAAATTAAAATAAAATTACATTTGTTTTGTGCCCAAATGTCGCCTGACAGCTGACAGCTGATTGTCAAATTGTGAATCCAACCAATCGGTTACATAGTGACAAAAAATTAATTCAGTTGTTTAAACAAATTTATTGAAATTTGGACAAGACAACGTCTATCGGGTCAATTCGTTTTAAATAAAAAAGAAAATATTTAAATTGTCTAATTTGCAATTCAAATTTAAAAAGGAATACTTTTTGTATAATTAATCATATTGCAATATGTTCATAATTTTAAACATATATTTACAATTATAAAAATCAATACTGTTTCATCCAATTTAAATTTAATATTGTATTATTTTACATGATTCTTACAGTTTAATTTAGGAACTCTAGGTTCCATAGGCTTGATTTGTTTGCTGTTTATGAAATAGGCTTACATCTTGTTTTGGGTTATTTGCGTTTAATGATGTGGAATTCCATACCATCAAAAAAATCGTTAAGCTATTACATACATACCATAAAAAAATATGTCCCTGATTAGAATTGTATTACCTAATAATATATCTTGAAAGAGAGTCTTGATTAAAAAGATACGATTTTTAAAATGTTTCCAACATTCTAGGTGTATGTTCCACAGTAGCAAGTTGTGCAAAATCACATCTTGGAACCATATATTCGATTTGTTCAACGTGATTTGTATAGCGTGGTTAGGCGTAAATGATAATTGAACCTCTTTCTTTTTTAGTATTATATCCACGATGGAGTTCACCATTATGTAGATTGTTGCTGTCTTGGAGTGTAAAACAAACAAATAGACGTTAAATATGGGTACGATAAAAGGGGGACTAGATGTCTATTCTAAGATAGATCTAAAAAAAAATAACAATATATCAAAATATAGACGGTTTGTCAAAATCCAACATCTGTTAAAAATTACAATAAAAAGTAATTAGGTAAAGTGTAGACAACCTTTAACGAGCAAAGAAAAAATCGCACACTTGACAACACAAATGAATATAATTGATGAGTGCCAATTATGAAAACATGAATTTAAAATATCACAATCAAGTTTATGGACAATATTAAACGAAAAATAATGACATGGCTGTTTTTTTTTAAATTCTATCAGCGGCTGATATCTTTTTATAGGAGTAACTTTAAGAACACTTTTGAACTTTACTCGGCTTTTGGTTTCTGAAGAAAATGCTTTCATTACAATAAATCTTTTCATAAAAAAAAATCTTTTTTAGAAAGATTTTAGTAGTAGTAATATATTTGTGTTATTATATTATTTAATTTTAGGGAAAATAAGAACGATATATTTAACCCATAAGTTATAATTAAAAAATAAGTAAACTATTAATTTTTAAACAGTTAAGTTTTTAAAATTACTATATAATCTATCAACTAGTATTTAAAACTATTTAGATGCAGTAAATTGAAAACAAGAGCCGTATAGTTATATACTCTATAACTATAAGAGTTATATTTTAGACTAAAAATTCTGTATGCACTATCCCACCGCAGGTTTTCTCTCCAAACATAAAGCAAACTTCAAAAATAAATAAAACAGGCCATGAAACATTTAAAGTGCTTATTTGCCTGGAAAAATAAAGAGCTATTTTGGCTTCATAACCTCAAAAAATATGCAAATAAACGAAGTTCTCGGAAAGCAAACACAAAAGGCCAAAATATGACGCTTTTTAGCTTTTGCGGCTGTGGCAAAGGGCAAAGAATGCATTAAACAAATTAATTTGAAACTCCCAGTAAAGTTCTAGGCCCCACAAATTGTAAATTAAACTGCTATGCACGCATATTTGCTGTCCCGTGTATTTTCACTCCATTAATTTTCATAAATGTAGGATGTATGTGTGCTGGCGGCTCTCCGAAAAATTCACTCGTCACGCCCAATAAGCAAAACATTGAAAGGGCTTAAGTTCTAACTCAAACAAAACAATTGGCGTACTCAGATCTCAGAGTTTCAATAATGCGACTTGTTTTTCCTCGTTAAATTTGGAAATTTGCAATAATTCGAAACTTATCGAGACAAGGCAATGGGATTTCATCAAGTGGACAAAGTAGTGAATAATGACGAGAGTACACATCGATTTCGCTGTGGGCCTATATCCGAAGGACATTGTGTTGCTTGTTAATCCGTGAATGCGAACACCGATATATTTTGATTTCATATTCGACATTAATTATACTCGAAATAAAAGCAAATCAATTAGTAGTTGATGTCGATCTGACGGTCATTAAATTCCAATTAAACCACCCCTCTGGCGGAAGTTATTTAGGAGAGGTCAATGAATATTTTAATTAACGTCCATTTTCCGCTGCTCGTATTTGGATGGAGAACACTGCGATATTGTTTGATTTAATATTTTATGGAAGCGTTAATACAATTCGGGCACATAGTAAACAACGCTAAAGCACCAAAAATGTGCTGTTCCAACAATTATATTCAACCCTACAAAGCACTCCGTCATACTTAAACAATTGTGTCGTAATTTGCAAGTATTTAGTTTGATCTTTATAAATTTTTGCAAAATCAATTCCAGATTTGGTGATGATTTATAGCATTCCTATGTATGGATACATAAATGCGAATTTCATTTGAATTTTTGATACGTATTAATTATTAATAAAGCCATTATTATTCTATGTGTAAATGTTATAATGCAGCAATTTTTAATTGACCTCCGCATTTATTTTAATAGTCCTTTACCCTTAAATTAAAAGAAGATAGCAGGATTAAATTGAGCAACTGGCGAACAAAACGATCTAATTACTCAAAATTAAATTATAAAGCTGAATGATAAATGTACTTACAATCGACTTTTAACGTGGTCTTTTATTTTCCCATCTAGTGTTGGTAACTCTATTTGACATATATGTTGAATCAAGAAGATAGGAATCTGTAATAAAACGGAAAATATTTAAATTAAAACATGCAATTGCATAACTAACTATGTATGTCGTTTTGTTTGCGATTGTTTGCAATTGTTTGTCTTTGATTGCCACTAGATTGCATTAAATCCATTTTGATTCCAAACAATATACTTTTATACAAGTAAAGTTAAGTAAATGATAACAAAAACAGTTTGAAAACGTTTATTCTAATTTTATCTTTTTAGCCTCTGCATTCAAAATTAATACTAAACATCAATTTATCGTCTCGAAAACGACCAGATCGAACGAAAAGATACGCAACATGCACGTATTGTTTATACTTATTAAATGCCTAACAAATACAAAAGTGCATTATCTAGAAGTTAATTTATCTGTTTCTTAGCATTAAGTAATTAAATTAATTTTCCTATTATGAGCTTCACTTTTCTTACTTTTATCGCTTTAATTCCCTGCACACCGCCAAATTTTCAATTTAATGTACCTACTCTTAAAAGCACCCTTCTTAGAGAGAGAGCCTATCTTTTATGGAATTTGGCGAAAAAGGTTTCAAATAATTAAAGTACAAAGTTTTATTTCCGGACGGCTTTTTGTTTTTTAGGGTGGATTACTTAACACAAAATTTTTCAATTTAAAACATCCACGTATATTTAGGAGCCTGCGTAAATAGCATAAATAGTGCAATTGGCCTGAGTTTAAGCTATCCGATTAAGAAATCGGAAAACATATAATTGAGGTTTGACATTGCTATTAATTTGGTACATTAAAAACAGGGAGAATACATATAATTCTGAAAACTGGGTTGGTGAAGTACAAATGTATGCTGAAATGGGGGAATATTTGGTGAAACGTTTGGAGATTTAAGGACGTTATTTAAAAATATTTTATTGTAATAGTATTTGTTTCAATTCAATTCAATTGTAGTCACATAATATGATTTTGACAATAACGTAACGATATTAAGAACAAGAATACATTTTTGATTAACAGGAGTCACATTAACAAAATTACACTTATGAAAACGAGTTTGTTTTCAATTACATCTACACCGTCTTAACATTACAACCTTTCCTACAAATTTTTCGTGGTTTGATCGAATATTCGAAAAATTAACATCGAATCTTTGTGATATCATCTATATAAATAACTAGCATAAGTTTATTGATCAAACACATCATTGATTTTTTTTTATGATTTATTTACTTTATATTTTACAAAAATATTTTGTAATTTTTTTTTATTTTTGCTACTATACATACATATGTACATATGTATAGCTTTTAACTAGTAATTATTCAAGTTGTATTGACATTTTTATTATAATATATTTATCAATGTACATAACGATAATAAAATTACTTTTTGATTCTAAATATTTGCGTAAAAAAGTTGTTTGTTTTATACTTTTGATATCTTCAGCGTGGTGTAACTTGGAGTTAAGAAACAGATTGAGTTTGCGGTTATCGATAAAATATTGTAAGAACATTAATTTGGGCTCAAGCGACGAATATGTAAAGAAGTATTGTCGGCCGCTCGTACTTCCCGAAAAGTTAATTTTGAAGTTTTAAACAATTACATTTTCCGTATATTCCCAAACAATTTCGTTGGAAATTGTTTCAGAATATAAATTCACGTTTACACCTTCTTTAACCATCTATTCATCTGCTGCCGGTGGTTTAAGTAAAGGACCTCTAAATGTTTGATTTGCGTAAAAGCTCTTAAGTCGTTTAACATTTTAATACAAAAATATAAATTACTTTAAAAGATCAGAAGCCCTAATATTTCTTAAAAAGTAGAATCGCCTTCAAAATATCAGAAGCCGTAAAAATGATTGAAATCCAAATATTTCTTTAAAAAAATAGAACCGCCTTTATCATCGATAATCAATTTTCGTTTTTGCGCCGACTTTAAACATCTAATAAAATCTGTGGATGGTTGTATGTAAGTAGCAACGGAGAAGCCGAAAGTGAACATTATGTAATACTTTTTTTTAGAGCATCTGATGTTTTGAAGGCGGTTCTAGTTTTTTAAGAAAACTTCTTCTTAAAACCATTTCTTTAAAAATCCTCAATATAACGTATTATCGACAACAACAAGCATGCATTTGCCGCATGAAATGATAAATCGAAAAAGTTCTTTACAATTCTTTCAGAAGTTTTTGCTATAAATGATGAAAGCTTTAGTGTAAGAATTTGTCTCAATTGTAATAGAAAAATGTAAATTTTAAAGATAAATTTGTGGAGAAATACAAAGGGATGGACAAACGGTTTTTACGCATATTCGTCACTATTGATTTTAAATGAACATACCCACAACGTTTCATCAAAATTCGTAAAGAGACCTTAAACTTAATTTAAGACAAAGTCAATAGGTACAGTGGTTTTTAACACTATTTCTACCAAAGGTGTCAAAAGACACCTAAAATTTTGTCTAAAAATTATTCGTTTAGTTTAATAATTTTTCCACAATTAACTTCTTGACTTTTCATATAATAATTGTTAAATTAATTTAGCGATATAATTTTACTCCAGCTCTTCCTGGATCTAAAATTAAATATATACCTATTTCTACCATGAGGTGTATTTTGACACCATAAGGATTTCATCATATTATTGTCTGATTTTAAATAATACTATGTACATAGAAATATCAATACCATTAGGCAGCACCAATTCAATTCTATTCAGATTAGAGAATCGCGATTTCCGTTTTAACGAGAAATAGTGGAATTCGTGGTATAACTTTTATATTTCGATTGTTGATCACATTATTTTATTTTATTGTAGATCATGGCAGTGATTAGGTCTAAATAAAAATTGCGTAACGAATGTTTTGTATTCTATTCTGATAGGTATTTATTTCACAGTGAGTTCGACTTTAATATACGCTCGCGAAAAATTTTAAAAACAAATTTTTATATTTTCAAAGATGTAGTTGCAACAGACATACCAAACGAAATATTATGATGAGTAAAGTGACCACCGCATTTTATTTACTATTTGACAACTTATATGCAATACATTATAAAAGGTACGGAATTGGAAGTATATTTTTCAATAATTGTTTCTTTTATTATCTATTACTTATATATTTAAATGATAATTTAGAATCCCAACAATTTTGACAGATATTTGTTGCAATTAAACGCAAAGGGGTCAAAAAACACATTTTGGTCAAAATAGGTATACACAAAATCGTGGTAGAAATAGTGTTAAAAATGTTAAGTAAACATTCATACTACGTATACAGAGAAATTTTGGAGAGTCTGAAAGTAACAATAGTGTCGCTGTTACAAAACGTATTGAGTCAATTGACAGCCAAACATTTTTCTTTCGTGATTGTTTGGCTTATTGCAGCTGGCTGTTACTAACGCTTTGTTGTCCGGCAAAATAAATCGGTAGTGGCTGCGACTAATTGCGGCAGGAATCAAACCACTCGGAGATGCATTAAAAAGTGAATGTTTCAACATAAAGTACAACAAGGGCCCGGAAAATGGCAGCTCTGTGACCGCATAGCAGTCGGGTCAGCTAACCGAGGCTGGCGTGTTGCAGAGGGAAAGGAACTAACCATAATCGCGGCTAATAGAAATATGCAGCAGAGACGGGCAATTAAATTCTTTCTGAATGACAAAATTTATAAGTAGCAGAGCGTGGAGCGGCGCCAGCCCACTCAGTCCGCCCTCCGTCCTTCGTCCTCCGCCCCAGGAGCCCGGCTCAATGGTGCTTCCGGGCATAAATCAAAGCCAGGACTGCCCCTGCCCCGGGCGGCTCCCGGGACCCGGCCGTTGCCGCCTAATAGAAGGGCAGCCATTCGCTGATCACATGTATGTTTGGCAGCTGAAATGTTTGACTGAGAATTTGCTGTTTGCGATTTTAGGAGCCCTACGATGCAGAAAAGTTGCGCTCAATAAATTTTAGCCGACGTCTGAGCGGCACTGCCTACCAGCAGTCCTCCGGAGGCAAAAGTCAACCGCCCACTGAGAGTTCTATGATTTTTCTTGACGATTTTTTATTGCTGCATCGGCTTGTAGCGCCACTGCTGCAGGAAGGTCCTTGTTGTCGGCGAGGCTATTTTTTATTTTGCACTTTTGACTTTTCTGCGTCGTAAATAGACTTTATGAGGTCTTTTTTATTGGTGCCATAAAATTTATTCACTTTGTGTGCCTCTGAGAAATTAGGCAGAACTAACTGACAGATTTATAAAATTTAAGAGTTTAGGAATTGAATATTAATAAGATTTCAAAAAGTGGGTTGAACTTGATTCTGATTTGGTTGGTTCTGATCTTGATTTGGAAAATCTTGATTATAATATGGTTGTCGGCGAGTTTGATTTGGTATCGTTGTATGTTATTTCGTTCTTTTTTTTTGTTGTTACATACATGCTTATTTGGGAACATTTTTTCGTTTTGTCGATTCAATCTTTCCTTTTGTCTAAAAGTTTTCTGCTTACAGAGGTATTTCTCATCATATGCTGTAGTGTAATGTTACTAGCGAATTCTTAGTATTTCGCTGGCTATATGAGGCTATCAGCGCAGAAGTGGTGTAACCCACAATTTTTGTTGGGTAGGGTTTTTGTGTAAAATAAATTCGTTAAATTATGATCTTTCAATACAATAGTGGCGTAAGCCTCCTTTTAGAATTATCAATAGATGGCAAAACAATTGAAATAATGTTCACAAAATAAATGCAGTTCAAAAACAATTTAACCACATTTTAATTCCTCATTATCTCCTAAGAAGTAGTCTGGGGTTACACCACTTCTGCGCTGATAGCCTCATATATGGTCGTTTCCACATTTGATGGCACATTTTTTTTTCGTAATGATTTAGTGACGTTTACAGCGATAACTGAAGAAATAATACAATGACGTAATACCTACCATCAAAATAACTACTACTTTTCAATATTTAAAAGGTCTTGATTACCGAATCCGAATTAAACGAATTAAAATTCCGAATTGATCGTAATACAAGACAGAAATTATGCTGTCATTCGAAAACATCTTTAGTCGTTCATTTAAATCTGGAGATGTAGGATGTGAATTTGAGTTGTTCTTATAGCTACATAGTAATAAAATATGTCTTCCTTTTAGGATTATGGTCTCAGATACCAAATAATGGACTCAATAATACCAAAAATATATTACATAAAGTGTAATCCCTAAATAAACGTTACTAGTCAATCAATTTGAAACTTTAAAGCACTTCTTTTTTATGTCACTGGTTATCGCCTAAACTAACAAAATCGGTAAAAAGTTACAAGTTATATAATAATTATTTCCAAAATTTTTGACATAAAAAAATAACCCATTAAGAACATTATGTATTTGCATGTTGTCGTTTTGTTTTTGTTTCGAATTAAAAACGGTTTGAATCGAACTCATTTCAAAATGAAACATACAAAATAACTATTTAAAATGAATTAATGTATGTAGGTAGTTCTTAAGTATTATTTATTTAAAATGTTAATATTTAGCTAATTAAACCTTTACTACAATAGCCTGCTCTCGTTTTCTGTTTTTGCTAATTGAGCGAAAGAGAGTAGTAAAAGTCTAAGAAAACTGAAGAAAACTTGTTCATCGACTTCATGTAATAATAAGATAAAATAAAATTTGGGACCGAAGTCATTAGTTTTTCATTTTAATTTGCTCACCAATTCCAGAAAAATGATTTCGGGAAACATGCGATCAATGTTTTAGCATGGAAATTTTACTGTATGACGACGCGTATGCCTTCTCAAACTCACAACTCTTTTTTATAATATATTTTATTAGTAGTACAAAGATTGTGATTCCATTAGAATTCGCTAGACTCTTCCTATAAACGTTTAAAACATTAAAAAGTCTTACTAAACTTCCAACAATAAATCTGTAGTTATTTTATACTACACAATTCATGTTTGAAGCGCCGGTCTTAAACCTTTAAAAATCATTAATTAAAGGTTTTAAACCGGTGACTGCGTCAGTCATTCTAAAAAGACAATGCGCTGATTATGCAGCCCATTAACTGAAAGTTGTGAAAAGTGGCAGGTAGCATTATCTTGTCGTAAAATAATGTGTATTTGGTGTCGACACCAAATTTGTTGCCAAAGAAATGGCACATCATTTCTAGAGGATTTTTCCGTAGATTTCTAATTCGTAAATGAAAATGCTCAATCAGCTCCCATTTTCGAGAAAAATAGGATTAAAAACTACAAAATGCGATATTTTGACCATTTATGAAAAATCATTCCAGAAACTTATAATGTTGCTTAAATGACAGCTGAAATATTAACCTATTATATAAAAATACAAAAAGCTTTGAAACATTTCGAAATAATCAGTGAATTTTACTTTATTCCAAAAAGTGATTATTTCATACAATAGATGACGAATAAAGAACACGGCAAGTGCACACTCATAAAAAACTTGTTCGGCAAGATGTGTAAAAAAGGCTATAGAGATAAATTGTATTTGATACTCCTAGACTAAGATTCAGGCTTTCATTTAAGCTATGTTAAAATCTTCTATGATGAACCTTTATTTTTCAATGATTTTTTTAAAATCACCAAAATGACTCTATTTTTCTCGAAAATGGGAGCTGATTGAACATTTTCATTTACGAATTCGTAACCTACGGAAAAAATTCTATTGGAATAATATCCCATTTATTTGGCAACAAAAAAAAAAATAAATTAAATTCGTTAATCGTTGACCAGTGTAATACATGTAAATATGCAAAAATTCTAAATGAAAGCATTCAACTGGAATACCACTATTTTATGTACATAAATGAGGTCTAAACTTGACAATTTGAGTTTCAAATGACCTTAAAACTAATTTATTAATCTACATTAAAGGTTGAACGTTCCTTTTAAAAATTACTGTTCAACTTCATAATTTATTTATTATAAGACATGACCTTTTCAATATTTCTCAAAGGAAATATCCTTGCATTTTATTCGTTTCTTTGCTTACGGCACGCGGTTTCCTACATTTATATTTAGCATAACAGCCTAAGCACAAAAGGCGCATGAATCCAATTTATCTAAAAGCACATATTTCACATGTTACATCCCACGGGGAATAGCCAAATCATCACTTTATGAATGCTAGCAGAGCTGCCGTCAAATCCACTTCAATCTTACATCAGTTGAACATTTTGACACGTCGGCATTTTTAACGTCTTCGAGGTCATATTGTGTCTGACTTTTTGCTTGTGAAATTGCGAAGACTTTGAGGTAATGTCTCCATCGTTTGAAAGAACATTCATGCGATATATTGCTGGTCTGGATTGTATCATTTTTTAGGTTTCACGGATAAAGTCATTGTTGACAGTTCATAAATCTGTCGAATAAATTCTGTCAAACATTTGCATTTTTCTCTGTTCGCGAGATATGCTCACGTGCGGGTCTCCATCGGTTGGATCAGCTCCGACAGTTTAATGTGAATTTAATTGGGTGGATAAAAAGCAAAATATTTCAACTGAACGTGATATGATATACATAAGACTCGCTTCAATAAAAATGGGCTTCTCCCCTCATGTGAAAAGGAAGCATAAAAAAAAAATGTTGAGACAATGAAAATATCTTGAATTTTAACTCAATAGGAAAAGCGTATGTTTCTCCCTCCTACTTCGTCTCTTCAGTACAATTTTATTTATTATTTTCGTAAACCTAAAGTCAGGAAAACTTTTGATTTTTCCTTTCCGTCGCCTTAAGTTTTATAAGGCTCTTCTCCAACATCCTGTCTGAAGAAGTTCGCCGCAAACTGTTTATTCGATTTGACCGAAAATCGACTAAACCGAAACGCAAGGAGATGCAAAAAAATCCATCGAGGAAAACGAAGCAAGAAATTTAAGTTTTCTCAACGTTGTTTGTCAATCCAACAAGTAGATATATTCTCATACGAAATATTGTCAATTTATACACAATGCACTAGGTGCATGCATAATACAGCAGCAAAATTCACTTCCAAATATTCTTTTGTGTCAGATACATTTGTGAATTGTGCGGAATGCTCCCATAATGTGCTTATGCACAGTGGCACTTCCTGGAAATATCCTTCACGAAGGAGCTGAGAGTTCCTTTTCCTTGCCTCCACTTGCAATGTTATGGGAGTAAATTTGTACCCGACATGAACTCTTTCGTAAGGGAAAAAAGGTTTTTCTGGGGATTCTCGCATCGATGATTGCCATTTCTGTAAGAGGATTTTGGTTTAAAAAAAGTTTAATCCAATCAAGGAGGAAGTTTAGATATGCTTTGGAAAAGAGGTAAATGCATTTTTTCTGTGGTATACCATTTTGCTTTCAAATGAACAATTTTGTTAAATACTTTTGAGAAAATGTTTAAGGGTAATTATGTAAAAAGTGGCACCATACAAAATTTTTCTGATTTTGAAATGTATTGTAAAGCAAGAGTATCTCTAAAAATTATTGTATATACATATATAAAGCATAAAGCCTAAAACTGTTTCGGAAACATTATTATCAATTCACTGGACGATTCACAAAAACATATTCTGGGGTCCATTACCGGATTTCTGCACAAGAAGTTAAGAACAATATATGTATATAACTTAACTAACAAGAAAACATTCCGAAATTACTTCCTTTAAGCGGCGAAATCACCCACCAAAATATATATTCTAATAAGGCAGTATTTGATTTTCACAAATTTACGTTAAAATAATCTAAATGTTAATCAATAATGAAAAATGCAATCATTTTGTTTCTAAATGATTGAGCACACTCTGAGAGAAAAACTATATAGTTATTACATTTTACTTTTCAGACAGCGATAATTTATAGTATTACTTTTACGTTTGAAAGCTATAAATTGCACCCAAAACTTCAAAATCTTTTTGAATTAACCACATAAACATGGTACAGTGAATTGCTCAAATATTGAGATTTTTGACATACCTGCATTTTCACAATATATATTTATATATTAAAAAGTCTGAATAATTAAGTACCAAAATTATATTATAATAACCTATGAAATATAAAAGTTTATAATTTATAATAATAAATGAAAATGTGACCCCTTATACCATTCCTTTATTTGTTTTTGCGATAAACGTTTGAAACCAGTTTTATTTTAATTGTACTTTGTAGAGCCTATGTTATTTAAATTTTGAATGAATTTATGTATAATAGTTAAATGTATTGAATTCAATTATAATTAGCTAAATTACATACTCTTACTAAAACAAGCCAAAATACTATAGAACACTATTTAAGACATAAAAATGTAATCTGTCATATTATAATAAAATAAAATATAATTGTATACGAAATTTTAGAGTTCTGACTTACATATGTATCCATATATCATAGAATAAGCTATATTTCAATGAGGAAATAAATCGAACAGTTTCCTCATTAATATTTTTGTTTACAAGAATCGAGCTAATTTATTGATTAAAGCTATTACAGTCTAAGGTCTAAGTTTTCAATCTAAAAAAAAAGCAAAACAATAATAAAAATGGGAGAGTGATTGTTTTTATATTAATGTAATTTAATAACTATATTTAGGACATATGTTATACTTTATTATTATAATTCTTAAAATATATATCTAATATTTATTGCTTGAAATTTGTGTATAGCATGTTATGATTGATTATCAAATATTGATCCAAATAATAAATCATATTTGAGTTTAGAAAAGATGTGTATTGCAAAAGAGGCGAAGACTTGAAAGGCGCGATTTCAACTAAGACCAATTCTAAAATTAAAATCGATTATAATAAGACCAAAATTAAAACTAAGGCCAAGACACTTCTCTCTTTGAAAAGACTATCCTGGTAGTAAGTGTTTTGAGTAAAATGGTCTGAAACAAAATGCTTAAAATAAAATGCCTACAGAATGCTTCAAAAGCAAAATTTCTGATCGAATATTTCCTCCATCGACAAGCAAATTTACATAGGTATATAATTTAGAAGTGTAAAGATTCTTTATTGTTATAAACATAATAAGACAATTATTTAAATGATCAAATTAACCAACAAATTGACAATTTTCTTATTGAATAATAAAAAATATTATATAACTTTAATAAAATAAAAATATAGGCTTCATATCGGTATATATATATATATGGAATCTCTAAACTTTTCAGAAATTATTCTGAGAGATAGTTTTCGAGATTTATATGTGAAAAAACAGAAAAGGTTAAGCTTCTGACAATATACGGACGAGCTTTTGTAGTTTTGAAAACATTCACCCCGACTTGTCTGAGGTAGGTTAAAGTTTGCAATCAAACAGCAGCAAATTCCATTCGGATTCCTATAAATTTTTCTTTTGAATTTAATCTCCACCCAACTCCCATAATTCACTTACTACTCGTGCATAGTTCACTGGAGTATTTTCCGTAAGAGAGAATCATGCACTGCAGCGTTTTATTCATTTTCTTGGTTTCACTTTTCAGTTTATTTTCGGCGATTAGGGATGTTCCCCCAGGAGAATTAGGAACAAATGGAAAAATTTATTCTGCTCGAAAGCGAAATTGCTGGAGTAAAAAGTACAAGCGCTGCGGTGCGCCCTTCTCCACGTATAAAATATCCATTAAAAGTGTTTTTTCCTCGTTCGAGGACGTTCGAGTCGAGTAGAATGCAGCGCACACGGACCGCTCTCAAGCGCTAAAATCCAGCCAGCTTAGATAAATATCGGGCCACTTTAATAAAAGCGTGCCATGCATTCATTTATTTAAGTTGCTCGAAAGTTTCCTTTGTGATCTTGGCTAGAAGCGCACGTAACAGCTGAGGCGGGGGCGGAGTGCCGGAGGTACAGCACGCTTTGATAAAAAATAAATTCCGTGGTTACCCTCAACTTCCCGATCAATTTTCGCATCAGCTCAAAGAGCAACACTGCAGCATCAGACTTCGGCATTGTTGTTGGGGGTTTCCATTAAATTTTCGCTGGTTTCGTTCTTCCTGACCTTTCTCGCCATTTAACACCTCCGCTGACGGGCAGCCTTGCAGCATGCAAGTCAGACTATATTACATTTGATTCCGGCCAGAGTAGAGCTAATCTGATTGCTAGCTGCTTACCTCCAGAGTTTTTCAGAATCAATATATTTCGGACTGAATTGAATCCAGAATATTGGGTGCAGCCAGAAAATTGCAACTTACAGAAACAGATTTCTTTTGTCATCTTGCTTTGTATACAGTCGATGAGCTTGCATCCATGCAGCCACAAGGAATGCAATATTGTCAATTCTGGGGAATTTTTTAATTAAATTTAAAGGAGGATTTTACCAGCTGGAAACTCATTCTGCGCCAAATTAGGATGTCGTTCGTATCTGGCTTCAAAGTCATATGGCTCTGGCGAATATCGAGGGAAATATTGTGGAGTTTGCTAATTTCATTTCATTTCGGTACTCCGGGAAAATTTAAGGTTGCCTGACTCAAAATATGGGATCTCACTTTTCTCGACTATTGTATAATCCTATCGAATTTTCTCCTCAATATTCTGAAAGAAATTTTATTATGCTCGTTCTTCTAATTAAACCTATGTACATATTTTCTACTGAAAATGAACAATACAAATGTGGTTTTATTGTATTTTACTTGCATGTAATCTATATACAATTGACAAAATCGTAAACATCATTCCAACGACTCTTCCATTGGACGTAAAAACAGAAACCAATATTTATCCTATTATAACTAAGTAATTGGCTTAAGATTAAATTAGCAGGTTGTTTTGACGAGGAAAAGTCTAACAAGAATTTTTCTGTTATTCGATCTATTTTTGAAGATAAAAGATAGATGTTGACGCCATTTGTTGTAACCTAGAGGTGAAGAAGTGACATGTAGTAGAATTTTAAGTATTTTGTTTTACTTAATTTGTAAGTTTGATTGATGGGTACGTGCACATTGGTGCCAAGTAGAAGCGAAATTCTTTGAAGAGTTAACCAAAACGCTTTTGAAGTTTCATTAACTCTAGAAAGATTTCTGACGGTTACCCTGCTTTCTTTTACTATAAAGGTGAGCGAAGCAATGATCCAAGAAACATATACAATTTCTTCTCTAGTTCATTTAGCTCCTCTTTTATCTATTATTAAATTCTTTTATTTAACTTACACTACGTGTCGTCAATCGTCAAATCTTGCAATGCAAAATTTTTATACTTAGACTTTATCAATCTTAATGAAAATTGGAACACATGTTCAGCTCCGGTGACAATACAAGTTAGTGGTGTAAATTCTTTTTTTTTTTTTTTTGATTATTTGGAAATGTAACATAATTAATTTAAAAGACTAAAAAAAAAAAAAAAAAAATATAAAAAAAATTTTTTAAAAAATTTCTTTTATTTAACTTAAAAAAAACTAACTAAAAAGTAAAAAATAAAAAATATTAACCAAATAAAATTAATAAAATATGTAAAAACTATGACTACAAAATAAAATTCCTACTTATCTTAAACAGTTAAATAAAAGAATGACGCATTTTTATCACTTCGTCATATTGACCGATCAGACAATATTTGATTATACTTTAAATTTAGGAATCATTATCTTATAGAATACCTAACGGTCAATATGACGAAGTGATAAAAATGCGTCATTCTTTTATTTAACTGTTTAAGATAAGTAGGAATTTTATTTTGTTGTCATAGTGTTTACATATTTTATTAATTTTATTTGGTTAATATTTTTTATTTTTTACTTTTTAGTTAGTTTTTTTTAAGTTAAATAAAAGAATTTTTTTAAAAAATTTTTTTTTATATTTTTTTTATATCCCTTTACTGCTTGACGAAGCTTCCATCCACCAGTTTAGAGCCTACAGACCTTTATTTTGGCCAGAAAGCTATTTTACAATAAATTTTCGAATATCTCCTTGCATAAGAAATGAGCTAGGGATGATATATCCAACTATATGCCTATTGCCAAACTCTCGGCTTTACCTAAGCTTTTCTCAGCCATTGTCTGTGATATTATAAAAAGCTTTCTCACTGCAAATTTATTATACCATTATTATTACATTACCAAGATGGTTTTGTAAAGGTAAGATGAACTGTTTAAAATCTCCTATCCTTCTCTTCTTTTTGCATCAATAAAATTGAAGGCTTTGACAGGATTAGCCACCAGGCATTAATTCTTTAACTAGCAAAATTCGGTTTTCCTGAAATATTTATGGATTGGATATTATTCTACCTAAGGATCGTTTTCATATGCTACACATATTTTCGAGGTCGTTCTCACCACCTATCCGGAATACCTCGGGATGACACAGGGTAGTTATTTGGTACCTCTACTATTTATTTTGTTTCTCAATGAAGCGAATGCTGCCTTACCCTATTCCAAAATTATTTTATATACTGACGATGGATACATCTTAATTCTCAGCTTGTACTATCAAGGACTAAAAAGCAAATTATTTTATTTTTCAGCCTTATTTTTTTGACTCTGGTAGTCTCACTTATTCACTTACCCCATTCGCTGCCGAGAACATATTTAGCTAAATATTCAGTTGGCAGCGAATGGGTTAATATTTTCTTTAATTTCGTCACAACTATTCACTATGAAGTTCAACTTGAAACTGAGATACCTTGCTACTCAGCTCCTTTTACTACGCCTTGCTTATTTTGCCTAGGTACCTATCGGTTCATTCTGTTGTCGATACATTTGAGGAGGCTTCTTACCGGCCTCTAATTAATTTTGCGTGTCTATTAGGGCCAAAAATACGCGAAAAATGGAATTAGAGACTATTTTCGGCGTCTTTTACGCCTTTTTTTCGCACGAGTTATTATCGTCACATATGTACATCGCCAATTTGTTAAATCTACACCACGATATTTTTAATTTTAATTTATCTTGTGTACAAATCAAAAATCGGCTAAGCAAGCTTTAAATTTTCTAAATTCAAATTGAAATTCTTGTTTTGTATATCTTTTTGTAAAACTAATAGATATTGTATGTTTTACTGCAATAAATAAATAAATAGAATTACCTCTTGGCAGTGTTATACTTTTGCCCAGATGTTCTAAGATGTGAGTCCTCGCATGATCGATTTCTCGTTCCTGAAAACCTTAAAGTTGTTTGCGAGAACGCAATTACATAGTATACTATATAATATATGTATGTATATAAAATAGCTCGTTTAATAGTATAGAATTATTGAATTACGATTCTCTTTAAAATGAAAATGATATTTTTTGTTATATAATTAATTTCATTTTGCTGCTTTGAATAAAGTCAGTGCTGTTCAGGCTTTTCTTTAAAAAACAAGGATAGAAATTTAGACAAATGTATACGATGGCAATTGGAATCTATGTTGAAGTAAATCGAATAAAATATCTCCTGTGGGTGGAACTTACACATACCTCAGTACAAAAAATAAATGAAGTGAATTTGAAAGGTTTTCTGCTTTCCTCTGGCCAAGATTAAGCGAATCAATCGAAAGCAATTGGCAACGCGCACAGAAATCTGAACAAAAGCGAGTTCGAATTCACGTCGAAAGCAGCTGCTGCCAGTAATGCCTTTAACATCTTTAAAGCTTTTCATTAGTCCGCTAAATATCCCAAATGTCGCATGGCAGCAGGCTTCTTCTCAACAAGTGGTGTAACCGACAGATTTCGTAGATTACTCTATTTTTCGTGCCAGCAGAGGAAAAAAGGCCATTTTTGTCCTTCAGTTTTTTGGTTTGACATCGATGTGTGGACAGGCTTACAGCCTTTTTGGCGCCACTAACTAATGAAAATGGGCTAAGTCCATTGTAGAGTCGATTAGCCACTTTTGTGTCTCTATGTGGGCGGCCCATTGGTAGACCTGTGCATAGTTCAAAACCTCGTGATTAGCACTCTGCAAATATTAACACGTGAAAGCACCCGACGCTGTGAAAAGGCAGTGCGAATCAAAAAGTGAAACGAATGGGCGTCCCTAGAATAACGAGCCGTCAAAGAAGGGCTCCCTCAAGTTTACAGCAGTCACCCGCAGACACTTCCAGGGGCAGATAACAAGCTTTCCCGGCCGAAGTGGATTTGATAAAATATCCGAGTCACTTAAGCCATAGTGGCCTGTATTTTCTGGGAATGACTAGTCAATTGTACCCGAGGGTGAAAGCCTCTGTTCTATTTAATTTTGCAGTCACCCGGTATTGACTACTTGTGATTAGTAACCAGAGTTCATTGATGACAAAGCGGGTTCGCTTTATTCCTACAGACAGCCCGGCCAGATTATTGATAGGTTCTCCACCTGCCACTGCCTTTTGCGGGCAAATATTTATTTAACTGGGGAACTCCGGGGATCTTTTCACAATGACTGTTGTAATTTGATTGAAAAGCTTTTTGCAGGAAATCAGTCCCTTAATCCGAACGACATCTTACTTAATTATAGCAACTCGAGGGCTTTCAAGTAAATTGTCCATTGTAGCTAAACCAGAGACATATAGGGGACGATTATGATAAATTGAGCACATCTCAAATTGCAATCGAGCATTTGAATCATGCTGTAATTTGGTTGTTGCGACAAAGCAAACATGCTGTGCTGATTAATTGCTTTTGAGCTCTGGTGCAGATCCGCATTGGTAAACACAAATTAGGCCTATATGCATCGCTTTAACCGAGCCTAATAGAATTCTTAAATTGTACTTTTAGAAACATAGAGGTTTGTATGCTTAACCAATTTTGATTTTGGATCTATGTATTACCTTCAAACAACTAACAATTTGTTAATGACTGTTAGTTTAGGAAGTTGAAACCCACCCCGGAATAATTTAAATTCTATTTTAAAAATTTCAAAATAAAGGTATTAAATTATTTGATCATCTAAAAGTCATGCTCATTAAATTTACAATAGGGTACTAGAAGTTCAAGGTTTCACCGTATTAAACCGAGTTATTTCAAACAATTTATTTTTAATCCATTAACGTCCAGACTACTCTAATTTGCACCAACAACTTTAAGGTATTAAACTCAAAAAATATAGGATTGAAATTTATGTATGTGAAAAGTATTAGTTTTTAGATATTTTCAAGAATATTGTTTTGATATTCACCTAAATTTGTTTTTAATATAAAAATTGAAATTTTTTCCATCAAACATCTTTTGTATGAGTCTAAAATAAAAACTATCAAAATCGTACAATTTCTGTGTAAGCTTCAAAGTAAAAAATTAATTTATCTTATTTTTAATAGTATAATTTTTAAGTTAGTACCTATGCCTTTTCCGTGAGAAGTAGGTAGTTAAAATCTACCGAAATGAGTATATTTCGCGATTCACTGGCAGCTCTTTAAGCACATCAATGTAATTTCACTAAAATAAAAAGAAAACAAAATACTAAATTTGATTAAGGAAAAAAATCAATTGATTATATTTCAAAAATTTTAATATGTTTCGGCCGCTATACTTAATTTCCAAATTAATTTATGTAAATGCATAACTGTGAGGCTTAGGCATCAGATTCTGAAAGATGTTACTTGAAAATAACAGAATAAATATGTGCTTCCACATAAATTTCAATCCTATTATTAGAGTTACTTAGTTAGAGTTATTGTTGCACATTTAAAACAAAATATAAAAATAATTGTTTTTCTGGATTTTAAATATGATCAATTATTATTATTTTTTTTTTTAAAAGATGTTCGAAAAAGATGCTGCCTGTAACTAATTGACTTAAACTTTTCAGCTGAGTTACTAAAAATAGTAAAATCTATAGTCTCTCCAGAATAAGTCTGATGTAAGCGACAACTCCTAAACTAATTGAAGAAATTTAATAAATAATGGTTCGTTTTTTTAAGCATTATATTGTCTATAGCTGTTTAGAAGGTTCAGCTGATGGAACCTAACTACTAAATTAAAAAATAAGGAAATTGTTGATATATTACAATAGTTTACTTTTACTATTATGTAACACGACTTAGAACTACATATTGTCGATGTGTATGTTAAGTTTGGTCAATAACGGTTAAGAAATACGAAATATTTGGTATCCAAACCATTTTTATATAACTTACGTAGCCCTTATATCGCCACCCCCTTGACCGACTTCTCCTATTTACGAACTTAGCTGAGATATTGGCAGAATAAACATATAGGCGAAGATTTCCGACATTTTTTCATCAGATACGCTGCAATATGTATAGGTAGTACCTATTTCATATGAAATCTATTTGAAAATATAACCTCTATATATTATTATAATATTTATATACCTTTAATACAAATTTTGTAAAATATTTCCCAACCTAAAAAAAGCTTTAATACAAAATAAAAATATATTATATTATTCCTTTTATAAAACAAAAAATAATTCAACAACCCTAATTTTTAATCTCTCTAAAAGAGAAAACGAATCAAAACTATAGGAAATGAAACACTATGCATGGTTTTAATAAAACTAATTTTCTCTTTCACAAATGAAGCAAAAGTGGTGAGCATTTTGAAATTACAAAATGTGACATATCAATTTTACACTTAATTATACTTCTGTTTTTTTTTTTTTTTACCACTTTTATTATGCAAGTTCTAAAATCGAATCTTTTCTCCATAAGCCTTAAATTTTCCAACTAGGAGACTCGTATATCATACTAGAAAATGACAAGAAAAGCATGAAAAGTTTTAAAGAATAGACGAGTGAAATAAGCAAAACACAATGAATTTTACATTAGTGCATTAGAAGAAGGATAAGTAAACAAAGTGGTTCATTTGTAATGCACACTTAATAGTTTACATAATAAAAATGCACACGATATGCTATCTGTCTCCGGGTTCGTTGTAAACTTGTACCTCTTTTGTTGCCCTCATGGCGGCGCGGCGCCGCGCCAACGAGAAACAAAGTGCCGCAAAACGAAAGAGTTTCCTGATGATAGCATTATTATTCTACAGCTCTGTTGCTGCCCCCGCCCCGGTAATAACATCGGTTCACCGCTTTTATGCTCATGTTCCTGAATGCTTCTGTAGGTGCAAATAACACCAAAGTGGCAAATTTTCCTGCTACTTTCCAGCTATTTTCTGCCATCTGCCACAACGGCCGTCGGTGTATCTTGGGGCCACCCAGGAAGGCTGCATATGGGACGTGGGCATGTCGTCGAGTGTCCTGGAGTTTGAATTAATTAAAATGCACATAAATCAGGACTGGAGTCTGGGCAGCTTTCGTTGCCCCATCCCCCCCTCTTAAATGCATTCATACCTGACACTTGAAGCCAAAAGCTATGCTGGAGTTGGGCATTTCCGGCGACCGTAAGCGCCAAACTTTGTGAAAATGTCCAAACTTTAGAAAGAATCTCCAAAAAGGAATAATTTGGGACCGGGCTCATGTAAACTTAGCTTAGATTAGAACAACCTTCGTGTTAATCCAGTTCATTGTATTTTGCAAGACGGCTGGCGGTCGCTGAGCCCTCTATGCTCGGTGCTAATCGATCAACTAAAATTACCACTGATGTGGCCCGTAATGTTCCGAGCTACTGCAAGGACATTGTAAATCAATTTTGAATTACGCTGTACATTAGAGGGACCATATGCCAAGATAGGAAGCAGAGCACTTGCTTTGGTAATTAGTTCAAAAGTCGTTAAAGTTTGTATAATCAAGTTATTGTGCCATGCAAAGCAACTTAAATTTAACTAGATTTTGGTATTTATTGGAACGGTTACACTTTCTGACACAAACATTTTAGCACTATTAAATTAAAGCATAAAAACCCACTAAATATATAATTTTAGGCTTAACACAAATAATTGGGGATATTAAAAATTAATTATTGTCAAAATACGAATAATAATGCCATATTTAATTATGAATTACTTTTATTCATTAGTCTTTAAAAGTGAGTTGAACAATGTTTTTGACTAATTAAATTAAGATAGTTTGTGCTATATTTGCTTTCCTTTGTCATTTTGCCAAATGTGCGATATTAGGTTTTAGGTACTTGAATTTATTTTTATGCTTATACGGTTTTACTTCATTTTTTTACGCCAACACTTATACTAGTAACCAAACCTCAGTATTGTTTTTCTATTCGCTTTTTAATGAAACATATAAACCTCGGCTCCCTAATTTCATTAGATAAGTCCCAAACACAGTAAAACGATATCATTTTAAAACCTAGCCAGTGTAAACGTCATACTGCGTTTGTAAATTATTTCTCTCATATACTGGGTTTTGAATTTGTTATACAGTAAACTCTGTTTGCTTTTGTTTGCCTTTTTTCCAACTTATAATAAGGGTTTATACTAGGTTCTAAGTAGGTAAAAAAACAAAAAAAATTATAGAATATAGTTACAATTTTACTACTTCAAGAAACTAGTTTTACATTAAAACGTAGTTCCAAGCTTTAGTTGTAAATGTGATCACGAAATCTAGATATTTTTTTTTATCTAAACAGTTCAGTAAGGTTGAACACAATTGCAGCTTTTAAGTTAGCTTGATCTTTAAGCCAATGAGAACTGAATACGGGCAACACAAAATTGCAGCTTCTTCGTCTCAACTGGATTTAAGCTTGATTCAGCTTTGCTCATACTCGTATTTGGCTATAGCTGAATATGGTATCGGCAGCGAATGGGTTAAGCTGAAAGTAGGCTTAGGGCTGGCATAAAAAGTTGCAATTGTGTTTCAGCTCTTATTTCCGAGGTATTCAGTCCCCCGTAAAAAATTTTTGGTAATTGGGCAGCTGACCTTGAAGAACAAATGGGAAAAAATAATGTATTTACTGGTAACAAGGCTATTTTTGATCATTTGATAACACAATAAATATTGATTATAAAGGTGTTATATTGGGCAACAACTTTTAAACTTTTTGTAAATCTATGAAATTATGAAAAAGGATAAAATTGAAGCTTTCTATCCACGTGCATTGGGTTTCGATTTTAAGATCACAATAAAGGTTGGTTTTAATCAAGGAGGAAAGTGGGTAAAGTGGAAACCATTAATACTGGGCGCCCAGGAGCCTACAGTTGTTATTGTAAAAACGTAATCAGCTACGAACGGAAGAATTCTTCAATCAAGGAAAATTAAAGAAGAAAGGAGGTTTCCAGCTAATTATCTTCATAATCTCGATCTAATAATATTTGCCCGGATTGTAAAATAAAAAAAAGTAAAAAAGAAAAATTTTTAGAAAAAGCTTTTTTTAATAGCTTGGGTGGATAGCGGGGTGTGCGTGGGTGGAATCTACATACAAACACGCCCACATTTTATTGTCATCGAAATTAAACATATGAACAAAGTTTCATAACTTTTGGCAAGATTTGACTCTATACAACACAAGTTAAATAAAAGTATTTAAGTACACAGGAAAATGGCACAACAATAATTTTTCTAGTTAAACGTACATAAAAGCGATGTAATGCGATGTAACTATATATGAATTTGAAGACGTAATTTTTTGCGTTAATATTTCCTAAATGAGGTCGGTTTTTAAAAAAAAAGTGGCATTTACACTTTAAAAGCAACTAAATCAACATCAAGAACTACTAATGCAACCAAATAAAAATCATCCACAACTTTGTTAAAAAATTTCAGGAATCTTTTCAACCAATTCAATTCAGTTTCTTTAACAACCATTTAAATTGATCGAACAGTTCTTATAGAAAATAAAAGAAAAATTATAAACGTTGTAGTTGTTTGTTATTTTATTGTATATGATTTTGAATTAGTTAATCCATATGTTTATTTCGTTACTATAGAACTTTAAATCCTATGTAATTTAAAAATACTATACGTAAAAGTTTATTTTCCAATTATTTCACCTATAATAAACTTGTATAATATAATACATGTGTGTGTATGTATGTATATATGTATGTACCAAATATGTGTGCGCAGATATAATTTCAAAGAGCAATTTATCTTTTATTTAAAACCATACTCTTACCATATTATGTCTGCTTCCGATTATATTGATTATACAATTTGGTGCAAATCATAAACATCCAGTACGATGAAAATTCTACTCTGTGAAATTATTAAATTAATAGGACATATATACCACTACATCAATACTTCAAATATTATTCAAGGAATGTTATATATCCGATTGCCTTATAATAAGAATTATGTTAAATATTTTTCGGAGTGCAGAGGACCTTTCTCCGGTGACGCTTCAACATTAGATTCTTATCCACGTCGTTGATGTTATATATTAGATCCCATAACTTTCTTCTGTGACGCGATCACAAGACTTGACCTTATTTTTACAATAATTTTGTTAGTAGCGTAGCATTACTATTTCAATTTCCTTACAAATATTGTCCAATTATTCCAAAGCTTACTAACATCACTTACATTTCATTTCCTTTCAATTTTTACTTTTATCTCAAAATAGCATGTTAGTTATACTATCTACCTACCACATTGAAATTTAATGTTATGTAAATTATGAAATTTAAGGTTATGTAAACAAAACGTTGTTTTGGTTCTGACAATGCAATACTGGTTTATATGGTAGCAACTCTGTGATTTTATATCCTACATTGTAAACATATATTTTTTTACAATACCTCACGTTCCTAAAGTAAAGCTTCAAGTTTATTTTCTTGCTTTTACTCATTCTCGTACAAATTTAATAAGGAACGCAATAATTAAAATTAAGTGTTTATGCCTGAAATTGAATAACATGAGTAAGCAGTCATAAATTAGCCTTCGGCATTAACACTTATATTAATTAATACGTTTCTTACCAACATTATTTTTAATTAGTAAACAAGTGATATCATCCCACTAGTGACAAGTAAAAAATATGACACTTTTGAGTTAATAAATTTTTTGAATTTGAAAGTGTACATTCTATTGGATGAATTTTGGGGCTTTTGAACAAAACAGAACAAAGTAATTCATTCCAAATCGATTAGAGTTCGTTGTAAAGCACAGCATGTATAAGTAATTAAAATGTAGCCCGAATCCACAATTGTTCCAGCACAATGCAGAAAACTGTAGAGGGAATGTTGGGGCCAAGGAAAAAATAGCAAGCAGCAAGAGAGCGCATCTAAAACAGTTTTCCATTCATTTACCACCGCGCCCCTGATGAAGTTCTTTTTGGTGGAGCCCTAAACAAAACACACGCGGTGTTGGTTAGTTAATCCGTGGGGAAGGAATGGATCAGAAAATTGAGGGTAACCAGAGAATTTTATTTTTCCAGCTGCAGTGGGAGCGGCCGGTAGTTACATCACCAAATCAACGAACCGAATGAAATGTTCCCAGACATCCCGACCAAAGTCATGTATGCATCCCACGAATTTGTTCCGGAGGAGGGCTGACATTTAGGGAAAATTCGATTACGATGTGGAAACCTCATGGCTTTGCAGAATGTTTGGTGTCAATAAAACAGACCCACGAGAATTTCGCTAAGTTCTAGGAATTAGTCTAATTTCGTCCAGATTAAATATGTTTAAAGAACAGCCGGATGAGGTTAACAAACATCTTTCCTTTACCCGGACGCACTACCAATCTGAGACTGGATCTGTAAGTAATGTCGAGGTTTCCAAAGAATTAGTTATTAAGACCAGAAAAATACGCACGAAGAATTTAGTAAGTCAATTATTTCAATTTTATATTAAGAGAAATAGCAACAGCAAGCATTTTTATTTTTTTTTAATTATTATAGAGAGGGTAACCATAATATTTTTAAGTATTAAAGAAATAAGCGATTCAAAGACTTTTGGAAATAATTTTTAAAACTATTTATGAATAACCATTCAAATGACTTTCTACAACAGCTTTTGGCTTTTGGCTTTTGGCACAGCACAACTCGAAGTCTAATCAAGTGAAAAATAATTTTTGTGATAGAAGTAAATTGTTTTATTCTAGGAACGTGGAGGTACAAAAATAACACAATCCGACAAAAATATTCTGATCTTAGAAACATTAATCGTGTATGTAAATACCGAAAATATAATATTTTTGAGGCAAATATATTGCCGAAGTTTATTTAATTAGTGTACAAAACAACGCATAATATCAACTTGATTGAGTTTTTAATGTTATTTTTATCCTTAAGAGGGTGCATGCGTCCAGTCGGCACGAGTTTTTATGATTTATGGTTATTGTTTAGGTATATGTATGCAAATTTTAAAAATAAAAAATAAAAAACTATATTATTAATTAGTCTTGCAACTTAAAATAAAAAATTGTTAATTAATATTATTACAGTAAATTATGTATGAAAATTAACGTTAGGGGAGACCGAGGAGAGAGAGTTGTAACAGAGGAGAGTTGTAACAAAGTCAATTTCTCGAAAAGTATGACCGTTAGCCAACTAGCGATGTTATGCATTTACTGATTTTTCGACATACCTTTTGATGCAATTCGCGACGGCAGCCTGCGGAGAATGGTTATGTGTATAAGCGACGTCTGTGCAGAAAAAATTGAAAAAGTAACTTTTTGACTAATATTTAGATAGCCTATTATTCGATACGTATTAAGTTAGTGCTATTGTGAGATTATTTCTAATATGCATTGCCATATCAAAATTTCATATCATGATATTGTTATATTGTTTTTTGCATTCGCGTCGTGTTATGAGATTACGAGCCATTTTTCAAACCAAAACACAATTTTTTGCGCCTAGGAGAGTTGAAACAGCTTGTTTCAACTCTACTTTTTTTTGTTTTTTTGTTGTTCAACAATAATGTTTGGTGCTGTGTCTTTGCATATTAAGTTGTTATTAATTGTTTCAGAATGTCAAATCAATACGTGCGGAAGACGGATAGGGGCATGGCTAGGATAGAAATCTATTAATTAGCATATGAGGAGGTGACGTTAAGAGGACAGTGTCTTCGAAATGCCGCATCTTCATATAATCTGAACCATATTTCACTGTTTCGATGTATTACAAAGAAACAGGCTTTTGAGGCTAACCTAACTTATTTATATTAATAAAGCTTCTTTTGTTCACCAAACATAGCGTTTAAATTAAATTTACTTCTTTATTAACCCCGAATACACACCTGTTACAACTGACCTCGACACCTGTTTCAACTTACCTTGGTACTAGGAGAGTTGTAACACAGGGAGTTGTTTCAATTTTTTCCGATTTTCTCATAGACATTGATTATCTTTACTTATTTTTATGTATGGTTTACATAGTGCATAGAACTGGCTATATTGAGTTGTAAAGTTCATAGAGATAGGTCTTTGTTTGAGTGAGATATGCTAGCAAATGTAAAAAGTGTTACAACTCTCCTCGGTCTCCCCTACCTAAAAGGCTTCCGACATAGTGGAAATGATTTCTATAGTTGATATAAATCAATGAATCCAAATATTTCAAAACGTTTCGTGTAAAATAATTTTAATATTATAGTCTGCCGAGCCAAATTTTTGAATTTCGAAAAAAATTACATTTTGAAAACAACTCATTTTTCATTACAAAATGTCGTTCTTTTATCATATAGGTATTAAAACTTAAAAATAAAAAGAACGGCTCGGTAGACTATAAAGAAGCTAACTAGTCCTGAAGATTTAAAATAAAAAAACCAATGTTAGAAACTATTATATTAAAAACCCTTCGATGCAGACCGTTTAAAAAACATTGTCTCAAGTGAAAAGAGTTTAAAGTTTAGTTTTTTAGACACATCTTGTGACTATAATGCCAAAACATAAAATTTAGAAATAGTCACAAGAAGTACAACATGAAGTGAAGCTATCTTAGAATGAATTCATAAAATGATACGTAAAATATGTCAACTCTACACTCTAAAATATGTGTTCAATTACTGTTTTAAAAGTGGGAAATATTCGAATATTTTTACAACTAAGTTGGAAAATTCCGCTTCAAAAGTATGTTTTTGCGACATTATGTGAACATAGAACTAAAATTCTTAAACTTAAGAATTTACACCAAACTAAAACATATTTACGGCTAATAAACTATTATTACCATTATTTCTCAACAAAGATGTAAAATTAAACTCTTAAGTTGTAAAAGTTATAAAATTAGGTCATAATTTTACGTCTGTAAAACGTAATAGTGTAAAATTACGTCTTGCAGTTGTATTTTTACTATTCTTATTGTTGTTGCAAAATATTACTGGTTTTTCTTATTATGGACAGCGATTTTTGATTTTACATAAGAAAATATTTAATTCATAATTAAATTGCAAATATTGGCCTAATTAGAGAGTACAATTAAGAAGGATTTACATATCAAGTTATAAGCCAAAAAATAGAAGGATGACACTTTGGACGGTATTATCGATAGTTAAAATTCATTTCCAAAGTCTTGATAATAAGTTTCGTTTATGCAATATTACAGAGCAAAGACGGACAATGAAACGTTTTTCGTTTATTTTTACACTACATTAGTGTAAAGATACACAAATATGACAGAAAATTACAACCATTAAATTTAATTTTTCCACATTATCTAAAGTAAATTTGCACAATAAGATGCATGTGTTATACGCAATATTTGTTTAATTTTACCCTAACTATGTAATTTTACGCAATAAAGCGTATAAATTTTACAACACATTTGCTTAATATTTCCCTTACTTTGTAAAATTGCATGATTATGTAAAATTGCACATATGAAAACTGGAAACATAGTTGCCTACTATAATAGTACTAACTATTTTTTAGAGTGTATACTTTTAAAATAATCATTCGATTTTAACTGGTTGCCAGATACTCTTTTAGTACTCAAGCGTTTAAGTGTTTAAATTTTAAAGATCGAGAATTGGTAACCTTAATAACATTTTAGTAAAACGGCTGACGTTGTTCATGGCTGGTTGGTGTTAAGTAATTTCTTCTTTATACAAAGTGATAAAGCAACGTACGTTATATGAATAACAATTAATTAGAGTTGGGAAAGAGTAAGTATTGAGTAGATAACCCAAAGTAATAAAACCGCAGTTAATATCCTTTAATTATCTTTTCATTTTATGTACTCTCGCACAGATGCATTTCAACGAAATTTTAATGTTCTTCAGTAGCAAAAGAGGTTACCACTCTTCATAAAATGGAACGTAAATTGCTTTGTATAGTGAAAAGCCAATAGCTTCAGAAAACGGTTCCGCTTAAGAAAGAATCCCCCTAGAACGTGTGTTTACAAAGCCCTCAGGAATAATTCATCGCTGGTGGAAGTGGACCAACCCCCTTTCGTTATTTATGCACTCAAAGTGTCGCTGTGGTAAATATCTCAATTTCAGCAAAATGCCCGTCTTTCTTGCACTTTTATATCATGCTGGAGATTGCGATACTCCTCCAACGGAAAACACGATAAATTCATGATCCAGTTAACTCGACCAAAGGTTAAGGATATTCAGGTTTAATGAGCCACTAAACTTCGCTCGATTTCCTTTTATGGTCTCTTTACCTCAAGATAAGCCCTTGAATACACGAAAATGTACTAAACTTGTTTTTATGAGGTGTATAAGAGCACGTCTGCGAGGAAGGGAGATAATCGAACAAAGTTACAAAGTCTTGTCTGCAACAGATCCCTGCGGAAAGAAACCGGAGAGATGAGGGCATTTCTTTGTGTGTGCCGCCCGACTTGATTTAGCCCTCGTTGCTGGTGGCAGAAGCATGGGAGATCCATTTTTGATAAAGCTCAAAAAGTCCCAACGAGATTTCTGTGTTTAATTAATGGAGGGCATCACGCCAACTTTGACACAGTATTCTTCCGGAACGGCAACAAAGGCCGCAAATTCCGGGCCCAATGCCCCCAAAGAAAAGCAGAATGGGCACCTATTAAGCGAAAATGTGTGTATGCAATTAACCAGAAACAATCAAAACTCGATAATTATCCGAGCGGCCTGAGCAGATCCGAAAATTCGCAATCTGCACGCTGCAAGGGTGGGGGTCATGACAGCAGCCTAAAAATGGTTGGTTCATTAATCTTATAGCCCTGTTTTCGTTAATGCTGAACTCGTAATTACGTTTATAAAAAGCCATTAAAAATTTAAAGGGCTTTCACCACCTGTTGCTGCCAGATATGCCCTCTGGACCAGGAATTCCATATGACCCAAGCGAAAGAGGAAATCAATGCAAATTTTTTTTTTTTTTTTTTTTGTTTTCCGCGGTGATAATTAAAAGAAACTTTCTGTGGCTTAAATTTGTGGTTAGCCTTGCAGTTTGTGTAAACTTTCATGAAGCATATGTGGGAAATGGCCCTAGCTTCCACAGTTTTGTTCATAGAATTTTATAAAATTAAAGTGGACTACCAGGGTGAGATTTTTAAAAGGTAACTTTTGTTCCACTACTTTTTATTATACAGGAAAATGTGCACAAAATTGTATAAGCAAAGTTCGCATTCAAAATAGTTTTTAAGCTGTACGCTCACTTAAATTCTCATAAGTCTTTGGAAGGACCTCGCAGTTCCAAGGCGGAATATTTGAATATTTTGAATATACGAAAGAGTATTCTGTGTCCTTTCTAAAACACCTATATGGGCCATTTCGACCTGAAAATTAAACTTTGGAAAAATGTTTCGTATATGTATTTTCGATAATTGCAACCAATAATTTAAAAAAAAAAAAGTGAAGATGAATACCCTGAAACGATATATTTAATTAATTTTAAACAGTTCAATATTTTATGTGAAATTAGAACTTGAAATGTGTTTTACTAAACTTTTTCAAACCTGGTAAACTTACTATCTTTCAGATTAATCATCCGATTTCGACAGTTTTTGCACCAAAATTTTCGTAATCAAAATGCCTATCGTTAAGCGCAGATTCCTCAATCGATAAAAGGTAGTAATAATTATATGTATGTATATGTATGTATTAATATAATTCAAAATATCCAAAATAATGAGGAATGCACAATGAAATGTTTTCAGTTGCTTGTTGCAAGTTCCTGATATCAGTCAGTTTGTTTTTTGTTGTATTTTCAATTGCCTGCAACAAATGTTCACAACAAATGAGGAGCTGGAGAACAAAACTTAATTACACTTTTGGTCAAAAAAACTTGTTTTATTTAAATCCGGCTATAGATATGTATGTATATAGACCAGTCCATCTAATTTTGTAATCGTTTTCAATTAAAAGTAGGTATAAATTTTAACAGCTTCGAATAAGCGAGTCCGTTTTCGTTCAAAATAGAATAATTTTCATATGCAGGTTGTTTCTTAGTGCGTATGGCAGAGGGGGAAGGCATGTCAGCCATTTGGGAGTTACAGGGTGATTCGTAAATTCCAATTTTCCATGATATATGCACATCATTATTTTATTTTTATCTTTTGATATATGTACTTAACGCAGCGACATCCAACTCACGCCAAAAATCGACTATCCTAATTTGATTTACAAAAATTTTAACAATGTTGACCTACCACCTACTCCTCACCTCACTTCGGAAGCTGGAAACAAAAATGTTGTTTTCCTAAAATTCAGCGTTTCCCCGAATTTTCTCTGAAATTCATGCAATTAATATACTTATTTTTTATTTTTATCTCATTGCCAATCTTATTATCTACCTTTCCAACAAGGAACAACATGAATATTAATTTTTGTATTTTTGTAGTTTTATAGTAATACTGTTTTTAATGAAAATAAAAAAAAACGTTCCAACAAATTTTGTTTTGCATTTTCGTCAATTATGACCCTTAATAATAAAAATAATAATAAGAAGAAGTACAAAGATTCATTAAAATCCATGCGAATACCTCAAACTCAATTTATGCCATAAATTGATTTGTTAACGAGAAACACTTAAACTGACATTTCTTGCCCGAGTCGTTTAAACATAACATAGTCAACTCATATATTTTTTTTCGATTACTACGCCAATCTATAAATCTCAGCAGTAATCCAGTGAGCTCGTTTGAGAACAAGACGATTGGTGCCTTGGCATGTCGTGTTAGCGGAAGGAGCTCATCCGTAATAAATTTTTTGACAGGAGGATTACACGGCTCTGCACACTCTGACCAGCACTAAAACTAAACACCGGAAATCGGAGTAGCAAATTCCGGTGCGGTTATGTCTTGCCCATAATAAAAGTAACCATAAGTCGTTATTAGGGAAAACGAATGACTCTATCGGGAGATAACTTCTGCTTAGCTTTGCTATTAAAAGGCCATTCAGATATCCCCAGTACACACTTACGCTCCATTAGATCGACTCAGAGCCCGGGGCACGACAGTGACCCGGGGACAGTTCTGTACCTTCCTCTTGACCTCTACATTACAATTGAACTGAAATTGTGTTTCATAAATCAGGTCTAGTCATTTTTGGTGTTTTATTATCTGCGAAACGCCCCCTTACAAAAAGGCCGACTGGGCGGCCGGGTCGGAAGTTGCCTTGAGAAATCAAAGGAAACTTAATTTAGCCCGTACCATAATATGTTCGGATATAAATAAACTGGTCTCCTTCAGTTCGAAAAATCCAAACGAATGATATATTTGTTTGTGGAACGTCCCACTTGCACAAGTAGTTCCGATTGTTTCCTTGAAATGGACGAATGCGGGCAAAAGTTCGCCCTAAAGCTGCAAGGTTTCCGATTGAAATTTGCAACCAGGGTAATTTCTACCTTGTGGCTATGTAACACCCAGCAAGGACGTGATTTAGAGCTAATAGTATCCTCTCTGGGAGCGGAAAAGGGAAATGTATGAGTTCCTATCATGCATTTAAATTCCCTCAGCATATATACGGCCACCCCCGGTGTTGCCACAAAAGTTTAAGGTCACGCAACTGAACCCTTCCGTTCCGGGCTCCTGTTTGCTTCACCCAAGTCCAACCTACAGCCGGATAAACACGAAATTTAATACAGCTCGCAGTTCCAGAGTCAAAACACAAAGGGACCGGCGGGCGCAACCAAGTACGCGACTGCAGGATCCTTAAGCTGCACAACATGCACGAGGACCTCCTAATCTAATCTTCAAAAAGGCAACATACAGGTTAACTACTGGCTGCATTTAAATTCCCGAGCCTCGCCAGCCCGCCACCGGGCCACTCGTGCAGACGGGGGATCGAACTGATTGAGAACGTGTACCAATGTATCTCCATTAAAAACGCTTTCCAAGAATGAGATGTAAATTCCAGCCTAATCGAAGTCACGTAGACAACATTTTCCTGGCGAACGGATGGTAAACCTATTTTTCTCTTCCTCAAGGAAGGCGACTATTGATTTTCTCCCAAGGAGCTGCGACGTGTTGAAAATCAAACAGGATATGCCGCGTACAAATACTTTTACTACATCTGCAAAGATTTTTCTGTTGATTTAGTCGCCTTGGCCCGTCCTGCCGTCACGGGTTCGGGGAGGGCATGGAACGAGCTCGCAATGTTCGTGGATCCCTCGGTTAAGAGGATAATTTTTGGTAATACGTTGAATAAATTCACAAGGATGCCAGGACGAATTGAATGCGCGAATTCAGAATTTTCCGCAGTTGTGCTCAATTCGATTTTCTAATGTTGTTAACAGCGCCAGAAGTCGAGTGAGTGTGACAGCGCTGTATAATTTCTGCGATCTGAATCGCAACAATGGAAATATATTCCCTCCTGCTTACCTTATTTTTCAAGTCAATAAAGCTATTTAATTTAACGCCGTCATGCTTTAAGAGACTAATGCAGTACAACGTGGGAGATTAAGTCTAAGATTTTTAGTAAAAATGTTGTAAATGCATTAGCAAAAACAGAACTATAACATAATAAAACTTTAAATTTAAATCAACGACCCCAAAACTCCCCAGATACACAAGTTTGTACAAGTAAATGCCGCTATTTTATTATAGTTCCGCCATTTTATATTTTTAATTAATGGATTCAAAATCTTAATCGGACCTTTTCTATAGAAATTTACAACTTAATAATATTCTGGGATAGTACAATTTTTTTTTTCAATTTTATAGAAACAAACCTTTATCGTTTATTAAAAAAAAAATAATAATTCGGTTTTCTATTTCACCATTCCGCATCTAATCTAATCTTTCATAAATCGCCTCTTTCATGGTTCATTGTTTTAATAAATCATTTTAGACAAATTGTATGCATGCCAATATTATCAAGGTCTTTGATAAACTCTTATAATGTATAGATAATAGTAGGTATTGAAGCTTAAAAGCCTAGGGTTCTCAAAAAAAAAAATACTGTTCTAAAAAATCGATTATTCTAAATTTTGCTTCATACCAATGTTGTCAAAGTCTTCATTTAGGTACTTGAAAGATAGAATTGTTTTAAGTTTGTTACAAAATAACTCACATTATAGTTTAGTCATTTTTGGTTTCATTTACGAAAAGAACATCACTGGGAGTTTTCATAACATCTATCGACCTCCGATCAGTAGAAACCGAGAATTTCACGGAATAATGATTTTTGAAACGTTAAATCTTAAATATTCCACAACGCTGGCACGACATAAATGTCGATTTTTGACATGTTGTTCATAATGTTATAACGAAGGTCTGCAGATACGCTGGGATTTCTTTTACAGATTAGGCTATTTTCAGTCTAAAATGACTGAGCTAATTATAGGTATATATAGTAGAAAATGTTAACATTATAATAATATAGAAGAAAATGAAAAAATACCAGAGGTTACAATACAAAATAAAAACTCCAATCAAAACTAATTAGCATTATTGAGCTCATCGGTGTTTTTTTCTATTTCATTACGCCGAGAAAAAATGTTATGTTAAAGTAACTATTTTCGAAAATTGAACGTAAATTTAAAAAAATAAAATAAAATAATTGTTATTTTTATATTCAACTATTCGTAATAAAAGTAATTTTAGGCAAATATTGTGAAAGAAAGTTTGTTTACTGAACTGTTAGAACAAATAATTAAAAGTATACCTAAATATTTCGAATCCTTATTTAGTTAAACGAATAAATTTTACTGAAATATTTAGTTAAAAATGACTACTCGCAAAGTTCTTCATTCTTATAGTACAATTTTAATTGTTTTCTTCGATTTGAATCTACAAACTTATTACAAAATAATTCAGACTTTTTATTTCTTAGTGTAGTGGTTTACCAAAGGTATAATATAGAGTTCTTCATACAAAAGTTGTAAGTTTAATAAAAAGTATTTTATCTTTTCATGAGTTAATGTTAAGCATAAAAAAATCATATAACTCTGCTAGCAAATTCACTCTAACTGGGACGTCCTTCGTAAACGTAGAAAATGGACTCCACTAAAAGATTATTGGCATAAATGAAAAAATATCTACTTACGAAATGCATTGAGGTGCCAAAGTGAAAAAAAGAATAGTGCTTAAACCCGTCCTCCAGCCTCGTGATAATCGCATTATTGTCACCTAACAAATTGTTTTGCAAATCTTGAGAATTACTTTTGGAGCAGAAAATCCTTAGAGCTTTACCGCCGCAATTCCCTTGTGGAAAATATTATGACAGAAAACGCAATTCCACCGTGGGACCGGAAAATTAGTGCTCATGTCCCTAATCCAGTCAACTTTTGAGTTGCAACTACGAGTAACACTGAAGTGAATCCGAATAATTCCCGGAGAATTATTGTAATTAGATTAATCTGTCGTAATTAGGGTGTAACACATTTAAGAGATTAAACATATCGTTGTTCCGCAAGGGATGGCGATGCGGCATCCTCGCCCTAATAAAGGCTCCATCGCACCCTCACTGCGATGAGGGAATTTTGGAAACGCAAGAAGAGTGGAAGCCTGTGCGGGGTCTGCTGGTGAATATCTTTCGCAGAGGAGCTCCAGCGGGTCTTGCCATGAATATTTAAATGGAACGTGCAGCTAAATAAGCTGTTTACCTTAATCCCTAAATAACTTTGATGAAGCGATAAAATATGAGTTAATCGTTGTCATGGGCAGGAGTTTGCCGTAATTTGGATGTGTTAGCGAGTAATTTCCATGAATTGAGCACGCCGTCAATGGAACTTTACCCTTTTCGTTAAGCTGTAACTACTATGCTTTTATTTTGCCTACTAACATTGGAAAATAGAGTTTGGGCATTGTTGTGAATTTACTGCGTTTCTTTTAATATTTCATAAATTAATGAACGAAAAAGAAAAATTATACTAAGTCTGTTAGCATATTTAAATTGACTGAGAAACCGAGAACTCTTCAAAAAATGACCGACACTTGAAATTCTCATATTAAATGGTTACTTTTCTATAACAAGATAAAAGTTTTTTTAGCAAGAGCTCATCCATTTACTGTGCTAATGTAAATAGTTTTTGATAGTAGAAAATGGAAGTCAGGTCTAGTTCCAGTTCTTCATAAACTATAAACAAGCAAAAGGGCATATAACTTTTGTAATCCTGTGGAAAAGGGAATAAAACTTGAAGCAATTAAAAACTGTTTGAATGACCATCCAAGAGGGAATCCACCAGGGAGGAACTTTCTAAACATTTTTCAAAACATAACTATTCAGGAAATGCGCAAATGATGAGAAAATTCCGGAAAATTATGAAGTTATTGCATTTTTATTTCTTTAAAAAATATGTACATACCTATATGTAATTCAAAATCGAATCGCCTTTTTCTCAAAACGATTTTACTTTTAGTTGGTGAAAGCTCTATTTCAAAAAATTATCATTCGATCCAAAAAATTATAATAATATAATACCATATTTTTGGAACTGATATAGTTGAGATTGAGTGCAGAAAGTTAAAAAAAAAAACATATTTCGGTGTGTAATCATGGTGATCTTTGTTAACTTAGGAATCACGAAAGCTACTGAAAGCTCCTCAAGTTTAAGTATTGACTTTTTCAAACAAGATTTAAGATTTACTTTTCTTTCGCTATTAATCTTGAAACAATAAAAGTCCATAAAAGTTCTAAGCAATTTGTTCTTTCGTACTTCGTGAAAGCTGCGCCCACCTAATTTAATTATGTTTTTATATTTCCATCAAAATCTAGTAGACATGCATTTTATATTTTTGGCGCTTCTATGATCTTAGTAAATAGTGTTTGAATCAGGTCGAATAACCAGAATTACTACATTAAAGTAAGCCCCTAAAATTGTTGCTAATTTTATCCATTTAATACACATATATCACAATAACCTCATTTTTGACTTTGGCTGGTGATATCACATATATTTTTTGGGCTAATTGTACAAAAGCCTCGAATAATCAATCGTTTTAAACTATACACCAAAACTGTTAAAAATATAAGCTCATATTTGGTGAGATGTTTTATTTAAGAGATGAATTTTATCAAAATTATGCGTTATATAAAGGGTATTGGCAAAATAAAAGCACTGTGTATAAATAAAAATAGTTTGTTTAAGTAAATTATAGAAATTTTTCTGAGAAATGGCCTTGGATCTGCAGATATGCCGTTTTGATATGTAAAGTAGTTTAGCTTCCACAGAATTAAGTCAAGAACTCATCTACAGTCGGCTGAAGAATTGTACATACAAACTCTTCAAAAAGTTTTGAATCGCATACTAAAAAGTACAGAAAATAAACAGGTTTCACTAATTTTGGCCTTAATCCGAATTTGACTTACTTCCTTCCTCTGGAGTGATCCAGCATCAAAATTCCTTCTGTTGGAAAACATGAAAAGACCTACGTTTGTCAGCGAGACGTTAGTACTTTGGACACAGTAACAAGGTTAAGGGAGTAGTTCCGAAGCATGAGCGCACTTGAAATGCAAATGAATTCCTTTGAAATATTCATGTCTCAAATCAGGACATCTGGCATGCATTGGAATTTCATTTCGGATTGCAATTTGCTGACTTTGGGGCAACAGCATCCTGAGCGAAGGTGGCTGCCTTTTCTCGGGTTGCTCACATTACTGGAACGACAGATGCATGGCACCGTCATACATCTTCTTGGATTATTCGCCAAGGAGCTAGTGAAACTGAAATTGATTCACACCAGACGACGGAGCATTGTTGTGCTGCAGGATCCCTTCTGCGTAAATAAAAGTTGTGAAAGTTGTGGGCCGCCAAAGTTCACAGAGAAACTATGGAATTACTGTGGAGTGAACGATAGTTTGCAATAAATCGACCAAAGGAATTTTCATACTTCACCCAGAAAGTTTCTTTGGGCAAATAGTGTAATTATTATCGAAAGAACTGAAACTGCAAGGCGCAATAAATATGAACGTCGGAATGGGAATTTGGACACACAAAATAGTTACAAATGTGTCCTACTTATTTTTGTTCAAACTATCGAAATACTTGAAAATGAATAGTTCTGAACAATGTTTACTTATAGGCATACTTAAATGATTCCCATACATACATTTTATTGCAGAATTAATCGTTTGATAGATAGAGAGATAGACTATAATAATTCAAAAAATTACACATTTTAATTTTGAAATGCTATTATTTATAAAATATAATCTTAAAAAATACTGAGCCTTCCTTCGGCGGTAGAAAACTAATTTAATGTGGATTGTCATAACAGGTTTTATTTTAGTGTTTATTTGTTTTCTTAGTGTAGGATATACAATACATGCCCATGACTAAATTCGATTCTTCATGCCTGAGAGGAAATCGCAGTCACCATACATTAAAAATTTGAAACTCGTTCTGAAAAGGATTTCTATACTTTCGACAAGACTCCAATAAAAGAACGCCCATAAATTAAAACATACCATATTTAATTCCTTTTAAGACTACAATAATCATGCAATCACGCATTGTAAAATTTCTTTCAAAAATAAAATTGAAATATGTCTACAAATGTCACATTCTCACATACCTTTCAGTGTCGTTTATTCTAAGGTGCGCATGTTATTCTCTGCATATCCATGCGAAATCAAATATTTTTCAGTTAAATTTCTTTATTTCAAACTGCATTTACAATTTGATAACGTTCCCTCTGGCATGCCACACCGCACCATACACCAACGCAACATTGATCCTTAGTGCAAATGACGTAAAAACATTTTGAAAATGATATCAAACAACATTTATTGATGAAAATGTTATTTAAATACTCCTTAGATATAAATTAGTAAGCCTATATTTGCTCAAAGTGTGAAGGCATTTATCTTGAATTCACGTATTAAAAATAGACCAGTATAGTAGAACTCAAGTAATTTTTATCCGATTGACTTCAAATTTTAATTGAAGCTTCGTAGATCTTTTATCTCAGTACATTTTGTACGATTGATAAACAATTACGATTTATATAAATAAATTAAAATCAATTTTTCGACGAAAATTCATTTTTTTTCATTGATGCCAAATATTTTAAAAATATGATATACTCCACAAATGCGTGCTTGTCTGCGCGAGAAAAATACATAGTCTAGACTTTTAGCTAACGGCCTGATTTTCCTATTGGCATACGACATTTATATTTCTAAATATTACTGAAGACTCCTTTTATTAGTAGTTTATCCAAACATTTATCTAGTGTTACTGCGAATTTTAGAAAAATAAATATTTGTTTATTATTTTTAGTTCTTTTGAATTTATCTTGATCAATTTGACTATGATTGATTTCGATGTAAAAATGCGGGAACAAGGATACTTTTTCTATTACACAAAAAAATATTGCTATTTCCCTGCAAACGAAGTTTATTTTGAAATTATTCTATTATTTATTTAATGTTTTGATTATTATTATTATTTTTTATTCACTAATAAATAAGAATAATTGAACATTAACTTCATAAACTTAGAAGTCAATTGTTAAATAAAATCATATATTTAAGAATAAACTACATACCTAATACCGGGAGAGTAATAAATTTAAATTAAATAATTTACATGAAAAGTATCAATTTTTCTACGTCTATAAATATAGTACCTACTTGTAATAGTAAAATGCAAATAGTTTCCGTACCTCGAACGAACTCGGTCAATTTTATCCTCATATCATAATTACTTCCTTAACCATGGTTGTTGAACATCTCAGGAATTTATTGGATCGCCCTTATTTTCTACATCTCAGATTCAATGAGAGTTTTCACATCCGACCGACCCGGCGAGGAATTTAGTTCTTTGTGCGGCTGCCGAACTTAACAAAGACCGAATAGCCTGAGTGGCTGAGAAATGCTTTCATTATTTACTTACCCCGATTGTGGGCCCGGCTGAACCGGGTGCACATTACAAGCAGAAGAGTAATGCCTTTGGTTTTATTTTGCTAGTTCCACCGAAGATCGGTGGCTCGATCGGGAACATAAAAATTGATAGAGTGAAAAGAAAAGTTCAAGCGAAGTTTCCTTTGAATAACTTTCGACGGGCAATCGTTCGGAGAAGAATGCGAAATTGGGTTAAACCGAAATGTTTTGGTATGGGCGATTCCAATCAGTTTTATTAGCCAACTCTCGAGGAATGTTAACATTTTTGGGAAAAGACAAGGGTGCACCTTGAGGTTTCCACATTTCTGTGTTTGAAAGCATTTCGTCTGAGGGAAATTACTCTAGTACTTTCGAATTGCATTTGTGCAGTGACGACACCGACGTCTAGCTTGATTTCCGGTGATATTTAAACGCTGCCAAGGTACATACATATGTCTTCATTAAAAACTACTTAACTGGAATCGATACGACAATCTCTTTCTGCATTCTCAAATCGATTTTCCGATTTTCCTTCGCCTGATACAAGATGCGCCCGAACCCTCTGGGCCTCGAAAGTGCATCGCACCTTCGTTGTGGAATGCAGAGTGTGTGTCGTAAAACAATCTTGCAAGCATTGAACTATTATATTACTTAGCTTTCTTCAGCGATGCTGCATTGGTGATTGAACAGAAGTACTTTAGCCATTTGCTAAGAATACTATTTCCTATCAAGCGAAGATTTGTCTTCGAAAGCATTTCCTCAGCAGGAAGTATGGCACTTTGATAGAACGTTATTCTAGTTGTACGCTGTTGTTTTCCGGCAGCAAGCACAGTGTGCTATTTACATTTGAGCAGATTGTAACGACCTGATAGCAGAAAGATTTTCTTCACCTGCTAAGAGACGCTAACAAAGACGTCATTACGAAAAATGAGACATAATTATTTTGGAAATGCAATAGCTTGCGACTCTGGATGTGTAATCTCAAGCTTACATTTTCGTACCTATAAATAAATTTAGTAAAGATAATTAACTAGAAGCTTTTAAAGGTAAAGTAGTTGGGTCGAAGACTACTAAATTTTTTCGATTTTTCATTACCATGTTGATTATTTGTAATCATAAGCTTAGCACAAATTTTACCTTTAATGAATCATCGGCTTAATTCAAAGAGCTATGCTGTAAGTTTAGGTGATTACATTACTATAATACATATCTGGTTTTCATATAAATTTATATACATACTGTGACAAGATCGGCTTTGCAATCTTGTCTGGCCGATGTTAATAATGTCCGAGAGGGAGACTTAATTAATTTTGCCACCTGATGCGGACAAACTTTTTCACAAAGGCAGGACCTCTGAGATGAGCGCAATCTGGCAACCGCGGCCGACTGCCTCCTCGCCGAGTGTGCTCTACTTGCTTCTGCTTTGTCCCCTATCTCTACCGCCTTGATTCCACGGCACCCACACTACGCCGGTACGAGCCTTCCCACGGCGGGGCTCTCTGAGTGACGTGCGCTCGCCGAGCAGGACTGGAAGGCACGGGAAGTAGCGCGTTGTTTACTTCCAGTCCCGGTTTATGCTTCCTTTCGGCGCCGGGAGTTAGTTCGAGTTGTGAGCTGTGCGCGGTGAAAAATGCAGTGAAAGTGCGGATTAATTGTGTCGTGTCGCGCAAGTAGTGATTCCGGAGTGTAGTGAAAAGGTGTCTAGCGACCAGGTAGTGACGATGTTTCTTTTCTTGCAGGATCAGCAACGAAGGTGCCGCGCGGACGACCAGCAGCGAGGGGGAGTCAACAGGGGGACGACGGAACACCTGCGGCGCGGGCCCCGCAGCTGTTTGAATCCCGGTGAGTACTTTCTCAAATTTCTTAAAATCTAGTTGTGCAAATCGCGTCCTTTAATCGGTGCCGGCTTATCAATTTCCTCGCGCCGAAGTATATAGCCGCGGTCGAATACAGGCGGCGTCGGTCGCGCCTGTGTGTTCGTGTGGGTGGCCGCGATGCTCGTCCCAGCCGGGCGAGGGTTTCTGCAACAATGTTGCGGGCGTGACGCTTCGGGCCCTGTGCACTTGTTGCACCACGATGGGGCTCGACCAGCGGAGGCTCTCCTCAGCGGTCGCGGTCAGCTGTTCTCGGTTGGGCTGTACGTGGCTTCTGGGGAGGCCCACGGAGTGCCCAAATAAAGGAAATTCTCGCGGCGCGGAATAATTAAATAAACGGTGGGCACGGCACTTACCTGGTCTACGTTGTTTCCCCAGTCTTCGCGGAAAGAAGGGCACTGCACTGCGGGTCACTACCTGCCGGCGGAAGGGCAACAACTTGGAGCCTTCGGCCCAAGGAAAAAGAAAGAAAACGAAAGTTAATTCACAAAGTTCACTCTATTTCTCCCGTCTCTCGTTACCGCTTGTAATCGCACAAAATACACCCTAACTAATTTTCTACACTTTTATCAGCGAAAAGAAATTACATAAAAAATTAAATTTTACTCAGCTAATTTTACTATTTCCCTTTTTTAGGCGCTGTCGCAGTCTCCTGGTTCGCTCGACTTTCCCTACCACACACATGAGGTCGATGGCCTCTTTTCTTTTTCCGGCCTTGACCTGCCGCAGGGTGATCCTTAGGAGTAGGCGAAGTTCTAAAAATTTCCCTGTAAGTAACTTCATTAATGCTGTTTCTAATTAATTGAGAAATTATCATTTTTTTTTATTTGCAGGGACTGCGGGGACTGCAACAATACATATATTGTCTTAAATAACTACTAACTACTAACTACTATATAAACATAAAAAAAGCTTTAAATGCAGACAGAAAGAAATATTAAATTTTGGCCAGTGTATTTAATTGAAGTCTGCGAGTTATACTTTGTATTAAATTCAATGCGTTTCATAAAATATTTTGATCATTCGTTTCAAAACGTTTTGGAGAACTTTAAATACTCTTTCGATATATTAAAAAAAAATTATTTTCTCTTTAGGCTAGTAAAAATAGTATATTAAAAAAACATTTTTATTTGAGGGAAAAAATTGTGCATTAATGTTTAATGTACTTATTAATTTATCTTCACATTTAGGAATATAATTAATTATATTTCGTATAGTATGTATATTTACTGATCTGCAGGAGTTTTTCCAAGTCTTCGTCTTTGTCTTGTTATGACAGTTTATGACGTCGGCGAACAAGCTGAACTATAATATTACAATTAAGACGATGATAAAGCTAACCTGTTCGAATTCGTTTGCTTAGTTCGATATTTGATATATGTTAAATTAATCAAAGTAAACCAAAAATACATAATTCGACAATATTCAAGGAATCCTCCTCTAGTTTTTCAAATTCCGTCTAACGAAGTCATCCCTAGCCTTGACTCGCTTATCAAGCTAAGCAATCTAAACTGTTATACTCCGTAGCTAAGCTCACAACATAGACATAAATTCGAACAGAGCTTAGTTCGGTGTGTCGCCACGATTTGTCATAACAAGATGATGACAAAGACGAAAACTTAGATTCGGACAGGCTCCAAGAAGTGCTATTACCTACATTAAAATATTTGATGTATGCAAAATAAATAGTGTAATTTTAATATGTATAAATTAATTTTTGGGATGGATTGATGCCGGCGTTGTGGCGAAGTTGAAAGGTTAAATTAAAGAAAACTTTGTCCATTACCTTCAAAACATTGCTAACATAAAATGCATATGCTTAATGCTGGTAAACTCCT
This sequence comes from Eutolmus rufibarbis, assembly GCA_963920795.1. Classification (NCBI taxonomy): domain Eukaryota; kingdom Metazoa; phylum Arthropoda; class Insecta; order Diptera; family Asilidae; genus Eutolmus; species Eutolmus rufibarbis. Next base: position 32,357,418 of record OY987207.1, read on the forward strand.
TTTGGGCGTAAGAAAATACTCTAAAAAAAACTTGTGGATCAGAAATCTTACCGTTTCTTAAATTCATAAATTGCAACTCTACCGTCTTTCCCCCACTTCATGTTTTTTTTCACAATCTCTTTCGTCAATCTTACTGAGGGCTCTAAACATATGCCTCTTTTGTAAACGACAGCCCTAAAAGGGGTGAAATGTTGAAAAGTCGCACAAATCTTGAAGGCATTTTCCTTATCGCGACTCCATTATATTTCGTAATTTGATTGACAAATGCCGGCACCACCATCGAGATTGAAATTTCGGAAAGAACCCCTGACAGTTAATATCCTGCGCTCGTAAAATAGGCCGCTTAACCAATCAATTCGCTGTGAAATTCACATAAAACGGGTGCTCGGAGGCATTGCAGAATATGAAGACACTCCTGAAATTATCAATCTTCCGCAAAAACGCCTTTTTATGGGCGCTGTTCATCATGCAATAAGCCGGGCTCTTGCCATCAGATACTTGTTAAATATTATTATGCCTCGCCTCCAGATAAATTCCCAATGCTCCGCTCGTAGCCATAAGCATTGATTTTATCGCCGACATTTCAGGCCTCGAGAAGTATTCCGTCGACAATATCTAGACTGAACGATTAGGGTGGATAACATCGTGTTGACTGCTTTATATCCTTAATTTAACAGCTCCTGCCCCGCGCGGCGTCTACATCACTGGCCTGATTTTATTATCTTGCTTTTTAACAAAGGCGCCGGGATATTGCGGGCTCCCGACGGTGGAGGTTCAAGTAAGCAGTTGACAAAAGGTATAAAGAGGGAATATTGAGTTTGCGGCGGGGACCCAAAATTGGAGCAAAATATGTACGAGAAATTGATGTTAATTTTGCACGAACTCGAGGAAAATCGTGCCTTCAAACCCAGTGCGCCGTATAATGGAAAATATAGATGCGGATGGCCCAAGGTCACGCAGTACCCAGAAATTTTGTCCTTGATTGCTATTAGTATACACAAGTTAAAAAATTTCATTACATAAAAACATACCCACAGTTTGACAACTTTTACAAATTGTATCTTAATTCGTTTATTATAATCGAAATTTTGTACTAACGAAGTAATACCTAATCATATAAAAACTGTAAAGCGTCCAGAGTTAATAAAAGAAATATTTTCCAACTTCGGTGCTTTATTCATTTTATTTCAATACTAGCTGACCCGACAGACGTTGTCCTGTCCAAATTTCAATAAATCTGTTTCTAATGAGCTTACAACAGAATCACAATTCAACTGAAAATAAAGAAGTGAAAGAATTTTTCGTTACTATGTAACCGATTGGCTTGATTCACAATTTGACAATCAGCTGTCAGATACCAAACGACATTTGCGCACAAAACAAATGTAATTTTATTTTAATTTAGGCTGGAATGCGGTTTTCCAGTTCTTCTAGATTTTTCTTTCAATTGAAAACATTCAATTGAGTTATTTCCATTCCGGGAGCATAATGAGCAAAACAAAAAAAAGCATCAACCAAATATGTTGGTCCTTTCATCAGTTATGATCGAGAGTGCATTCAAAAATTATGATTTTTACAATTTGTCCGAATTTTCCGACTTTCCTTTGTAATTATCCCGATTTTTTTTTCTGAATACTTTTCCAGGACCATAACGAATAAAATAAAAAAAATTACGCATATCCCCATTGTTCGAATCGTGAGTTATAGTCTTGAGTTCATCCAAAAATCCCATAGACAAAAGCACTCAAGTTCCAAATTTGAAATTCGCGAAATGAAATAAAAATAAAAAGCCCTAAAAGTATAAATGTATCTAAATTAAGATAATTATAGACAGTAAGTTTAATTTTCACGCCCCAGTAAAATTTTAGGATGTATGCAAAATTCAAATTATTTCATACTTTTTAGAGCTTCTGGATGTTTCGAAATGACTAAATTAACATATATAAAAAAAAACTAATTTTTTCTGAGAATGTGAGATAATAACGCTTTAAAAGAATAAAGTAATTTTACAATAAGTTTTAAATTTTCCGAATGTAAAACTATACTTTTAACAAATATTATTAATATAATATATACAAACTTTTGCTTTTCTATTATAATATAAAATCACTGAAAATGTTAATGTTTTTAATGAAAATGTTAAAGTTGTTAATGTTTTTTTGTATTTATATAAATTCTCTATTTCATTAAAAAAACATTACAGATGTGAAAAACATGTTTTTAAATATTTATGGGGGCTTTTTGGGAAACAGAAATTTATACGTGACTTTATTAATCATATTTTAACAAGTGTGCATTATTTTATCATATTGCATCATTTTTCAGAGAACATTTACGTGAGTTATTTGCGACAGAAATAATTCTAAAACAATGAATTAAACTAACATGGTAGCTTTTATGAAAATACACAATAACAAAATTCTATTATACATACAACAATTGATTGTGCAATAGTTTGCAAACCTATTTCATTTGCAACCGGTACAAGTATTTAATGTAATTTTATAAAACCTTTAAAATTTACCTTACGTATGTATGTTGTGACAATTTATTACCTACTGAAATCTTCTAAAAATTGTTTATTTTATACTAATTTATAAACGAAACTAAAATATTTTCGTGATTGTGACAGCTTTATAATCACAAAAATAACTATGCCAGTCTACAAACTGAACGGCTCTACCAAAATGATTTATCCGTCTTCCATTTGAATAACTTTCTTGCAAGTGTTTTTATAGAGTCACAAAGCAGCTCTGACTGTTCTTTTGCATTTACAGCTTGACTCTTTTGGAATATTTTCAGTAAACTAATTTTATTCGAGAGCATTCATCCAGGTAACACAGCGTGCTGTCTAGAAAGGAAATAGGACAAATTGTTGTCTCTCTGGAACAACCAGGAGGAAAATTGGTAGTGACCTCGTTGGACGAAGAGCATTTAAACGAAATCCACAACATTTCAATGCTTTGTGCACATTTCGAGCTTAAAATTAAATTGAGTGCGGTGTAAGGATTTTCTCGATTTACTTCCGATATTTCATTATATTTATTTCAAATTTGGTCGAGAAAAATAGAAGTGGTTAGATATTGTGATTTATATTTAGCAGATTCGAAATACGTTGGCATAATATTATGTACATTGAAATAATAAGAACACCACTTAGGAAAAGTTTTTATTTGTTGGATTTATTTGTCTGCACCTCTAGGCAAAATAAATATATGTAGCAACATCAAAATGATAGCGTTGTTTTGAGTAAATAATTTAATATTAATAGAAATATAATTGTTTTATAAAATAAACGACTAACCACGACAAAATCGCAATTTCGAGAGAAACCACCTAAAAATTAATGTAAACCACAAATCAAGTACAACCGGTAGGTTTTGGCACCAAATGAAAGAAGACAACTCATTTCAGTTTAGAGTAATATAACAAACAAAACTTATCAAGACATATTACCTCTGTTCTCAGTCTCAACCAAATTATAAAGGTTTGAAATTTGAAATATAATAATGATTTTCATTAGCCATTTAATTATTCAGCAACCAGTTTTTATTTAGTTTTGTCAACTTCTACCTCACTAAAGGCGTATAAAGGTCACTCAAGGTCAAAACAACTATAAAGGTCATGTACGATCAAAAACTCCATCACCGCTCTTCATTCGTGTAGTGTTGTGCTTTATTTGGCTTATTTTTAGTGACTTAACCAGTTAAATGCCAAATTTATTTTTAAAAGTCCCTCACGACGTGCGTAATTAACATCAAACGATGACGAGTATACACGTCGAACGCAATACAAATACAAGTGGTCTTAAAATAAAGTTTACAACAAAACATAAAAAATACTTTTTAATCTCCATGAATTTTTTTACTTTTGGGAACCAGATTAGAATTTTGTCACATATTATAAACTCTGCCGATTTAAAATGAATTAAACGAGCTCGATGAATTTTTTTGGGCATTAAATACAGTCATGAATTTTTAAGCTTGTGTGACCTTTACATACATAACTAAATTGAGTTTTGAACACCTATGTGACAATAAGTGAGAAACCTAATTCAAAACTGGTTACAAAATGTAATTAATTACAATTAAATTACTAATGAAATTGACCATTATATTATACATATTTAAAACTGCCTACCTTTATAACTCGGTTACAACTAAAACCAGAGGTAACATGTATTAACAAGTTTTGTTTATTACATTATTTTGAACTCAAATAACAAAGTTTGATTGATCGCCGCGCGAAAAATAAAAGACGTCACCGTGTTGTACGTAAACCGGCATTGTTTCTTTGACCTTTTAGTAAAAGTCTCTTCGTTTTCGAAATGTTGAAATTGTTTTGAAATTCGAGAACATTTTTATCTTATAATAAATGTAGGTGTTTTTTTAATTCTGTATTCTGCAAATAATTCCTAAAAAACGTTGATATCATAGATACCAACGATATTTTCCTTTTGGCTGTCGCTTTCTCGACAAAAAATAAAATTGTTTTAAATTTTAGATGTACCAAATTTATTTTATTGCTTCAATCTATAAGAAAATATACTGGACTTAAGAGGATATCATACTTTACCGACAATACAAAAACGTCATTTTAAATTAATTTGTTTCACAAAAACTTTTAAAATTACTTCACTATTACAACAAAACTATTACAATTCGCGTATTTTAAGATATTAGGTACTACTATACACAAATTTTTACAAACCGCGAAAATTAACAAATGTGTAAGACATTTCTTTGAAAAATGTGCCTTTATTGAAAATCCATTATAACTATTAATATTAAAAACCGAAAATCATTTCTACTGGACTACAAAAACCCTCATGTTTGTCCTAAAATGTCTCTAGAATTGAAGACGGCATGTCGGTACTTCTATATCTTACAAATTTTTATTTATAACGAAAAATAGGTATATTACAATTTTAGTAAAAATGTGTGTTATAATTATTCAAAAAATGAATTGAAAATTTTTTTTCTTTCAATTTTTCGATGCTGATACAGCACTATTGTTTTACTGATATACTGCAAATATAACTAAACCGCAAGAAACCCAAAATGAACTGTCACTTTTAAGGGAACTTGTGAATGATAAAAATTTTGAAATAATTTGCTTTACATAGTTTGAGTACTCATGAGGAACGTTTAAACGATAATTGATGAATGTTTTGTGTAAACTAACCACATTATGACGATGAATATCGGTGAGGTCAAAAAGAAAAATTGCATTTATCAACACATTACCTTCAACTTAAAGTTATTAACTTAAAACCAACCTCACGAAAGTAGCTGCAAAGCATTTTATGGTAAAAAACTGCCCAAGGAGCCCATTTCTCCAGTTGGAAGTGAAATTTTCTGCAAAGTAAGCGTCCAGCACTGCCTCGTGCCTCATTTATAAATAAGACTTGAATATTCTAAGTCAAATTCGAAATACATTCTCATATAAATTTTGTTACTTTTAAGCTGTAAGTTAACGTGAAAATCTTAGCTTTTAGAAAACTATAAAATTCATATAAGTTCTGGATAATTCTTTGTAAAAGGAGTGGCCTATCATATGTTATGTATGCTTTTTGTAAATCTATATAGTTTTACATTTATATTCAATTGATTAATTCTGATTTGCCTTAGCGCTTTTTTCAGGACTCAGTTTAGATTCATACTTTTTGTGATCAAACCAAAACCAACTTCGTTGAGGAAGTCCGACGGAAAACGCGCTGATCAAAACACATCAGGAGGTTTGAGGGGGTTGGGAAGAGGGTGTTGAGTGTTCGACTTGATTTCATACCGTGCGGAATGAAAATGAGAACAAAGGAATTTTGCAACTTACCGAAGGTCCAAATAATTCATGCAAATTACACTCGCACTACCGCCCAGCCTGCGAATTTCGATAAAACGCGGTTTAATACATCGAATATCACACCTAAGCGCCAAATTAATCACTTTGTGACCACATCCTGACCGACACATATTTTCGCACTTTTCACGCTTTTTCGCGGCGAATTTCAAGAAATTGAATAATATTAAGAAGATGAACTGTTTAGTGATCGCACTTACGCGGTAATTAAACGGCCTAAATGATTTTAAAAAGATTTTTTCACTCCAAGGCAGTGCTGGACGCGCACTTTGAAGAAAATTTCACTTCTAACTGAAGGAATTGGCGGGAAGTAGCCACTGCACTCAAAATTTAGCGGGAACTGTGACGAGGCGCCAGAGCGGGAAATTTAAATTATTTAAATCATTTGTGCAGTTTCTACGATAATGTAAACATATTTTTTATTGGTTTCATCGAACTGTGTTTAGTGCCTTGAGCCTCCTGCAAGTAAGAAATTGACTAAACAAAATTTTATAAAAACATTGCGTCGAGAACGTCCAAGTGAGATTCAAATTATCTAATAAGGGCAGCGGCCGCGGAAGTGGTGGGCAGGTAGGGCCAAATGCACCCCCCAAAACGAACGGGGGAGGGCTTAGCCCCCCCTTAAATTTAGATGAAATTCTGAATGAATTCGTTTTAAAAACGCCCGAGAGGCGCAATATCCTTGGAATTGTCTCACATTAGAATAGGATTCAGTTTTTTTTTCTTCCTATCTACAATTTGTAACGCTTTAATTAATGTCATATGTATTAACAACCAAAGGAAATTATGGACTTTTTAAAACATTATTATATTATTATTTTAATAAAAAAATGAGACAATATAACCTGACGGTTTCAAAATATGTTTTAATTATTATAACTACCAAAGGATTAAGGGGGTATTCTGGTCTAGAGAGAGAGAAAAAAAACTATTAATATTTTTACTATCCATTTTTTTATTAGTCATTTATTAACATTAGAAGAATGCAGAAAAAAATCAAAAAAAAAAAAAGTTGAAAATTTCACAAATTAGCAGGTGATGAAGTGGGGGGTCACCAAAAATTGGCGCGTGACCATACCCACGATTTCAACCCTCCTAGCAATCTGAAACTAAAAAAAAAAAAAGATTATTAATCTAGAATAATGTCGCAATGGCCGGAACTAGGGAAAAGTTGGACAAACATTTTTTCACAAAATGGCGACTGCCTGAAAAAAAAAAAATTTGTTTACCCCTGTTTTTGACTGTTTCGAATTTTTTTAAAAATAGTAAAAATTGAAATTTGGGGATGAGGTTAGTTCCGGCCATAGACAAGTCTATAAAGAAGACTCTCTAAAAATTTCAGGTAAATCGGTCCAGTAGAACCTGAGAAATCGTGGGTATGGTATTGAAAAAGATAGTTTCGAGAAAAACGCGTTTAAAGTTTCGCGTAAAGTTTTTCGCAGTCTAAATCATGAAATGCCGGGTCAGCAAAATACCTATATCACCGAAAATAATGTGAATTTTGAAAAATCCTCTTGTAGACATATTCTTAAATAGTTAAACTTTGAAAATATAAAAAAAAAAAAAAAGATTTTTTTTTATTTCTAGACCAGAATACCCCCTTAAGAATATGATGAATTCCTCTCGGGGTATCGGCCTTCCTATTCCATCACCTGGGGGTCGGATTTTGAATGTTTAATGCGATCGCTTCCCCTACAACTAAACAGTCGTTTGACTTAATTTACATATAGAAAATATCTTAAATTAAATAAAAACTAATAATTATCCGATGATAAGAGAGGTTGGTTACGTTTGTCGTAGAATGAGCGCCCCCCGCCAAAAAGTGCTTCCGCGGTCCCTGGTCACTATCCTTATTAGAATACATTAATATATAATAGGTTACATATATCCATTCAAAAAGACAATTGGATGTCTCTGAGCTCCTTATGGGAAGCAATTACGAGTAGGTATACATTTATTCATAAGTTTCGTAAAATAATAACTAGATACCCATACCCTCCACACTGATAATTATAAAATAATATGGGTATTTACGCTTTGGTGTATAGACCTTGCACCCTTGCATTTGCTATTGCATCGTTTTATAACATGCAAAAAAATCGGTTGCCATAGAAACAAACATGCAAATTTAAAATTTTGCACTCAGTGCCACAATGCAATAAAATATATCTACAACAAAGTGTGATTGCTCCTCTATTTTAACAGTAGCACTATTTTTAGGATTTGCAGGAAAAACTATAAAATTGCTCGTCATAAAGCAATGGTTAAAATGATATATGATATGTATGTATATCTAGATATAATTAGTTTTCGCTTAGTTCTGTAAATTCCAAAATGATGTATACGAATTTATAGTCGCTAAAATGTATCACTGCGCTATTAAAAGCTTAACAAAATCTGACTGAAAATGGAGCGACCTTAATTTGAGATTTATAATCATTTCTAAGTGGGGTCGACACGTCTATAACTTTGGTTTATTTTAAGTGACATACTGAAGAAACTAAATGTCTGAAGATGTCCACTTTCTGGCAATGAAGATGTAATCAAATCAACTCAAAGTAGGAGCCCATTTCCGCCCAAGTAATTTACTACAGTTCGTTAAACTTCGCATTAAATCAGAATAATTTCCCATTACCACCACCACCACCACTGGCTAGTCGAAGCCAGTGGCAGGAGCAAACATCTTTAATGACAATTTGACCCCAGGTGATACAATGTAGACACAAAAGCCCAATGGCTCCTAAGAGTGTTTATAGTCAAAGTTGGAGTTGGGAAAGTTTTCCGAGGTGAGCGCATGTATTTACATACACGTGTATGCGGCACTCAGTGGGCCGCTGTACTTCACGTTCCCAATGGCTTTGGAAGTATACTTTTTAAGATGTTAAGAATTAACGACACCTTACAACTTTACTTTACGAAGGTGAGCGAAGTACGGCAATTACGGCTGACTAACCTCAGTTTGATGAAATTAATTTTTAAAACTTTGCAATACACTAAGAGTTTCTAACTATTTGCAAGAATATATATAATTATCAAGTCAGAATTTTAATAGTGCCTTATTTCAAGAGCTAAAACGAGATTCTTCAGATTTTTCTACATATGTATGCTCACTTGGTTTTTATAAATTTTGCGCAAAAAGACTTTCAGTGGTCTACAAGTCCCTGTGGCATGTCTCTGATACATCAGGGGTTTAAACATTTCAAAATGAGCAAAGTACTTAAATTTTTCACACATCAAAATCTTGAAAGAGCGCCACTTCTCCATTAGGAGGTTGTTAGTGACATGAGCAAAATAAATTGCCCTCGAGTTTTGTCAACTCATCACCTTGGAAGATTGTGTGAGTGACGTCTGCGTTATTTCCCTGAAAACTCGTTCCACGCTTAAGTAGAACATATGCGCTAACTGACAGACAGAAAGATGGATGTGCGAGCGTACAACTTCATTTCACGTTCCTCGAGATAGAAAAATAAAACAGCAGAAATTGATGTACGCCGTTGGCTGGCTGCACAATGAGCGATGAGCAATGGGGTCATAATTAAAGGGGTCGAAATTAATAATAAGCCAGCACCAGCCGAAGCATAATCCAAGATAATTCCCAGGACATGCCAAAACCCATGCAACGCATAGCAGAATTACCATACCTATTTGCCCGGCAGTCACTCGTGCTTGCGACTCCGGACGGGATGCTCTGGTGCACACAGGCCAATTTTTCAGTATTTCGAAAACATGCAAATTTAAAATGCTCCTTGCGTCATGTCACCAGGATGCATGGAAGCAGCAGCCTGAGTATGAAAAGATTTTCTGGACGGGGAACTTCAGTCAGCGCTCGCATGACGGAATTTTAAAGAACAGCAAACAAATGAATTTACCGAATTTAATGTTTGCTCAGAAAAAGCAGAGAAAGTGCTAAAGGTATTAAGGCAAATAGTAACGTTCCCGCTGTGCACTTTAGAAATTTGCACAAAATGTAGCAACTTCTGTGCAACTTTTCCTGAACTTTGTAGAAATATTTTAATTTTAAAGGAAGAACACATCTACAGTAACGAAAGACTTCTTAAGTATATAAACGATAATATCTTTTCTAAGAAATTTGAATTTTTTATGTAGATATGTTTGCAAACAAATTATACTTGCAAGTAAGACCCACCTGGTAGACATATTTCAATGTACGGCAAAGTGGTTACAAATGAAATAATCACTTCAATTCCACGAGTTACATTTACCTGTTCAACGAAGGTTACAACGACTTAAAGTAATCTTTTGATTTCCTTTATAATCTGAGTTAATTTTGTTTTAAAATATCCAATTTGGATTTAAAATCTACTCTGTGAAGTCTATCTTTTAAATAAATATTTAAACTCTAATTAATACTTTTAATTTAAATACTATTAAATAAATAAATATATAATAAATATCATAATAACATTCTTATTCAACCTCTTTCAGTTCACTCAAAGGTCCAGCCAGTGTACAGATGGTAAAATTCGAAAAGTTCATTGGCCAGATTTCATATATTTCAAATAATAACAAGTTTTCGAAATGTGCAATCTAAAATCTTTTTAAATTCATTTCGCAAATTGTTGAAAATTGCTGGAAGGTGGATGATGTGGCGAACGTAAACAAAAATTAAAATCCCCGCATTTTCTTTTGAGAATTTATTCATGTATGAAGCTGGTCTGAGTGGCAGTTAGATTCCATAGAAACATTTGTTATTTAGAAATTCTTTTAGACATAAGTAAATACTTGTTTGGCTTGTAGTAGTAAATTACTGTAGTTGTCAAAGTAGATAAAGTTTGATATTAGTTAGTAATGAAAATTAATTAAAGCAGCTTTGAAAATGTATTTGTTTTGAAAAAATAAATAGTAAATAGGCTGTGTGCGATATTCGATAGACAAACGTGTAATTGTAAAATTTTAAAAAGAAAATATATTTAAATAAAAAACCAACACAACTTAAGTATTCCTTTAATATATGTAATTAACTAAGAAATACCACGAAGCAGCATCGACAAATTTTATTTGCGGATTGTCTACAAATATGTATTTGTTGCCAAAAATAAAAACAAAATTTAAAAATAAATATAGAAATTAAACTAACAAAATTAGAATTAAAAAGTTAGTATTGTTGTAGATTTGTAGGTATTACTCTAGGAAGTAAAGACACAAAAAATCCTAAACTTCGGAAAATTGTCGAACAAGCTGCATTTTCGAGGAGACGTCTAGTTACTTTGATATGATTTAAAATCCACTGCTTATTCCAAGGATTTTTCAGTATACAAATTTGAATTTTTAACTTTTTACAGATTTTGTTAGTTCAGGCGCTAGCCATTAACATAACAAAAACATGCGTAAAATTATTGGACTGATTTCAAACTTATGATTTTATTCGACCCGCCAGTTGTAAACATGTGATACTTAGAAACCCGCTCTTAAAATTTAAGAAATGTGTTTGAAGCCGCCGCAACGCTGTACGTGAAATACGCCACTAACCTTTCTACAGCATGTTCTTAGAAGAATGAACGACTAATTGCAATTGATTTTTTTGATAACTACCCTAACTATGAAATATTATAACTTAACTAAAATAGATTATAATAAATATATTTTTTGATCGTCAAAACAATCAATAATCTCCAATGTTTGCAAATCTATCTATGTATCTATAAAATCGAAAGCCTGTAACTCTTATTTAAATTGTTTGATTAGTAAGTAGGAATTTTGAAGTTATTTATGGTATTTAGCTTGATCGAGACTGGCAATGTTTGGCGCTAATATTTTAAAATAATTTATTTCCTAACCATCGAGCACATTTAGTATTAAATCACTAAAGTATAATGAATTTAAATTTTGAACAAATAATACACTTATCTTATCCTTTAGAAAACAGAAGGCTGTAAACAGCCCTAACATAAATCCCATCCAAAGCAAGTTGGTTCTAATTGCGAAAATGATTTGATTTACAAATGAAAATCGATAAGTATTAACAAAGGTATTCAAAGAGACCATCAAAAGGGTATGGGGTACCGAAGTAAGAGAGAAGATTATTTGAGAAAATTGTACAATTTAATATCGAGAAAGCTAAATGAGGTCGTTATGTCAAAGGGATTCAAAACAAAATGTTAATCATAATTAATAAATCTTAGTAGATTGTAATTGAAGGGCACAGGGGAAGAACAGCTTTTGTCACCTAATGAACAAACTGAGATATTAACAATTGAAAGATAAGACCTTAATGAAATAGTGTCATTTATACCTAAGGCACTTTAACTGTAATAGGTATAATGGTATAGGGGGGAGGGCTGGTTAGGGGTAGGGGTAGGCTGGTTAGGGGTAGGGGTAAACTAACAAAAAATAAATATTGTATGGGAATCTAATTATTGTATTTAAGGTTTGAAAAATATTTTTTTGCTATTGGTCCACAATATTTTGATAAAGATTGTATATCCAGGAATTTTGCTTTACTGATTGGTAAAATGTCCTTGTAAGCTTGGTGAGGGAGAGTAAATTCTCCTGAATTAGGGGTATCTCCACGGGAAGTTGAGTTTACCCTTTTTCTCTTTGCATTCAGCATAGCGGAGGAAGTCCAGTGTCCATTATAGGAATCTCTGTAGAAAATGAGACGGGGATGTGTAATCTCAAATGTGATCTCACGGATAGGTCTAGAAAGAAATGGGCATGTCTTTGTGTACTTTGTACCTAAAAATCTTATATCACTGTCACAGTCGACCACGGACAGCGGTTGTTTTTTCCCTGAACGGTCCGGACATTGTATGTTTTTTCCCTGTATCGATATTTTAAAAGCGTGAAAGCTCGGAGACTAGGATGTTATTGGCCTGTTGTTTTTCACAGAACATAGCGACAGGTATAACCATTCAGACTGCATTGCCAGTTGAAAAAAAAAAAAATGTGACAAAAGCTGTTCTTCCCCTGTGCCCTTCAATTGCTTTTGCCTATTGTCAGTTGTTATTGCCTCAAGCCGTTTACCTGAAATTTTATTTTATGGGAGCTTTTACCTTAATTTGTTTATTATGTTAGTATGATTCTACTGAGGGTTCAACTCCACATCTTTCCTTTACATACAATACAAAGAAGAAATCCTCACGAGATCAGTAATTATAATTTTAGCCATTCAATTCAGTTTTGGAAATACAATTCTTCATTGCGATTGAACGGAACGAGAAAGAAGAAGACTTTTTAGGGTTTTTAGGGTTCCGTACCAAAATGGTAAAAAGGAACCCTTATGAAGCGACTTCGTCCGTCTGTCCGTCTGTCACGGCTGCTTATTTAAGCAACTACTAATGCTATCGACTTCAAATTTGGAATAGTTTTAAATAATGCTTTCCCACCTTTAGTACAAAGGACAGAATTTAAAAAATATTTTTATTTTCATTGGAAAAAGGGCTGAAATGGGTGGTCGAAATTTTAAAGTGTGGCTACTAGGTCAAGTAGGCTATGCCATGAAAGGGCTTAATTTGTATATTCTAAATAAAATATGCCGCATTAAATATGTCTAAAAAAAATACCATTCCGCCCTCCCCTTATCTCCGAAATTTACAAAGCTAAAATCTTGAAATAAATAGAGTTGATAGAGGTTTATGTAAATGTATTACAAAATAAAACTATGCCTGCAACTAGCACAATTTTTTAGAAATCAGCAAAATCCTATACAAACCCAAAAATGAACTTTATTGCGTGCTAATAATACATATAAATTTATGCACTTATAGCAAAACTGTAGAGTTAATTCTAGGTATTATTGCTTTTGAGGCGGTCAATGAATTGAACTAAAGGGGCCGAAATGGGAAGTCTAAATTTGAAAATGGGGTACCAGGTCAAGTTGAGTATATGAAAGGGTTTTATTTGTACTTTCTAAATTATATAGCGAAAAATCTGTAATAATTACAGTTGACAGAGGTTAATGTAAATATTACTACCAAAGATTTTTTTAGAAATCAGCAAAAGTCCTTTAGGTACAAAAAAACTTAGTTATACGATCCCAAATCTGAACATTATTGCGTGATAATACAATAATACCTAAAAATATTCACAGAGTATACTTTAATGAATCACTATAACTATGAAGAAAGGTTTCTAAAGGCCTATTGAAAGTTTATAGCAAAATTATAGCGTTGATCCTAGGTCTTATTTTTTTTTGAGGCGATCGATGAATTCAGCTATATAACTTTTAATGCGTTTCCTTTCAAGGTACGAAACCCTTGGTGCGCGAGTCCAATTCGCACTTGTCCGGTATTTTGTTGTTGTAAGGCAAGAATGTGTTTCAATTCCTTAAATGGGCAACAGTTATAGGGCTTGCTCTATTAATATACATATATGCATTTCGAGTTACAAAATTGAATATGCAACAACGTATATACAATGAACTCTTAAAGAATTCACTTAAGACTTTACAATTTTTCCGTGCAAAATGGTTCGGAAAATTTTTATTTTTTGATAAATTTGACATTGAAAAGACAAGCCCTTGGTTTCAGCAGCTGGGAAAGCAAAACAACATCTGCAGTGGGTTCCACGTCAATCAAGGCGCAGAGGCAGCCTTGAAGCTTGAGAACCTTTCGGATGTTTTTTGCGAACATGAATTTATATTTTATTAACATTTTTAGTGAAAAACAAAAACATCAGAGGTACGAAGTCTCATCAGTCCTTCAATTCAATTTGCATTTTATGCGAGAAGTAAGATGGAAAAATTGCTACCGGAATGCATCACCTGGTGCCCCTTCGTCCTAATCAATAACGCCCTCAGATCGTAGAACGACGGAGCGTTCGCACGAGCCGGGCCAACATACAAATGTATGTGGAATCGATGCTGTGGAACAGGTGTTACTATGAATAAAATATCCGGAAACATCAGACTACGTGAATAATAATTTCCTCGGTATTCCAGGAGGACCGGGATGTGGGATTGCGTTGCATCACTCTCATGCTCGCCATTAGCAAAATCGCGGCTCCCGGGCAGATAGCACGAATTGCACAAATGCCAGCGAGACAATGAGCGCTGCGAGTGAATGCTCCGACGATTGAAGTTAGGGCTCCGCTTTAGTGCATTTCCATGCGACACAATGAGCCAACACCACAAGTGACGAAGAAACTTCCGAAGTTTCCCCATGTAAGCTGAAACTTGTGCAAAATTTTCATGAGCTCCAGTGGTCTTATCCAAAAAAGATAAAGTTGTCGCTTCCAGTTGCTGGTTATAAAGTTTAAACGGGATAAGTTTGCGAGGACGCGATTGAATGATGGAAAAAGTTTTGAGCAGCGCGGGATGCGCGGGCAGTGCTCCGACGACAAAAAATTATAATCTCAGGCAGTTTTCCTTTGTGATGCACCAGAACTTGATAGTTCCTGAATGGCGCAGATTGGGTGCTGGCACAACTTTTATTGCCATCCCAGGAGCAAGTAACAAATGCGGCCGGAGTTGCACCATCGAGTGCAGTTGGCACCTCTATGACCCGGTTGCCATCAGAAGGGCCAGGGCGTCCAAATTAAAGGGATTTGAGGGGTGGTAATACAAATTGGGCACTTCAGAGAATACCTGACCAAAACCGCGTGTTCTTCATAAAGCAGATTATGGCTAATGCCCAATGTGCTAATCTCCACTTAGCTGACAATAAACGTTCGCAAACCCGAAGTAGTTCTGAAATTCAAAGAAGCTTGGTATAAGCTCCAAGTTTTACTAACCACTCAAATACAGTAAGACCTCGATAATTCGAACACACCAAATTTAAACCCTATTCGGATGTACGAAGCTGTCGGATTATGGTATGTAAATGGAATCTGTCATTGAAAACGTTCGAATCGAATTAAAAGGAGCTTACAAAAGCCCTCTTTAGATAAATATTCCTTAATAATGTTCCTAAAGCTTTGATAAAATCATTTCAGTAACCTTGACACAAATTTATTCTTGCGTTCAAAGTGTTAAAATAATTCGATTAAAAAAATCCAATCAAATTATTTTGACGTTATGTGCGACAAAATTTAATAAATTCAAAGTTAACTAAAATGCATTTATGAAAATTTTAGGAACTTTTTTAATGAATTTTAATCCAAAAAGGGCTTATGTAAGCACATTTTGATAAAATTCGAACGTTTTCAATGATAGGGTCAAATATTTTAAAAGGCAGTTTTCGACATAAAACTAAGTTTTTTGTAATTGACAGAATATTTTAAGGATGTAAAATTTATAATATATATGTACATACGTCATACATTTTAAAAACCATGTAACTATGCAAAGCATCTTCAAGCTGACCATTTTGAGGAGTTTTGTAAGTTTTTCTGGCACCCAAGGTCCTTTTATGTTTTTATTACAAATGATCACATTATTTCCTCCTGGCTCTTAATATCAGAAATAGTGGATTTTACAACGTTACTGTTTTTTACTATTAGGTTAAATATTTAAACTATTGTAATTCACTATTACAGCAAAGATTCTTATCCTAACTTTACTTTTGTGTTTCTATGTTCAAAGTAGTAAGTATATTTTTTTAGGTTATTTTCATTTAGTAGGACGTTATTTTTAAGCAGAAGTTAAATTGAAATTTATTATTTTCAATACTACTGCGCAAAATGTGGAAGAGAAAAGCTATAAAATTGTTCTCGGATAAAAATGTTTATTGATGTTTGTTGGCCGATATTAAGCGATTTATAGCACTGATGAGTAGAATATGCATGGGGTATTTCAAATTAAATCGACAAGCCTTAGGCTGTCACTTTCTCTGATTAAGATGCCTCATATTGTACTATATTTTAAAGTCCTTGGAAAAATTGTCTTTTCATTTTTATTTATTTATGCGAAACTAAAATCTAGAATAAATTGGCAGTTGTCTTTGTCGTAGAAACGAGCAAATCTAAATTATAACTAAGTAAGTTTTATCTTAACTTCAAAACTGGAGAATTGAAAAAATGTTCTCTCACACCAACTCGAATAAAATAAATAAAATTGTTTAAAAATCTTAAAATCACCAAACATTATTTTGGTTCTGTTCAAGCTATGGACCATTTCTATATTATTTTTACAGAGAATAACAACGTTCGACTACGTCACATTTTCAAGAAAAACAATATTATAAAGTAAAAACACCGACAATTTAGTAATTTTTAAAATTTTGTAATAAACTAACGTACACATATTGTAGCTCCAAATGTAATTCCAATGAGAGCTGGAATTCTAAACAATACTTATAAAATATCAGTTATTTAAAAATATTATCGTAATAAATCTTAAGCTCACAAATTTTGAAATTGTTTAAAATACAGTGCTAGTGTTGATATTTTCTAACCTATTTTGTTTTTTTGAAAACCTTAAATCGATACGATAATATGTGGAAAAAGTATTATGCACGTGTTGTGTAGAATGATAGAACCATGACCAAAGTCTGTTTGTTCCAACTTCTACAATCTGTAATACATATGTACATATGTACATATGTATGAATATGTATCTCAAAAAATCTTTCTGTGTTAAGAATTAATCGTGAGGAAGCATTTAAGAGCCTTATGATTTTCAATTTGTGGACCAATATGTTAAACTTTACCTACATTTAAATTTTTAGCGATGAAATTTCGGGAGACAATATCTAAATAAGTAGAAAAATAAATAAAATTACTTTGATTGCCAAAAAACTCTGCCATTTATTTAACTACATTATACTAAACTTAACCTACCTATACTATTTTACTAGTTTATTTTGACCAATTTGAAGTTTCTTTTTATGTGATTTTGCACACTTATGTCATATTGGAGCTCCATATGTAAATGTGGCTTGGAATATTAATTTATACAGGCTTAGGGTTGATTTTGTGTTCATTTTATGAATCATTTAGGAGCTATGAAATTTATGTATTAAAGTTTTGTCTAACGCCTCCTAAATATTTAGATTCACACCATGAAATTTCTACGTAATTAATTTTGAATTTAATAAGTAGTTGAGAGTTAGAGAGGGCTTCTTTTACATTAAAATAGCATGCCCTTTGATTTGTCGCAATTTAATTCAGTTTTCCATTTATGAAAAATACTTCAAGCTTGCATCGATTCAATTCTGAAATTTTTACAAAGTTTTATTGCAACGCATTCAAGAAAACTTGTGAACGTATTGCAAATAAAAATGCTGGTCTTGTGGCACAAAATGTAAGAAGGGCAAAGCTGATTGCACTATCGCAAGCAGAACGAGTTATCCGCCCGGCAAATATTTACTTGTTAGAGTGCTTTTTCTACTTTTTGCTGCCTTTACTCGCTCTGATCACTACATCGAGCAGCCCTCAAGACATTTTCAATTTTAGCAATATCAGGATAGTTTAAAATCGAAAAGTTATGTCCATTGTCATCGCAGACAGGTCTAAATATGAGGATTAAATATACAATTAAGCAAGTTTTATTTATTCATGATCATGGTTAATGGGTTTACCTCTAAGCTGCCGACTTTGCGGTCAATTAATTTAAAGGTCAATCCCAGAGGTCGAGCCATCGGCCAGCAGCAAGCGCTAGGGAATGCCACTCAAGGGCTTAATTTCCGTACGAATCAGCGCAACCAGGCAGAAGTGCTTAGGAAAGAACAATTACACGAGAAATGCATTTTCCCTAATCCCCGGCAAGGTTAAGAGCTTTCAATTGGTCCTCTACTCCTGGGAAAACTTCACTTTTACATGTTTTCACAGTCGAAAAGTTTTTCATTCTTATCACGCTTCTGTTAGCACTACTTGCATTTAAGTTTGTCACCATCTGCAAACGACAGTTTTATCTTCTTAAAGTACAACCCAACTTAAGGCAAGGGAAAATGTGCCTTAAGCTCTCCAAGGATCTGCATGATAAATTTCATATCATGCTGCGCGAGGGTCGGCGGAGACGCGAACGTTTTATGTCTGAAACATTTTACATATACCAAAATCTGTAGTTTGTGCATCACAGAAAAATTTATATTTCCCCAAAAAGGAAAATTATTTTCTGAAAAATTTAAATTCCGATACACGGGTATAACATATAGTCGTGTTTAATTAAATACATTAAATTTGACAAAAGTCAAACATTTAATTTAGCACTAATAAAAATTCACTTTGAGGCTATGAATCCCGGCAGTCGCGACCACCGTGTACCGCACATACCACTGACTGTACCAATTAATTAAAGGATAACACGAACAGAAAGGCTGCACTATAACTAAATATTTTCAGCCTGCCATTGTTGGTTCAAGCGCGAGTGTGGCCTCCAATTAGGCAAATATGCATATTTGATATATTTTTAATAATTACTAGCCGGGCGCTAGACAGGCCACGTCTCAATATTCAATTTGCATAATAATCTGCTGGCAGTGTGGTGGCAATATGAACTTTACCATCAACACACATAATTTACCAAATAATTTTCCGTGTAATTAAAAAGCCAACCTTGCCTTGCCTTGTTCCATGCTGTGATAATTTAGTTACATTACTACGGAAGACAATGAATTTTAGACAAAAAAATTAGTTATGAAGGAAAAATTTAAAGTAAGTAAACAAGACTGAGTTTTGTGCCCGGAAATTTAAAATTTCTATTTATTCACGAAAGGCTCATATACATCACGGTTTTATATTTTAATTAAAATCCAATATCTTTCTTTACTATCTTTTGCATAGAAAAATATTAGTGCTTGCCGTAAAATTAAAATTTAAAATTCGTTTTAAATTTTCTTTTGTGCGCAATTAAACCCTAAAAAGTAGCTTAGGAATTTAAAATAAAATAAGAACTGGTCGAGAAATGTTCCAAATGAAAGTTTCAAGGTTAGGAGGGGGACGAAAAATGGTGCCCCTGCCGTTGACCTTAAACCAAAATTTCACTGGTGACCTTGATTTGACCTTGAAATTTTCGCTCAAGGTCAGCGTCAAGGGCACCATTTTTCGTCCCCCTCCTAACCTTGAAACTTTCATTTGGGATATTTCTCGAGATATTGCGTACTCTTCGAGTATTCGAATGTCTAAAGTTAAAAAAAGTTAACCTCGCAGCGCCATCTAGCAGGACAACAACGCATTTTCAAAAAAAGTGTTCCCTACAAAAGATACGTATTTTTTCCCGCAAATTACGAATATGCAATAAAAAACAAGGGTTTCCATTTTAAAAAATCAAAGTCGACCTTATTTGACCTTGAAAATGGGGCTCAAGGTCAAGGTAAAGCTCACCGTCTTCTGGCCCCTTCAAAACGTTGCAACTTTTGTCTGAAAAATTTTTCGCGATATTGCGTACTTTTCAAGATATTTGGATGTCTCAAGTTAAAAAACTCACCCTGTATAATAGAAAACCACTATTTTGAGTATAATACGTTTATGATAATTTACCCAATTTTTTCTATGATTTTCCAAATTTTAAAAACCTTTTCGGCAATATGCATATAATAACTTATTTTAGTCAAAGTTAAAATGACTATGAAAAGTTCATTTGGTAACGCTGCTTATTGAAGGCGAGTTGTGGATTCTATTTTACTAAAATAATGAATTTGAAGATATTACTGAATATCATAGGAAATTTTCTTGTATATTGTCAGTTTTTTACAATTTTATATAGGGTGCATAGACAATCTCTAAAAAAGTAGACTTACAACAACATATTGTTAAATTTACTTTCATTGCCAAAAATCTCTGCCATTTCCTTCTGAACATTCGACATTATGTAGATTTGCACATTAAATAAAAGTGCCAATGTCAACCACAAACAAGCGACAAACTTTATGGTGTACCTACATGGTGAAACTATGGTGAAATTTCTAGATGAACTTTCGTACACAGTGAAATAAAGTGAATAATGAATTTAAGAACAAGGTGATAAAAAAAATTGATTTAAATGGTCTTGATTTCTGTGTGAACGTATGATGAACTTTGATTAAACGGCCGTAACTAATTCAGATTTTATAGTAGCTATCTCAATAAAAGGAAAACCAAATGTAAAGTATAAAAACGAGTTAAAAAACAATAAAGGTTTTAAATCAAATCCGTTTTATTGTTTTTATTTCAATCTTAATTGGTATAATTAGCAAATTAATAATAAATTATATATTTCAAAATATATCCTTCTCCGAATCAAATTACGAAGTAATTTTTTTTTAAATGTTTGAATATGTTTATAATCATTAATTTTATTTTAAGTAATTACCCATTCCAAACAGTAAGGGAACAAATTGTTGTACACAAATGAATTTTATAAAGTTACTTTTTCAGATATTTTGAACTAAGGTGTCCGTGTTTTGTTTGCAAGTATATAATTAAGCATAATTTTTTTGTAATTCGAGCATTTAAGGAGTAATTTTTTGAGAAATAATTTATTAAAGTAATATCGGAACACTTTGCATAAGAAGAAATTGAGTTCTGTAACAATTTGTTTTTTGTTCTTATTGTATTTTATTTATTCGTGTCGATTAAACCTTCTTATAGTTATCACATACATACATACGAGTATATGTATGCAAATATCCCCTTTTTTCTCCTAATGGATTAATTAGGGCATTTTCGATTTAAAATAACACCATCGCATCTTTAATCTCTCATAAAGGAACTATCTCTTTAATTGAAGCTTATGTTACTGTAATAAAATAGGTGCAAGATTTCGTAATTAATTTTAATTGGAACGAACAGAAGCTAGTTCAGATTTCCAAATGAGCAAAAACCCTGAAAAGTCCTTGAAGATCCAATCGAGTTGGGCAACAAGCAGGGATAGGAAAACTCGGCACTCACTCAATTTGGTTATTCACAGAACCACCCTCTTATGGGGCAATAAAATTGATTGAAATTGTCATTGCCTTGTACTCTACAACATCATTGGTACCACCCTGAAATGTCCTCCTTTAGTATGTGACCCGGCAATTTACGGAAAGCCTTTATCTAACCCCCGAGCTCATCAAATTTTATTTCTGACGAATAATTCAAGGTACCTTCAATTGGGGTGTCATTTTGACGACAGTCTGAGGCTGGGTGAATTTGTGTTGTGTGGTTTGTAAATGGCGATAAAAATGTTATGACGGTTTGGGGTCTGCTCCTCAATTTCCGTTTGGGATATCTATACGAAAAGACCAGAATCTCACCCTTTGAGGTGATTTGTTTTAATTTTGAAATGAGAACAGGGTCTGTCCGCCTATTGCCATAATGACTATTAAGTGTTATAGAGGTTATAAATTTGCAATCAGCATGTGGTCGATAACATGCAAACGGACTTTAACTGGGATGATGGAGGTGAACAGAAGAAAGACCCTGCATTTCAAATTTATTCCTGATTAAACTTATAAAGTCTATCAGTTCTATCTTCGCCGCTAATGTTGGAAAAAAATGCCCCTTCTTTCGTCGAGTGCACTTTGTGGAGTTAAATAAGGTCCTTCTCTACGACTCAGGAAGAGGCAGTAAGACTAAAATATCCTTCTTAAATTGTTCTCAGTGACCTCATCTTGATCTAAAGACAACCCGCTGGGCCATCATCACAAAGCTTCCTCGATGATGCTATCTAGATGGACCTGGGTCCGGGAAAAAGTTGAACTCGTTCGCTTTGTTTTCGAGCACTTATTTTTAGGAAATTAACTCGTCCTCTAAGAGAATTTCTCGGTGCTAAAAGGACTTTTTTCAGTGGTCGGGGCTCTGTGTATTGTGACAATGGCCGGTTCCCTCCTCACTACAACATTTTGGCTGGCTCCACGTAGTTTTTCGAGTAATCTGTTATCAGCGGGTGGTACGAAATTTCATTAAGGGAATGTACGGATTGTTCGAGATTTATCTGATTTTACATGGATATTTATAGCGACATTTGTGGCTGCAAATAATTACATACGATCTTGCGGATTTGCGGCTGTATACCAGGAAGTGTTTTACAAATTTATATATCCTTTGAGTCAACATTACTTTAATGAGAGCGGTTAATTTCATCAATTATATATTCTGAAATAATAATTACAACGATATAATACTATAGTATTCTTTTTATTAATGTGTTCTCTTCAGACAGTTTTAAATTACTAATTGGGCTTTTTGTATTTTGACTTTTATGACTACCATTAAAAGTTTATTCACAAATCTAAAAATTTGAAATTACAACTAAAAATACTCTAATATATGTTGGTAATTTATAATTAAAACGTTTATGAACAACGACATGTCCTCACTGACTCATTAACGCCCAACCCAAACTGCTAAATGTAGGACTATGAAATTGGACAGTAGCTCCGTTTTTCGACTTAGGCACCCACTAAGAAAAGTATTTTTTTTTAAATTCATCTCTTAAGGAGGTAAAAGATATTGTAAAAGTGTTTATGGGAAACAAGCCTTTTCTACAACAAAAGCTATCAAATATGTTTTTGACCATTTGACGATATTCAATCCGTAAAAGGGGTCTAAAATAGGTATTTTATTCATGAATAACTATTAGCTGGGTTTTTTTCACAATTACATTCGGATCAGATTTAACAAT
Source organism: Eutolmus rufibarbis (assembly GCA_963920795.1). Taxonomy (NCBI): domain Eukaryota; kingdom Metazoa; phylum Arthropoda; class Insecta; order Diptera; family Asilidae; genus Eutolmus; species Eutolmus rufibarbis. Next base: position 32,380,696 of record OY987207.1, read on the forward strand.
AAAGCAGATAGTCAAACAATTTTTATTACGTGAAAATAAATTAAATTTCTTTTATTTTATTTAATCCAATTTGTTCGGTTAAAGATTTTAAGTTTGGATGGGTAAAAATCATGGCAATTTCATGCGCCTTTCACAAATTTTAAAATGTTGAATATAGGTCAGGGCTTATAAATTTCAATTCAATGAAAAATTATTTAATTAATGTGATCCGGATCTGATTGTGAAGAAAAACAGCTATTAACAAGTAATTGACCGGAAACGCCATATGACGTCTTTAGATTTTTTCCCGAAGTTTAAACTTATTTTAATCTGTAGGCGTGTGGATAGCGTGAGTACTAGACTTAAGTAAAATTTTTAATTATTAATATTTCGGTACAGTTCTTAGTTTAAAAAACAAAAAACTATGACAGATATCACAATAATTCTAGTACAGACAAGAATGGAACTAGATGCACTGAATATATCATATATAATTTGAGCGAAATCGCTTGAGTAAATTTTACGATTTCATGTCACCAAATTTAAAAAATTCAGTTTAAAAAAGTATAAAAAGGTTAAAGTTCAAGTACGGTTTAAATCACTGTGCTTGCGCTTTTGAAGTATCTAAAAATTTACCTTTTATAACTTTTGGAATATCGGAAAATAATTTTACCCACATATTCCTGAGAGAAACAAATCGATTTTTTGGCCATTCACATGAGATGATCCCCTTGAATCGATAATGGAAGAGAGCTTAATTAGGTGCAAGAAAAGTCGCGGGAAAAAGCTAGTGTATAATATTTAATTTAACATATTTTATTTACCATCCAAATCGAAACGTTGTCTCACCCGTTACAAGTTTTGAAAAAATCGAATAATATACATAAAATAAATTTGTTCAGTAATGCCAATAATAAACAAATAAATTCCTACTGTTAGTATTATTATTATATTTAATAAAAATGTTTCATAAAAACTCTATCAAATCTTGCACCTGGAAACACAGAAATAAAACTTTTATGTTTATATATTTTATTTGATATATGTGCTATACATATATTAGTACGATTACACAACAAAATTGTATGTTACATATTGTCATACTCTAGTTTTAAAATTAAAGTATATTTTCTAAAATTAATTATCGTAAATACCGCAGATATTATTGTCTATATAGTTAATTATTTCCCGAATAACTAAGTTTTAAAAACTAGTAAATTGTAATATTAAATTCCGTCCTATAATTTCCAACCAACCCTGTTTATTTATTAAACTTAAAGCAGTGAACCGGAAACTTGATGAAATTTGTCGGACAAAATTTTGCTCTCGGAATAAAAAGTTTCAAAATCAACGCGAAAGTTGGCTCACTCTTGACTTTCAGTAATTTTGCAATAAATTTTTAGCTCTATTCTTCACCTTATATTTCACAATAAAAGTTTGCCGCTTGTGCTTTAAAGAGATTTATCCCCACTTCCAGCAAATTTCCCGGTGAGCCCTCAAAACTCTTCATTTTCTCGCCTCTGCAAATATTTTTATCTTATTCTAAATTTATTACCGTCCGACCAACGACAGTTTTATTTGCCCCCGAACTACTGAAAAACTTTCCCGAATTTATTTCGACTTTTTTCCAGGCTCGAACATGAAATTCCCAAACATGCCCTGCTCGTCGACCAACTATGAAATAATTTTTTCATTTGTTCGCTTTTTTATCCACCAACGAAACTTTCTCTTATGCTCTAAATTTGTTTACGTTTTTTCTTGCAGAAAGGCTAAAAGGCCGAAGAAGTTAACGAGGGATAGAGTCATACCAGTCGCATTCAGTGAAAAGGAACTTCTTTGACTCGAAAAGAATTTTTAATTTCCTGTCCGATGTGTTTACACACAAAAGAATGAGATATGTGTGCATCAGCCATCCTGACAATGCCCTGCTGGATGGGTTCTGGGACCTTACTCCCCGCTGGGGAATTCCCTGAATAGATGCACAGACGTGGCACTAGTTCTATACTGGAAATTTGTCCAAATGTGTTTCAAGGTTAGTTGGATTTCAGAGGCGAATTAAATTTGCGAGCACTCAAAGTAGCCCGCTTAGAGTGACGAGCGACAAAATAATCCAGACAGAGGAAAAATGTCGGGACTCCTTTTTCTCCAAAAACCGCCCACGTCTGCTTTTTGTGCTTTGTGCAAAGAGTTCTCTGCTGTATTTTGTTACTACTTGTCTAAACGTCCTTTTCGTTCATTTTAAAGGTACTGAACCAGAACAAAAAAAAACGGCAATGGATAAAAGGAGTCGTCTCGTTTCGAAAAATTTAATATATAATTAAGATATTGTAAATTCAATTTAGCTCTTTATTCTATACTTTATACTATTAGTATTATAGTAATATGACGTAAAATTAATTACGTAATATTTAATATTTTAAAATTAGCTTTCTGCCCGCTACTTCGTCGGCGTAGATATCGAAATAAATAAAAATGGAAAATGAAAACGCAAAAAAAATAATTAAGTAGTCTAATACTTCTTTGCGAAGTACCTTTTTAATACTCCCTTTTGGGAACCATAAAAGCACACCTACTAAGTATACTCACAATAGAGTTAATAAGATTTTTGACTCAGACAAGAACTATATGCAACCAATAAATTTTCGGTTTTAATCAAAATTAAAATAATTTGTGACGCATTCTTTTCACATTGTTTTTTCTTCTGACTCACAGGCTGCTCAGTTCGAATAATCTTCAATATGCCGAATGCTGAAACACGTCATTCTTAATTTCCAACGAAAAGGTTAAATACCAAATTTTCATGATTTTAACCTAAGGAATTTTTACCCCTTACCGACTCTTACGGGACGATTTTTTTAAAAATTTTGGATCAAATCTTAAAAACAGCGCTGAACATTTCTTACTTAGCTCAGCCTAAGTATAAAACTATTATAATTGGATTGGAATTATTAATATATATGTTCATCATCACTTCTCAACTCATCACTATTTTGCATCCTAATAACTATCAGATGAAGCCCACATTCACGTGGAGTTGGAATCTCATTGTTTTCACTTTCAGATATTTTATGGCTGTTTACGAATCAACGCGAATTAACATCTAGCAACACGAAATCGTTCGGCTCTTAAACGTGCGAGTTCACGTATCCGAAAACCTCTTATAATTCTCGATAACATATTATTAACAATCAATTATTATAGTTTATTTCTTTTAATACACTAAGAAACACTCTGAAAGTGTGTCTGTTCTCTAAGAGCAACTCTAGAAGACTAATTTTAAAAAACGAAAATTTTGAGAATGTCTTTTTAAGATAGTCTTAGTTATCGACATTAGATTCTTATTGAGAATTCCGAAGTAACGCCTAACTTAGATGCGCTTCTAACTTTTTCTGCGAAAACATTTGATATGGCATTTTTTAGGCTTGCCTTATTTTGGCTAACCTTCATAAGGCCCTCGTTAGGCAATAATTAGGCTTTCCGAATACTTAATTGGGCATTTTTAGGCATGCCTAATTTAGGCCGTCCTTATGCGGACCTCATGAGGTAATAGTTAGGCTTTCCATATTTTGGTTTGCCGCATTGTTTCCTCAATAGGCCCACATTCGTATTTAGGACTACCTAAAGAAAATTGTAGTCGGGTTATTATACTTTATTTATATAAAATTGTTAACACACTTATTATTACTTATCAAGCATGATGCCGTTGACTTTTTTCAGATCCTTAAATTCTACAAAATTCTTTCCTTTATGATTTTGTTATAATGTATGTCTACATATCCTCCAGAAATGCAGATTTATAACTAAAACAGCATTCAAATCCGTTCAGCAATTCTCAAGATTAGCGCAGTCATACAGACAGACTTCCTTTTTGACTATATGTACCTGTGGTTTTACTCACAATTTGGACTATTTAGAAATTTTGCATTAGAATTGAAATTTACGAGCAAATAACCCATTATCAAAAATTTATTCGCTTCAAAATGTGAATTTTGGATTGGTAAAAATCATGGCAACTAGATGCACTTTTCGCAAATTTGAAATTTTTTATTCATATTCTGTTTTGTCTTAGTAGCCATGATTTTGTTAGTCTTTTGTTTAGATTTGCAGTACTCAGTTTGTGAAGTCGGTGCCGTTTTTGATACTGTTCTGTGTGTTTTCTAATAAATAATGTCCAAATAAGGAGATCTTTATAAAAACGTCTTCATAGAGTTTAAAAATTTGAAGGATACAGAGAGTCCTAGTGTTGCCCAGAAAAAATTTAATGAGTTGTGGACTGATGCGAAGCGGAAACGCTCCTCAAAAGCAGACTTAATAAAGTGGACGAGTGATCTTTTGGTTGAATACGGCCAAAAAAACCAAGTGAAGAAGTCAACCAACATACTCTACTACTGCTCTACTTCTAAAGTGGATTTCATGAATTCACATTTTTCGACATTAATTATTAGACCGTGTTCCTTGAATCGTTGAAATATTTGGTTTAAGTGGTGCAAATGTTCAACTTCTGATTTTGAAGCGACAAGAACATCGTCGAGATAAACAAAACAGAAGGGTAAATTTTTTAGAACAGAATGTATAAACCGTTGAAATGTTTGGGCTGCATTGCAAAGACCAAAAGTCATTCGTGGAAATTCGAAGAGACCAAATGGTGTGCATATATGTAGTAGTTTTTGGAATGTCTTCAGAATCCACTGGAATTTGATGATAAGCCTTTGTGAGGTCTAGAGTTGAAAATAGTTTGCAGCCTTGTAAATGATGAGTGAAATATTGAATAAGAGGGATAGGATAACGGTCTGGAATTGTTATAGAGTTTAATCGGCGGTAATCACCACATGGTCTCCAATCACCATTTATTTTCTTAACTAAGTGTAGCGGTGATGAGCAACAGCTATTCGAAGGTCTGCAAATTCCTTGTTTAAGCATGAAGTCAAATTCCTTTTTAGCAGCTAAAAGTTTATCTGTAGATAGGGGACGGACTTTAGACACGATAGGATTGCCTGAGGTTAATATCGGATGAGTTACCGAATGTTTTACTGGTTTGGTGAAACCTGTGTCTAAGGTAATACTCTGAAATTCGCGTAAAAGATTTTGTATACGTTCGTCTTTTACATTAGTAGTTACTAAAGAAAGAGTAAAAAATGGTCCTGTAATTAACTTTCCATTTGATGTTAGTGAAGTTAATGGATCGATGAGAATTTTCTTTGAAAGATCCACTAAAAGCTTATAATGCTGACGGAAATCAGCGCCTAAAATGGACTTAGAGACATCAGCAATAATAAACTGCCAAGGGAGATTTCGACGAAGACCTAAATCAAGCGTTAACATTTTTCGACCAAATGTATTAATGGTTAACGAATTTGCTACAGATAGTCGAAAACCAGTTCGATGTAGTCTTCCAGTAGATGGTGGTGGAATTACCGACACATCAGCACCTGTATCAATTAAAAAGTGTCTTCCTGAAGACTTGTAAAAAATGTGTAGACGACTTGTGATGTTGCCTTTACAATCCGTCGTCTGAGAAGGCGGTTTATTTTTTTGGTAGTTCATTTGGATTTTCTTTTTGAAAATTACACGGGGTTACAAATTTGACAGTGTTATTCCCAAATTTAAAATTATACCAACAGACATTTTTGAAATTTTTATTTGAGGAGGTACTGCGACCTGGAAGATGTGTTCCTTTATTCAAAGAATGACTTCTTCTTTGATAAGATTCGAATTTGGAATTTATAGCTTTAAGACTCGAGTCAAGATGCTGAAATTGTATTGTTAATTGTTCAATTTGTGAAGCAAGGTAGTTTTGTTTTGAATTACCGTTATTTTCAGAATTGGAAGTTATGCCTCAAATAGACGGTTTATTATAAAGTTCGGAAATTTTGACTGCACATTTTGCTAATTCGTGTAAATTTCCAGGGTTACAAGCTAAAATTGCTTGTATGCTTTCAGGTAGTCTATGTAACCATAAAGTTCGCAGTAATTCGACATTTACGTTGTTACTTCTCAATTCCCTTATCTCTCGAAGGAATTGAGAAGGACGACGATCTGCTAGACATAACTCACTTAATAGCTGATTTGAACGTGAAGATTCACTAGCTGTTAAACGTGAATTAATTGTTTCTTTTAAATGAGTGTATGGTTCAGTTTGGTGTGGACTTCGAATGTAATCACTAATAATTCTGATAATATCACCATCGAGAGAAACTAACACATGATTGAATTTGGTTTTTTCACAAGAAATTCTGGCCAGTTCAAACTGTGCCCCGAGACGATCGAACCAAAGCGAAGGCATGTTCTTCCAAAAAGGTGGAAGTTTAACCGACACGACATCGACAACTGGATGGGTACTGTCACCAGCGGCACGCTCCATATTTTTATTGTTAAACATAGTAATTTCATAGCTCTATGAGCACTTTAAAATACTAAATATCATGACTTAAATTTTTTTAAAAGCTGTAATAAAAGTTAAATTAAAGGTTACGTAACATATGGAAAATTGTTTACATATGAGTAAATTTTGAAATTCTAATGTAAAATGGCTATTTACAAACTTGGCTTTTCTTCTGCGTTGACATTAACCTCCCATCGCAACTGTCAAAAGCACGTGTAATTGAAGCTTCATTTCTCTCCGCATGGTTTATGTTGCATGTTCGGCCCTGGGATCACTCATGTTGGCGGGAACATTCAAAAATTTTAATTTCTTTAAAAATTCTTTTATTGTCCATAAATTTGAGAAGAGGTCTTATAACCACTTTCATCAGGGAATGGGGTATAATCAGAACGAGTGTTTGAATGTCTTTTAAGTCTACTACTATCCATGAACGCCGCATTACACATTTGGCATTTAAATGGCCTCACTCCGGTGTGAATTCTCTCGTGAATTTTCAATTTCCCCAAGCAATTAAAACTCTTTCCGCATTCGCCGCACTCAAACGGCTTCTCCTGAATGTGTGATCGCACGTGAATTTTGTGCGAGTAATGGGTCCTGAACGTTTTTGAGCAATATATGGTACGCACTCGTAGAGCCGTTCTCTGGTGTAGAATCGAATGTGCGCCTTAAGGTTCCCATTTTCTGCAAAGCCTTTGCCACAGTGAGGGCAAAGATAGGGTTTTTCGCCGGTGTGATACCGCTCATGAGCCTTTGCATTGCCACTTTGGTGGAATCTTTTATCGCAATAACGGCATTTGTATCCTATCTCCCCCGTGTGGGTGATGATGTGGCAACGGACGCTGTACCTGTCCTTAAATCGGGCCGTACATTCAGAGTTATTGCATCTATGGCGGCCTATCATCTACCTGCTTATCTACTGTATTCACTGGAATATATTTATTGGAATCAAATCAAATACGCTTTTGAAAAAGGAATCAAGTAACCCAGTCTGATGAATATGTTTTTTGTTGGTGTCCTGGTTTTCTCGAGAAAACAATCGTTTTATTCAAATTTACTTAATCCAAAAATTAAATAATATTAAATAAATAATAAATACAATAAAATTCAGAGCTGTCGTCAGATTCCAGCATTTGGATGATGTACTCTTTGTCCTCGGCGTCATCGGTGGGATCACCGTCAATGTCTAAATCTTGATTTTCAATCGACTTCTCGCTTATGAAGTAATTCAGGCAGTCGTCGATGTTATCGTCCTGCTTGGAGTCAGCGGTTGCAGTCAGAATTTTAAAGTCTGCACCCAGCTCACTTTGCCGATCGATTTTCTCCTCCAACATGTTCGAGGAGCTCGTAATTTCATTTTGTTTTACAGTGTCGCCTTCATCTTCTAAAACATCTGCGTCTGTCCTCAGTATTTCCGGCCTATATAATCGCGATTGGTGGCATTTCTGCTTAAAATTAAATGAGTTTTTTAATTCATCATAATACGCAATGCACAAGTAGTCATCCTGCTGTATCTATGTCCCGAAACAAATTTTAACATGTGATCCAAATTGTTTGGGTGTTGAAATATGCTGATCATTCCTGAGCTGAACATGTTGCAAACCACACATGTTGTTGCCATTTATGCTTACTTAATTTTAAGTAGATCACGAATGAAAATTATCAAGACCGCGCTTGTTGCTGAACGCTTTCAATTATCCCCATAATCGTTCACTAATTGTACGAAATGGAAGGATCGTCTCGTATATCTCTCGGAGTCTCATCCCCAGCGACCTCACTGCCGAAGTCAAAATTACAACAATCAACAACAACGCATTTCCCCGCCGACCTCATTGCTGCAGCAGGAAAATTCAAGATACAAAAATCAACATCAACACACATCTCAACAACACATTTCCCCCGGGCGACGCCATAGCCACAGCAGGAAAGCCAATAACAACTAAATTTTATCATTCCAGCTCATCGACATCATTCACCATTCACCATTTCATAAACACCTCATCATCCTTCTGCCTTTCGATAACAACCAAAGACTGGAACAAAAACAATATTACTTTTTTATCTGTCATTGAAAATATCACGGCAGACGTGATCAACCAGATAGTTGTTCGCCACAGTAAAAATATTTTTTTTATATGTGTAGATATCGTAAATATAGTTAAACTACTTAGACTGATAGTTTAAAATAGAAATAGACAAAACAAATATGGCGGCACTCATAGACTATGCAGAAGCAAAGTATAGATAGGAGCTAGAGGATAGATAAGAAGCCACTTTTTAGAATAGACGTTAGATCGTATCAATGGTCGCCGAAAGACCTGAGTTCATTTTTACAGATTTTGATCAGAGGGAAAACGTTGGTAATCCAAAAAAAATAAGACTAAGTTTAGAATCGAATTCAAACCAAGGACTCGATATACTTCATAATTAAGCCAGAAGTAAGTGGAGTTTATATTAAAACGTAAGGAAATCATTTAGGGATTTCACTCATAATCTCAAATTGAAAAGAACATAGCTCACTCTCGGCTTGATTGATTTAAAAACTATATTTGCTTTAACTTCCTTATATTATTCGACTAAAGACGACTTTCTGAACTTTCCATTGTTTATTTAGATGGCTCTTTGGGTTCCGTCATATAAAAGTGATAAGCTTTTAAATTTAAAATAATGGATTTCTTTCATTTAAACAGAAACCAAATGATAAATGATCATATTTTGAATTTTTATTTTTCATAACCTCGTTTTGACAGCTATACATTCAGGAGGCAAGGCAAGTTTAGCCACGGTTTCAATTTCGAATTTTGCATGCTTAATAAAAATATATGTACGTAGATCAAATTCCAGTGGGCAGAGCTTTTCGAAAAATATATTGTTTTGAAGAATAACAAAAGGGATTGTAAAATAAGTAATTTTGGAAATCAATGAGTAAGCATAAAAAAGGAATAAATTTAAATTAATAACGAAATAATTTCATTTATAATATAAATATAATAATTACATTTATCTACCACATCTATACACACTTATTAGTGTTCAAATTGGAAACAAACATTTTTCTCAGAGACTTTTTGGCGTAAATAATTGAAATTTGGAAAAACCTAGTAGCCAAGCCATGAACTTCAAAAGTTGAGTTTTGATTTTGGTGGTTTAAAGCAACATTTCCAATACGGCGTGGAGTTCTGCGTCAAAGTAAGCCCTATTCCAAATATGAGCGCAGAGTATATTCGACAGATTCAGATTTTTCGAAATCACAAGTTTAATTTTCATTAGTACAGATTGAGAATTTGTTTTAGTTGTCATTTGCTTTAATCTTGTGAGTTGCTTGAGCTGGTGAAATGGGAAAACAAGTTGCCATTTTCACAACATTACAAACAATTAATGTAATATTATTAATGTTCAAAAGGACCGTTCGTAAATGTTGGAGCTATCTGTTGATCGCTTAGAGTGACCTTTTCAAAAACAAAATTTCAAAAACGAATTATTGCTAAAATAATAAGCAATTCTACAGAATATTAATTCTGTAAATAAATTAGTCAAATTATAAGCGCGTGTAACGAATAAGTAGAAATATATTATTGGCTAATTTTGTCATGCCAACAGATAAACTTTAAGACAGCGCCATCTCGAATAAAATCTAGTTCGAAAGCTTTCGACGATTTCAGCGTGAGAGTAGGACTAGGGCCTATTTTTGCGCTGACTCTCGGCTACAGCTTTTTAAATTACTATATGAATCGTGACGGTTTGATGTTACAAACCTAACTAATGAGTTACAAATCTAACCAATAAAAATTTGTTTATTCAGAAAAATGAGTTCATCAACCGCATTCTTCAAAAATACTCACTCAGCACAGCCTGTTTTATTATGAAAATAAAAAAAGTGGTGTGGCACCTTTAATACCGCAATTAACACAAGATTTTTAAAACCTCTTCATCCGTGAACAATTACTTTGGTCTCAAAATGCGGAAAAAATAATAAATTTTCGTTGCATTGCAAAAACGTTTTACATGTTCGTTCAGAAATTCATTCAAAGGAAGTGTTCGTTTTCGTCCTCTTTTCATAATAGGGAATGAGGAAATACGCCTGCATAATTGCAGCCAGAAGGTTCTTGAATACTTTGGCACTAGAATCGCATGAGAAACTAAAGGCCTGGAAACAGCCCTACAACGCCTCCGAAACTCTTCAAAATTCGATTTAAAAAGCAGCCGCTCAGTCACCCAAAAACGCAAAGGAAACTCAGCCTACATCCGAAAGTGCTACAAAAATAAACGACTCAAGCTTCCCCCTCCACAGTTCATAGTTCACTTCACTCGCAAATAATAAAACCACATGATGTGTAAAAATTTAATGAACTACTTCGCACACACGCGTCCCCTGAAACCCTAGTCTGACATTTGCTTTCCGGTCATAAAATTTATATTTCTGACGTGAGCTCTCTATCCGGCTACCGCCCCAAAATTCATTTTTATATGGCTTTTGTCTGCTCGTGGAACTTTTCCACTGAGGTGAAGTTAATTTTGAGGAAATGGGTAGGTCAGGTGCATTTGCGATCGGCGGGACCGGGCGGGTGGGTCCTCTCGAGGCCGGCAAGGAGTTCGTCTCTGATTTATGCACCTCATACCGCTCCTTGATTTATTAAGATTTTATTGAATAATTTTCAAGGGGCTGACGGAGCGTAAAAGCGTTTTGTTGCGCGATTTATTGTGAGGCGATTTATTACTAACTTCACTCGCCACTAATTGGCCCTTGCACGAGTGAAAATCTCCAAGGATTTGAATTGATTTATGTGAAGACTAATCCCCATACGGTTTGTGCACCTCTCATGTCTGGTGTTTATTTTGAATTATTTGTGACGATATATGCCGAATTCTGCTCGTAAAATAAGTTTAAAGCCAGTAATAAAATATTTATGCCCCAATGGAAGGACAGAAATACAATATTGTATTATATTGATCAATTTTAGTCTCCCTATAGGCTGTAAAGCTTCAAAGGATATGCCTCTGAGTTTTTGCAAATGGATTTACAATTATGAAATTGGAAGAATGACATTTTGAAACTAATGAATGAATCACATTTTGATTGATTTACTATAATACTACCATAATAATCTCATTAGGTTTCTCCATTAAATGAATAAATTGCTGGGATGAATTAACGAATAATTCCTGATTAATAAACTTGATACACAACAACAAAATGCTATCATTTATAATGTATACAAAGTTTTCGGAAAATAATTGGCAGTAGACAGTAGAGTAGAGTATTCTAGTCGATTTTTTGGTATTTTCTAGTCACTGCGACACTTAACCTCTAAAATTTATCATTTAGAAGATACGTTGGATTTTCTGGCACTTGGTGTACATAGTTTGATGCCTACTACATATACCTTCCATACTCCTTTTTATACTAAGAATCACTGCTCCGAAAATAATATCACAATCAAATCAAGGATTATAAAAAACAAATTTGTTTTGCAGAATATTGTGCATTATGTCCTTTTTACTCTGTAAGTCTCAACCGAATACATACAAATGTACTACAAATAAAAAGCGACAGCTGTTTGATGATTCTAGTCACGTTAAGCTTGATTTAGAAATTATAGCTTCTAATATTATTATTATTATAGGATACGTTTTTATTTTTAAAATGAGTATGAGATAAAGATAATATAAAACTCAAGCAATAATCGCTACTGAGGCGGAGAAATACAAAAAACCATATTAGTAGTTACGATTGAGCAATAATATTTTGTTCGATTGGTAATTTTTATAGGTGAATGGGTCTTCTTCATTACCTTAAAAAATTACTTTTTGTGAAACTGACACTTATATTTCAAGTTGTAACGATCTTTATGCGGTGGTGAGATACATCTTTATACAATGTTTGATAAAATCAGTATAATTCAAAGTACTTCATAATTTAAATATGAAGAACAAATATAAGAAAGTTCTGCAGTATTGATTTAAGTATACAAATAAAGTTATTGAAGAATATCATTATCATATCATCTAAAATAATCATCTTCCTTAAAATGTTTATCATATCTTATAGATATAAACAATTAGAAGAAAGAACCTACAAAATTATAATATTAAAAAACAACTATCCATGAGGTATTCTTTTGATTTTTTGAATAGGTAGAATTATTAAAAGCTTACACAATTCAAATATATGTCTCATTTAACCTTACTTTTAAATAGGTTTTATTGTTGTTCTATTATACAATATAATCTTATAAACTTTCCAAAAACAAAAAAGTACAGAACGCATACAAATAATTAATGAAATATTAAAGCAATATTATGCCTCTTAAAGGTACAAATCCTAAATAAAGTAATGAAAACTTATCTGACATCACTATTAAGCTTAAGAGATTATTAAAATAGAAGAATTATAGAGTCATCCTTGTGCGCTCTACTCGTTTATTTGGTGCTCTCCATTTGACCTCGAAATAATTCACCGAACAGCTGCGACGCCTTATGAGAGATAGTTGAAATTTCCCACAGTTCGGCGCTGAATTCATACAGCATATTACATATTCGTTCTGTCTCGACTCCCAAAAACACGCTCTGTAACTGCAGTTTTACTGCCACATATATAGTATATTATATGTATATAGTACTTCCGCAAAAAGATGCAAGCTTTTTTCAATATTTTTCACGTTATCTGAATATCTAGGTAAATAGAATAAATGCAGAGACTCCAACTAGATATTGAAAGTAACCCAGCAATAGTTGCATTTTTTAATATTACCTACAGTACTTAGAGACGGACACTTCAGCATGACTAACTACGTCTAGCTAGTGGCTTACACCGACCGTAAATCCACACGCATTCCATAAACTGAGCAGTTGTGACACTAAATTTATGGTGGCGTCATATCATTTCTCCGGCAAACATAATATGCTTTGGCTAATTTAAACCGAAGCGATAAGCCTTTAACTTTTGGAATGGGCTTGTTTGGAAGAGAAGTTCTCTTGAATGTATTCTTCCGAAGCTTTTGACCCTAAAGCTCATTAGTAAGAGGTAAAACTCTTAAACTGCCTTTACTCTTTCTGTACATTGCACTCTTTTAATAGTTATTACTACATGTTTTAGAAGGGTTCACTGAACTGAAATCAGAATTTAATTTGTAACATTATTGCGATAATATATTAACGCTTCGTAAGGCATTATGTCTTAAAATAAAATTGGGCTTAAAACATGGACATTTTTCTAAGAAAACTGAGACTACGAAACGCATTTATGTAGATCTTAATCATTTGCCTTAAATTTTCAGTACGTCCAATAATCTTCCAAATTCTTTAACCTAACAAATAATGCCAATCCGGCGAATTCGTTCTTCTGCACTTTTAGCAGTTTTATCTTCCTTCTGACTGAACAGGAATGCACGTGAAATTATGTTTTTCACTGGAAATGTAAGCATACCCATGTATCATATTTTTCTGTTAATCTTCTTTGAATTCTGGATGGAATATGTGGATTATTTCCAGGTTTCTTTAAGGTGTTACGATCTAGAGAAATCATTTATACGGATAAAACTTCTAAAGTGGGTCACATCTTCAGACGGACTTTGATCTCCCTAGGGTACAGTGGTCACTCGGAATACCAAATAAATGTGATGCGCTGTTTGTGTGGTTAAAACAGGACAATGAGGATGCCAGAAGACTCGTGTCAGGATTTATGGATTTCGTCGAAATTTAATAGACTTATGGGAGCCACGACATACTGGATAGGAGTTTCTTAACATTCCTGCAGAATGTATTAAAGTCATATTATATTCTTTAGATATGTAACGTACATTAAGGTAAAAGAAAAAGACGTGTAAAAACGGTGGTGAATTTTTGAAATTGTAAAGTTAAGTGGTTCTTCCCGATAAAAAGAAGTTTGTGAACTTACCCGCTGAATTCTGTGGAAAACCGCCCAATTCTCGGCCAGGTGTTCCCCTCCCCAGGGGAGTACCGTCTGCCTGCAAATTGGAGAAATAAATGTCAGTCCGGGAAAAAATACGAGAATTGAAAGTGTACAACTTAAAGTGCCTACCTTTGAGATCAAAGGCTGATTTTACTTACAAAACAACAGATCAGCTGGCCTTCGACATTGACATTAGCCCAACATAACCCCGACACATAAACATCTGACCGGTCACATATTCCCCCTAGCATAGCCGGAGGGGAACGGAAGCAAAGCACGCACACCCTCACATATCACCACAGGGGAAACCATCGCTGCTCTTCCCCTAATGCGTGGGCGGGGATCTAAGTGTGGCGGAACTACTTTACTTTTTACACTATTTCTTAAGGTCCGAACCCATAGAATCCGTCAACTTTGCGTTGCTTTTCGTTACTTGCGTTTTCTTTTAATAAAAAATGAATATACTTGTCAGATATATTTTTATGAATCTGTTTTCCAAATAACAAACTTGTGAGAAAATTAAATAAATATATTATAAATAATATTTTTATTGAATTTCGTTATTACCTAATTATCAAAAATCAATTTTAATATTATTTTTTATTTTTTTAATATTGTGGTTTACTGAATTACAAATAAGGCGAATTCCTCATCCCCTTTATTGCTGACCCCGATAGCCTTGAACATGTTCATACTCATTGATTTTGAAGCGCTTAACATTATTGGACAATTAATTTTATATCGCACCATGGACAACAGACCATGGAAAAAGATGAGATATGAGGCTTCTTTAAGTTATTTTAAAATATGGATTTCATTTTTCTAATTATGTATATAAAAAAAAAGTATTTTCAACCAAATCATGTACAATAAAAATAATAAATTCCAGTCAATAAACATTTAGTCGTGAATTACACATGTGGAGCCGGCGAACAAAACGATCTAATTACACAAAATTAAATTTTACAACAGGAGCAAAAAAATGAATGACATATACTTACAATCGACTTTTAATATTGTTTTCAATTTTCGCATATAGTATTTTTGAATCTATTTGACATACATGTTAAATCCAAATTTTTATTTCTAATAAAACGGAAGATATTTGAATTACAAAGATGCAATTATATCGTTTTGTTTGTGACTGGGTGCAATTGATACGTTTTCATTGATTTTTGATTGCATTTAAGGGGTCACCTCTAAACACATCGAAACTGAACGTTTTTTAGGAAATTCAAAAATAGAAAGTCGACTGCATTATCGCCTCATTAAAAGAGTTTTACTATAAAAGTACATGAATTCTAAAATTAAACGACATTTTATAGATTTGTATGATTATTTCATTTTGAACGGAAACGTGCTCGCTTATACGAAAGCTGCTAAAACTTATATAGTTTTGATCGAAATCATGGACTTCTGACTCCATTTTGACATAATTTTAGGACGTTTTTATATTGAAAATGAGTACAAGTTTTATACAAGCTGACTGTATTTACTTGTAGCTAATAAACTTGATTATGATCCCAAGTCATAGACAAGTACATTTAGTATTCTACACAATGTTGTAATCACTTAATATAAAAAAACAAACACATCTTTGAAATAAAGTGATACCTATACTTAATTTAAAATTAAATATTTTTATAGACGAAAAATATTTTGAAAGATCAGAACCATTTTTAAGTTTAGAATATATTGGAAAATTGTCTATTTTACACAAATGAGGCTAAAATCTTAAATGTATAAACTATACAATAACTTAAAAAAAATTGTTGAACTTTCTCTTCTCGAAATTAAGTCGGATGAATTAGTCCGCAAATAGTCCGAATATTACCATAGAGTAAAAATAATTTCATTAAAATTGATTGAGTATGAAGCGTATTCCTAACTTAACTAAAATCGATTTTATGTTATTTTTTATATGCGGTTTTACCTAGAATGTACCTAACGCATTAAAGCGATTCAATAGTATAAATAACCTATTTGCATAGGAAATTATTCACTCTATACCCGCGGTCTCATAATTACATATATGTACTGTGACGGATTCGGTGTGAGAAAAAAGCTGGTGTTAACGATTAGATTGACACGATCGTGATATATTTTTAGATATTGATTTTGTATTTACGATACTAAAGAGCTACTGCTGACTTGATTCCTCAGGCAGTAGTAATTCTTAAAATTTGGAATTCATATGAATTTGGGTGTTATATGAAATTTTCAATGGACATACAATTCTTGATGTGTGAAATTTAATTGCACTAAATACACCAGAACTGTGGTTCAGTGTTTCATGATAGGACTTATCAGAATTCAAATTAAGACATTTAAACGTTGACTGCTTAAAGACTGTGACAGAGTTGGACTCACCCGAATTATCCCATAAATACAATGTCTAAGTACTTTCAGTACAAGCGAAAACTGTGAGCATTTATAACACGCCCCGGAAGGACTATCTGCATGTGCCCCAACACGTTCCTTGGTGCAGAAGGGGCTATCCGTTCAAATCAGCACCACTGCTTTCGTTAATCCGCCGGGGTGGATACGGCGGGTGTATGCGCCCCAACACCGGCAGCAATTAAAAGAAACAACGAGATAAATTCGGATGTTTAAAATGTGACACTTTCCGAAAGTTTTCGCACCAGCTATAAGGACAACTAAAAATCCCAAGCCGTTCGGACGGCCGTGGAATCGCAACGCGTCGCACCGTGCCTGGATGCTGGAGGAGTGCCAAGATAACTGCTAAGGGTTATTATTAACTTAATCTCTTATAATTAAGGTAGTAAAGACTTCCGGCATGAAATTTAATTATCCCGGAGAGGAGCAGAGTGTAATGGAAGCGTGAGATTAAAATGATAATTGACGACAAAAGCTGCTGCCATCCAGTCTTAATATATTACACGAGGTAGAAAGCGCCTTTAATTACGGCGAATGAAATGAAAAGGCTCGCGGGGAAAGGTGAGGACGGAGCATCTGATAGGGAATACCTGGTATATGCCTTTTCAATAGTTTCGATCTAGGGCCGTTTCCGAATCATTTCCATAACCGGTGGGTGCAATCCCTAGGCAGAGAGGTGCAATGCACTGCACCTCGTACCGTTCGGCAACCAGCAAATCGATAGATATCCACTCAGCGGACAAATGGAGTAACTTCCGGCTCTAACTCGCAAGAGCTCCACTTTTAGCTTTTCAGATGCAAAATTCGCATGTCCTTAGCGCGCATTAACCGGATTAGGTAGCAGCTATTTTTGCCTTCCACCCTCGGCTCCTATGTTGGCATTAGTCGGGCCACATAAATAGACGCTCTGGTAAAAGTTTGAAGTTGTTTTACGCATCACGCTCATTACAGCTAATGAATTTGGCACAACAACGAAAATTTTCTTACCCAAATGGGAAAACTTTCTGATTAAGTTTATCAGAAACTGCATTCGTGTAATACCGGCGATGCGTTGTTTTGTGTAACTCCTTGGGTGGGTTCGGTCATGTATTACCTACTTCAGGGGCGGATAGGGCACAACTTTGACAGCCAGTTTTTGTACATCGACAAGTTTACGATGGTTTTAAATTAAGGTTTAGGTCGGCTTGTGCTTCTAGTTTTGTTCGTGTTGAATTTTCGTGGGAAATTGAACTTATGCTGAAATTATTGGAAAATTTTAAATTTTAAACAATCATTTTCGAAATTGGGGTGAAGTGCTTAGTTATTATTTCTAAAATAACTATTTTCGACCACTTTACTTGTAACTAAAACTTACGCTTAAGTAGTTAAGGCAACAATTTCGATAAGTATGTATACTTCTACAAACACTATTTTTACAGACGAAACAAACTTCTATGAAGTAGATACAATGCTCAATTTCCTTGTCATAATAATAATTCGATAAATCAAATTAATTTTATTTAGCGGAAAATATAATTTGTTTTCTGAGAAGTTGTATAGAGCGAGAGAAAATTTCTTAGTTACTCTAACAATAACACCTCTATGTTGTATTATAGATACTTTAGGCCAATCGTTCCCAATTATTTTTTTATAAGTACCTTTTGCAAAAAAATCCTGAAAATATTGAAGACATCATAAATCAAATGCGAAATTCCTTTCATTTATTTAATTAAAAAAATCATATACATGCATGTACAGCTTAAGAATCTCAAATTCAATTAAATTCATACATAATCATCTTAAGTTTAATGCGATAAATGTGCACGTTTGCCTTTACAAAGCTCTAAAAAATCAGGATGTTGCTTCGCGAATTTTAATCTTAAAACGTCTTCAATTTGTAATCCGTGGCGATGTTTTGATTAGACACACAAAAACAAACGTTCAGAAATCAAACCTTTTTTTTCCACATAATTTTTTTTTAAATCTCCTATAGAAATGGCAACAATAATTTTTAGTAGTTATTGAAAATAATAATTAATAATTATTCAAAGCCAGTAGAAATGTTAACGAACGAACGTAGCACATAACTCGCACCTTTTGATTGGATTGGACTAATAAAAATAAGGCTAATATTTCTAAGAAACTAGACACTTTTGGACAAAAATAAAGACGGGTTTAGCTAGGATTTTAAATTATATCGCAATGGAATTAGTAAAAAAACTTTGAAAGATGCATACGCCTAACTTGAGACTGAGCGAAACTTATGCATGATTTTATATTAATGCTCAGTATGATATTTGCAAATTTTCACGGAGTGTTGCGCGTACCCCCTAAGACTCTGCTTTCGTGGCTTTGTATTGATTGCTTAAGCTTAACCTCAATCGAATCTTTAGCCCTTCCTTGACAAATGGTAAGCCCTCAAATTGAAAAAATGGATTATAGGATAACTTTCATTTAAGCCCAACGTGTTGTATCTTCTCTTTTACCATTTTTAACATACTTCTAATTGTTTTAAAACAATAATTTATTTTTTATCAGCTTTGCCGAAAATTTGTAGGTACTGAATTATAGATTTGATTATTCGAATTAATTCTTCAACTGTAGTCAGCTGTGAAAGATGATAGATTTAATGAAATATTTTCCAAATTTTTAAACCTGTTTAGATACATTGTCTATCATACTGAACATAAATAATAAATTACACGTATTTTAATATCAAGATATTTGAAATAAGTGAAGAAGGGGTTAAAAGTGGTCTCCCTCTTCTACTCAAAAATACATTCATTCAAATAGATAAAAAGTTAATGTAAGTAATATTGATATTAATTGCATATTGACTGACAAATTTCGACTTGATATGCTACATGAAAATGGGTAGGTGTATAGGTATTGCAGTTTTCTTGAATAAAATCAACAGTCGTTGAATTTTTCGAAGATTTGGCAAATAGGAGCAGTATATACGAATATTGTTGAAAATATAAGTCATATATGTATGTATAATATGTATTTATAGATATGCATACAATACATACATATGTATATGACTAAAAAACTGGAAATACTCGAACAGGAACAGAAAAAATGTTCACGTAATTATGTGAAATCGTTCAAAAATTATTAACAATAACGTGGGAAGAATCAGGAGTCAATAATTTTTCAGTAACACGCCCAACAATTTCATGAAAGCAGAGAAATCACAACTTTCTTATCCCACATTAATGTTAATAATTTTTGAACGATATTACATAGTTACATGAAATTTTTTTTGGCTAGGCTAGACGCACAACACGAATATTTTCTGTTCGGCCTTTTTTCCTTCCTGACATATAAACTTATATTGAACAAAAATTTACGTTGATTTCAATATTTAAATTCAAAGCTCACAGATTTTTACCTTTCACGTTATGCATAATATTTGTTTAGAGAAGAAATAAAAATTGGTTTTTCATATATTTTCCGACCGATATTCTGTAAAAAAGCAAATAATACTTATAATGCCCGGAAAGATCTAACTCCTTCTGTTCGCTTAATTCGGAAATACGACAAAATAGCACTTTTATGTTAAATAAAATTTCCGCCAGTCATAATTACTTTGAATACGAATTAAATTCTGGTGGCAAAACAGATTTAGTCGTTGGCATTCCTGACATGAAGGCTCCTTTCCCGGAGAAGAGTACTTCTAGGCAGGGCTGTGTATCAATTCTTACAATGCTAATGGAGGAACAACTTGTCAAGTAAGCGCCCCTTTGGGGACGAGTGACTTGCGTAAGCCCTGTTGAAAGGAGAAAAAATTTCGGAATGAATAATTATCCGTAATTAACGAATAATGACTTTATGACACGAAACTTGCGAAAATGAATTTTAAATAATCCGCTTTTGTGGTTGTAAGATTGATGGCAGCTCAACTGAGCAGTGGCTTAGTTAAGACGCTGTCAACTAATGAACGAGTCCTTGATCCGAGGACTGAATGGGCATTTCTTAAGTCGCGTCGCATCCTGTCGTGTCGTGCTCTAGTGAGCGCCCCAACGGCTGCAGCGATTCCCAGACTCCTTGACCCAGTGCCAAGTGTTTTAGTACTCAAAACAAATCGCCCTATACCCTAGCCTAGCCTAGCCTAGAAGTATTCAATTATTGACACAAAATCTCAATACGGAATTTCGACAGTTTTACATATTAACCCCCGGCCCTGGCCACAGTTCGACGTATAAGTGTTAACGTTCACAAGATGTCTGGATCGCTGGCGCCTTATCCTGTGGCGAAGTGAAGATATATCTCCAAAAAATATTTTGCCAAAGAGGAAACGTGGCTGCGGGACGACAAAGAAATTTTATTGGCCCTGGCGTTTCTGGCATCGTGTGCACGGTTAAAGTGAGATTAAAATTGATACCGAAGCCCACAAATCGCTGCAAATGCAAATGGGGCGGCACGGCTAGCCACGATGCCTCTATACAATTTTGCGCTGTTATGTTGCGTATCAAAACCGCTTCCGGGGAGGTGAAAATTGATTTATTTCACAAATGAATGAATGCATAAATCAACCGCAATCATTATTTTGCCCAAACTGAGGCTGCCGAACCTTTAGAACGCTATCGACTGGTTACACTAAAATGTTTAGTGGAGGCGCAAAGTTCCGCCTTGAGCCTACCCCATAGAAACAAAACAACTTTTGTAATCCTGGGTTCGCCCAATTTTCAACACTGATTTAAGCGGCTGGTTATAACTTTTCATTAACGCTTTGATCGCTCAAACGAATCGAAACTGATTTGAGGCTGCTGATAAAAATTTAATCTTAGCGCGATTGCACAAGCGGGCATCATGAAATATTGCAATATTGCAGTGCTAAGTTGCAGATGACTGCATGCAAAATGAATGAAAATGGAAATAAGTTGAGTAAAATTAACCACATAAAGTAAAAATCGTGACACATTTTCAAAATTAAAAGTTGACAATATACCACGAGGAATTATTTTTGCCTTAAAGCCCCGGTATTGTGTTCATTTATCGGCTAAAATTTGTATGGAAATTTAGTTGCTAAATATTTAGCCAGATTAATAACGAAAATGGTACTGTATTTTTAGCAACTAAAGTAATGATTGTGCCTGACATGTAGAATGATCTATTTTTCACGCTGAATTTTTAATAGTTGTTAAAACGATTAAAGTGAGCGGTGCCTGTAGACTCCCGTATGATAAAAATGACATGTTTCGTTATGTTTTGGATATCGGATAAGAGTTATTGATCAACATAAATATAAATTCCATCAATATTAAGAGTTATTTCTCAATGTTTTGTCTTGGTTATTAGCTAACCATTATTCAGCAATTTATTCTTCTTTTCTCATCAATTTGTAGATGCAGTTTCTTCCCGAGAATCTGCGAGTCTGTATTAAGGGGTTTTCGAATTCGCTGATTTCAAATTGACTGTCAGAATTTACAAATTGAAGATGGCGGACTGTCAAATTTGAACGTTTGTGTGATTACCACCAAAATTGGTTCTTGAGGGTTTTTGGGGTCGCTGATTTCAAAGTGGCTGTCAAAGATTATGAATTCAAGATGGCGGACCCACCAAAATTGGTACATGGGGATTTTCGTACGATTTAAATTAAAAAGTGACTAGCTTATTGCCAAAATTTCCACAAAAAAAAAAACTTTTAGCCGTAAAAAAGGTCTGCTGACGCTAAATAAACAGAATACCAGGCTTTAACAGCGAAATCAACGAGTCGTTATTTTTCGGAATGCCGTTTAAAATGTGAGGGTCTTATAATTTCCGACAACTTTAAAAATGTATTTTACTGTTGTGACATTTTTCATCTTACTTCTCAAAATGTTGAAACGTTTTACGTGGACACTTTACTAGTCTGAGTAAATGTGATGTTTTTGATTATATAGAGGAAAAGTTAGTGAGCTTGTCGGTGATAATTTTAAGAGCTACTGAATCGATTTCATATTTTTTCTCTGTTCGATAAGTGATTTTTTCTTTTCGACTATCACTTAATGTGTGTTTGTTTGTTCTTCAATAACTCCCGAACGCTTAATACAATATTTTTGGTTTAAGGGTAGTTAATAATCCAACTTAAAACATAAGCTACATTTTTTCCAAACATAGAGTTGCAAGATGGTGGACTCAATATAACTTTAAATTTTCAACTATAAGCAACTGTTTTAACATTGATGGACATGTGATTTCAAGGTCGTTGACTGATGATCTGTTATTAAAGTTTACAAATTCAAAATGACACGTTGCAATATGCTGACAAAAAACTGTTAACTATTATCATTTTGAATAAAAATGCGGGACTTAAAAGTTTTCACAGGTACTGATATGTCCGCTAAATATCTTCAATTTTAAGCGATTTGGAAAGACTTGGATACTGGGTTATTTAGGTGCTTTTTTGTTTGTTTGCTTGTTTATTTATTTTTTTTCGTATGTTTGTTTGCTCCCAAGTTTGCTCATTTACAAATTTATCGATACTAAAAATCCGTGAATGTCTATACTTTTAATGTAGCATTGAATAGTATTATAATAACATTCTTAATGTATATTTATTAATTTGTAAAATGAGAAAATATTTATCGGTCTTAAAATGTATCAATCCGGTGCTATACCTTTTAAAATTTAAGGTTTAAAAATATTATAAATTCTTAAAAAAATAAAAGGAAAATTTCTGTTCTCCTTTCTGGTGAAAGGTAATCGCCTTAGAAAAGGAGAATTTATTTTTTTAAGCTATAATACCTGTTGAAATTACGGCGAGAAATAAAATAACCCAGGTTTTCATTTTTAAAAATAACAAAATCATTTCTATTTTTATACACTCTGTGACGATATTCCGTACCCACTGGATGTAATTGTTGTACCTAATGTTTAATAAACAATTTTATTTAATACATAAACTGATGGAGCCATTTTGAATACCAGCATTTTGAAACTAAGAAAAACTATTTAAGTTTATATGCTTCTATTTTTTGATTTCACATCCAATTTTTATTCCGGTTATTACCATAGCGAAACACGGAAATCAGCTTGTATGTATTACTTTTGTAAATTATTATATAGAAAAAGTAACAGAACTATAGAACCAAAAATTAACAATTCAGAAGGCCTATAAATTAAGGGATAATTTTAGTTGTGAAATTTTCGTTACTATTAACAATTTACATCCCTACATGTTTCAAAATAGTTGTAGTCACATTAGAAAAGAACATATGCCACAAATAAATACCCTTCTCCATTTTAGAGGGCTGGTAAAAATTACTCCCTTTCTTTATACTTTCCAGAGTAATGACCTTTAAGTCAATAACCTCCTCTGAGTTGCCCGTCTGAAATATTGCTATAATAAATATTTGAAATGAGAATATTTCCGCCCTAGAAGTACACCACTAGATTCATGAATGCGAACAAATGGGCATTGTAAATATATTGCACCCTCAAATTTTGTTGGCTATTGCGCCCTTATATCTCTACAGTAATAACTTTCTCCACAGGAATCGTACTATTTACCACGCAAGAATATTTCTCCACTGGGGCAGGACTAAAAACACAAAATGTTATGTACTCGTAACCGCGCCACCCATCCGTATCCACCCCTGCCACAATTAAAAAATGAGGGGATTAAAATACAAAGCAACTGTTGCCTCGTTAACACTTTGCCCAAAGAAATTTTATTACAAAAGTTTCCGTTTAGAGTAATAAATCGTCGCTTAGAACACAGGTTTCTGGCCTCGACTGTGCCGCTCCGACCAACGGTTGGAGCATGAAATCGCGGTCGAAAAAACCAAGTAATAAACCCTAATTAATCTTCTTTTTTAGTGCGAGTTAATTTAGAGCCACCCATTTCGATGGTTTTCCAGCTGAAAATTCAAAGTGCTCAGCACAAAAACAAAACCATTTCGGGTATAAAGTAAACAAATGACCCGGATGGATTTTTAAGAAGACGTTGGACGAATGTGACCCCTAAGGCCAAAACTC
The DNA here is from genome assembly GCA_963920795.1 of Eutolmus rufibarbis. Taxonomy (NCBI): domain Eukaryota; kingdom Metazoa; phylum Arthropoda; class Insecta; order Diptera; family Asilidae; genus Eutolmus; species Eutolmus rufibarbis. Next base: position 32,405,307 of record OY987207.1, read on the forward strand.
TTATACCGTGGACCAGGACGTGAATGTCTCCATTCTCCAGAAACTGTTGCCTACTCTAAATTAGGACCCCTTGTAGTTTTTCGTAAACCGTTAAAGCGGTGGTAATTGGAGTGTTACATTAATCATTTTCTAATTAAATCCGACTTCCGGTAAGATCTTGTTTAGTCCTCAGACGGGAAAGATGCCGGCAATTTCTCCCCAAAGTTAATCTTCACTGGTTGTAATTACTTTAAATAGCTGAGCTCGACACTTGTAGGTGGAAAGTTAAAGCTGGTGCTGTAATGGATCTCTAAAGCTTGTTAATTCTAATAAATTTTCGCAAATTGCATGAATAAGTGGCACCCGTAAGCTCTAATTGTTGTACACCAACCGCTGGGCGATTTTCTTTGATTGGTATGAAGGATTCACCTTAAAGCCTTTTAACGACCTTTATTGTGGAAATTGATTCTATCTCCCTTTTTGTTGTTATATTTAATATTCCTAAAGGACCATTAACAGTGTCAGCACAAAAAAATGGAAACATTTTCACCTAAAATAAATGTATAATGTTTTTGCGGCACTTTGGAAATAAATTGAAAATCATGTAAATTGTCGCAAGACCATAGAAACAAATGAAAATTGGAAAAATTCTCTATGAATATTTTAATTGCTCCACTGCACTAAATCATATTGTCGCTCCTGCTCCGCCTTCAAAATTCAATATGTGGATTTTCTGATATATTTGCCAAAGGTTTTTGTGCTCCAAAAGTTGTTGTGCTCCAAAACACCTAATAATCGTTGAAATCTGATTTTCCAAAAATATAGATACATATGTGATATATTTAATAAATACTCAAAGAGACTAAACAATATTTAAATCTGAGGTTTTCAAAGTTTCTAATTGAGTACTCAAGAATTCCTATGACTAATCGAAATCCAATTTGTTCTTGCAACGAGTAAGAACATTTTGAGTTATAGAAATTTCGAATTGTCGAAAAATAACAAAAAAAATTCTGAAACAGAGTTGTGCCATTCTTTACCATTTTTAAAATAATCATGACCGGTCCAAATTAGCAACTTCTCATTATATAGAAGCTTTATTCTAAATTACCAATGTAAAAGTTGATTTTTCCTAACCTTATTATAAAATAATATATCTACTTACTATTACAGAAGTTGAAAAATTCATAGAGTACAAAATTAAATTGTTTGTAAGAAAAAATCAGGTATTGCATTTTAGAGTAAGGTAGTGATCATTATTTATTTTACTAAAAATCTTTCCCTTTTAATGGTTAACTTGGTTTTATGACATAGGTACATTAGTGCTAGTATAATTCCATGCAAAATGATTATGAAGACGTACCTGTTTATGCAAAATGTGTAAGTCATTCGATTACCATTGAAACAACAATGACCACTTGCAATTTTACACTAGATCTAAATTTTATAAATATTTATTAAAAATAATGCTGTGAATATACGATTAGAACACAAAATGCAAAATTTGTTAATTAGTTCTAACTTGATCAAAGTAATTTATTCTTAGTTTTAGTTTAAATTATTTTATCGTTGCAGCTTGTATTCAAAAATATTAAATTAAAAATTAAATAATAAAAAAATTTTTTTAAAAAAAAGCTTTTATTTAACAATAAAATATACTAAAAAGGAAATAAAAGCTTTTTTTAAAAATATTTTTTTATTATTTAATTTTTTTTTAATAAAATATAATAGAAAAAATTTAGCAAGTTTTCTATTGGCCTTAGAGTAGCATTTTGTCCATTTTAGGGGTGAATGATACCCCACCGCAGCAGACCAGGGGCAGGTACGCATCGCGCCCTCTATCTGTAACCAAAATTCCGGCTGCTGCTGTGCCACTTTTCTGCTTTCTAATTTTCTGCCCAGCGTAACGTGAGGTCGCGCAGTGAACATGTGACAAATATTCGCTAAAGTTCAATACTTTCTAATTGAAATTCAGGGAAAATTTTAAACGAATTAGTTTTGCAGTTTGTTTTTTGGGAATTCCTTCAGTGAAAGGGGATAAAGAGAAGGAACTGAAGCTTAGAGTAGGGATATACGAGGTATAATAGTATTATGAATTTTTAGTGTCCGCCAAAATTTTAAAGTAGTTCATTAAACGAAAAAATAAGTGATACAATAATGGAAAATTTCAATTTATTGAACTCGTCAGACTGTATTTCTTGTAAATTTTACGTTGTGGTTAAATATGAAAGAAAGTAATCGATGTTATGTACCAAAATCTCATCCAGATTTTGGAGAGCCCTTCAGAATTCAAGACGCAACAGGCTTGAAATCTGAAACGGCTCAATAGAATGGAAAAGTCGCAGAATAAACAACGCGACACAAATACGACCTCCAAATACCCTTCAGAATTCAAGACACAACAGGCTTGAAATCTGAAGCGGTTCAATAGAATTAGAAAATCGCAGAATAAACAATGCGACCTCTCGAATTACGCTGCGTCGACCACCCGCGAGCGCAGTGACCCAAGCTCACGCTGGGTTGACCGCCCGCGCGTGCGTCGACCGGGGTAATTTATGCTGACTCAAAACATGTGCACCGCTCAAGTTGCGACGCGCACGTTGTCAGCAATTGGAACATTGGAAAGTTCCAATAACCGATCGAGGGGGTATAAGTACTCGATAAGAATAAGTCGAGTCGGGAGTCGTAAAAGGGGAGTCTTATAGCGGAGTCTAATAGTAGAAGTCGTAACATAGGGGCCTAGGAACGGAGTCGTAAAGTAGCAGTCATAAAATAATAGTCTTGAATCGTGAGTCCTAAACAAAAGGGGAGTCGCGGGTCGTACCAAAAGAGATACATTAGTTAAGTACAAGAGTATCCTAAGTGTTGTAGTGTAATACAATTGAATAAACTAACAGTTCAATCGAAAGTGCAGTGTTTTAGTAGTAAGGGGAGCAAACGCATTTCTGCGACTCCTCCATCTCCACCTCCCGAGCCGCCCCGGTCTCGAGAAGTTAAAGCATTCGTGCTGCTTCCGAGATCCTCGCGGATAAGGTACCTCCAGGGCTAAACCCGGAACGTTACACACAAGAGATCTTATTCCCCCGAATAAGATCTCAATTGTTATTAATATACATAACAATTTGGCGCAGCCGGTAGGATCAGGGAAGCCTGGTTTTTAACAGCTATAAAAACCGTAACAGCTTGAAAAGCCTTGATCCTCGAACAAGAGTTCGAATAGTTGCTTAAGTGCAGGGTAAAACAATTTTTACCCATAACCTGAAGTAGAAAATAGCTTCAGGGGCACACAGTTCTTTCAAAGCAACGAACTCCAACGCTCCCGGGTAATCATCTATAGTTGCCTCTGCTCCAGGCGAGCACGCAATTACCCGAAAAGAAAAAAGGTACCCAACTTTAGTTGCCTCTGCTCCAGGCGAGCAAGCAAGTACCAAATTGATTGTAAAAAGGCACCGATCGGGCACTACAACGAGTGAATGCCAGGCCCAGAGACCGCAGAAAATACGACGGAAGACGAGCCCCAAGAAGTGAAAACATCGCCCGGACCCAACTCCGCAGACTCCAACGAAGACCCCACTACACCGCAGCCGCCGAGGGAGCAACCCAACGGCCCATCGCAGCGAGACTCAGCATCTCAACCGCCGAGGGGACCGACGACCCCGATAGCACATCGAAGAGCATCGCGGGACACCCCTAGCACCTCAACACCGCACCCACATCAAGGATTGAAATTAAGAAGCGGGACGATCATCCCCCGCGGAGCAGCGACAACAAGTCAGATAGCTGTAAGTCTAAATAATCAATTAATTAATTTAATAGAAAAAGCACGAATATCAGGGGGACTCTCGAGTGCGCAAATTAACGAGCTTAGCGCCCAGATCAATCAGACTGGCGAATTGAGACAAGCTCAAATTAAAAAATTTACGCAAGAAACCGAGAGTTTCCGAAAATCTCTAAAAGATTTCAAAGAATATTCGTGCTCTTTCCTAAATAAAGGGCAAAGCAAATCGGAGCCCGATTTAAGCCGCGAAAGTGATTTAGAATTAAGTAGTGAGAGTGTAAGAAGTGCAAGTGAATTTGAGGCTACCGCGATCGCGCTAAACTGGTTGAACGCGTCGTTCCCAATTTCGGATTCCTCTGGTGATCCAGATAACACCCATCCTATTCCCTACTTAAAATCCGAGAAAAATAAAATAAAAATGGCCAATTACACTGAAGTCACGAGAAATCTGACTCAGATAGTGCCTATCTTTTCGGGGGAGCCAGGTCCAAATTTGAGCAATGAGCTCCAAACTTTCCTGGGCTGCTGTAGGCGGTGTTTAGAATGCCTCGCAGACCCAGATAAAACAACTTTCATTAAAATGATCCCGACGAGACTCCGGGGCGAAGCTTATCAGCTTTTGGCCCCAGAGGAACCTGCCACCTTCAAAGAAATTGAAGATAAATTGAATGCAGCGTTCCTACCCCGCGAGTCTCATCAGGAACTTGTAAATAAATTAATAGCCATGCGCCAGACACCGTATGAAGACCTCACCCGGTTCATCTCGCGCATTCGGAAAGCTCTGTCGCAGTGCAAAGAAGCGGCAGAAGCAAAATACGGTGCCGCAGCGGCAGCAATTGTGAATCGTCAATTAGAAGATTTCGCGAAAAACACTTTGCGAAACGGGTCCTTCAGCCCTTACCTTCGTCAGTACCTACTGACTTTAAATGAGCCTGACCTGGAGGAACTGGCTAAAAAGGCACTGGACATGGAAAAGCTCCAGCAAGGAGCCTTCCAAATACCCAGCCACACCTTCACGCCACCCCAGGACAATAAACCAAGCAATTCAAACCTGCCGGCACCCCCGAGTTACGGCGAGCCGTGGGGATATCCATTCAATGCTACCCTGGCAGCTGCATATTCAAATTCAGTATTTGGATATCCTTACACGGCTACCGGACAGGCACAGAATTACGCTCAGCCTCCGACAAGTTATCCCGCGAAACCGAATGCGTTAGCAAAGCCACAAAATTCGGGCGCTGGAGGAGCATCTAAGCCCCCAGTCAATATCGTGTGTAATTATTGCTCCAAACGGGGGCATACGTATGACGAGTGTTTTAAAAGAAAAAATACCCCCGTTTGCGTAAAGTGTAATAAAATGGGACACGATATCAAAACGTGTCGCAGTAACAATAGCGGTTCACCTCGCAAAAACGCACAGACGGCCCTCGCAACAAATAATAACGGGGCACGTCGCGTCTATAACGTGCGGGTAAAATGCGATTGGTGCGGCCGCCGTGGGCACGAAGAAAACACATGCCAAAGAAAGAAGGAATACCAAAGCCGGAATTCGGGAAACGGCGACGAGTCGAGCCCGAAATCCCCGGCTCGGCAGTAAATACTAATAGCAAAAATACAGGGTACTCTCAGCCGCCCAAACCAAGTACTCCCGTAGTGGAGCTCCCCCTAGATTTTGGTTTGAAAGAAAAGACTCAACTAGTGGTGGACACGGGCGCTGAGATAAGCTTGATTAAGAAACAAGCTTTGAAATCTTCCGAGCTGATAAACGCCGAAAAGATTCTTACCCTGCAAACTCCTTTTGGCACGGGATACACACTGGGAAGCTGTCAGGGAAACCTTGTTACGAAATTAAATGAACACAAGGTACTCAAAACACCCTGCACTTTCCAGGTAATAGAAAATACATCAGGCCTCTCTCACGACGGTCTGTTAGGCAACGATTTTCTTGCCCAAAACTGTAATGTTGAGGGCCCAAACCGTGAACTTCGGTTTCCTCGCACGGAAACTAATTTAGAGGAATTCTCTTACCCTATTTTTCTCGAGACTGAGAAAAATAGCTCCCGAAAAACATCTGAATCCGAGAAACAGGCAAAAGTGATGGAACCCGTAGGGGTTAAGCTTTCTACCTGCCATGTTCTCGAACCATCACATGATGGGGGATGTTGGGCTAAAGTTAAGCCACGGGAAGACGAGAAGGAAATTCTGGCGAATACACCTGTGATCACACAAATCAGGCGGCATAGAGTGGCTCTGATCAAGCCCATATGCGTACCTGCGAGATCGCAGATAGTGGCTAGAATTCCAATGAAACTGCAAGAAGAAATGCTCTGTCTATCCCAAGAGGTAGACGACGGAGTCTTCTTGGCAAACAGTATAATTTCCTCTAGAGAAGAAAAAGAAGTACTGGTTGGGATCCTCAACGCAAAGGACTCCAAAGTAGCGCTCACCGCCCTTGACTTACAATTGGCGCCGGTGAATGACTACACATTAGTCCCATTGTATCCCCAACAAAATGCAGAAAAGCCAAAAGAGAATGCACAGGACAAATCCCCGGGCCCAAGCGGCACAAATAATTCAGCCCTGACCCAGGAGAAAAAATTTATAGAAAATAAAATTATAAATAAAACTAGTGTTACACGGTCCGAGAGCGCGCATTATAATTCTAAAACGCCCGGAAACACCGTACACACTAATATAGCCGCCAAGGAGCGCATAGCCAGGTTAGAGGAAGAGCTCAACCTGAGCCCCATTCTCAATAAAACAGAGAAAAATGAAATTTTGGAACTATGCCGAGAATATAACGACATATTCCACTTAAAAGGTGACTACCTCACTCATACAGATGCTATTACACATCTAATCCCAATAGTGCAGGACCAAGCACCTATAAACCAAAAAATGTACAGGCTACCTGAGATACAGCGTAGCATCATAAACGAGCAATTACAAGAAATGCTCGAAAATGATATAGTGCAGCCTAGCAAGAGTCCATGGAACTCACCTCTACTAGTAGTCCCCAAAAAGCCGGGACCAAACGGTGAGAAAAAATGGAGAGTAGTCGTCGATTTCCGCAAATTAAATGAAAAAACAATTGGCGATGCTTTTCCCCTGCCCCGAATCGAGGATATACTGGACCAATTAGGCCACTCGAGGTACTTTTCTACCCTCGATCTCGCTAGTGGTTATCACCAAGTACTAGTCGAGCCACAAGATCGCCCAAAGACGGCGTTTAGCACGAATTACGGGCACTACGAATTTAAACGTATGCCTTTCGGATTAAAAGGAGCCCCTGCCACTTTTCAGCGCCTAATGAATTACGTTCTAACAGGCCTACAGGGACTCGAATGTTTTGTATACCTGGATGATATCGTCATCTACGGAAAAAATTTGAAAGATCACAACAATAAGCTGCGAAAAGTATTTACCAGGTTACGTGAAAACAACCTGAAATTACAGCCGGAGAAATGCCAATTTCTCCGCAAAGAGGTAATCTACCTGGGACATAAATGTTCCAACGAAGGAGCACTGCCCGACCCCAGTAAAACGGCCTGCGTACAAAATTTTCCCGTTCCCCGAACAGTAAGACAAGTCCAATCATTTTTAGGACTTGCGAATTATTACAGAAAATTCATTCCCAATTTTTCTAAAATTGTACGCCCAATAACAAATTTACTCCGCAAGGACGTTAAATTTAATTGGACCGAAAAATGCCAAGAAGCATTTTTGAATATAAAAAATTCTTTAATTTCACCTCCACTTCTCATTTATCCAGACTTCAATAAACCTTTTAATCTAACAACAGATGCGAGCAATGAGGCTATAGGAGCAGTTCTCTCCCAAGGAGAAGTAGGAAAAGATCAGCCCATAGCCTATGCAAGCCGCACTCTGAATAAAGCGGAACGCAATTACTCCACAATTGAAAAGGAGTTACTGGCCATTGTCTGGGCAACCCGAAATTTTAGGTGCTACCTTCAAGGTAGAAAGTTCACGGTCTATACAGACCATAAACCTCTAAAAGGGGCATTCAATGTAAAAGACCCCACTTCCCGACTAGTGAGATTCCATCACAAACTTTCGGAATTCGATTATACAATCGAATATAAACCCGGAAAATATAATACGAATGCAGACGCACTCAGCCGCATTCCTAGGGAAAAAAATAGTGAAGATGAAAGCCACACCTGCACGGTAAAGGCCCAAATTCATCACACAACAAGTGCAAACGCAAAGAAAAATAACTTTGCCAAAATAAGCGCAGTAACTCGGGCTCAAAAAAGAAACGCCCAGAGTAATAAACAAGAGACCACGCAAAAGTCTCAAGAAACTAAGCAGACAGACAATAAGCAGCAACAAATTAAATCTAAACAAGATGTAGATTCAGAAGCCGAAGAAATAATCCCGGCAGAATTTTTTTCTCAGGAATCAAACTCTGAAGAAAACAAAGGTCTCCACGACCCATTACAAATTGGGAAAAATAAAAATTCCCCAATCTTAGAATCACAGCATGAAACCCCTGAATTAATTACGAGCCCCGAAGAAATTAAAATCATATTAAAAGATTATCATGATTCAGTCTTCGGAGGTCATCAGGGAGTGATAAAAACTTACAAGAGAATAAAACGTAAGTACAAATGGAAACACATGCTGCGTGACATAAAGCGGTATGTGAAAAAATGTCCAAAATGCCAGAAATTAAAGGCATCTCCGCAATATAAGATGCCCATGGTTATCACTGATATAGCCGAAAAACCTTTCGACAAGATTTACCTTGATATAGTTGGACCACTACAAGAGACAGCGTCAGGGAATAAATACATTCTGACCTTTCAGGATAACCTAACGAAACTAGTGGACTGGTACGCGATGCCAGACGCGGAAGCGGAAACAATTGCGCGAATTTTCTTCGACGAAATCGTCACGCGCTACCGCATCCCCAAGAAAATTGTCACAGATCAAGGAACGAACTTCCTAAGCGATCTGTTCAAACAAGTCTGCAAATTATTAAAAGTGAAAAAATTACAGACTTCGGCCTATCACCCTCAATCAAATGGGGCACTAGAAAGAGCACATAGGCCCCTAATCGAATATTTACGCACCTTCGTAGACGAAAACTCCCAGAGCTGGGATCAATTCCTACGAACAGCTGCGTTCGTGTACAATAATAGTGTACACGAAGGGACAAAACTCACGCCCATGGACTGTGTATACGGATTTACAGCGGATGTCCCATCCAATTTAAAAAGAGAACCAGAACCCCTTTATAATAGTGAGGCCTATTATCATAAGCTCCGATATAGATTGCAGAAATCATATGCTACCGCAAGGAAAAACCTCTTAGCCGGTAAGCAAAAGTCTAAAGAGTACTATGATAAGAATGCGAAACCAATAGCATTCCACGTAGGCGACAAAGTCCTCCTGAAGAGCGAGAATAAAAAACATAAACTCTCGGAAATCTGGATAGGACCCTACACAGTAACAGGTATCCCCTCGTCAGTAAACACAGAATTAAAAATTGGCAAGCGAACTAAAATAATACATAATAATCGCTTAAAGCCTTATTTTGAGTAAATTCAGCCTCAGTCAAATTTTGCTTCACAAACGCCATTCAATTTTTTTTTATCTTTTCCTTTCTTCCTCGCATCTAACACCACCACCTTAACAGTTAAAGCCGAAAAATTGCCATTTCGCAAAATAACTTTTCAATAGACAATAATAAGAATCCATTAAAACAATTTCCCAGAAGAAGTGCAACGGAAATACACAATTCCTGTAAGCAACAAATAAGTACAAGCAATAACCCAATTGACCCTTCCGAACTTTCCCAAATAAAAAATTCCCGGAATAAAACACACAAAACACAAAAAAAAAAAAAAAACACCGAGACGGTCCGCTAGAAAAATGACAAAAATAAAAAGCCACAGATTCACTTGATCTTCAAGGTTTTCCTCAGCTCAAGCGCCCACCGAGGTAATAAGACACCGACCTTCGCCGTAGGTGGATAACCCGAAACACGCAGATAAGAAGCAAAACAATGTTAGGGTAGGTCGGAAAATCGAGAATTCTCTACATATGTTTACCTAAGCAAAATTAACCTTTAGCCCGTAAGAAATTAGATAAAATCAAAAAAAAAAAATAATAGTTTGTACAACATTAATACTAGCAAATAAATAATCTATGTAAAGGGGCACGGAAAACATAGGCTAGGAAAACAGTATTACAATAAGAAAAAAAAAAAAAAATCTTTTTTGTACTAGATATTAAGATTTTCAATTATGTTAACGCACTCGCAACTCCCTGAACAAATCGCGTCTATTCGAACACAATCGCGATATTCAAAATTTCCAATAACATCCTCCTTTTTCTCGTCTTTAACCCTTCAACCCCGAGAATTATTCCTCTTCAAAGAATAATTCTCTTTTTCCAAGGGGGAAGGAATTGTTATGTACCAAAATCTCATCCAGATTTTGGAGAGCCCTTCAGAATTCAAGACGCAACAGGCTTGAAATCTGAAACGGCTCAATAGAATGGAAAAGTCGCAGAATAAACAACGCGACACAAATACGACCTCCAAATACCCTTCAGAATTCAAGACACAACAGGCTTGAAATCTGAAGCGGTTCAATAGAATTAGAAAATCGCAGAATAAACAATGCGACCTCTCGAATTACGCTGCGTCGACCACCCGCGAGCGCAGTGACCCAAGCTCACGCTGGGTTGACCGCCCGCGCGTGCGTCGACCGGGGTAATTTATGCTGACTCAAAACATGTGCACCGCTCAAGTTGCGACGCGCACGTTGTCAGCAATTGGAACATTGGAAAGTTCCAATAACCGATCGAGGGGGTATAAGTACTCGATAAGAATAAGTCGAGTCGGGAGTCGTAAAAGGGGAGTCTTATAGCGGAGTCTAATAGTAGAAGTCGTAACATAGGGGCCTAGGAACGGAGTCGTAAAGTAGCAGTCATAAAATAATAGTCTTGAATCGTGAGTCCTAAACAAAAGGGGAGTCGCGGGTCGTACCAAAAGAGATACATTAGTTAAGTACAAGAGTATCCTAAGTGTTGTAGTGTAATACAATTGAATAAACTAACAGTTCAATCGAAAGTGCAGTGTTTTAGTAGTAAGGGGAGCAAACGCATTTCTGCGACTCCTCCATCTCCACCTCCCGAGCCGCCCCGGTCTCGAGAAGTTAAAGCATTCGTGCTGCTTCCGAGATCCTCGCGGATAAGGTACCTCCAGGGCTAAACCCGGAACGTTACACACAAGAGATCTTATTCCCCCGAATAAGATCTCAATTGTTATTAATATACATAACATCGAGGTGATAGAGAAATATTTAAGTTTTGCAAAATTCTTATTCAATATTTTTGTTCGCTGCTATTATGAACAATAAGAGTCTAAATAAGTATAATTAGGACGCCTATCTTCTTTGTTCCGTTTATGGGTGAGGGTCCTTTAAAACAAACGAACGTTTAATATACGGAAGATAAAAATAAGTTCTGAAGCATATTTTGTAAAATTTTAATATTTTATTTAATATTTAATTAGTTTTGAGTGAATCAACCGTAGCAGTTTAACAATTTTCGCTAGTCAAACCAAAATGAATTCCATTCAACAAGTTCGGGAACAAACATCCCGATCAAATTGGAAATCAGCTGGAAATAGGAACAAAGAATTTTGCAACTTACCAACGGAATTTTGCAACTAAAAATAATTACACCCGCGCCGTCCCAGCCTGCGAAATTCGAGAAAACGCGGTTTAGGAAGCCGAATTTCACACGATCATGCCAAATTAATCAATTTACGACCGCTTTCCGACCCGCGGAATTTTCACACTTTTAACGCTTTTCCACGGCGAATTATTAGAAATTATATGATATTAAACTACAGTGGCTTTATTTAGCCGGTAATTAGCCGATTTAAATATTTTTAATTGGATTTTTCATTCCGAGGCAGTGCTGGGCGAGCTGCTTGCATAAAACGTCACTTCCCACTGGAGAAATGGGCGGGAAACAGCTCCTGCATTCAAAGTGCAGTGGAAAATATGAAAAAGGCACTTGGGCGGGAAATTTAAATTATTTAAATCATTTGTGTAACGTCTACAATAATGAAATATTGTAATTTATTGAACTCGTCAGACTGTATTTATTGCAAATTTTACGTTGTGGTTAAATATGAAAGAAAGTAATCGAGGTGATAAAGAAATATTTAATTTTTTCAAAAGTATTATGTAGAGAATCTAAGTATAATTAGGATATCTATGTTCCACCGTTAAAAACGCCCATATTTCCAAGTTTGGAGAAAGATAAGGGTTAAAAATGTTGAATTAAACTTATTTTATGGGTGAGAGTCCTTTCAAACAAACGAGCATTTAATATACGGAAGATAAGAATAAATTTTCAAGCATATTTTGGGAAAGGAAAGCAGTGCTACTTTGTAAAATAAAATTTTGAGTTACTCACACGTCGCAGTTTAATAATTTTCGCTGGTCCATCGAAAATGAACTACATACATTCAACAAGTTCGAGAACAAATGCCTAAATCAAATCGGACATCAGCAAGAAACAGGAAAAAAGGAATTTTGTAACTTACCGCAAATATTTATAAAAATTTAAAAAAATATCACACAAATTACGCGTCGTCGCCCAGCCTGCGAAATTCGAAAAAGCGCGGTTTAAGAAGCCGAATTTCACACAATCACGCCATATAAATCAATTTACGGCCGCTACCCGACCGGTGGGTATTTTCACACTTTTAACACATTTCCACGGCGAATTTTTAGAAATTATATGATATTAAATTACAGTGACCTTATTTAGCCGGTAATTAGCCGATTTAAATATTTTTAATTGGGTTTTTCATTCCGAGGCAGTGCTGGGCGAGCTGCTTGCATAAAACGTCACTTCCCACTGGAAAAATGGGCAGGAAACAGCTCCTGCATTCAAAGTGCAGTGGAAACTAAAAAGAAGGCACTTGGGCGGGAAATTTAAATTATTTAAATCATGTGTGTAACGTCTACAATAATGGAAAATTGTAATTTATTGAACTTGTCAGACTCTATTGTTGAAAATTTTAAGTTTCTAGTTCTGCTGGAGATATCCTAGAAGTTTTATGAAATTATTGGCCTTCTAACTAAATTAGAAAATTTAGGTAGAGAGCAGAAATTTAAAAATAATTAGCTCATTAGACAAACGATATTAAAACGTAACCATTTATTTTAGATAGATTTCATATGAACATATACAGGATTGACTTTTTGGGGGAAGGTGTTGGTAACTATTTCTTAAAAGTAGCGGCATAACCTATTTCTATCAAGATTACTTTGTTTATTCTATCAAAGTTTACCCATGTATTATTCGGAGCAATATTTGGTTCATATTCGCAAAAAGGGTGGAGTGTTGTCGTTATATATGTATGTAATATAGATACGTTTTAGAGCCTCCAATTAGACGCGCTGCGACCCCTGTTAGAGTGCACACTTTAACGACAGTCTTGGCATGGCAACGGTTGGCTTGATTTTTCAGCAATTTAAACAAAAAGTTACAGAGCATCTCGAGTATTTAAATATTACTCGTGATTTTTCTGTGTCTCGCGATAACGTGTTCGGCACGTGCTTCCCAAATTTGATGGGGTTGCTTACGGATATTATCTAGGACCAAAGTACTCATCAAGACGAATCAAACGAGCCCAAACTCGATGGGGTTGTGTTGTTTTATTGCGGAGTTCCTATGGCCACCTTCCAGCTTCAGCATCAGATCAGCTCCATGTCATCATAATATTGCATTGTCATGCGATATACATATGCATGCAAAATTTCAGCTCAATCGGAAACCGGGAAGTGGATCAAATTTAACTTGCAAGATTTCATTACAGACACCGGGACAGGTGAAACTAAATAAAAGCTTGTAAAAAATAAGTGAGCTATTATTTGAGTTAAGATCCACCACAATAGAATCGCAAGTTTTAATTTATCTATACTTGGTTAGAAAATAAAAACGAGCGATTTGTGTTAACGCTTGACACTCACTATGATTTATGTGTAATGCAATAAAATGTAAACAGCACAAGACGATGGACAGATTCGCGTGGTAAAAAGTAATGATGGAACGACCAAACATCAGTCAGTAAAGTGGCAGAGTTTAATCGCAATGGCTCAAGCGTTCTGATAAACGAATACGAGAGCATTTTTCCCTTTTAAGATAAAAAATCGTGTCAATCAAACCAAATACGGAAAATACACAAGAGGAAGTGCAACTCACCACGTCTTTGACTAACGACTGCATTATTGAAATCCATTAAAACATACTAGCCTGATAAATATAATATGTAGGTACATATTATATAAGAATAAGTTTAATCAAAATCGATTAAGGAATACAGTCCCTATCGTGTTCAAAAGATACCAATATTATTACATTTTAATTTAATTAGATATAACACTGAATTAAGTGAAGTTTTTTCCTAGATCGCCTTGTCGAATTGTTATTCATTCTAATTTACAGGGTTAGGGGTAGTGTAATACATGTAATATATAGCATTATTTATGCAGGATATTCTAGACATAAAAAACGAGTGCTAGTTGAAGATTTTTTTTAATCCTTTTTATACATTTGTAAACAATAAATAAGCGTTTTCCTTTCCATTAAAAAACATAAGTTCACTTTTAGAGGCCGTTTTTTATTCAATTTGAAAAGAAATAAAGTCATATGTATGTATATAAAAAAAATATTTTTAGGAAAAGCTCAAAATATAATAACAATTTAAATTCAAAATGCCCTTATAAGTAAAAGCCAATTTCTTTCCAATCAATAAAAATAAATTCTTCTCACCAAAACCTTTAATTTGATACCAATCTAAAGCGAATTGTGAGAAAAAAGGTAATCGGCCATCTTGGAAGCTTCCGCCATATTGGATTATAACGGCGTTAGATATACTGTATTGCATTATCTCGGAACTCATGCAAGCGTGCAAAATTTTAAGTCAGCTCTAGCTCAATTATGTAGAACTAGTCAAAATTTTTATTACAAAATTTGTAGCAGACAACAAAAGGAAAAGGGAAATAAAAGCTGTAAAAAGAACAGTTTGATTAAACACTACCTAAAGTATTAAACTAATAATTTTTTTGTTCTTGTATTGATTTTGGATAAACCACTTCATAGAGTTTTTCTTAAGTATAGGTATGTACATACCTATAGTGTAAATACGTGGTAACAACTCTACTACTATGTTGTTGGTCTGTTTTAAAATGAAAATACCCTACCAAAAGTTCCCTTACTTCGAGTCGAATTAAAATTTTAGAAAAATCAATGGAAAGAAAATTAGCGAAAAAAAGGGGGAATTCGCGAGCTCTCTATTAATTATGAAAAATGAGCTTGCTAATTTACATTTTGTCTCCCATTAATCAAGTTAAAGAGTTAATAAAATTAGGCTACTGTACCAATCAGTTTCAGTCCTTCCGCCCTAGTTCTCGAGGGATTCGATCTTTTTTCTTTTTATTTTTTTATTTTTGAAATTTTTTCTAACGCCCCCGCAAAGGCGAAATACCGGAAAAATTTGAAAATTCCCTTTTTCCCCGCAATAATCCAATATTTTTCAATTACAACTCACTCGAGCACTCGACGCGCCTCCAGCGCACCCCGCTCGAGGAGAAGTGCCAGCCCTTCATCCAGTCAACAAAATTAATTTGAATTCGCAGTGCTTGATTGAATGGAAGCTCGTTCGATGAAAGAGGCTTTGCGTGACCAAGTCGTCCCGAATCGACAACGGCCCGTTCATATGGATGGGCCCGTCGTTTTCAAGTCGTCAGCTCGGCAGTATGCCTATTAATGCCCCCGGCCCGGCACTCCCCGCCGGGGCCCCGCCCGCTCGACACCGGGCCGACCAAACTTACCCCATTAACCAGGTAAAGTTTAAGGTATTTTAGGAGATTTTTGTTCTGATAATTATTGTATATTATTCCGTTAAACTTTTTGGCTGCTTAATGTTTCCGTAGGAAGATTGGAGGAATATTTAATTAGGCCTGCGGCCGCTTCTGCTGGGTTAAGGTAATTAAGAGCCAAAAATTAACTGGATGCTTTTAAGGTAATTTACTTAGTGGCCATTCACTTTATTTAAAGGGCGGAATTCAGGTGGTAATGATCGCTGAATGACTGACAGAATACCGCTCCGGGGATATTTTTATCGCATTTTCCTTAAAACCTTGGGGATTTAGAGAAAAGTTATTTTTTCTAGAGATAATTTTAGGCAAAACTTTGCCCTACCTAATAAGTAATGCGCAATTTTAGAATACCGCACTCAATAGATGACATATGTTGATTTTAAGTATATTTCGAATAAAAATAAAATTCTCCACAATATGAACTGTCAAAACTTAATATTACTAAACTTTACATAAGCGCGTGAAATGTCTCTCTGTGGGAGCTAAAATTATAGACCTTTATACTTGACATTTTAATAAACCGATTTATTTAGGTTTCAATGGAAAATCACTTTTTTTGAAAATATTGAACATTTATGAAAATACCTACCTATAGCAGAGACAATCTTATCATGTTATTTCATAAAATTCCTATACATTATCTTAGGTAATTTAATTGAGAATTTCACTACAAAGTCTGTTGCGGATCATAGCATTAATTTACCTACTTGTCATGCCACATTACACTTTACTAGATCACCTTTGCTTTTGAAAACACAAAGGAAAGGAAAACAAAATGAATTTGATTTTCTCAATCAATTCAACAAGTTCCACGGATTAATTTTAAATTATTAATTTAACTAAAATAAATTTTCTTGTTAAATAATTTTATAATATATCTTTTATCTTTTATATTATCAATGTTTAAAATATTAAAATTTATCCTTTGTAGATATAAATCTCTATAAGTCCATCGATAATCGATATAAAATATTTACATAGTATTATAATATATTCATTACACTTGAATAAAATACAAAAGTTTTACATTTTTTTTGGTTCGTCCTGAACACGTTTTCATTGCAAGCACTCATTATTTTTCAATATTAATATTTACTGTGTTGTGCAGATCTAATCAAAAGAACCAACTTCATATAATTTTTTTAAATAAAACTTAGCTACACTACTTTGAGTGGCTTGGTTATGAAATTGTTGAACATATACTTAAATAAATACATATATAAACAATTAGTGATCAAAAGGTTTTTGATATTTTTTTAAATAAGTTAAGACATTCCGCAAAATTTGTATATGGAGCATTTACTAAAATTAGATGGAAAAGTAATTTAAAAATAAATTGTTTATATATTTGTTATTAAAAACTGTTATTAAGATTTTGGGTATAGTTAGGACTTTACTAAATTTAAATCTTCTGAAATAACGATCAATAAAATTTATGGGCTCATTAAATATTTCCGTAAGTTAGTTAGGTATAGTCATCATACAATAAATTTCCATTTCCATCAGAATCATAAGTTTGAAACCAATATATCAACTTTCTAACATCATAATTTTATCTATTGTAGGGATTTTTTTAGGTTATATAAATTTTCAAACAGTCATAAAACTGTTGAAATTTCACTTTAATCGATATTAAACAGACATCCAGAAATCCTACCATTCCTTACCCTAATGCCGGCTCTGTCTATGAGGCATGTAATATTTTTGATATCACAAGTTATTTGTTTATGAAAACAAAAATTTATATTCATAATAGTCTCATTTGTACTAAAAAAATGTCTAACTTTTCTTGACTGTGGTACTAAATAGCAGTATTTGAGCCGCTGATTTTGTAAGTGGTATAAGTCCACATTTTCAACATATCATTTGAACAACTTCTCCAGTAAAATCTTATCTCGTAGATTTGTCAAAAAATGGATTTATACCTATCACTTTCAAAAATAGCGACTCATTTATATAAAAATTGATTAGATATAATTAAAGCAGCCACATACATAAATACAAAAGGTTTCAAATTATGCATCTAGCAGTAGAGATTTTTGAAACGCCATCGAACCAAAGTTAATTTTTAATTTACTTCTCGCTTAATTCAACTACAAGAATTGAATTGGAATAGCCTAGATAAATAGTATAATTCGCATCCGTGCACTAAGCGAATTCTTCCCCTTTTAGTAGTTAAATCAAGAAGCCTACAGCATAAGGCATTCATTATATTTAATTACCAGAATGGCATATTTTGCAATTGCATTAACCACTAAACGTGAAACGTGAATCGAATAAACGAACCAATGGTGAGCGTAGGCACACAATGGTCTTTACCACAAAATTTATTGACCAATTTTGGTGCATCGACTGAGATATTTTCGGTAATTTAGGAATTTGCAATTTAGAATGGTCGACTCTATGCTAGTTTTTTACTTAAAATATTGGCTAAAATTGCTTTAAAGAGAAAATGTCAAACATCTGGTGCTTGTTTACAAATATTAATTTTTATCATGATGAATATTGACAAAATGGATTCATATCGGGATAAGACCTTGAGCTTGGATTAATAGTGTAAAATATTGAGAAAGTTACGAATCGGTTAGATTATTTCGAATTTTTACAAAATTATACAAAAATACACTATGTTTGATTTAGAGATCACAGGCCCATAATGCTTGCTATTATATTTTTAAGTAGTCGCATAATAAGATAGTTGTTTATCAAGCGGTTTCCACTATGGTATATTATGTACTTTTTATTAATTTGGCAGTGAAGTATAGCAAAAAAGTTTTAAGTGTGCAATTCTTGTTTTCGAAGTGAATTCTTTCTTATGCGCCGCCCTCACTTGGTCTCAAAAATATCTTATATAGAAACACAAATAAACACATAGTTTACACATAATGTAATATGAATCAAATAATTTGAGGACAATTTCAGAAAAAAAAAAAACAATATCAAAGGAAATAAAGTATCTATTAATAATTGGAGATGAGAGGTTTCAACACACATTTTCTTTTTAGGCTCACAACTTTGATATACCTACTACATTTTCGCTTTACTCTTTTAATACTAGTAGTGTTTATGTTTAATTTTAATATTAACGCATAAAACAAACATGATAATTATGCAGTTTGTGTTAAATGTAATTGTATGAATGGGATACAGAATGTGTTATCAACGCTAGGATTTTGCTATTCCAAATTTATACTACTCAATACATGAAAAATCGTTGTCTGGCTTTTATAAGCTTTTATTTAACTTTACCTTTCGTTTTGTTTTGAAATATTACAAATTGATTTTACGCACAGATACATTTTTATTATAATTACATAATATAATTTATATTTGTGTTTTAGCCTAGTTCTCGATGTTTTATTGGGCAGCAGTTCTGCATAACAATATATGTAATTTCAATAACAATGCAAAATTATAGAGCGAGGTAGTTTAATTCTTCAAAGAAAAGAAAATCCTGTTAATAAAACACAACATTTAATTTAATATCTTGTTTATTTCAAACTTTTATTTTGTCTACTGTTTTCTGTTCACATGACCCTGCGAAGCCTGATACCCCATTTTAAGGCCAATTTTTCAATCGTCGGCTAAATTGATTTGTAAAATAAGATCTTCAATAATCAACGTAGCTGTAATTTAAAAGATGTAGTTTTGTTTTCCAACTTATGTGTTTATATAAATTAAAAAAATTGTTTCTCACAACTATGTTGAATTTTTAATTGAAGAATAAATCTATTAGTCTACTGAAGTATTTGATACTTGGTAGTACCATAGACAAATAAATATTTATTTGTCTATGGTAGTACACAATGGTAAAGCGAAAAAATCTAGGTACAATACTTTTCGGATGTGCCTGCCCCTACAACATGAACTGCTAGAAAAGTTTTGCAAGGTCACTAACTCGGATGACATAAATTCTGCATTAAAAAAAATGTGTTTGAAGCATGGATATTGAAAGCTCTGTGGTTTGCGAAAAAGATAATCGGCCATTTTCTGCTCTCACCACTTTGTTCATATCCAAAGTTATCTTGATGATTCGTGTACAGGATTATAACTTGGGAAGTTTTGAAAAACTTGATGTTTTGCCAATAGTTGGCTCTGTTTCGAAATGTAATTTAACATGTTTAGTGCCTCAGGTAAAATAATTCGAAATATTTTAAACTTCAGAAAATTGGTACCCACCAACCTTTTTCGCGACCGTTTCTCTCGCAAATTCTTCTTGTTTTCTGGAAAAAAATTAAAAACATTCTCTCCTCCAAATTCTTCGATTTGCAGTATAACTATTACAATTTTGCAAACATAGTTTTTCAACATTCTAAACCAGGAGAAATATAAAATACAATTAGAATTAATTTTTCGCGTAAAATCACCCAAAGGGGCAAGTAGAGTCTCATCTTTATCCAGCTACCTCATCTTGCCCCTTCGGGTGATTCTACACGTAAATTCATATACTGAAAAAATTGTTAGTAAATATTATGAAAATTAATTCTTATTACTTGTTAATATTATAAAAATCAATTCTTATAAGTATTACCTGTTAATCGAAGCCAATCCTTAAACGAAATATTTACTTGATTGAGCGAATTAAAATGAGAAGATGAATGTACATATACATATATTTACTTTTGGATTAAAATTGGTTCTTGGAATACATGAAGTAGTTACCTGCGATTCATATGATGTGATATAGGGCCGGACGCTACACGATCTCTATTAGCTATTATGAACATATCTAGGACAATTTTTCTTGTAGGTCGCTCGAAATTAGGCTAGCCTACAGCCTAGTACAATATATCTATTTCTTACGAATAAATCTGGTTACTGAAAAATTATTATTAGCAAAGTGTACATATAATACAATACGCTTGACTTTTTATTTAAATTTCATATGTTCAAATCTACCCATTTCAAAACTGCTCTTTCTCATATATATTTATTTTCTTAAACCTGTCATTTTCTTATAACTTCCGTACAATGAGTGGATTATTCGCGGTCTAACTAAAATTAAATCTAACTGGCTAACTAAAATACTTATGAAGAATTTGCTTTAGAAACAAAAGATTATTGTGATCGGTATCCATTTAGAAACAGCGACTTTTACACCTTATTATATATTATTGTATATGAAAATGATCTTCATTAAAATTATGAAATATGATTTGGCTCATACTTATTTCCGCCATATTAAATTCACTATTTTGATTTAGTGCATTTTGACTAAGGCTCGTGACTCAAAAACTTTGAAAAGTATTTTGTTCATGTTTTGCATAGTTTCTGAACGAAATGCTACCTCTTTGATACTTTGGATCATGCTAAACTTAAAATTGTTCCGATATTATTTTTTCATTATCATAATTAATTATATGACACATATCGTATTTTCGAGGTATGTATTATATCTTAATCGTAAGTTTTTTAGGTCTTTCTTTATTTTATATTTATTATGCCCCATCCATCATCAGATATTTCAGAGATACGACAACCCCACATTAAAAATTACATTTAATGCTCCAAAAATTACTTTGTAATGACTTTTAAAAGTCAATTTTATGTCTCAGAGTAAAAACTGCTGACTTGCCCAAAAGCCAAGAAGAAGACATTAGTTGACCACTTGGGGTCGAGTTAATATTAAAAGCTAATTACCACTGAGGCCTTGTGCCTTCTAGCCGACAAATCAATCAGGCAACAACCTACATCAAGAGATGTCGAAAACGTGATTAATTACCTTCGAACCCCACCGATTCGCCGGCATTAATCCGTCAATGATGAGCACGACTCATCATCGTCATAACCAAATGAATTGAGTGGCGGCCGGACGACAAGTGACCGCCTAAGAAGTTCCCAGCAGACCGCCGCCACCCGTATGTCCGACTTGGACGTGGACCCGCCATTGCCCCGTCGAATGTAAAACGCCGCGGAGAGCGACCGCTTCAGACACGCAATTAAAGCCATTTGAGGCTACCGAATTCGACCGTCATTTATCATTAAGATAAACGTCAACCTGTCAAAAATACAGAAATATCTCGTTGTAAATTTCATCTCCAGCCTCCCATGGCTCTGGAGAAATTGATTTATCTGTCTGCCCAGGTGCTAGCCAGGTTCGTATCCGGTCATACCTGACCTCCGCCGTACCTGGCTGCCAGTCGGCCTAAGCCCAGCCCAGCAGTCAACACACGCAAATGAGTATCGACAAAGGGATTAAGATAATCCCGAAACGTCAAGAGATGAATTTTCCTCAGATTGGACAGGGCGAGTTCATCCTGTCGCTGACCCCTGGGCGCTGTTGGGGCACTGCGCTCGTGATTTGAATGCGCCAGTGGTCCGGACCAGACCCGGCCGGGATGGGCTGGACGCTGACTGTTTTGAAATTTATTTGGCATCTTCGCTCTATCCCTTTAATCCCCCGACGGACTGCACTCGTGCAGCCGCCGCAGACAACAGAGTATCTGTCGAGCCAAGTCAAAAGGTGTGATTTGTGCTGGTCTCGTGTCTGCTGTGATTCCTGCTGTTGGCCTGAAAGCTGTCTGCCCTGGAGGAGCGAACATATTTGTCTTTCGGAGCAATTTGTGAGTTGCGAAGGCAAGCTGAAACTGAAATACGTCGATTCATTCCAGGAGCCATAGGAGCCATAGGAGCCACAGTTGTGCTCGTTCAAGCGACTTCGCTTCCACTTGGCCAACACATCTCAAATAGAAGGGAATATGGCAGCGTATGGCATAGAGTAAGTGCCCAAATCAAAATGCTTTAGTAAAATGTCTTCTATCTGTACATTGCATTCAAATGGATGCCATAATATTCCTGTATTAGCATGATAATCAATCATTGTTTATCATACACATACATTAAATAATATGTCCTTCTACGCAAAAGAGGAAAAGGTTATAGATATTTAATTTACTCTTATTATCTCTATTTTCCAAAATAACCTGTAGTTAAAGGTCTATTCTTTACTAATCCATGGAAATCATAAACTGAAGTCCAGTTCTAAAATGTGTCCCACCAGTCACAATTTTAAAAAGCGGGTGTGGTTTTTATTTCATTTGTCATGCAGATAATACGATTATTAATATAATACTATTGTGAGCTACTTTTACCACAAACTGTTTATATATAATAGTTTTTACTGTATTTTGTGGAGTACCTAATATTTTCACTGGTTGATTTGATGTTAAGGGTGAACACCACTGCAACGATACATTTTCAACTTCAATTTTTATCATTTTTTATAAACAAACTTAGTATGCCTTTACTGGCCGTTTCCCTGGTTCCCACATTATTTATTGTCAAAAATATTAGTTTGCGTTGAAGTAAAACAAAATATTTTTTTTTAAATTAATCGAGTCAGTCTACTGATGCCTTTCAATAAGGCCTGAAGTATTTATTTTGTTTGTATTAAAAGAATTCCTTTTAGTAAATTGTAACCGCTCAAATTTTTAAATTTATTTTTTATTTATATCTACAAATGGAGGATACAACTCGATTTCCTGAAAAGGAATAAAATATGTGGTAGTGTGTGAAGTTCTAGGCATTATTAAGCATATTAAAGTGTACAAAAAAAATTTGTAGTCATTGGTAAAAGAAAAAAAAAAGAGTTACCGCTCCAAAACATGTTTTTGTTAAACTGCTCGCAGTAAAACTCAAACAATTTCCAATCGATTGACTTCAAATTTGAACTGTAGTTTCTTAGATAAATTTCCCATGGAAAATTTATCGTTTTTTGTTCTATGATCACTTTTAAGACATTTCTGTTGCGTGAAGTGGAGACAATTTGACATCATCTCAAAATTCAGTCGGCGCAGCGTGTCTTATTTGAATTTTTGAACGGAAGAGCTCAACGGATTCTTAGAAAAAGTCGATTTAGTGCCGCGCAGGAACATGGTATTTCAAAACGATGACACTTCGAGTCACTATGCGTCTGATACCCAGAGCTCATCTTAATCCAAAATTTGAAGGCAAATGGATTGGTCGCAGTGGGTCTGTTTCGTGGCCCTATACTGGAACCCGATAGATTTTTTCACCTGGGGCTATTACAAAGAGCTCGTATACCCTAAAGAATACCGAAGGTGGAATGAGTTGAACACACAAAGTTGAAATTTTTTTATAATTTTGTAAAATAAACCCATTAGAATGATATTGTGTCTTGGGGCCGTCGATACTACCAACGGGATTACTAAGATGCTATTTCATACACACCTCACCTGCAATTGTGGACTTGGGACCGATTATAAGAGTTATTATTCAAATTTTATATTAAAAAATCATTTAGAAGGAGTGGTCAGATTTCTAAAACAAATAGAAACATATGATCCGTTGGAAACGTACTTGCCATTAACTTACATATTTTGAGATTTGCAATTTTCATTATAAAAAATTAAAAGTTAATCGTTATTTTTAATTTTTTTAATAATCAGAACTTAATAACAGTTATCGGATAACTTTTAATTGCAAGATCAGGAATAAAAGTTATCAGATGATTTTAATTTTTTTAGATAAACAATAAAAGTTATCAGATATGTAGTTTTTATTTTTTTAATCAAGAATAGAAGTTATCAAGTGATTTTAATGTTTTTAAATCAAGAATAAAAGTTATCAAGTGATTTTTATTTCTTTAAATCAAGAATAAAAGTTATCAAGTGATTTTAATTTTTTTAGATCAGGAATAAAACTTATCAAATGATTTTTATTTATTTAGATTAGGAATAAAATCTATGAGATGATTTTTATTTTTTTAGATCAGGAATAAAAGGTTATTGGATGATTTTTATTTTTTAGGTCAGGGATAAAAGTTATCATGCTAGTATTAACTATGTGAGTTATTTTCTCGTTATTATAGAACATATTCGTGATAACGTTTGAACTAGACCTATCAACGGCTCTGAATCATTTTTTTTTTTTTTTTGGATTTTGTTATATTTCCAGGACTTTATATTAAAAAAATCCTATTAGCATGAAATTTAACATAGGCGCGCAAGTGTGGGGTTTTAAGTTGCGACTCTTTGAACATGGGTCAACGCACTATCCACTGGAAGTATTTTAAATTATAAACGCATTATCAAGTAAGTCACAAAACTATTTGATGAAGTGAATTCTTCCGGTCAGTGGATACTGGATAAATTATCGAGATAACAACGCACTGTTTTCAAACTTTATTTCATTGTGTAATGAATTCGACTGCCTTAAACAAAGTTTTAAATTTACGTTCCTTTCCTTCATATTTTCAGCTTCCGTGGAGGAACCCCGCACTTGCGCGCCTATGTTAAATTTTTTAATATAAAATCCAAAAAACAAAAAAGATTCAGAGTCGTTGATAGGTCTAGTTCAAACGTTATGAAGAAAATGTTCTATAATAACGAGAAAATAACTCACATAGTTAATACTAGCATGATAACTTTTATTTCTGACCTAAAAAATAAAAATCATCCAATAACTTTTATTCCTGATCTAAAAAAATAAAAATCATCTCATAGCTTTTATTCTTAATCTAAATAAATAAAAATCATTTGATAACTTTTATTCTTAATCTAAAA
Source organism: Eutolmus rufibarbis (assembly GCA_963920795.1). Classification (NCBI taxonomy): domain Eukaryota; kingdom Metazoa; phylum Arthropoda; class Insecta; order Diptera; family Asilidae; genus Eutolmus; species Eutolmus rufibarbis. The sequence goes on from OY987207.1 coordinate 32,430,524, forward strand.
AAATTAAAATCACTTGATAACTTTTATTCTTGATTTAAAGAAATAAAAATCACTTGATAACTTCTATTCTTGATTTAAAAAAATTAAAATCACTTGATAACTTTTATTCTTGATTAAAAAAATAAAAAATATCTGATAACTTTTATAGCTGATCTAAAAAAATTAAAATCATCTGATAACTTTTATTCCTGATCTTGCAATTAAAAGTTATCCGATAACCTTTATTCCTGATCTAAAGAAATAAATGCCAATTGATAACTTTTACTATGTATCCTAAAAAAAAAAAATCGTCATTATAACAGTTAAATTGTAATTTTTTTTTATTTCACTTATAACAGTTAAGTCCCTGATGTATACGCTTTGGTATGAATTTTTAGGTATCATGCCTTAGCGATAGCTCAATAAAATGTACAGGGTAAATTGGCAATGAAATGAAAAAGTTTTTAAAATATGTAGGTATGTAGGTTTGAATGAAAAAATTGATGTGTTTTTTAATTATTGCTTAAAGATGTGGGAGAGTTTTATGGCGCAATGGCATATACAATATGAAATTAAATATTTTTGTGTTGGTTAGGTCTATTATTCAGGTAAATTGGAACAAAAAATACAACATGTATCTCAATTATTCAACTCAGTATATTTGAAAATATATGTATGTATATATCTTCGAACTCGTAGTTTGGTTATAAATCATGAAAAAAACCATAACTCGTAAGCTAAAAAAAAAAAACCGCGTAACTTACATCGGAGTGATTCGAGTACCTTAGAGGTAATTTACTTCTGGACTTCCGCTTGACACTTTTTTTTGGGAACACCTTGTATAATTCGTGTAACGTCAGGCCAAATTTCATCCGTTTCTAAAATCAGCATTCTCAAAGCAGAACTGCTTCGAAAATCAAATCTTGCGCACAACTGTTGTTCAACCTCGGGTTTGCTTCTCCTTACTAATTTTATGTCAACAGTCGCCAGACAATTTATATAATATTATTTAGTGATATGTGGTTCAGTGACCATTTAAGAAAGTTAGCAATACTTACAATGATTGGAATTAGCAAGCATTTGTGCAAATTACAGTCATTTTACGACCGTGGCCACTTTCCGCCCAACGCCGCTAGCAATGAACTGACTGTGTAAAGACGGTAGCTAGTTCCCGAGTTGACGGGCGAGCCAAAGAACTACCGAAGATAAGCGTAGAAAGTGAGCAGATTCGAATCGTTCCGGATGCCACAACACGTCAATCAAAATTCTCCTCACCGACAAGCCACACAATTAGAAGTCATCACTCTCCCATAGACGGCAGAGGCAGGAATATAAAGGTGAGTCCGTCCGGAACCCGCGGGGGAACCCGGCTCGAAATCGGAGAGTCCATTAATCTTCCGGGCTTGACGGGCTGCCATCAATTTACCCGGCTCTCGCCGTGAGCTGACAGTTTTCGTGTACGTTCCCGTTCAAGAAGCGAGCCGAGGCCGGGCGTGGACAGCAAAAAGTGAAATCATAATCACAAAAGCGATCGTGTAATTTATGAAACCCGACCGGAGCATCGGGAATGATTAGTGGAAGCACTGGAACATCAGGAAAACAGAAATTCATCGGACATAATGACAAAACGTGACGGGACCATTTACTCGAGAACTGCCGCACAACGTCTGGCCCGCCGCCGCGCGCAAGGATACGTCGCGCCGTGGGCTCATGAATCATGGCGAAATTGCGCGCGTCATCTTCGAATTGTCTGCCGAGGCTGCGGCGAGCCGGCCGCCATCGCCGAGAAGAAGTTCGGCCGCCGCGCCGCTTAGGTCCGCCGTGGTGCACAAAAAGCAGCACGTCCGCACACAATGGCTGCACTCGGGCTGTAATTAGTCACACATATCGAAGCGTAAAAGGCTCAGTGCCCGCGGGGTCCGCTGAAACCGCGGCTCGGTTCGGGCCTATTCTGATGATTCACGGTTTTCATTAAAAATTATTGTCAGCAGTCGATAGCCTCGTCACTTGAGAAATTGTTCTTCACTCGGTGTCAATTAGTTAGGCACAGCGTAATGGGCAATTTGATGCGGCTGGGTTTCAGATTGACAGCCGAAATTTCAGTCAAATAGGGGGTTGGGTTTTGGTTTTGTTTGACTCCAGGCTTTTCAATCTCTGCCGCCCATTTCGTTTGCAGGACGGAATATTGAATTTTAATGAAGATACAAGAAAATGCAAATTGGTGTTAATCGAATGTAATACATGTATGTAATTATATTTGCAGTATACCTAAACGCATAGTGTTTCAGAAAGACGTGCTCCAACACATACAAATCGATTATTGTTGCAAAGTTGCAAGTTCTAATAAAGTTTTGAAGCGCTAATTTTTCTAGCCATCGGACTTTTATGAAAATTGTTAGACAGGCGTTTAATTACGAATTTACTGTTTGATTTTTTGAATTCCAAATGGCGAATTCAATATGACACAAAAATGTTGAACAATTTTTAACTTTTTTAGGAAAGCCGTTTTCGGTGCCTCTGATTACGAATTTACTATTAGTGTAGTAAATCACCCAATTCCTTCCCTAAATTCTTTCCCGAATTCCTTTAATTCAAATTTCATCTTTCCCTATTAGTCAAGTTTCTGCGCAGCGCTTATTTCGCTTACCTAGCGTCTGCAACGTTTAGTCTCCTCAGATTTCGAGTGAAATCCCGAAACCGCTAAATTCTTCCCATGCACCCATTTTTCCCGTTCCCACGATCGCTCGTGCAGCGCAAGTAGCTAGCAGGCAGTTAGGTAGTTGGAGTCAGGCATTCGACGCGGCAAAAGCTTTTTGTAAAAACGGAGTTTAAAAATAAAGTTTAAGATATTGCAGTAATTTGTGGTTTTCATTATCGGTGTTTGAGATCCGAAGTCCCAAAAATCCTACAATCCTATTTATTAATGATATTCAGGACGTTGTGTCTAATTCCGAGCTCCTTATATATGCGGACGATGTAAAGATGTTTAAAGAGATTTCTTGTTCTGACGACTGTCTTTTACTGCAGGACGATCTTATTCGTTTCGTTGATTGGTGTGAGCGTAACCGTCTAAAATTAAACGTTGATAAATGTTGTGTCATGTCTTTTTCTCGAGGTCTTCCGTCTGGTGGTTTTGATTATATGTTGGGTGTAACTAATTTAAAACGTGTAAATTAGATTATGGACCTGGGTATTGTACTTGACCAGAAATTGGATTATAGGCAACATTTTGACAGCATAATCAACAAAAGTAACTCCGTGATAGGCTTCATAAAGCGATGGTCTAAGGAAAGCCGAGATTCTTATGTCCTCAAATCGTTATACGTAGGACTGGTCAGACCGATTCTTGAATATGGTCTCCATATTATTCTGTGCATATATCAAGAATTGAGTCAGTTCAAAAGAGATTTCTCCGCTTGGCTCTGAAAGACTTACCCTGGCAGAATCGCTTCGAATTGCCTTGTTACGGACATAGATTGAAATTAATAGATTTGCAAACATTGGAATGTCGCCGTGAGTTTTCCAGAGTCATTTTTGTGCACTTAGTACTGCGCGGAGAATTGGACTGTCCCGAGCTGTTGTCAATGTTCAATATTAATGTACCGACAAGACACCTCCGAACTCGCGTTTTCTTAAAGCTTGAGAACTGTCATACTTCGTATGCAATGTTTGGTCCAACCGAATCGCTTAAAGCTTCCTATAATAAGTATTTTGATATGATTGATTTTAACTGTAATAAATATAATGTAAAATGTAGGCTTAGGAACATTCAATTGTAGTTTATTGTTATTTAATTTTACGCTTATTATAATTATTTTTAGTTAGCTTTAAGTTTTTTCTTGTTTTTTGTTCAGTCAGGGCATTTCTGTTGGCTAAATAAATAAATAAATAAATAAATAAAAGAAAGTCTGGCAATAGTCGCGTTGAGGAAATAGGCTTGGTTGTCCTGATCGAAACACACCGCTCATCTATTTTTTGCAGCTTGCTTATTTCAAGCGAACTCCATCCAAAGTAATAATTCTATTTACTTGGGGAAGAAACAAAAATTTTCGTTTTATCGATATCGGTTAGTAGGATATCTGGAAAAACGTTTAAAACAAACCAATTTTTCGAGAATTAATGGATTTTGAAGAAGACATACCAATACGAGTATGCAACGCTAAGACGCCAATAGTATAATTACCTTTTCATTTGTCTCTTTTGAAATTGCTGCATTTTTGACAAGAACTTGGTTTTTTATTTTTTTTGAGAAAAATCGTATTACCCGAAAACATCAGTTGAGAAATCGAATTGAAAGCATACATAAATGTAAATGACCACAATGTTTCACTAGGTTTATCATAAGCCTCAAAAAACGAGTTTATCTCTATTATTTTAAATTATATACAATAAATTTTGAAAGCAAAGCAAATCATTAAACTTATCTAATACTACGTATACATGACGGATTGAGAGATGGAATCGAGATTGGATTGAGTTTTCGATCCGCGTATTTGACTACTTGGGATTATGGAATCGAATCGAAAGTGAATCCATTGCCGATTGAAGTGCCACTTTGCTCTTGCATTATGTTGGGCATTTCCAATGTCTTTTCGTCCTCCCGCTTAGATATGTTTAAAAGTCGTAACAGGAATAAATCATATTTTATACCTAAAGCTTCGGATTTAGGTATTAACCTGTCATTTGAATGTAGGTATAGTTTCTTTCGACGCTCTTTTTTTTTTAAATGTTCTTCATTTAATGGTAGGTGGCTAAAAATAAATAAATAAATAAACTAATCCCTCTTGATCTTAATAATGTGGAAAATAATTGGGCACCACAATTCAAATTCTAAAATAAATAATACATTATCTCCAGGGAGTTGTACAATAAGCTTTTCAGTTATAAGCGAGCTTATGTCGCTCAAAATATAAGAAGAATACTGTTCGCTTGATTATGAACAATTGAAACATGCATTTCCGATCCTACCCGCATCTTAATACAGCCTTTCATCAATTCTTTTAACAACCCATAAAATTAACCTTAAAATATAAATTCATTCGTTTACAAATATACTCACCACCGACAAACGTAACGAAAAAACTACCGAACACATCCGGATAGCCACTGCCACTCTCCTGTCGAGATGTGAATGATATATGTTGCTTGTAAGCCTCATTAATACGCGTCTTTGTGTCAATTGACAGCGTCAATCAATCGCCGGCAAAAATTCTTCATCGCCTTGAATGCAACCATCTTGACACATGTAATGCAGGCCAGGCAGTGCGTGGCGGGATAATTAAAATGTAAGGTGTTGTTTAAAATAATTTAAGCGTGAATTAGTCGTTGCTATGGCTGATAATTTATAGATTTTATTATGAATTACTGTAAGGAATAAATTAAGAGTGTTCTTATTGACAAAGTCAATGAATAAGAGATTTAAAAAAAATTTAAACTTCAGATGTGAACGATGTTAATTTTAATATCTATAGACTTCGAAGGGTACTTGTTATTCATACATGTACAGTACATATATGTATATTAATTTGGATAGAAATTTTACTAGGTTGTACAAAATGCACATTTTTTCAACATATTTAACTTGTAAAAAGGAAGAGTTTGTTAGTTCCATTATGCAATTGCAAAATGTTGCATTCGATTCGACCATCGGCATAAATGATAGGTTTCATAGGTTTTCGATTAACAAACAACTGCGAATCTACCAGTAAATAATTAATTCTAAATTCGCATTATCGATAATAGTTTAATCGTCCACTTTTATTTCAAGCATTTCGCCTTATAAAAAACTAGAATTTACATCCATGCCGACGAATTCAGTAATATATAGGAGTCAATAATAGGCTCTAGCTCTAGATCTAAAACTAATGTTCCCATTTGTTGTAAAAAAAAATAAAAATGTTAAAATATCCTAATTTACGAATATAATTCAGAAAATATATTGTAAAGAGAGTGTTCCAATACAACCTACAATTACACATAATAATCGTAGTAGATATTTTCCTTTTTCACTCATCGGGGATGTCTGCACACCTTTATCCTCAGCTCTTACATCTTCCTCAGTCTTCTTCTTCTTCCAATTACGAAAAATTGATCCAACAGTGTTTGGTTTAACACTTGTAGCTTTTCCGATGTCAACATATGTCCATCCGGCTCTGCAAATTTTATTATTGTCTTTCTTGTTTCCATCGAAATGACACCCCTATGCATTCTTTTGCCGTTATGACAGCCTATTTGTTAATAAATTTTTTGACGTGACAGGCAACGGCAAATTAGAATTGTTTGATAGACCGGTTTCGCCCGGTATAAAATAAAATTCCGGAAGTTGAAGAACAGTTCCGGCTGGCAGAAGTTGTGGGTGGTGTTCACCTCGTTCTGCCTCTACTTTTACAAGAGCTACCAAGACGACTTCGCCCTGGCCAGCCTGCCGCTGCTCGGGTACCACAAGTAGATTCTGATGGAGCACTCATCCTGCCAGATTTTATCAGACGACGAATATTAAATAATATTTAGGTATGTAATAAATATCAGTATAAAGTATTTGACAAGTGCTGCATTGTTTTGTGGAGGAATTTTCGATTAACTTTCGCGCCAACAGGGCTCCTCTGTGCGCGGAATAAAGATGAGTGAAATTATGCAAACCTGTTGTGCAAAAGCCTTTTTAATGAGCCACAATAACTGAAACAATAACGTAAAAATCAGGTCCGTATCGTGTGCACCGCGAAAGCCGCTTCACCACCGTCATTCCCATGTTGGGCAATAAATAATGGAAATTCCTCTGCAAACAACAATTTCAACAGTTTCTGCAGCGAGCAGCAGATAACGCGCGCCGAATAGCCGAGCAGGAGCAACAGTAGCATATGAGGCCGCTGATCGCTGATATTGTTCCCAATTAAGACATAAAATCACTACACCGTTTCCATTTTAAAATTGAATCGCGTAATTAATGTCAGTTAATTAGCATTAACAATTTATCAGCTTGCAGCTTCGGTCCGATATGTGAGCCGCCGCACCGCCGCCGCTGATGCCAAACCGCGGCCTATCAGAATGGGTAGAACGTCCCGCCGCTGGCTGCAGCGCGGCGCATTAGAAATAAAGTTAACATTTACCGACATCGACGACGTCTTGACGAGATAACTTTCCTCTCGTGCGATCCAAGTGCATTCGGTGCATGCTGCAAAATTTATGTTGGCGGAGATTGCGAATGACGGCCTGCCAGAAGGATTGGCTGACAACCAGCCTGGCAGCCGAGGCTGAGGAATAGCCCGTGATGGCTTCAGTTCGAGTCCACTGCTTGCGGCCACTGCTGCCTCGCCTGGCGCGGAATCTGCGCCGCGCCGTGCACTGAAGACGAAGACGAAGACGAAGACGTTGATTGATTGCGGCAGATGGAAACACAATTACGTCACGTTCGAACTGAACTCTCAGCAGACGTCGGGGTCTTACATTGCCCGGGTAAGTGCACTGTTCTGCTCGATTTTGCCATATTTTGATTCGTCACGCGTTGACAGAAAGTAGATTGATTTCAATGAGGGTAAAGTGCGGAAATTAAATGTCTCAAAGGATTCCATAGGATGCCGGAAACCATCAGGTTTCTTTTGATCGTTGTCTTTGTCTAACGAACCATTTTTAATGCAAGCAGAAATCGCGGTATTTTGTCTTTGTTCCGTTCTTAAATAAAAGGTGTTAAAACCCTATAACTTGGATTATTATATAAAACAATTTAGTAACTATATTCTTAATATTATTGTTACACGCCTTTTCCCATGTAGGTACTACCTACATACATATGTAGAATTTTACAATTGGCACATTAATGGGACAGACTCCCGACAATGGCGTAATAATGGGAAACGTCTAGGTAATAACTTGGGCCCAATCGCAGTCGCAGTTAAGAAGGACCTAGATGACATCAATGAGAGCCACGAATTAGCCATAATTTCCAAAATTTTTAACATTTTACACATTAATTACCTTAAACAAAATACACAATGCACAAAGGAAATTTTCTAACAAAAAATTATTATACAAACATAGCAATTAAAATATACAATTTTAGAAATTAATATATATAAATTATCAAAAAGTGTTGAAATGTTTATGTATTTTGTGGTTGCTGTGTTCGTAATAGCATTTATTTTCTTTTTTTTTTTTTAAGTGAAAACTTCTTTAGGCAGGTTGGATGGTGGTAATTTTAAAGCATCTGTAAGCATCACGCTCGCTCGGGTCACGCTTTAATGCTAGCACTATATCTGTAGCTATAAGTATGACGTGTTGCGCTTGTAAAAAAATAAATAAAATAAAAATAAAATAAAATAAAATAAAATAAAATAAATAAAATAAAAATAAAAGCAATAAAAATAAATAAAATAAAATAAATTGAATATGTATGGGATACAAAATTGGTACCACTAATGCGAAAATTAACTTAAATTCGTAGAATTTCAAAAATTGTGGTCGCCATATTGTGTACGCCCATTTTAAGTTTTCAAATTTTGGGTGCAAGTTCGAAATTAGTGTCAACCATTTTCCTTTACATTAATATACATACATAAAAATCCTTTCAATTTCCAAAAAATCGGTTGCCATATTGGGTCTGCATTTTGAATTTCCAAATTTTGATAATAGATTCGAACTTAGTGGTCTCAAAGTATCCTTTCTACTAATTTGCAGTTATATTCGTTGAATTTCGGAAATTGTTGGCCGAAATTTTTAAATTTCGAAAGTAGGCGCGCAATCCGATCGCAATCCGATATCCACAAACCTCTAAATACCAATTTTCATCCCTTGAAATTTACAAATTTTAGCCGCCATTTTGGGTTCGCCATTATAAAGCCCGCGAACTAGAAAACAATTTGAAATTTTCCAGTTTCGTAAGAAAAAATGTAACTTGTGATAAACGGTTTTCAAAATACGGAGTGAAACTCAATACTGTTATTATACTATTATAATACACTAAGTAAGCTATGTACTTGCTTCGAAGTGGAAAAAACTTTTTATCAAAAATACATCTTTATTGAAATCTAAACTTTCTTTTTAGTTTGTAGTTTAAGGTGTTAGTGAACTATAACATAATTACTTATAACTATCAACAACAGCTTTGCAACAATCACAGTAGTAACAGCATCCCCAAAAATTTTCGTCATCAACAAAATAAGAAAGCTATGTTCATTACAATTATATTTAGCAAAAACGTTCATTCTCATCTATGGATGCTTCAATATCCTGCTCAAATCATCATCTTCGTCCTAGAGCGGCAGAAATACGGGCCTACCTATCTGCCCCATCCAAAAGGAATCTAATTAACTTAAAAAATTTGATGAAAACAAGAAATATGATATCAATGAAAATATTATTTGATATATGTAAGTAGTCAGTCTAGGTATATCATTCGAAATTAATGAATAAGCATTGATCCTTTGACTTTGCGAAAAAAATGTTCATAAACGTTAAGCTGAGAAGAAAAAGAGGACCAGCCGAAAACATTAATTTCAAGACAGATAAATCAGTCTTGCGTAGATCGACAGAAACACAAACCTTGAGAAATATAATCTGATATTAAAACTTGCAAAACTTTTGCAATGTTTATGCTGAAAAGCACTCAAAGGGGCCAATTTCAGTACATCTTAGGTACCCTTCCTAACGAATAGATTATTTTTCATTAACGACAATTTATGGCGAAGTAAAACTTATAAAGTTGATTTTGAGCTGGACAAAGTTTAGGAAACTATACACTGAAAAAATCCAGGGAATATTTGTTAGCCTTCTAAAATAAATGAAGAGTGAAGAATTTAAACAATAAAAGAGAGGACTAAAGACGTAAAGTTTTGAGAAAAATTTGCTGGAGAGTGATGAATAGATTAATTCGCAAAAGTCGCAGAAGAGCAATTAGAAGGCAAGTCAGGGGACGGTAATATTATTAGCCCAAAAATTTTTGGTATATCCAATTAGTGCCGGTAATTTTTTCGTCTAATTATCCCCATAACTCAGTTGGTGTCATTTTAAATTTGCAAACTACAAACGGCTCTGGTGACAAGGCGTAATTTCATTACTCCGCTCCCGGACCATCACCTTCAAGTACGCGCTCCGTCCGTGCCATCCATCATCGTTTCATGTTGACGCGGCAAGCAAAAACTGTCACAAAAGTAACGAATGAGCATGGAAAAAGGAAGAAAAAAATTACCGAGTACATAGCACCAGAATAAATGGCATGTCATGCTACCCCTTCCGGAGTACTAATAAACCCATTAATCACCCGGCTCTCGAGGTGGTTCCCACCCGGGAGCAGGGTGGTCACGAAACCCTGAAAAATGTGTCCTTGCATGACAAGTCCCTGACAGGGCCGGATCACAACATAGTTCGGTCCCGACGGCGGGCGATCGAATGGCGACTTTCCGCCGCTACTGATCCCCATTAGCTTTAAGAGCGTTCAATGGGATTACTGTCACCACATCGTTCACCTTTCGCAGTCAACGTCCTCGCAAATCAGACGAGTCACCGAATCCTTCAGCGAGCACTGCTGCGATTTCGAACCCTTCAAATTATACCCAGCACCGGCTAATTATTATGGAAATTCGGTTGACACGCTGTGATGACGGTGTCGCTTAATAGCGTCCGGATTGACGTATTATTTGCATGTCACACACAAATGTTCGGTCGGTGGGCCTCGAACGAAAATCAGAATGTTGCACATGTTGGGGTGGATTAGGCTTTACGTAGTTAGCCTTGCAAAAGAAATGTATCATATAATTCCAGCCTGAGGGGTTTATTAAATGTATCCAAGTACACAATGAAGTGGGTGGCAGCAAACAGTATTTAACATCTCAATTACGTACACATTGACGTTTTTCATTATTTTTTGTTTTTGTAGACTCGTACTTACATGTGTAGGTACTTTAACTTGTAAATCTAATTTAAATAGTTTGCATCTGTCGCAATTCTTACAATTGTTTGGCTTTGATGGTCGTATTATTTTACAAAAACGAGAATGGGCAAGCATGTATTGGTCCCATTTCGAATTTTACAACATACATCTGGATCTGTGACCATTGGTTAATTAAAATCCAAAATTAAATTATTCACTAAAGACGTTTAAAAGTTCAATTGTTACGCTGCCAGGACAGGTTGACCAGTTTTCTTTATGGTGGGATTGTTACTAACATTATTACGAGTGTGCCAAAAAGAACTGATGCAAAGTCATATTTAAAAAAAACCACATTCAATTTTGGAGTTATCGTTAGTTGACCAATGGGCAAAGACATTATTTAAATATTAGGGAGTCGCTATAAAATTTTGTTTTGAACTACACTGCACATTTTAAACTAAAAAGAGAGGTGTCGATAAAGTTTTATTTCGACCCCCATAACTTTTTGAATTATTATATTGAGTTTAGGTACAGTATAATAAATATATGGAAGTTACATAAGTACACTGTTTCGTTTGCTAGATATTTTCAAGAGAATCATTTACATAGCTACATACCTTTAAATAGTGAAATTAACATCATCATAAGGTAGCTTACAATTAGTAGTACTTTAGGGTAAATAGGATTAAGATTTCCTCATGAGGTTTTTTTTTCTTTTGTACAACTTTTCCTCCATATATTATACTATATTAAAATCCAACATAATATTATTTTCCTAAAACAATATATTTTAAGCTGTAAAGAATAAAGTAAGACTCTTTGAACTGAATAAATGTTATGATAATAAATAAATAAATAAATAAATAAAATAACATCATCATATGAGTTTTTCAATCTTACTTAGTTCACAATTAATTTCTAGACATAGGACATTTGACGGCGATTTCTGAGATTTTTTAAGCTACCGAAGTACTCGTCATTCACTCATTAATTATATTATTATATATTATTTTTTAATTACTATACTTGTTCCATTTAAAATCATTAGTCATTATATAAAATGACAGTCGTAAATTTGTCAATTTTAACGCCTGATGAATAAGTGTTGAATAAACTTTTTAGGGCCGACAGAATTAATTTTGACAGAGATTCTCTCAAAACCTCAAGATTTCAAAATCGCCTACTTGTATGGAAAATCCAAAAGATTGTCATGTATGGATTTTGCGAAATCTCACAATATCTCAAGATTTTAAGATTCTTATATGTGTGTACATACTTGAAAATCTTAGTGGTATTCGGTTGCATTTCAAGCGAAAACGTTCAAAGAAAGTCGAATATAATGCAACATTATTAAGAATTTTGATGTGACTAACTTTGGTGTAGATAATCTTAAAAAATAAAAAAACAACTGTTGTTTGAAAACCTAATGCTGTATAACCAAAATAATAATTTGTCTCTCGAGAATCATCTTAACACGTTCCTCGCTTAATGTTTTAAATTAAGATATTAGAGGCTAAAAATTAATTGAAATAGATAAGTATATCGTGTATTTTATTTTTCGGATATTTACAATTATGTAGACAAGTGCCTACTTTACACAAGTATGTCTATTTTACATTAAAGGGTTGGGGCGACCAGCGACGTCAATAGCTCATTTTTAAATTTCAATTAAATTTCAATTATTTATCTGACTAGGATATTAAGTATTTTCATTTAATTCTTACTATCTAACTGTTTTCCAATTCAACTACGTAAAAATAAAGTATGTACCGTGTTTCATTCACTGTAAAGTGAGAAAACTAGATTTTGACGGAAAATTGTGTTTGATCAGGGGAGTTAGTTAAAAAATAAAAGGCAGTTTTTGTTGAAAATATTGAACTATAAAGATGTAAAAAAAGGAATTATAAATAAATGGTTAATTTTTTAATTAACTAGCTGTACCCTGCGCGCGTTGCTACGCCACCAACTAAAATACATTTGAATGAAAGACATTACACAAATATTCAATTCATTTTGAGTCATTTTATTGATTTTGTTCATTTCGAAAAATTGTGACATTGCTGCGTTTCGTTTCAATTCGATATTTATTGAAGTACAGTGGGATACACAATATTTCTTCTTTGATTCAGACGAACGGGTCTCAGCGGCATTTACTCGAAGATTTTCCAGCCTTAATGCTCGTTCCTCGTCTGATTCTGAGGCTCGTAGTGCTCTTTTCTTCCGTGCTTGAGGTGTAGATTGGCTAATTGCTTGTCGTTTTGGAGGCATAATTGTACGGGAACGACGTGAAAAATGCGTTTGAATTTATTATATGTCAATCAGCATAAGTATTTTTTGCGTGGCTTACTATAAACATCACACACCCGACATGACAGTCGGGTTGAAATCAGCGACCCCGAAAACGCCCAAGTACCAATTTTGGTGGAAATCGCATAAACTTCAAAATTTGACAGTCCGCCAATTAGAGATTTTAAAAATCAACCTACAAAGAACTGGCAATTTTTTTTTCAGTTTATGATAAAGTTATCGAGAGAAGTACGTAGGGGATTTGGGAAATTTTGTTTAGTTCCAAAATTACGCATGTTAAAATTACGTACTAAATTATTCATAAAAAAGAGCGGATGTTATATACAGCTTTGAGCAAGTAAATCGGTGGAAAATTGAGTGAGAAAAGTCCACGGCCGATTTGAAAAAGTAGTTCTGAAAAAAACGTGTTTAAAGTTCTAGATCACAATGCTAATTGCCAGACGAGACTTGACTAATATGTCTTAAATGTATATAAAATGTATATATTTGAAATGTCCTCCGAGTTATAAAACTAAGGGATAATTTTAACCAAAAAAATAATTTTAGGATTTTTCAAAATTCTAGAGTGGTATTACCCCTTAAAGGAGCAATAATTTCAATTTCAACTCTTTCTACCCATTTTTCTGAGTTACGAATCAAATCCTGGAGTCTGAAGCGCTTTCGAATTAATCTGATGAAATTGAAATCCTTTATCCCTTAAGCACACACCAAAGGGTAAAAATAAATTCGCAGTGAATAAAACAGGCCCTTTCAGTGCTACAGGCGCATTCAATTGAAGGTGCGATAGGATGGGAAAAAACGTATTCGCACAAAGCGTTAGAAGATGTTTAGACTCAGTTGAATATCCTGGGGACCTGAAGCGAAAACACCAGTTTTATGAGACATGTATTTAGCTCCCACAGTTACATAGGGCGTCTAAAGCCACTTTCTAGAAGAGGTGTCTTATTCCTGCTTACTCGTCGCCCGGTGCAGGAAGGGGCTTCAGCAAAGAGTTCCCAATAGTAAAAGACAACTGAACGTGACAGTGGAACATAAAGACGTCACATAACTCAGCGTGATTAACGTCTCCCCGTATAAAGCACACAATACAAGTGCCATTCACATGCACTCTAATACCAAGCCAGGCAGGGCCAGGCACCGTCATACCGCCCGAGTCAAATGTCAGCGCAGATAGATGCGAATGAATACACCCCTAAAACTGTACCACCGCGGATGGCGGCTAATATATGGGTCGAGAATTTATTTGCCAACGGGCATAAATTTCCTTTACCACTTACTGGCTGCCATCGCCGTTGGGTTGCTGCCGATGCTGCTGCCGAGAATTTTCAGTGCCAGAAATTCAATTAAGAAAGTGCCACGAGATGCAAATATGCTGATTAGGCGAGAAGTTAATGGCCTGTTACAATCTACTTTCACGCAACGCTGATTAACGTATGAGTTTTGATTAACTTCGCCTTAGCATAAATTATAATGTCTTTTGGCTTCAACCTGCATGTTTCCGGCATTGACGACCGCCCAAACGTAGGGTAATTAAACGGGTATCCACAGAATTGCTTTTACCTCTTTAATTTTGCTGCTTCATCAGCAGTTCTAAATGAAACTGTCGATAATTATTTATGAGTTTTAAATGTAAATACTTTTTTTGCATATATCAGCAGCGCTGTCTCAGAATATTTACAGCCTCATAAGTACAACATAAATTAGGCACTCTGTTTAAATTGATAAACTAAAAGTATTTATGCATATCTTAACTATTTGCATACACAGAAAAAAGTAGTCAATAAAATAATTTACCAAACAATCAATTGAAGAGTTTTTTAGTAATTTCTGGTCGCCAAAAAAATAAATTATGTATATTGCCTTTATAAACTTCCTATAAAATTTCTTTCACTACTACCATTGCCAACCAATTTTTCTGTTCGTTATAACGCAATTCTATTAATACTATTTTGGAAGCAGAATTCCCAAAAAGGATCGAATTTGGATTTTTTGATTGACGAGGGACTAGTCCAGGCCTTGCACTGCGCAGGCTTGCATTTTTGCTTGAAGTAAATCCTTCATAAGTATTTAAAATAATGTATATGTATATATGTATTTCATGTGCATATAATATGTACATATATTGAACTGTTATTAATACTATAAAATTATTGTTCTTAAGTTATGTTATTAGTTTATTGTAGAAGGCTTTGTAATTTGAATTTGTAATTCCGAAAACTTTGAGAAACTTATCAATAGTAGGCATTGACTTTTTTTGTTTCTTTTGGTTTCATTTAGTTAATCGATATGTTGTTCGTTTCGGTAATTCATCTATTTCTAATACAATTGTTTAAAAATTAAGTCATTTGTGTTAATTTACAATAAATTGAAACCTAGAAAGCAGCTACATTTTCACGGAGTAAATAAAACTTACTTTGTTCTGCCTTTGTGACTTTATATTGATTCTAATGTTTTGTCACATAATACTTTAGAAGTACCGGACAAAAGGAGCCGGGCCAAATTTGACCCAAGCCCGGCGCAAAAAAAAACCTTATCTCAGATTATGGGGGAAATGAGTATTGAAATTCTGACGAGTTTTAATATTCGATATCAGTGGCTAAAATGTTAATATTGCTATTTGTTTTTATTTAATCTGCATAATGTCGTTGTGCTTTATTGCATTCAATGTGTATTTATTCCTTTTTTTTGGAAATAGATAGAAAAGCTTGCCACCAGTTCTCCGTAAAACAGAAAATATAACTTTAACAATAAACCAACCGAAATTTCTAAGGTTTTTGAATAAAAATTAATTTTTTTTTAAGGCACGAAATAGAATACCAAGATATCTTTAGCCATTTCGCATGGGGGTTGGATGATATTTTAATCAATATAGAAAATTATTAGTGGATTAATTACAAATAAAATGCATTTCAACATTTTATTCTTTGTTTTTCTATATTTTAACATTTTTTCAATTTTTATTTGTACACTGCTTGCCTGAATAACAAAAAATTGTAATTTTAACACGTTAGCCACCGATATCTAATAAAAATCTAAGATAACTCTTTTGCACCGGGCCTGGCTTAATTTTGTATGGGCCGTGACCCGTTTCCTTTGTAATATTATCCTGAAATTAAAAATTAATTTAAATTGTAGGAAAAGATTGTTCTAGTCTGAAACTGTTTTATGGCAGGCACATTTGAACTTAATTCTTATATTCAAAACAAAGGTATATGTTCCTCCTGATTGATTAGAATCACTTGTTTGTATGTTAATAAAATTTTGAAAATCGATTTTAGGTGTTATTAACTTTTTCGGGTTTAGTTTTTGTAATAAATAAAAACTTATTGTTTATTAATTAATATTCGTCAAAGGCTCATACGTTCCAAATTGGATTAATGTAGTTCACGAAGGAAAATCTTGTTTATAAATACGTTCCTCAAAGTCAGTGTTTTCAGTAAAGAGCTACAAATTACTCTGTTCGCCGTAAGTACATGCTATACTAATTTTCAATTGATACTTGGTATGTTTTAAACATACATATCATATGTATGTAATACAGAGCTTGAAGGTAATTACATTTTGAATTTTATAGGACAGTCTTCAATTCAACTAACTAACTAACTAACATATTATGAATTTTTAAATTTATAAATTTTTATGTTGCAAGTATTTACTTAGTTTTAAATACAACTTAAAAGACATTTTTGCTCTCTGTCTTGAGTTCTCTTAGCGAACACTTGAGTCAATGGGCGGAACTAATGACGAAGACAAAACGCATTTTCTAAGTGTTTTAAGTATCCTACAAATCTGAAAAGCGACAAAGATTTTAAATTGATTATCCTTCATGCTCAATTACTGCAGGCAAGTCCCGGGGACAAAATTCGAAATGTTACAAGGAGGCGTTAACGTTAACACCCCGAAACATGCTCAAGTGCTCAATAGAAAACCCTTCTCAAGTGTTCAAGTGTTGACGCCATCTTAATGTCAAATGTAATAAGATTATGATAATTTCCGGCAATAGGTGTGTCCCTTTTTTTGCGACAATTTTCGCAGTGCACCCTATTTATTAAAACATCAGCTTCTCAAAGGTTTTTCTTTTTTCGAAATATGTTAGGGTATTTTTACAATGACTAGACTATTTCCGGTATTAATTTGCCGAACAATTTCAGGCTGACCTTTCGTCGTCATTGACGAGCTCTGAAGCGAAGTGCAAGTCACTCACAGGTACATCAATCACAGGCACCACCCGACTAGCCGACAGTCTCCCATTCCTTCGGCGTCCAAATGGATCATAAAACTAAACAATGTTCATCAATAATCCATTTCTCATTTTAATGACCACTGAACTGACACTGGAACTGTACTTATCGGCTGAGTGTTAATTAGGAAAATTTGTTGGTGTGGTGTGATGTTTACGAACAATTAATTGTATGCTACAACATGGTCAAACGTCAAATAAAAAGCAGATTTAGCCGTTAAAAAAATCGTAACCATTTCTTTTGGTTAATTGCTAAATAATTTTTTTTTAGTTTCGGCTCACATTGAGTTCCATTCAATAAGTCAAAGCTTAAAATTCGTATAATTTAAGTTTCAAAAAAAAGGATTTATCAAATAAAAATGTTTACCTTTATTACCTAGTTATGTAAATATTTTATGTAAGGATAGCTACTCGCCGTTTATTTCAATTTATTTTCTCTTACCTATCATATTAATGAAATTTTTAAAGGTTATTTCGTTCGGAGCAACAATTAATTAATTTGGTAGAAATATTATTGAACTTCATAAATACATAAATAAACAAATAAATTAAAAAATTTTTTTTATCACTACTGGGAGAAATAATGCAGTGGAATTTAGGCCCATCCTAGCAAATCTGAAAACTTGCAAATACAATTAATGTTTAGAAATAGTTGTTCTGTTCTATCTATCTACAATTAGGATTCATTAAAAATAGTGCACCGTAAAATCGCAATTAAAATTACATAGTTCGATTGCGTTAGACAAGAGCAAAACTACTTCAATCACCCAAACGATCGATTGACAAATCAATAAGCGCAAAGGGCACTTATATTTTCAATTGTATATGCTGAAAATTAATTCAATATTAATATATCAATGACTCTTAGACACATCATGAAAAATTGTTAGCTAATATGAATTATAAAGATCAATCAGTTGTTGTCAATTAATCATTTGACCTAGTAATCACCATCATTCACCAAGTCTGTACTTTTAAAATTTTTTTATAAAAATTTAATGGAATTCATTTTTCTGTTAAAACTGAAGAGAGCTTTCACTGTCTTCTAATAAATTCAGCTTTTAGCTTTTATTATTCTTCTTACATAAATAAACAGCTTCTTCAAATAATTAAGCTATTTTTATTTTTTATATTTAATTAGGCAGCACAATATATTTTATTTTTTAAGTTTTTAAACAACCTTTTAGATCAGGAAATATTTTCTAACTGAAAACAATATCAGTCAATAGCTACTTCTATTTTTTATTTTTTTAGAACGCCTTCTCGCTTTTTATAATTTTCAAGTAAAAATCTCAAACCTACTCTACTCTTTCCAATACACTCAGAAATAAGCAATTTAAATAAACCAAATAAATTCCGCGACGGAAACAAAGTCTAACATGGAAACAACATCTATAACATCGACCACCACAATACCCCCCCTCCAGTGATTCACCCGAAGCACGATATAAAATTCTGATTCAAAAAATTTTAAATAAAAAACTTTATAGGAATCTAACTTTTTTTTGTGATGGATTTTGTGGAATGGGGATGTTAGTGGTTCTGAATGTTTTATTCGCTATAGACACTGGTCTATGACGAAAAATTTGTTGAGTACGAACAGACGCTGGCTGTTCCGTTGAACGTGAGCTAGCTTGAGTAAAATTGATGGTATTTTTCTCAATTGGATTAGAGTCCTGAAAAATTGGAATAAAATATGGTTTTAAACGAGCTAAAGAGACGTTAATGTCTTTATTTTTAATTTTGACCGTGAAAAAATCTGGGTGACGTTTGATTACTGGAAACGGTCCATTGTAACAACATCTAAAAGGTTCCTTGGTTGCATCATTCCTAACAAGAACATGAGAACAAGTCCCTAAATCCTTAAATTGGAAAAATTTACCTTTTGAATGATTGGAAGCCGAAACAGGACGAATATAATTAAAAAATTTCTTTAAACGATTTACAAAATCACTTTGAATATAATTTTGTTGGTTTGAAAGAATGAAATCTCCTGGAAGTCTTAGAGATTGGCCATAAAGTAATTCGGCTGGTGTAGCGACAAATTCCTCTCGAAAAGCAGTTCGCAAACCAAGCAGAACTGATGGCAGGGAATCTGACCATGACGACGCATCGAAAGTTTTAATAGCCGTTTTAAGCGTTCTATGCCATCGTTCTATGAAACCATTCGATTGAGGATGGTACGGTGTAGTCCGATTATGTCTGAAACCTAAGAATTTAGAGAGCTCACTGAAAAGATTAGATTCAAATTGCCTTCCTTGATCGGTAACAATAATTTTTGGGATACCGAATCTGGAGATCCAATCACGAAAAAGAGCTTTTGCACAGGATTCTGCTGATATATCCGTTAAAGGAATCGCTTCAGGCCAACGAGAGAAACGATCAATGATGGTAAGGCAATACCTGAAACCGTTCGAAGGAGGAAGAGGGCCAATAACATCTAAATGAACTATCTCAAATCGAGATGAAGTGAGTGGAAATGAGCCAAAAGATTTTTTAACATGACGTGAAATTTTGTTCTTTTGACATGTAACACAACTTTGAGTCCAATTATTTACATCCTTATTCATGGATGGCCAAAAATATTTCGATGTTATCATCTTATTTGTAGCACGAATACTGGGATGTGAAAGATTATGAATTGCTTTGAAAATCTGAAAACGGAATGGTTCCGGAATATAAGGACGATGACGTGATTTTTTAATTTCGCAATAAATTTGTTTACTACTCCCTAAAACGGGTAATTTAGCAAATTTAAAAGAAGAATTGTTCAAAAAATTTTTAAGCTGGCTATCTTTTTCCTGAGAAATAGCTATAGCTTCAAAATCTATAGATGAAGGTAGATGAATTTCTTCTAAACGCGAAAGGGAATCTGCAACAACGTTATCCGTCCCAGAAATATGTTTGATATCCGTAGTGAATTGTCCAATGAAGTCTAAATGTCTTGCTTGACGTGGGGAGGCTTTGTCAGGGTTCTGTTTAAAAGCGAAAATTAAAGGTTTGTGATCTGTAAAAAGTGTAAAATTCCGGCCTTCCAAATGATAACGAAAATATTTGATACTCTGATAAGCTGCTAATAATTCTCTGTCATAGGCACTATATTTAATTTGCGCTGAATTCAATTTTGTGGAAAAGAAACCAAGGGGTTGCCACAAATTGTCAACCCATTGATTTAAGGCTGCACCAATTGCTTTATCCGAGGCATCCACAAATAAAGCCAAACGGGCCTTACTGTTAGGGATAGCAAGAAGGGTAATTTTCGCTAGTTGAGATTTAATGTTCTCAAAAGCTTTAATTGAATCCGAATTCCAATCTATTGGTTTAGAGCCTTCCTTCTTATTTCCTGTTAAATATTGGTTTAACAGCGAATGATGCTCCGCTGCATGAGGAAGAAATCGGCGGTAAAAATTAACCATGCCGAGAAATCTTCTAAGTTCTTTAACAGTAGTAGGTTGCTTGAAATCTAAAATTGTTTTAACCTTTTCAGGCGACGGTTTAATACCATTTGAATTAATAAAATGACCGAGAAATTTTACTTCTGGAAGCATGAAGTTACACTTCTCGATGTTAATAATCAACCCATGATTTTGTAATCGCTGAAAAATTTGTTTTAAGTGATCCAGATGTTGTTGCTCAGAATTAGAGGCTACCAAAATATCGTCAAGATAAACGAAACAAAATTGGCAGTCTTGGAGAACTGAATTTATAAATCTCTGGAAAGATTGAGCCGCATTGCAAAGACCAAAAGTCATTCGAGTAAATTCAAAGAGACCAAAAGGAGTACAAATTGCGGTCTTGGGAATATCCTCTGGTTCAACTGGAATTTGATGATAAGCTTTGGTTAAATCCAAAGTAGAAAAAACTTTACAATCTTGAAGTTGGCAAACAAAATCATGAATTAGAGGAATCGGGTAGCGATCTGGAATTGTAACAGAGTTAAGCCGTCTATAATCGCCACATGGTCTCCAATCCCCATTAGGTTTAGGGACCATGTGTAAAGGAGACGACCAAGGACTGTTGGATGGTCTACAAATTCCTTGACTAAGCAAGAATTCAAACTCTTTCCTTGCTATTGTGAGCTTCTCAGGAGATAGACGCCGAACTTTAGAAAAAATTGGCTGACCAACAGTTTTAATTTGATGTGTGATATTATGTTTTACTGGCTTGGAAAACGTCGATTCGATAGTAATACTCTGAAATTCACGAATTAATTTTTTAACATCGTCATTAATTGATGATTTAATTAGGACGGATAAAGTTGTAGAAGGACCTGTAAAAATACGGCCATTTGAAGTCAAATTAGTAAGCGGATCAATAAGAATCCGTTTAGAAAGATCTACAACTAATTTAAAATGGTACAGAAAATCAGCGCCTAAAATAGCTTTCTCAACATCAGCCATTACAAATTGCCATTGAAAATTTCTTCTTAAACCAAGATCCAAATTCAGAATTTTATTTCCGTATGTACTAATTGGCGAAGAATTGGCGGCCGATAATTGTAAACTTGAAGGTAACAATTTAGATGAGGGTGGCACTGGAATGACAGAAAGATCTGCCCCTGTATCAATTAAAAAAGATTGACCCGAAGATTTATCATAAACATGAAGACGACAGTTACGCTTACATGTATCACCCGTCGTCATAGATGACACACACTTTAATTTTTTGGTGTCTCAGAAATGTTAAATGAACAAGGAGGTATACACTTGGAAGCGTTATGTTGGAATTTAAAATGGTACCAACACAAATTAGAATTACCAGAATTTCTCTTAGGACTCGATTTAACCTGATGCGGAGAAGGAAAACGATTTCCCGAAAAACGCGAACTATGCTGCGAAGAACGACTTGAAGAACGATCCCTGTATTTTAATGACCTTATTTCATGAGTCAAATCTTCCATTTGCTGCTTAATTTTTGAAATTTCAGATGTTAAATTAGCCAAAATATTATTGCTACCAAAATTTTGACTAGAAGTATAAGCAAAAACTGAAGGTTTACTACTTACTTCAAAAATTTTGTCCGCACAATTAGCTAATTCAGAAAGGGATCCTGAATTACATGACAAAATAGCTTTCATGTAATCAGGGAGACGCTGCAACCAAAGAGTCTTCAAAACATCATCACTGAAACTTCCACCTGACAAATTTCTCATCTCTCTTAGAAACTGAGATGGAGATCTGTCACCTAAAACAACATCTCCGAGAAGCTTATTTAACCTTGATGTTTCACTATCCGAGAGACGAGATATTAACGCCTCTTTGAGTTCGGTATATGGATGACGTGGATCCGGATTTTCCAAAAAGTCGCTAAGTACGAAAACAAGACTCTCATCCAATGCCGAGAGTAAATGATTGTATTTAGCTTGTTCGGAAGAAATTCTGGCTAGCTCAAATTGTGCCTCAAGCTTTTTGAACCAGAATTTCGGTGCATTCCTCCAAAAAGATGGTGCGGAAAAAGAAATAGTTGAAATGGATGAAGGTGGTATTGTGTTAACCGCGCTACGTGGTTGCGGAAGTGGACCTGATGAGAAAAAATTATTCTCATCAACAGTACCACTTAAGTTTCCGCGACTTTGGTTCCCGGGAACCACTGAGATTTCTGAAAAATCACTCTCCGAAAAACTCATGACTTCCGAACGAAAGAGAACGCGGAGTGTATTAGAAATTTACAAAAAATCAACTAAACTATTTGAAAGAAAAACTTATCTTAATGTTGATTGATATACTGCGGGTGTTGATTGATGAGCTGCGGGTGTTGATTGATGTTGTTGAAAAGCACTGTGATGTCTTCAGGGTGGACTTTATTTTAAATATCTGCTTTGTTGGAATTAGCACAGCAGGAGGAGGAAAAATTAACCTACACTCGTAAAAAAATTAGCCTGTTCACTAGGCTGTCGGGGTCACCAATTTGAAGAGAGCTTTCACTGTCTTCTAATAAATTCAGCTTTTAGCTTTTATTATTCTTCTTACATAAATAAACAGCTTCTTCAAATAATTAAGCTATTTTTATTTTTTATATTTAATTAGGCAGCACAATATATTTTATTTTTTAAGTTTTTAAACAACCTTTTAGATCAGGAAATATTTTCTAACTGAAAACAATATCAGTCAATAGCTACTTCTATTTTTTATTTTTTTAGAACGCCTTCTCGCTTTTTATAATTTTCAAGTAAAAATCTCAAACCTACTCTACTCTTTCCAATACACTCAGAAATAAGCAATTTAAATAAACCAAATAAATTCCGCGACGGAAACAAAGTCTAACATGGAAACAACATCTATAACATCGACCACCACAAAACAATTTTTTTTTTAATTGAAAAAATCATGGCCTTCATATATGTAAAATTTCTTGATTTTAAATAACAAACACACAAAAACACATACATAATGTATATACATAGAGTCATGTGGGGCAACTGTACGCAATTTTTAGTAAATTGCTGCCAGAATAAAAGTTTTAGTTAATTAAAAAAAAGGAACGTTTATTCTAATGTAATTAACCTTTGTCAGCAAAAACAAAACATATTTTTTAAATTCTTATAATAATTGTTATTTTTATTGAAACTTTTAACAAGGGAAATGCGGACACTTACCCGCATCGGTGGGAAAGTATCCGCACGCCTTCGGTTAAATGTACGCAACGACGACAAAGTGAACGTACGAATATGAGACTCGTGAGTATTCGAAATGTTACGGGGAATAGAAGGCGAAATAATTTGTTGTTCCTGAAATTCTTCTATCTTGTCCATTGGATCAGAAAGCGCGTGTGATTGTTCATTGGCTTTGTTGATATCAACTACAGTTTTGATGTTATTTTGTCCAGGTAGTGGTGAACTGTGTTGGTGGTGCACTTCAGCAACAGTCAAAACGTTATGACTCTCACCCATCTAGCAAAAATAACGATCGTGACGACGCTTTCATCAAAACCTCGGGCGCACGGCCATCATAAGTAGTTTAGTTAATAATAAACATACCTCTTATTCACGCGTAAATGTTGGTCGAAATCTTACCATTGATGTTGCAGTGGAGTTGAGTTTTAAACGTTTTCTCAGTGTACTCTCATCGATCCCAACAATTTCTGCTGCTTTTCGTTTCGATTTTCCCTCTTCAATCAACTTTTTAACGATAGAGATTTATCTGCTCTTCAGTACAAGCTTTCAGGACATTTTCTTATATATTTAAGTGGCATTTTCAATCTAGAAGGTAAAAAAATACTTTAAACATTTTGATTTACTTCTATGGGGTAAGTATACGCATTTCAATACTGCGGACACTTTACCCGCGTATACTTTCCCCAATCCCGTCAAAGTAAATAAAAAAATAAAAAATACAAGTATGACTTAGCTTAGATAAAATACACAAATTCGCACAAAATATTGATTATTTTTTCCTGTTCCAGTCACTTTGTTTACTCAATCAGACTAATCGTAATTCCTTTACCATGCAAATGAATATTAAGAAAATTAATAATAAAACTGTGCGAAAACAATATTGTCGCGTAAGTATCCATAGCATTGCGCGGCAAACCTGTGACGCAGTACTCTTGCTTGGCGGCCAAATGCGGCAGGTTTCGACAAGTTGTCAACCGCGTGATTCGCACGATGTTCACTGCGTACACTTACCCGCTGCGTATAGTTACCCCACATGACTCTACATATAAATATTAGCTTATATATTATTATATATTTATGTATTTTTTTTATAAGAAATATATGTATTATATATAATATTTGTATAGGAAATATACATATGTATGAAATATTACTTACGCATGTATTCTTCCAACGAAACACAAATCTGTTCGAAACGTATGAAATTTTAAAATAGAATAAAATTACATGTCGGATAGATTTGAATTTAACAAAATCAAGAAAAGTGATTAAATCGAAATCAAAATACAATTTTACACATAAAAAGTGTTTTTTTGTACGATCTAATTCAGATCAGATTTACCAGTAAATTTTGAATTGAGTTACCCACTGTTTGCAGCAGCAATATTTTACAACAGTAAAATGCAAAAAAAAAATAAACATTTCATTCTTATTCCACACCGAATAACTACACTAACGTATATGTATGTATGTAAATACATGCATTCTACCCAGAAGATGCAACTAAATTTTCATTTCAAAATTCTAAATATTTCGTACATTTCTGCAGTGAAGCGGAATGCTTATGGTATTCACGATAAGAGCCATCGTAAACAAGCATCTCACTCTTTCTCTGGCATACCATGAAAAATATTTAGTAATTCACACCGTATAACGATAATCATATGACGACATTTTATAATCATTTTGAAACCCGCCACCCAACGTTTCGGAAAATGTTTCTCAATCTCATATTGGGGAAAAGTTATTTCGTGTAATCCTGTAAATTGGCCACATACTCAAGCACAGCCAACGACTTCGCACGGGTATGCTCCGGGGGTAATAATACGGAAATTCCGCAAAAGCTGTTCCCACCACCACAAGAAGATTATATCGTTTCCATGTTGTCGGAACATTTTATACAACCGCTACACATGTACGGATATACGAATCCTTCCTCCGCCCCGCATGCACAGGGTGACCACGAAGCGCCCCCCATGGAAACAGCTCCAGGATCGGCGCCGGGTATAGAGTGGCGGGTATGCCATATAAATACCAGACTAATACCAGGAGTATTAAGCACTTGTAGAAAACGTGAAACTATTCCAAAATTCGAGGCTATTAGGGACCTGCAGCTTAATGAACCAACTGAACTGATATTACGTGCCCCCCTCCCTTGTTTAAGTTGACCCCAAATGGCTTTGACTTGCTAGTTAGCTTCACGGTCGTTAGATTTATGTGTGTGTGATTATGGGGTGCACAGGTTCCATTCCACCTAGTCTTGACGTACTGCTAACTAGGGACCCCGAATTCAATTATGGTGCATTGAAATGAATGAAAATTGCTATGGCTTTAATCGTATTCATACATGTGCCACTATTGTAACGAACGCTCTCCGACGCTCCACCTTTAAGCTTTTCTAGGTGAAAATTTATTTTTCAAGCACATAGTTGTGCTGGAGTCGACTGTTCGCGGTCTTATAAAATCCGTGGCAAGAAACTCGCTTTAGAACTTCATGAAGAAACGTTAATAGAGTAACTATTCCTCCACCCAGAAGTAGTACTTAACGAAACTTTGGTTCTCATGCCAACATATTTCTTTTACAAATATTATTTGACATTAAAGTGTAATGGAATAGAGGGCTTATGAGCTTGTTTTGTAGTTTCAAAATAAACATTACAAAATCAGATTTATTAAAATACTTTCGGTTTCGTAAACTATATTTATACTTCTATTGTATTTGAATACAAATAGTTTTTTAGCCATGCAAATTATATGAAGTAATTATTGTGATATGATGAGAGGTATCCTCGCTTAGTTAGAACTTTTAGAATGAATACCAAAACCACATAGTTTCCCTTCGTTACTAAAAAATAGGTATCATACATATTTAAAAAAATTTACATTGGTATACCTCTCCGCAGAATAAATGTCTGAACTATAAAACAAATGTAAAACTTCATTTTCAAACTTTTTTTGTTAATTATTGTATTTGGAATTTGCATTTGCAAAAAAACGAAATTTTCATCCTAGAATAATTCTCCAGAATCACATAACATATTATAGTACACTGGGACATTTCATACTCCAGTCACTAAAATACTTTCTGGGAGTAAGCGATTGATTGAAGTTCATACATTTTTTTAATTTTTAATTTAAAAATCGAAAATTCGAATTTGATCCTCAAATGTATATAGTGTGTGGCGACCAGCGACGTCAATAACTCATTTTTAAATTTCAATTAAATTTCAATTATTTATCTGACTAGGATATTAAGTATTTTCATTTAATTCTTACTATCTAACTGTTTTCCAATTCAACTACGTAAAAATAAAGTACCTTGTTTCATTCATTGTAAAGTGAGAAAACTAGATTTTGACGGAAAATTGTGTTTGATCAGGGGAGTTAGTTAAAAATAAAAGGCAGTTTTTGCTGAAAATATTGAACTTTAAGGATGTAAAAAAAGGAATTGTTAGTAATATTTAAAATATAAATAAAGATTCAAAATAAATTATTACAGATAAATAAATGGTTAATTTTTTAATTAATAAAAAATAAATTAACAAATAAAAGAAGAAGTTTTAAGGCCTGTCGGGCCAGTCGAGCCTGTCGGATTCCGCTCCGTTTTCAGAGATACCGGGTTCTTCTCGGGGTCACCAATATGTGGTCGGAGTTATTGTGGCGACCACCGACGTCAAAAACTCATTTTTAAATTTCAATTAAATTTCAATTATTTATCTGACTAGCATATTAAGTATTTTCATTTAATTCTTACTATCTAACTGTTTTCCAATTCAACTACGTAAAAATAAAGTACCTTGTTTCATTCACTGTAAAGTGAGAAAACTAGATTTTGACGGAAAATTGTGCTTGATCAGGGGAGTTAGTTAAAAAATAAAAGGCAGTTTTTGCTGAAAATATTGTACTATAAAGATGTAAAAAAAGGAATTATTAGTAATATTTAAAATATAAATAAAGATTCAAAATAAATAATTACAGATAAATAAATGGTTAATTTTTTAATTAATCTATACTTATAATAAATCTGTAGAGAGGTCAATTCTGTACATGAAATATATTTCCAAAATAACTATCAGGGGGTGATTAGGGACCGATACTGATGCCAAAAATGCAATCAGTAAAATTGTTGTCTGTCTGTCTGTCTGTCTGTCTGTATAACCGTTATAGAAACAAAAACTACTCGACGGATTTTAACGAAACTTGGTACAATTATTTTTCATACTCCTGAGCTGGTTATAGTATACTTTTCATCACGCTACAATCAATAGGAGCAGAGCAGTGAAGGGAAATGTTGGGAAAACGGGAGAAGTTACTCCATTTTTAAATTCTTTTATTTAACTTACACTACGTGTCGTCAAATCTTGCAATGCAAAATTTTTATACTTAGACTTTATCAATCTTAATGAAAATTGGAACACATGTTCAGCTCCGGTGACAATACAAGTTAGTGGTGTAAATTCTTTTTTTTAAGTTAAATAAAATAATTTTTTTAAAAAAATTTTTTTTATATTTTTTTTTTTATTAATTAATTCTTAAAAACCCATAATAATATAGGATTTAGTTTTTTCCAATAAAAACGTTAACAGAATTATTATTCTTAACGATAACGAGTAAATTTTTTGGTTCGCGCTGTAAATTCGTGAGCTCCTGCTTCTTCAAGTGCCTATACCAAATTGCTTTTACCGTGGGGTATTTGACTCCCGTGATTCTAGAAACCTCACGGAACGTCTTGTCTTGTTCCTTCAATGCGATAACTTGAGCTTGTAGCTCTGGATCCGTTGGCTTCCCCATTGCACTTGTTTGATGGCGACCTAAAATTGTTTAATAAGTTTGATATAAGTGAATATAATTTATAAGTACTAAAGATTATAAATAAAAATACATTTGCATTAAATAAAAACCCACTGGTCATTAGACAATTGTTTGTATTAGAATCTTTAATATTTTACTATCCAGAATTCAGAAATGGATTCATTAACTCAACTAGTAAGGGAATAATCTCTGGAACTATTGAGCTAATTGTGATGAAATTTTCAAAGTGCATTGCACATGAGCTCTTGAGTGCTATGGGCAATACTTTGTAATTGGAAAGTGGAGGGGAGAGGAGAGGAGGGGTAAATGTTGAGCTGTGATGTTTATGGTAAGCCACGCTAAAAGTGCTTATCCGATTGAAATAAGGTTCTACGGGCATGTTGCGCATAACCTCCTGAGTGACATAGGCTATGCATCACAATTAGAATATGGTAGGGGAAGGGGAGAGGAGAGGGGAAGAAGATTGGGAGAGAGAGTGGCGGATATGTTGAGCTGGTGAGTCACGCAAAAAGCACTTATCCGATTGAGATGACATTCTATGGGCATATTGCGCTTAACCTCCTGACTTACATTTCACAAATTTGAAATCGGCAGCGCCATATTTTTATTAAAGTTTAGCTTTATTATAGGAATAGTTGTAGCCGGGCAACGGCGGATACGGGTCAGCTAGCCATTTTTCGGTCCCCTTATCTATTCTCCAATCGCGCCAATGACCTCTTCTGTTTAGACTTTTTTATAGAAGGACTTTAACCAAATCAAACTCATCGCGCCACCCACCGGAAAAGGCAGAACAAGGTCTGCCGGGCTAGCTAGTTAAATATAAAAAAGTAAAATTCTACTATATGAACTTTAGAATTTTTGGATGTATTTCTGTTATATAACTTATGATTTTGTTTTTAAATTTAAAATTATCTAATAAATACGCTAAATACGCTAATAATAAGCCATCTCGCGTGAATACTGAATCATGCTATAAGGATTATTTTTGTATAAGGTCGCGAACGCACAGGCAGGCGGCTTGCTTGGCACCTAGAGGCTAGCGAGTCACCTAGCGAGTAGCTTCGTAAAACGAACATTCTCGAACGTTCGCGACCGGCCTAGCAGCTAGGCGCCAAGCGCGCAGTGCGGCCGGTCGCGAACGTTCGAGAATGTTCGTTTTACGAAGCTACTCGCTAGGTGACTCGCTAGCCTCTAGGCGCCAAGCAAGCCGCCTGCCTGTGCGTTCGCGACCTTATACAAAAATAATCCTTATAGCATGATTCAGTATTCACGCGAGATGGCTTATTATTAGCGTATTTAGCGTATTTATTAGATAATTTTAAATTTAAAAACAAAATCATAAGTTATATAACAGAAATACATCCAAAAATTCTAAAGTTCATATAGTAGAATTTTACTTTTTTATATTTAACTAGCTAGCCCGGCAGACCTTGTTCTGCCTTTTCCGGTGGGTGGCGCGATGAGTTTGATTTGGTTAAAGTCCTTCTATAAAAAAGTCTAAACAGAAGAGGTCATTGGCGCGATTGGAGAATAGATAAGGGGACCGAAAAATGGCTAGCTGACCCGTATCCGCCGTTGCCCGGCTACAACTATTCCTATAATAAAGCTAAACTTTAATAAAAATATGGCGCTGCCGATTTCAAATTTGTGAAATGTAAGTCAGGAGGTTAAGCGCAATATGCCCATAGAATGTCATCTCAATCGGATAAGTGCTTTTTGCGTGACTCACCAGCTCAACATATCCGCCACTCTCTCTCCCAATCTTCTTCCCCTCTCCTCTCCCCTTCCCCCACCATATTCTAATTGTGATGCATAGCCTATGTCACTCAGGAGGTTATGCGCAACATGCCCGTAGAACCTTATTTCAATCGGATAAGCACTTTTAGCGTGGCTTACCATAAACATCACAGCTCAACATTTACCCCTCCTCTCCTCTCCCCTCCACTTTCCAATTACAAAGTATTGCCCATAGCACTCAAGAGCTCATGTGCAATGCACTTTGAAAATTTCATCACAATTAGCTCAATAGTTCCAGAGATTATTCCCTTACTAGTTGAGTTAATGAATCCATTTCTGAATTCTGGATAGTAAAATATTAAAGATTCTAATACAAACAATTGTCTAATGACCAGTGGGTTTTTATTTAATGCAAATGTATTTTTATTTATAATCTTTAGTACTTATAAATTATATTCACTTATATCAAACTTATTAAACAATTTTAGGTCGCCATCAAACAAGTGCAATGGGGAAGCCAACGGATCCAGAGCTACAAGCTCAAGTTATCGCATTGAAGGAACAAGACAAGACGTTCCGTGAGGTTTCTAGAATCACGGGAGTCAAATACCCCACGGTAAAAGCAATTTGGTATAGGCACTTGAAGAAGCAGGAGCTCACGAATTTACAGCGCGAACCAAAAAATTTACTCGTTATCGTTAAGAATAATAATTCTGTTAACGTTTTTATTGGAAAAAACTAAATCCTATATTATTATGGGTTTTTAAGAATTAATTAATAAAAAAAAAAATATAAAAAAAATTTTTTTAAAAAAATTATTTTATTTAACTTAAAAAAAAGAATTTACACCACTAACTTGTATTGTCACCGGAGCTGAACATGTGTTCCAATTTTCATTAAGATTGATAAAGTCTAAGTATAAAAATTTTGTATTGCAAGATTTGACGACACTTAGTGTAAGTTAAATAAAAGAATTTAAAAATGGAGTAACTTCTCCCGTTTTCCCAACATTTCCCTTCACTGCTCTGCTCCTATTGATTGTAGCGTGATGAAAAGTATACTATAACCAGCTCAGGAGTATGAAAAATAATTGTACCAAGTTTCGTTAAAATCCGTCGAGTAGTTTTTGTTTCTATAACGGTTATACAGACAGACAGACAGACAGACAGACAGACAGACAAAAATTTTACTGATTGCATTTTTGGCATCAGTATCGATCCCTAATCACCCCCTGATAGTTATTTTGGAAATATATTTCATGTACAGAATTGACCTCTCTACAGATTTATTATAAGTATAGACAAGATGGAGTGAGAAACACAAAACCATCAGAGTTTTTAAAGAAAATCTTCCAGTAATTCTGGAAGCCTTACAAACATTATCTCAGGAAGGAAATAGTGCAACTCGGAAAAGTGCCTTCCAACTGCATGCGGCTACTTCCAGAATTTCTTTCATTCTCGGGATTATGTTGGTAGCCAAATACTCGGCTTTGATGGAACCCGTTGTCAACGTACTCCAATCTGTACCTTTGGACGTGGTCAAAGCCTCGGAACACGTTAAAAGGATTGTACTTTTAATTAAAAGCCACCGTGAAAATCCGGAAAAAATGACAGACGAAATTATAAAGGAAGCTACTGCTGTTGCGGAGAAAGTCGGACTGGAGGAGGACATTACATCAATGCCGCGTATTACGGGGAAACAACGTCATAGAAGCAATCATCCAGCAGAAAGCCCTTCAGAATACTGGAAGAGGTCTTTAGTAATACCATACTTGGATTCAATTATCACCTCCCTTGAAGTACGTTTTGCTGAAGAAAACACGCCATCATTCGCATTATCTAAGTTACACCCGGCGCAGATGCAAAAGATGACAACTGAAAATCTGAAACAAACTTGTGAATCTATTGCCCGGTCTTATGATTTACCGAACATAAAGAATGAAATCGAACGTTGGCAGCAATTGTGGCACGATAGGCTTAATCTAACAAATCTAACAGTTGTTGATGTCCTAAAAGAAACAAATTCCTTCTTTCCCGAAACGGAAAAAGCATTGAAAATTTTGATCGCTTTACCATGCACGACCTGTACAGTAGAGCGATCCTTTAGCAGCCTCAGAAGACTAAAAACATGGCTAAGAAGCACCATGGCAGAAGATCGCCTTAATGGTCTGGCCATGATGAGTGTACACAGAGCTATAATAAATAAAAACCTAAATTATTTTAATGATAAAGTGGTTGAAAGTTTTGCAAAAAATCCCCGCAGGATATGCTTTAATTAAATATTATTTTTGTTAAAATAAATAATTATTACTGTGTTTAAAAGTTTAATTTAGTTATTTTGCTGTCGAGGGTTTGTGAAGTTTTATACATTGATATTAGAACCGTTCTTATTACAATCGTCATCGAGGCAAAGACTTCCAAAGTGTAACGCTTCATGCTCTCGGCGTTCATATTTTTTATCCTCCATAATATTGCCCCATTGCCCCCCCCTTAGTCATAAGCTGGCGACGCCCTTGTATGTAATATAGTTTGTACAGTACGAAGACCTTGTATAGTCTAAAAAAGATACATAAGTGCCATTTTATAATTTATCGTACATTAACTATTCATTTATTTATTTTCATTTTAGGAATTGAATATGCCCAGACATCACCCCATAAGGAAGAGGCAACGTGTAGTGGAGCTGCGGTCTAAAAATCTGTCATACCGAGAGATCAGTCTGCTTACCGGTGTGCCGGGTACCAGTTGTAGTTACATTTGCGAAAAGTATCGGCGCACTGGTAAGATAGATGAATCATAGAAATCGGTATAGAAACACCAAAGTTATACATGAAATACGCTAATAATAAGCCATCTCGCGTGAATACTGAATCATGCTATAAGGATTATTTTTGTATAAGGTCGCGAACGCACAGGCAGGCGGCTTGCTTGGCGCCTAGAGGCTAGCGAGTCACCTAGCGAGTAGCTTCGTAAAACGAACATTCTCGAACGTTCGCGACCGGCCTAGCAGCTAGGCGCCAGCGCGCAGTGCGGCCGGTCGCGAACGTTCGAGAATCGGTCGCCGCGCTCGACGCGTCTCGCGGTCGAAGGTCCTAAATCTTTGTGATCGGAAGTGGGGCGCGGCGCGGGCGCGCCACTCCGCGCCATGCGCCAGTGCGCCGAGGCTGTTTGTTCCGAACGAAAACCACTGAACCGTGAGGAAGGACATAGGCTACTTTTTTTTACGAAAAACGACGGAAACGCGGACGAAGTCGCGGGCAACAGCTAGTTTAATATAAAATACCAAAGTATATAGCCTCATAGTTTTGTAGTGGAATGTTTTTTTTCAGTTTTCAGTCATAATGATTTTTTTTTTAAAAAATAAAAATCAATATGTAATGATAGAATTATTACGTAAAAAAATTAATTTTATTTTCCACCATTAAAATTGTATAGATAATTATAAAGAAATTTACCTACTCAGCTTTATAGTGACCAGGTATGTACATAAAAAATTTCGGGGAACGCGTCAATTTACAAAAAACGATGTATCGATATAATAAAGGATAACAATCGTTCAAGGCATCAATGAACGTTACCGAACGTTTATCCTTCAATATATTTATCGTTTGTTTGACTCGTATTTCTTTATTCTCTCAATTTGAAGACTTTACTCATTATGGTGCTAGGATATAAGGTTCATAAATTATCTCAATTTTTATTTTTGATTTTGGGAAGTTCAATTTTTAGGCTCAGTGATTTCGAAAATTGTGGTTTGTAGTAAGGTTAACTTTATGGCAAGCTAAAATCATGGTTTACTAAATTTTCCTTTCATAAAAAAATTTGTTCAAAGAGATTACAATTTTTCGGAAAAGCCATGTATGTGCGTGGCATAAACAATCTGGGATTTTTCATTTAAAATATGCTATCTGGCCCAAGGCATAAAGGACGAGCAGGAATTGGCCTTTAAGGGCAGAAAGTAATACCTTGAGAGAGAGGATACCATGCGGCCGGAGTGGAAACATATCATCTGGACATTACTTAAATGTGCTCACGTCCGCACATTCTTTCCAATGTGAGCATGATATGTGCATTTTGAGGTAACAGATTGCCAGAACGACATGGCCATCCCCAGATCTCCAGGAAATGGTTACTTTGTCCAGTGTTCCATCGTTTATTCTTCCTGGATGTAACATTAAGGCCACATGTGTATAGGCCAAGAATTGCTTCCGGACGTGTTGGTTACGTTGTATCATATCTTTCTCCACCGCCGTTTCATATCACAAAATTATATCGGAACAGAAAATGACGAAAAAAGTGGCTTCATTGTTCCTTTTGACTCCTTTATGGCCAATGAGAGAGGGCATCGTTCGATTTAATGGTTTTATTAAATAAGGACAGCAGATTTCGCCCTTATTCTTGCAAAAAAAAAATCTATTTTTTAGTCCAGGCGGCAATTTTGAATTGGATGTGGATGTGGATGCCGATGGGCGACGACGACTGGACCACATCCGGGGCATTCATTCAGGACAACACCTCCGCCACTACTGTCGGTGGCATTGGATAAATCTCCCTGAAGTTGCACAGTCTCATAAATTAGATTGGAAAAGTGAAAAAGAACGGGCGAGGAGCATCCTGCAGGATCCTCGGAGAGCCTCGCCTGGACCAAACATGCTAAAACGGACGTCACTTGCAGTGACAGGACACGGGAGAAAAGTTTTCCGAGCTCCGGTGCACATGTTCGAATGAAATGCGAGGACGGAGAATTAATTGCTTCGTACGGAGGGCATAATTGAATTTTTCTTCATTTTTATTTCAGCCCTGACTCACAATGGTCCGACGTCTGGTGGCGAGATGTCAATACTTTCGGGCATAATAGATGTCTCCCGGCGACTCCTGTTAAGAGGGCTCCTGTCGAAATCATCCATAAATTACGGCGCCCTGTCTTTGGATCTTTGATGCTCCGCCGGAACGGCAGCTAAACAAAGGCCCCGGGGGGAAAAATCTTCACGCCCGCAATTCTGGCGAGGACACACGTAGATAGGGTCCTGGAGGAAGCCATAGCCTAACGGCGGCGGCGGGCGGCGGCACCTAGAATTAGGGAAACCTTGTAAACCGGGAAGCGGGAGCCTGCAAGTGATGGTAATAAAAACAGCTCGCGGGTGGATGAGTTACGACTTCCCAGCAAAATACCATTCATTCAAACTGCCAGCATATAAGCCGTATATCTCTTTTATGGTCCTCTTTCAACGCAGTCCCGGTCCTCCCGGGCGCCCCATCCGGGGGAGCTGTGCAAGGCCGTTTGCAGCTGCTCGTGGGTGGCGCAGTGGGCGCTAAGTCGCCCGGGTTTGGGTGGCCCTGGCCTGAGATATTATTCCTCAACTTTTTTCCTATTTAGTTCTTTACAACTTTCCTGTTAGCCCAAACTATGCGCCCACGAACTTCCTCTCCCATGCAGGGCTGAGGGCCCGGCCCCAAAACAACAAAAATCCGAGTGAGATGCAGACAAGTTTAAGGGTTTCCGGGTGGTTGCGCCCAGCGGGTCGGGTGGTATTTTCGGAATGTGTTTTTACCCCCAGTGATTTACGGCCGCTGATTGATTTATTGTTCTTGCTTAGATATCACTTGGGGCGTTGGAGCGGTAGACTTTTTTTGATGAAGAGGCCCTTGCGCCTCTCGAGGCGGCTGCGAATTTTCCAAAGTGCTGCTGGTCGAGAGTGTTGAAAATTTTCAAAAACAATACCTCCCCCTAGACGTTTTTTGGCACTTCAAAATTTGGTGATTTATCGAATTGTTGAAGATTTTGTGGTGCGGGAATTAGTCGGTTATTTATGGTAAAGGAATACTTCGGGCATTATTTATGGGCAAGTTTTGTAATTTCGCTGATCCAGACGGAATTTGATTCACCCTATTGAGGAACCATTTGGATGGTAAGATTTCGTATAAATACATTTTAAAAATAGCTTCGAATCAAGATATTTTAAATAAAATACTACTACTTAATTCTTGTTGTTTTCCTATAATTGATCAAATAACTGATTATATACAGTCCGCGAAATTCATTGATACGCACCCCACTTTTTTTGGTCGTTTCTGTTTAACCTTTTAGGTTGGTGGTTTATTCCGAACTGACAAGTCTTTACAAATCAGAGGTAACTTAGATAAGCGCGTTATAAAGTTCAGTGGGTTCAGACCGCGGAATTGCCAGCGTTGATTAGGGGGAATACTATAATCCCAATACATTTTAACACGATATCTATGTGTTAAAAATTGAACGGTTTTCTGAAAAATGTGTTAAATTAACTCGTATTGGAAAAATTACAGATTTACAATTTAATACGTCTTATAATTTTCTTATATGTAACGCAATGTTACGGATAAAAGATGTCTTTTATTTGCGACAAAATAAATTTTTCTACAATATAATTCACACTTACCGTATTAATACCCGTGGACAAATTTCTGATCTTTCCCTTTTGTAGAGGGATTATTGCCTGCCATTACTTTAGAATTGAATATCGTTGTTGCACCAACATGGTGGGGTATGGCTATAAAGCCATAAGGAATTTTATTCATTCAGTTTCTTTAAATACTCATTTATAGCCAAGATATTAAATAAAATTTTATTTAAAAAATAATAATAAACTTTTACGTTTTTCTTAAATATTTCTCATTTCAAAAATTATAGGAAACATCTCCTATAGTAGTGTGGAGACAAGGCAACAACTTTGAATTTACTCAAAAAATATAAATCAAGTCAGCACTGATTGAATTTGATAAATCAAGTAGTCTAGTCTTTTAAAGAGAAAACAATTTGTTTCAGTATTTTTTTAAAATTTGAATACAAATGTCTATATGTAATTGTTGGAGATCTCTATATATTCATTATTAAAATAAAATAAATTAAAATTAAGGTAATTTTTTAAATCTTAAAGATGTTGTAGGAAAAAGGGCAGAGGCCAGATCGAAATGCACAATAAAAAAAGGTTGCTAAGTAACTTTAAGTTAATAGTTTATTCCGAACAAAACTAATAATCCTTATAAAGCAGAGGTGTCTTAAAAGTGACGCGATACAGAGTTCAGTGCGTTCCCGATGCTTTATGCACAACTGACAGACATTAGGAATTAGTGTGCGTTCAGTCCGCGGAATTACCAGCGTTAATGGGGAATACTATAATTCCAATAGATGTGATCATTAAGATTCATATTTCAGGCATGAAATAATATGTTTATGACAATTAAAATATGAAATGAATATTTTTGATTACATTTTATCTAAATACCTAATAAATAAGGCATCGATTGTATGTACTTCCTGATTCCGCAAATAACTTTAAATCACCACTTAAAATGATATAGGCAGCTGAGAAATCTCTATTAATAAATTATTTATCAGGGACATCATCAATGATCAAAATTAGAGATAGGTAAATGAGCTCCATTATTTTAGTTATCACTTGATTAGCATATATGGTAGGTAGTACAGAAGTTTTACTTCAAAAATACTGAACAAATGTAAATCTACTAGATACTTACACGATTTAAAATTTTCGTATAAAATGTCGAAAATTTAATACACAAATTTCCTATTAACATCATGCATACCAATTTTGGTATTAGATCAATAAAATTCCTCCTTATTAATGGAAGAGTATACGAATTTGTATGATTTTCATAAAAACAATGTATCCTTAATAGGTTTCATTCGAAAAACTACTAAAATATATAAACAATTGTATGGGTTTTGTACAACCAATTTATAATTTTTATCTAACGTACTTATAAGCATGTTCTGATCAAATAAGTGTATAACATTTTACTTAAGATAGATATAATTCAATAATTCCAGTATTTAAAATTTATACTGCTAAATATAAATCTTATAAATAAAAATAAATTTTGTAATTTTCTAAGCGCTGAAGACACATATTTCTTCGCAAATTGCCGATGATTGCCTTATACGGGACATTGGAATAAAAGGTTTTCTTTCTGATAACAGCCGGAGAAAAATAATTTTGTTTGTAGCTGGCTACCTAGAACAAAATTTTCGGTTTTCACCTTCTCGGGATACACAAATTGCTGCCGCCGAAGCGTGCTGCAATATTTTTCCTCGCCTTCAAACTAAAAGTGAGAATAAAACTGTAAGTTTCTTTTTATTCCTTTATTTACATGTATTCAAAAATTGTATTCAATTACTAGGAATTAATATTTAATGCACAAAGTACAGGCTACCTTCAAATAAAACTAAAAAATAATCGGGTTCGTAAACGACGGCTAGAAAAACAGTTCTCTAAAAATTCGTTTGAAAACACTGAAAAACATGTGTTATGCGACAGCGACGAAGACGACTTCATAATTAAAAAAACTTTGGAAGAACTATATAGTGCAACCTTGCCAGAACAGCTGAATTTAGTCAAAAACAAACTTAAAGTTACTGAAAAACATAGACGAAATCTTGTAAAGGAAAAAGGATTTGATGTTTTTAACAACTGCACTTATTATTTTGTATGCCCAGATCTGGTTATTAATTAAGATCCACCCGTGTAAAAAATGTACATTTTATATTATTCAAAATAAACTATATGCATGTGGCGCATATAGTATATTTTTCATAAAAACTGTTTTTAATTATAATCTCCAAAAAAAATCTTCCAGGTATCATCTCTAATCCGAGCTTGAATTTAATTTCCCTTGCAGCTTATCCTACATTAAATGCTTTACAACAAATTTAAAAATTGTATTGCAGCGGTTGGTGTATTTATAGGTTTAATCTATACGAAAACAACTGTTCTATATAAGTCTACATATAAATGTTATAAAACGTATTTATTCATATTATACCATATGGGTATAACTTTTATACGAAAGATATGTTAATTTGTAAACTTTTATAGCATAAAAAGAAAACAGAGTATTAATAGAATAAATATAAATAAATATTAATTGTATACGACTTCTAATAACATCTATACATCAAACCAGTATTACATTAATATATTTTTTAGATTGAACTATATGATACTATGGGAAAATATCCCAATAGGTTAAAAATATTTATGACTCTGATTGATTTATCGGGGACAATCCTCATAGATTTAAAAATATTTAATTATATTTTTAATTTAAGTATTTAACTTTTATTTTTCTTCTTAAAACATTCCTTACAATTTTTTTTTTTATATTTTATGGTCGTTTTATTTAAAATGCAATCTATGGGAAAATATCCTCGATAGGTTAACAATATTTAATTTTATTTTTAATTATATTTTTAATTTAAGTATTTAACTTTTATTTTTCTTCTTAAAACATGCCTTACAATATTGTAAGGAATGTTTTAAGAAGAAAAATAAAAGTATATATATATACTAGCTGACCCGCACCCGGCGTTGCCCGGGCTATGAAAATAAAATCAAAATAATGATACACAAAAAACTAAACACACATATAAGAATTAAATTTTATTCTAAATTATAACCATTTATTTAAATTCAATTCAGCGGTATTCGGTGCACAATATTTTTAGTTAATTTGTCTTTTGCTTGTATGTATTCCTGCATGTGTCGTGGACTGCCGATGTAGCTTGAAGTTAAAATAAATGCATTTCCGATGTCGTTGATGTTTAGGTCTCCATCGACGTTTCCGTTAATAGCATCTCGTAAGTGGATGTATTCCTCCGATCGTAATTTAGCCTGGTTTAATCGAATAAATCGCAAACGTTCACTTTCGATCTTAGCGTACATGTTCACAACATATTGATGGTACAGCTGGCGATATCGAAGAATATGATTGTCTTGATAACGTCTAATCATCAATCGGTACGCGTAGTAGTTCATTGAACTAACTTTTTTGTTTGTTTCATTACCTGAAAAAATTAATAACATAAAATAAGAAACTAAATATTTGAAAAAAAAAAAATGTTAAATTTAAGATACTACCATTAACTGGATCACGCTGTTTGATATTGATGTGATATCCATCTTGTCCTTCCCAAAATATCAGCGGATATTGGAGTGCGTCGTACTAACGGTCTATGTCTGAAATCGTACTCACAGTGCTGTCTCGACGTGTGATTTTGATGGCTCGACTGTCAACTGGATCACCGACCATAATAACAGCAACTTCGTCTACGGTTGGCGCGTTGAACCTACCAGCGTGTTCTCCTGATGGTACCTTGTCGGCCTTAATGACGATTTGATAGTTGTCATTTAATAATTGTGATGACACTCTTTTAAATAATTGAATAAGTTGGTTTCGATTGTCCATAAAATTTTCTCTCTCTTCTGCCCTGATTCTTCGATGATCATTTATTTGCTCAGTTTGTGCGTCCGATCTATTAGCTCTTGCAATACGTTCATGTCTTGCGACTTTGCTACATTGATTAGTAAGGTTTGATTTTCTTCGCGGCATTTTACTACAAATGGAAATTATTACGCAAAATGATAAACTGAACAATTAAAATAAAATAAAAATAAAAAAATGATAAAAGACCTAAGTAATACTCACCTGTGAAAAATGTACACAGCACAATGAAAATAAAATTAAAATAATGACACAGAAAAAAACAATTTCAATGCCTGACAATATTGGCATACTTATGGAACTTAAAATTTATATTTATGGAACTTAAAATTGAATTACAACCCTTTTTCCATAAATAAAAAATATTGACGGCCACTTATAAAGATAAAAAGTATCCTATCTTTTAAGTTGGACCAAACAATACACATTAACAAAATTTCATCGAATTCGGTTCAGCGGTTTCGGAGATTAGCTCAAACGCACATCGTGACACGAGATTTTTATATATATAGATATATATAATTAAATATTTAACTTTTATTTTTCTTCTTAAAACATTCCTTAATATTCTTTTCTTTTTTTTTACCAAAAAAAAACCTTTTTTTTCTTTTAAATTCAAAATTCGTTCGACTCTCTTTTTTTATTTTTTAATTAACTACTCGATCAAAATATTTTCCCCATTTCCTACAGTATTTTTCAATGCAACAATTTTAAATTTATTAAAAATTATTTACAGTAAAATTTCCGCCAAGTTAACCGCCACAATACGTTTTTTTATTAATTTTACACCCAAATTTTTAACCGTGTACGTGTCATAAAAATTGCGGAATATTACACATGTTCAACTCAAGTATATTTCAATTTATCATATTTCTAGTTAAGTCACTAAATTTTCATTCAAGCAATAATGCAATTTTAGTTGTGTTTTTTTTCACAATCGAATCTGGATAAGATTTGAAATTTATGAACGTGTTACCCATATCAAACAATTTTTATTTCGTGGAAATAAAATCGAATTGTTTTGA
Organism: Eutolmus rufibarbis; assembly: GCA_963920795.1. Lineage (NCBI taxonomy): Eukaryota > Metazoa > Arthropoda > Insecta > Diptera > Asilidae > Eutolmus > Eutolmus rufibarbis. Next base: position 32,472,375 of record OY987207.1, read on the forward strand.
TTTATATCCACTTTGCGTCAAAAAATTAATGTATAAATTTGTTCGGTTCAAAATTTGAAGTTCGAATGAATAAAAATCACAAAATTTGTATAGTGGATACTGCTTATAAAATTCAATTCGATGAAAACTTTCCTAACTTATCCGATCCAGATCCGATTGTGAAAAAACGCAGTTTTTCATGGCATATTTAGTTTTTCATGCGCAAAATATCTAGGGCCATACTTTGGAGCAATTGTTCAACAATTTGCACAAAGTACGGCCCTCATCACATCATAACTCAGCCTTAGCCGCACCCAGCCCCCCGATGGCAGCGACAGCAACGAGGACATTAACTCGTTTTCCAAATGATCCATCAATTTCCTCAACAGAGCATACTTAAGCGATTTTGTAAGAAACACTACCGCACTTAAGGGCTTACCATAATTCGTCCCTTGGTCAATTCGCCAGCGGTGCTCGCAGCGGCGGCGATGCGGCGACTCGGCAAAAAGACTTCGTCGAGTATTCCGCCAACAAGAAACGCTTTGCGTGTTTCAAGGGCGTTAAAAGTGCGCCGACATTTATTCATCACTTTTCTTGCACGTCAGCTCAGAATTTCACATTGTTGCTGGCAGCGGGGGGACTGGGAAACGGCTAAGGGCAGGGCTCCCTTTCCCATCCGTCTTCCACGCGGGCACCCGGTGGGCTTAGCGTGCGAAAAGTAATGACTGGTCCGCCATCTCGTGGCAAACAACCATCCATCAACTCGTAAATTACAGACATTTCGCGTTCGTACACATTCGCCGTTTCGTAGTTGTTAAAACTTATGAAAATTTATATGCGGGGCCCCTTGTCTCGTAAGCATGAATTATGTGTCATTTCACGTTTTTATTTGAACGTTGATTGCTGGCTCTGGGCCCCATTACACTTGCATAAAATATTGTTATGGGGCGTAAGTATATCTCCCGATGGATGCCGTATAAGTGACTGTTACTGCTTTTCGAGACATAAACTCCTATCAGGCGTAATTAACTTTTTAATGTATGCGAGTTATGACAGGAACAGTCAATGTTGACTCATTCCGGCGCAGGGAGCCTCCATGCCCAGGGAAAATTGAAACTGCTGAAATTGACGAGCAGTAAAAGTTATTGCGACGGCCTTTTTTCCTTGCGAGGAAGCTATTAAGCGCTTTAATCAATGTTTATTGGCGCCGTAAATTTTCCCCGAACTGAGCGCAATGAATTGAACGGGGAGGACTGTCGTCGGCTGTTATTTACGCGATTTATATCGAACGCAGGAAATGATACTCAACCTACTAATTGGCCCAGGGCATGGGGGGAGTGCGTGCATGTCGAAATCTGGATATTATGCTACCTTGGGCTTTATAACTATATGAATATTATTATGATTGGACCCTCAACATCATGCACATACATAACTACGTACAAAAAAAATGGTATACATACATATGTATATGTATGTATAATTATACACTAAAAATTGTTGATCAATAATATCATCATACATTTAATAGCTTATTTGTATGCATATGCAGGCACAATGTTCTTCTAAATGACGTAGGTCAAATACGAAAACGAGCAAAACTGAACTAAATACTGAAACTATTCAACGATTTTCAAAATAAGTCATAAGATTTAGGACAACAACAAAACATTTTGTTTTGAAGTGAATAAAATCACAAAGGGTTTCTCATTTTTCGAAGAACAACAATTTTATTAATATATTTTAATGACTCATTTTAATGATACATACAACAATGGTAATCCTCTAAATCTATTCTCTATGGGTTAGACAACGAGAACGAGAACGAGAACTACTTCAAACACAACATGCAAAACAAACAATGAAACATGGTGGAGCTTCGCTTATGATTTGGGGATGTATTACTGCATGGGAACTCAATTACATCGTATTAAAGGTAATATGAACCAAACCTATCTCTGAAAAACTATTGGAATTTTCCAACAGGATTGCGACCATAAACACACCGCTAAATCGGTAAAATATTAGCTATCTGCGCAACCTATTTCTATTTTACAGAGGCAAAGTTCGCAAAGTCCAGATCTCAATCCAACAACTTAGAATCTATGAACTTACTTAAACTCGCGCCTATAGCTAACTGATAGTTCACCTGCATCAACGATTGCTATACTTTGGAACCAGGTGATTGAGCAATGGGAACAAATTTGTCCCAATTATGTAGAAAGGCTAATTGAGAACATACACCAAGTTATTCATGCAAAAGGGCTTTGGACAAAGTATTTCAAAGCAACAATGATAAATTTCAGTTTGAACTTGAACTGTACTTTTAGAAGATTTAAGCAAGCCGTTCTTAATAAATTATATTCTAAATAAGTAATGCGAGGTTTTGTTTCATTTTACTCTTATTAATTTCTTTTTGTGTTGTTTCACAATTTATATTTTAGGGCTTACGTATAATTGGAAATGTGGGGTCGTCACAGTATGCCTTTACTTTCCACATTTATATATTTTGTAAAATCGACTCACCTTTGCTTTCCGAAAGATAAAATGTTTCTTTTGTTTCTGAAGGGAAGTTAATTTTAAGAATAGAATTTGTACATGCATCCTTGAATAGGAAATAAGTTAAATACCTACTTATTTAATTGTGAAGCTCTTAATTGTTATCATGAAGAAATATTTTCTTTCTTTTGTGTATCTGTCTCCGGAATCGTATAATAAAGAAAATTAAATTGCGAAATGTTTCTCGATACAAGAAAGTTAATTGTAAAAAATTTAAAGGTAGCGTCTAAATCAAAACGAAGACATATTTGATTACTCCTGTTTTAATTTTGCTGCATGCACCCGAAAAGAATAATGACAAGCACGATAGGTCTTACCTACTAAAATATTAAGGAATAAGTTATTCATGAGCGTGCGCCAATTGTGATATTGATACACTATCAATCGTATGAAGTAGTTGGAAAAAAATGAAATTAATAAAATATTTCGACAAGTGTTAAAACCTGTTAATATTTAAGGACTTTTCAAAATTCGGTTATGATTCCGTAAAATATCTTAGAAATGATATATCACTTTTTCGCGGTAAAATTAGTGCTTACTAGTGTTATTAAAACTTATAGTTATAATTTCAAGGAGGTATTTGCTGTACTTCCTTAAGTAAATTTTAACTATAACATTTAATTAACAGGTGAGTGTAAGTTATTAACTTCTTCCCCGCTTTTCGTGGTAATTTCACAAGATACCTACGATGCAAAACGCAAAGAGGAACATGATTTGGGTAATAAAAAATTTCCCATTAAATATTTACTGCGTTCAATTTATTCAAGGTGATTTCTCTCACATTTCCGCCACGGCTACTTGCAATCAGCAGAATGGTAATAAAATGTTAATAAAAGTAAATTACTGAACATAAATCACGCATCATTCTTAGCGCCATAAATCAGGCGGGGGCAGGCAAGAATAAAGCAAAAATAATAAGCTTAACCACATACCGGCTGGACGGGGCAGCGCTGCTTAAATAATTCAGAGAGGCCCGACGGAATTCAATTTGACTTAAATCATCCATTTCACATATCGGCCATTTATCAATATGCCATCAACGGAACAGATTTCGTACACCCAGTCGTTTATCTAGATACTCCTTGGTGTGGTGCGGGCAGGGGTGGGCCGGGCTAGCGGGGCAGACGTATCAACAACACCAATGAGGCCGAGGCCGGGGCCGGGGCCGGGTGCACACCACCAACAACGACTTCATAAGCTCAGCCGGGCACAAAACTCCAGTAAATCATGGCCCCAGTGTGATAAACGACGTACAGTGCCTGGTCATAAAATTCCTTCCCTCCCCGATACAAATTCGTTCCCGAAAGCTGCCAGTGCCCGGAGGAAGTGGTAGGGTTAATGCTTATTTAGTCCGGGCACAGTCCAGTAGATGGCATTGACACAGCCCCGTTTCACATATCATTTATGAGACCTTAATCACTATGATAGATGACTTCCCATTTCCTACTTTCGTTACATGGCGGAATTTATGCATGCACGCTCATAAACCCTTTCAGCTTCTCTGTCTGTCGTTCTGTCTGTCCGACTGTCAGTATGTGTCTGGTCTGGCTGCCGCTCCACGTTTGTAATCCGCCCTGGGAGGAGTACGGTGGTGCGATGCCTCCGAAGGCATCCCCATGCTTGAAACATCCCATGGAGCTGTTTGTCCATAAAATTTTGTGATTTATGCTTTTCTGCAGGAGTTGGCAGGGCTGCGAAAACTCGGGCAAGTGCATGCATTTTGAATTTTATAGTCCGAGATTTCTAGGCGGACGTATATCAACGTCAGTGGAGCATCGGGTGCTCCTAGTCGGTCATCTTATCGCCTTGGGAAGCCAGAGGATAAAACAGAAAAAAAAAAAATTAATTTCTAAGAACAACGCATCCACGTCAGGCGAGTAAGATTTATGAGGACATAATTTAAGATCTCAATGCGATGGCCAGCGTTAGCGCCCGTCCGCCCATCGCTTCGCCTCTCCGCGCCGGTTCAGGTCACATTTTTATCTACTGAAAGCACCGACACCCTCACGGAAGAGCCGCCTGAGTGTGGCTTGTAGCAATGAAAGTTAGAGCGAAGAATAAATCACATCCACCGGGATCAAGGGTGGCTTTTAAGGTTGTGCCATCTGTCGGGGGGTTTTTGACATAAATTGTTGAACTAACACGTCTACGACACGGGGCAGTTTGCCAAGGGAACGAGGACTCTAGTGACTGATTGAGCTTATTCACTACACCTTACCGCCTCTATTTTGCGTGTATATGTGTCATTTCTTTTGTCCCCTCAAAGGACAATTCCTTTTTATCCCCTACCGCTGATTGTGCGACATCCTGAAAGTGACAAAGTACATGGTAATTAAGTTGTCGAGCAGATCTTAGCAAGTTGATATATGAACTATCTCCGTTCCTGTCAAGGACCTCAAATGAGATAACAAAAGAAAACGGCGGAAAAAAACTTAACGAATTAAAATGTATTTTTCTTTCAAGGATCCTTTATTCTATGTACTTTTAGCCAGTGTGACAAATTGGCACTAACTGATGTCCATGAAATACTGATACAATTGTTTAGATGAGACAAATTGAGACACAAAAGTAAGTATGAACAATGTCCAGATCTGGATAAGAAAGTTTATAAATGATTTTGTTTGATAACTTTAAGGGATACCACCACTTTGAAATTATCAAAAAAAGAGATAGTTTGTAGGTATTTATTTTAAGAGAAAACACAACAACAACAAACACAACAAGGACTAATTGACTTTCTCTTACTACAATTCTACCTCCATCATTCAGCAATCAACAATTTATTCTTCTTATTAACACTAACCGTACAAAGCCCGGTCAAATGACCAGTTTCAAAATTGAATTTAAAATTATAAACTGATTATTTGTTCCTTTGTTCATTTGACTTTATATAAATTCTTATATTATTAGATTCATCAATTTGCCAATTTTTTTTTTCCTAAAATAAGTAAGAGCATGTCAAATGTAGGTATGTATATCCCAGAGTTCATTCAGGTGGGATCTTATGGTAAAGGTAGCTTTTTTTAAGAAGAAAAGGCGCTCCACAATATTCGACTTCCACCAAAAAATGTCTACTCAGACGGAACGAATCAGGCTTGTTTAAATCAAACAAATATGTTACAATTGAGGTGCACTTTACTTATATTTCGTGGTTTCTTCCCTTTTCTTCCCAACAGTTCGTTTGGAAACTTTGGCACGATTGTCACTGTCGAGGACCTTTCCACGCGGCATTTTAATAAATCTTAAGAAATAATAGCAATTAAGTATAGAGTTAAGCTAAATTTGAACAATAAATATAAAACTCACATGAACTGTTTCCTGAAAAATATCAAAATCATTTTGGATTTTACTAATAACACTACAAAGAGGAGCTGGGTTTATAGCGAATGCTGGCTCTAAAATCATTTATGAATTGCTCATTTGATTGACTTGATATTTTAAATTGTTCAATTGCTCTTATGAATACGTATACCTAACTTTAGCAGTTGTGACTGTAAAGAACCTGCGTTACCATATTGCTTTATTTCATTGATTTATGCATTTCACCTTAAAATCAGAAGTACGCTTATAGAAATTGTACCTCAGAATAGTTTATAAAGTTTCAAAAGTTGAATTTAAATTCAAAGCAGGCGGCGGACCAAACAAAAAAATATTTTGAGATCTATGAGTTCTAAACGGAATTAAAATTTGAGCTGGGAATATACAATATAATTTTTTCAATAGTATGAAATTAAGCGTACCTAGAAATTTCATTGTTGAATTTTGATCTGTAATAATTGTACGATAATATGTCTAATAAATGATCAGAATTTTAAGTAGTCAAAATGAATGGGCAAATCAGCAGAAACGTACTTGAAATGTCTTCTTGTATATTTACATGATTTGTTCTAATGGGGATAAGCCTTAGAGATGTGGGGTCCTAAAAAAATTACGAAAGAAGTATTTCTACGATTGTTTGTGATGTACGTTAACGTGCTCCTTTACCAAGCTGTTGTATACCGGACGCGTCCCAATCTTTTCAACAATTGACAGCTCCTCGCGTATCCGGCATCGGTCATTCGTTCCCCGACAGCCGAGCCATCAACATTGAGTATAGTGTAAAATACGATTGAATAAACGTAGATTTTAGTAGCAACCAGCGTATCTAATTTTCAACCCCGATACACGAAACAAGCCTTATTTAGTAAGTAATTAATGTTTATAGAAAGAAATAACCGTTTCGTTTCCAACATTTTCGTTTCCTTTCCAACATTATATGTATGTACATATTTTTGTTCAAACACATGAATCCAAGTTCAAATAGATACTGTAAATTTAACAATATACTATGTATTTACAACGAGTACATTGTCTACGATATCGCCCAGGTCAATATCCAATATTTGGTGCGACTGAAGTTTAATTATAAATACGGGTTTTAGATACTAACGAGTAACAACGTGCGTTCTGGAATTCCTATATATATATACATGTGGGACCGCTGTAGCTAAACTACGCCGCTGACACAAGGAGTGCAACGGAGGCGCAAGCAGGCGGTGTGTTTTGTTTTGTTTCAGTTTCTTCTTTTCTCTCGACAACGGTGGAGGATATTTCGCCGCTTGAACGATCGTCCTACATACAGTTTTATTTTGCGTTTTCTTAATAAACATTGAATATGTACGTAATAGAAATATAATTTATGAAAATATCGAATTAAATTATAAAATTTGAACGATCATCCTACATACATTACATTTTTTTTTATTTTCGTTTTGTTTTGAAACGTTATTTTGTTAATCAATCAGTACTCGTTTTGTTAACTTTTGACAAATAGTGGTCGACAAATTCACGTTTATGATTATTATTTAACACTAACCGTACCAAGCCCGGTCAAATGACCGGTTTCAAAATTGAATTTAAAAATACAAGCTGATAAACTGATTAGATTCATCAATTTGTCAATTTTTTTTTCACTGATAAATATTCATCTCCTGGCTTGCTTACCACGACCGGTCAGTTGACCGGTCAATAAATTAAACAGCAACGGAGTCTTATCGAAGGTTCTCTATCTCGTAATAAGCAATTGAATAGTCTGATTTGCTAACGGTAATTCTCAAACAAATCTGCAATCCACGTCTAAACGATGCAGTCGATACAAATCTAAAATATGCAGTATCAGTTTGAGTGCCACAGTGTACAAATTGAAGAAAAATCAAGTACGACAAATAGTAAACAAATCTTATACTACTTAGTACATACGCTTTTTTTTATCCCTAAATATGTCCAAACGACTTGTAAGAAAATTGTTGAAAAAAACAACATAATATAAGTGAAGCGTGGTCAGGTGGGGAAAATTCCGGATCTGAAAATGTGCAAATTGAAAGTTTTTACTTGTCTGATACTAACGATGAAGAAGAAAACATTTTGAATGTTCGTAGAGGACAAAAGCGTCGAAGGATTTTATCAGATTCCGAAAGTGAGAATAGTGAAAATGTTCAGAATACTGAAGTAGCTCTTGAACTGTTCGGCAACAAATAAAAGCAAGCCCTGCAATCGGAAGACTTCCATATAATTTCATCTCCTGCTTATATTGTATTTTACATGAAAATGAAAATACATGATTTATTATTTTAATGTTATTTAAAAGCTTTCATTATTTACTGAACAAATTTAAAATTTTTTTCTACTATAGAAAGAATATTGAAATGATGAACTAACTAACTTTTTTGATATTTTTTTCGAAAATATCAGGGTATAATCCTTTTAACTTATAATTAATAAATGTGGAAAACAATTTGCACTGATAATACTAAACAATAAACTGCTAAAGATAATTTTAATTTTGTGGAGAAAATATTTGAACGAAATTGGGAGAATAAAGTTTTAAATGTAATAAGACATATGTAAGTACATTTTCGCTACGTTAAAGACTTATAAATGTTTTAGGATTTAATCATAGATAATTAATTTCTTCATTTTACTTAAGCAAAATTCAGGATAAATTTACTATCGACTGCTCAACTGTATAACTGCCAACCCTTGAAAAATGTCTAATCATTTCTGGAAGGCTTCTTCATTTTTCATTCGCAAGCTACCTTGACTTACTTCTAGAAAGTAAATAACATAATCCCCTTAAAATGACGCCACTCGGATAAATCCCCGCACTGGGGCGAATCTATAAATCAATTTCGGGCCGTCAAAGCAAACAGTGGCTGGCAATGAGTAATCACCTTATGAGCTAGACAACAAGGAAACGCAATAAGAAAAAATCAGATCCGTCTTAATGTACTAAACAAATAATTTATCACATTATCAAGCAGTCAAATATTATTAACTGAAATGACGAATTAGGCTGGGATTTTAGGAGGAAGGAACTGAACAGAGGAACCGTCACTCATGGGTGTGACACAGACTGGGGCCGAACAGAGAAAGTCCAAATTAGTAACCGTCATCAGGGCCCAGATAAGGTTGATAAGTTGCCACATAATCCATCAGCCATCAATCATAATAATTTAGCCGAAGGGGCGGTGGCGGGACGCAGTTGGTGTGACAGCCTGAGAGCAGGCTCAGGCGAGGCTTAAGTTCCGCAGCATGGGTATTGCATGCTAGAAATGCCCGCTCGCAGATATTAAGCACCTTCGAGATTTATTTCTTCTGATAAGCTGCACTTAGCCGCCTTAATTGGAGCTAAGCTTCACATGAATTACTAAAATGGTTGGTACCTTCATGCATCTAGTTATTGATAGGGTGTTAACACTAACCGTACCGGGCGTATCACATGTACCTATTCTTACCATAGCCGGTCAAATGACCGGTTACGAAATAATTATTTTTCCAAAAGAAATTTAAAATTTGTTCCAGTAAATAATGAAAGCTTTTAAAAACATTAAAATAATAAATCATGTATTTTCATTTTTATGTAAAATACAATATAAACAGGAGATGAAATTATATGGAAGTCTTTCGATTGCAGGGCCTGCTTTTATTTGTTGCCAAACAGTTCCATCAAGAGCTACTTCAGTATTCTGAACATTTTCACTATTCTCACTTTCGGAATCTGATAAAATCCTTCGACGCTTTTGTCCTCTACGAACATTCAAAATGTTTTCTTCTTCATCGTTAGTATCAGACAAGTAAACACTTTCAATTTGCACATTTTCAGATCCGGAATTTTCCCCGCCTGACCACGCTTCACTTATATTATGTTGTTTTTTTCAACAATTTTCTTACAAGTCGTTTGGACATATTTAGGGATAAAAAAAAGCCTATGTACTAAGTAGTATAAGATTTGTTTACTATTTGTCGTACTTGATTTTTCTTCAATTTGTACACTGTGGCACTCAAACTGATACTGCATTTTTTAGATTTGTATCGACTGCATCGTTTAGACGTGGATTGCAGATTTGTTTGAGAATTACCGTTAGCAAATCAGACTATTAAATTGCTTATTACGAGATAGAGAACCTTCGATAAGACTCCGTTGCTGTTTAATTTATTGACCGGTCAAATGACCGGTTGTGGTAAGCAAGCCAGGAGATGAATATTTATCAGTCAAAACAAAAATTGGCAAATTGATGAATCTAATCAGTTTATCAGCTTGTATTTTTAAATTCAATTTTGAAACCGGTCATTTGACCGGGCTTGGTACGGTTAGTGTTAAATAATAATCATAAACGTGGATTTATCGACCACTATCTGTCAAAAGTTAACAAAACGAGTACTAGTGATTAACAAAATAACGTTTCAAAACAAACCGAAAATTAAAAAAATGTATGTATATATGTAGGATGATCGTTCAAGCGGCGACATATCCTCCACCATTGTCGAGAGAAAAGAAGAAACTGAAACAAAACAAAACACACCGCCTGCTTGCGCCTCCGTTGCACTCTTTGTGTCAGCGGCGTAGTTTAGCTACAGCGGTCCCACATATACTGTGAGCGTCAAAAGTCATGGCACACTTAGAAATTTTATTTTTGACCTGACATATTTTTATAACTGTAAGTTATAGAAAACAATTGAATGTCTCAAATTAAAGTTTTATTTGTTCCCAAAAAATTATAATCATTTCGTAGTAATTTACACAATACTTTTCATTTTATATGTAAAAACATTATAACAGTGTTATTTTTATCAGTCAGAAGTAATGGCACACTTATTCTTATCATTGAAAAATAACAGTTCAACTTAAAAAAATAACTTTTTTTTTGGCTCCTTTTGCTTTTCCCACAGCTTGCAGTCGTCTCGGCATAGATTCTATAAGGTTCTTTGTCACATCTGATGGTATAACTTCCCATTCTTCAAGCAAAGCATTTTTCAAATCTTCCTTATTCGAAATTGGCCTTTTCCGAATTCGCTGATCCAAAATTTCCCACAAATGCTGTATGGGATTAAGGTCTGGAGACAGGGGAGGGTGGTCAAGTTGCTTCGGTGTCCGGTACAAGAGCCATTCTCTGACCAAGCGAGAGGTATGCTTAGGGTCGTTGTCTTGTAAGAAGGCCCACGTCCTAGGAAGCTGCAATTTTTCAACACTGGAACCTATATTTTGTTGTAAAATGTTGAGGTACTGCTCTTTGTTCATAGTACTATCAACGAACACGAGATTCCCGACTCCTGCCTCCGTCATACACCCCCATACCATGACCGACCCTCCACCATGCTTCACTGTGGATATGATGATTTTTTCGGCAAATTCGGAACTTTTAGTTCGCCATATTTTCGTAGATTTTTTAGCTCTGAAAATCTCGAATTTGCTTTTATCGGTGAAGAGCACAGTTCTCCAGAATTCAATCCCATAGTTTTTGTATTTATTTGCATATTTCAGCCGCTTTCGTTTGTTTGTGTCCGATATGAAAGGCTTCCTTGGTGCTCGCCCATGTAAACCATTTGGTATGGGGGTATATGACGGAGGCAGGAGTCGGGGAATCTCGTGTTCGTTGATAGTACTATGAACAAAGAGCAGTACCTCAACATTTTACAACAAAATATAGGTTCCAGTGTTGAAAAATTGCAGCTTCCTAGGACGTGGGCCTTCTTACAAGACAACGACCCTAAGCATACCTCTCGCTTGGTCAGAGAATGGCTCTTGTACCGGACACCGAAGCAACTTGACCACCCTCCTCTGTCTCCAGACCTTAATCCCATACAGCATTTGTGGGAAATTTTGGATCAGCGAATTCGGAAAAGGCCAATTTCGAATAAGGAAGATTTGAAAAATGCTTTGCTTGAAGAATGGGAAGTTATACCATCAGATGTGACACAGAACCTTATAGAATCTATGCCGAGACGACTGCAAGCTGTGGGAAAAGCAAAAGGAGCCAAAAAAAAAGTTATTTTTTTAAGTTGAACTGTTATTTTTCAATGATAAGAATAAGTGTGCCATTACTTCTGACTGATAAAAATAACACTGTTATAATGTTTTTACATATAAAATGAAAAGTATTGTGTAAATTACTACGAAATGATTATAATTTTTTGGGAACAAATAAAACTTTAATTTGAGACATTCAATTGTTTTCTATAACTTACAGTTATAAAAATATGTCAGGTCAAAAATAAAATTTCTAAGTGTGCCATGACTTTTGACGCTCACTGTATATACATATATATAGGAATTCCAGAAAGCACGTTGTTACTCGTTAGTATCTAAAACCCGTATTTATAATTAAACTTCAGTCGCACCAAATATTGGATATTGACCTGGGCGATATCGTAGACAATGTACTCGTTGTAAATACATAGTATATTGTTAAATTTACAGTATCTACTTGAACTTAGATTCATGTGTTTGAACAAAAATATGTACATACATATAATGTTGGAAAGGAAACGAAAATGTTGGAAACGAAACGAGTATTTCTTTCTATAAACATTAATTACTTACTAAATAAGGCTTGTTTTGTGTATCGGGGTTGAAAATTAGATACACTGGTTGCTACTAAAATCTACGTTTATTCAATCGTATTTTACACTATACTCAATGTTGATGGCTCGGCTGTCGGGGAACGAATGACCGATGCCGGATACGCGAGGAGCTGTCAATTGTTGAAAAGATTGGGACGCGTCCGGTATACAACAGCTTGGTAAAGGAGCACGTTAACGTACATCACAAACAATCGTAGAAATACTTCTTTCGTAATTTTTTTAGGACCCCACATCTCTAAGGCTTATCCCCATAAGAACAAATCATGTAAATATACAAGAAGACATTTCAAGTACGTTTCTGCTGATTTGCCCATTCATTTTGACTACTTAAAATTCTGATCATTTATTAGACATATTATCGTACAATTATTACAGATCAAAATTCAACAATGAAATTTCTAGGTACGCTTAATTTCATACTATTGAAAAAACATATTGTATATTCCCAGCTCAAATTTTAATTCCGTTTAGAACTCATAGATCTCAAAATATTTTTCTGTTTGGTCCGCCGCCTGCTTTGAATTTAAATTCAACTTTTGAAACTTTATAAACTATTCTGAGGTACAATTTCTATAAGCGCACTTCTGATTTTAAGGTGAAATGCATAAATCAGTGAAATAAAGCAATATGGTAACGCAGGTTCTTTACAGTCACAACTGCTAAAGTTAGGTATACGTATTCATAAGAGCAATTGAACAATTTAAAATATCAAATCAATGAAGTGAGCAATTCATAAATGATTTTAGAGCCAGCATTCGCTCTAAACCCAGCTCCTCTTTGTAGTTTTATTAGTAAACAGTTCATGTGAGTTTTATATTTATTGTTCAAATTTAGCTTAACTCTAGACTTAATTGCTATTATTTCTTAAGATTTATTAAAATGCCGCATGGAAAAGTCCTCGACAGTGACAATTGTGCCAAAGTTTCCAAACGAACTGTTGGGAAGAAAAGGGAAGAAACCACGAAATATAAGTAAAGTGAACCTCAATTGTAACATATTGGTTTGCTTTAAGTAAGCCTGATTCGTTCCGTCTGAGTAGAAATTTTTTGGTGGAAGTCGAATATTGTGGAGCGCCTTTTCTTCTCATAGAAACCTACCTTTACCATAAGATCCCACCCGACTCTGCGATATACATACCTACATTTGACCTGCTCTTACTTATTTTAGAAAAAAATATTGAAAAAGATTTGATTTTTCAACAAGATAATGCCGCAGTACATTTTTCTTCCGGAATTAAACGTTAGTTATGGGAAAAAGATTTTCCTTAAATGAAGTGGCTCCTCACGTAGTCCGGACGGATTAAATCCGATGGAAAACAATTGGAGTACACAAACTACAGTTTTCTTTAGTATTTCAACTTGAAAACTGAAATTTTGAAATGCTGGAGTGAAATTGATGAACATTTGTTAAAAAAGTTAATAAAATCGATGTCTGACAGGATTTTTCTTATATATTAACAATATTTGTCAAAATACTGCTATTATTTGCTAGGGAAAAGTATCACAAACAAAATTTGCACCAATATTGGGACTTTTTTAGTGGATTTTTATGGATAGTGTATTGATTTAGTATTATTTATGAAAACAACCGGGATTTTCTACCATTTTGACAATACATCTGTATGCATTTGGAGCGTGAGCGACTAAAGCCATTAATCAGCCATTAATTTGCATATGCGTTATTTGTAATATATTGCGACACTTAGGGGCATTAAGGCTCCACGTGACAAAGCACTCTGCGCTTACGTGAGCGAAAATTTAACGGTTGCTTAATTAACTCGAAGAAAGCGCACAGACATAAAATAAGGTCTGCAACAATTCCGCCTTGGAGCCCTATAAGATCCCTTTTGAGGAGGAGAAGAGAACTCTTTCACTTATGCCAAAATTTACAGTGGTAATCTTATTCTCTTGACAATTTTCATTTCTGGACTAACTTTTGCCGAAAATAAGCGCAGTAATCTGAATTTCCATAAAAAGCTAATAATTTAGTTTTAATTACCCGCCACGCCAGGCCGCAGAGCCGCAAGCAAACACCCACTCTGTGGCAGTAATAATTTTCCTGCCGGCGAAATGCGCGAAAATTTATGCGCGGCAATAATAAATTTTGGAATATGTTAGAACAAATCCTTTTAATTTCATTTATCATATGTTATACAGCACGAGAACTAACGTTTATGGGAGTTTACTCTGAGATCTACAAGGATTTGTCCCACACACAACTCGGAAGCCAGCCGGGCTGGGCCGGGGCCGGGGCCGGGGCCGGAGCCGTGGCCGCGCCATTTTAGAGGCACTGCCGGGGCAACGGAGATGAGACTGTGTTTAACTCTGGTTTATTGGACTTGGTGACATTTTAAAGTCCTTAAAGTTATCTGGATTTATGGCGGAAGGAATTAAGCTGAATTTAACGGCATGCGATGGGAAAGCGTTCCGAGTTATGGCCCCGGGTGAAAGTCGAGATGTAAGTCTCCGGTTGCGACTGGCGCAAAAGTTTAAAATGTCGTGAATCCCGGGTATCGGGGCTCGTTAACAAATGGCCTCTTGTTACACCTTGCCACACCTCGCTCATTCCGCTAAATCAACGGGGAATTCACCACCACTCGGGCTCCAATCCTACGGCATCGCAGCCTCAATTTATAACCCGGCCGCAATCGGCGGCGGCTGGGCCCCCAACCCGCTCCACTCGTTTGCCTGTAATCTGCCGGCATCTTGTTCACCGCCGCAGTACCTTCCTTGCCCGGCTCGGCCGCGAGTAAACTTATTTTGTTGAGCAGACAATTAATCAACTTTACATGCCCGGGCGAATGAGTTTATAATATAATTATCGGGCGGGATATTTTCACGCTGTCATGATATCATAATATATCGTTTGCATATTCAATCAGATGCCGTCCCCCGCCCGGCCGGCAGCACATGTGTGTTCCTGCCGCAGATAGGGCCGGGCCCCGCTGCCAGCGGAGCACCTATGCAGGCACGCAGGGCTGCGCTTTATAATTTATACGCCCAGCTTGTGGCCAGGTCATAAGAAGCTCCAGGGGAACTGAATTAGCGGAAGGCAGAAGATGAAAGGCGAGTTTCCCCGGGACGACCAGATAACTTATGGAGTAATTTTAAAGGATCGTTGTTTGATTAATCGCCCTTTTTAATGACGACCTTGCTCGCTCGCTCGGAATTCTCGGCCGGCACCGCCTTCGGTTCGATTCTGCTGCGGAGGGTAACTCCTCCGGAGCACTAACAACGCGCCCGGGCCCCGGTGCAGCCTGATTGAGATGAAATATTGTTTTCGATTGAATGGACGAACATGTGGTGCTCTTGTCTTAAATTTTATTGCGCGACTTTCGTTCCGCTCTGGCCGTGTAGGTGCAAATATTTATTGGGCTTATGCGGAGAATCGTCCGCCTTCAAATTGATAACCTGAGATAAAGCTTCCACACTGCTTTTTTAAATTTGTTTTTTAACAATTTCACAAAAAAGAATCTTCGAAAAGATGCTAATTTTTGTATGTTTGTTTCCTTATTCCTCGAGAATTATTGGATAGATTTTTGTGAATCTCATTTGTTTTAAATTATAATAGTTCATGTTAAAGAATAAAGTAACAAATTTTTAACTCAATTGAACTGTTTTAGAATTTTCTTAATGCAATAGTCCAAAGATTTCGATAGTAACTATTTGCTCCGAAATAACTTTGAATATGATACGGTTATGAACCGAATTGTCAAAATAAGCGATATTAGTAAGAGAAAAGAAATTAATAGTCGGATCTGGATCATCCGAACTAAAAAATTTCAAAGAAATTGAATTGCTAAAGATTTAATCTTGTCTCTGAACGAAAGAAAATATTTTTAGTTAGCAAAAATGTAAAAAGTCAATTTCATGGTTTTCTGTTTGAATTTGCAAATGAAAATTCTCAATTCTCTCATTTTTGAGAGAAATAAAATGAAAAAGTCTAAAATCTTAAGCTATTATATATAAATAAAAAAATACCTTAAAACATTTCGAAATGATTCATGATTTTGACTCTTTCCATAAACCGATTATTCTTTATAATAAGCGGTGAATAAAGCAAGAACATGGCGAGTGTATAATCACGAAAAACTTGTTCGTTAAGATGTTTAGGAAGAGCTATTTTAATAAATGGCGTTTAATATTCCTAGATTAAGATTAGGCTTTCATTTAAGCCAAGTCCCAAACTTCTATGATGACACTTTATTTTTTAACGATTATTCAAAAATGGTCAAAATACGGTCTTCAACATTTGTATTATATTACTATCTGTTAATCTAACATAAGTTAAGCCTAAGCATAAGAACATTAGCGGAAATAAGTTCCAACAAATGATGTAAACAACAAGCTAATGACCTAATTTTGTAAATTTAATTGTCAGCAATCATACGCGACAAATTCTTGAGGCAACCTGATACCACTCTTGCGACCTCGACGCGCGCCCAGTTACAGGTCGTCGCTCCATGCACTTTCGGCATGGTTAGCACTTTTCGCCCGTGCGAGCCAAGAATTTGTCACGTGCGAATGCAAAAATAATTTGTAAATAATTAATAAGCGATAACTAATTTAGATCAGCATTGTGATGTACATTTAAATACCAGCACGAGAAATAAAGAATCAGTCTGTCAAATTAAAAACGACGGTGTGTATTAATTTATTAATTTTCAGGTTCGGCAGCCACCCTAAGCTGAAGCTAGCCACATCTTCAGTGCATTCGTCCAACTCATTGTCATTGGGAATTGTTTTGTGAAGTGGTACATTGCACCGCTATCACGCACTCTGAGTAAAGGTACAAGCACCTTAACTCAATTCAGCCGAAATAAAAGCATTTTGGATTCACTATCAATACTACAAAAGCAGACTTTAACGAGGGTGTGGGTATTATTTCATTATTTTGATATATGAAATATACAAAAATTATAAAATAAACCGAGACTCAAGAAAAAGTTTTGCAACACGAAGCCTGCGTAAGGTCCTGTAGGTCAATCACTGGCATAAATTAATCGATTGAAGTGCGCTAAGAATCGTGTGAAGTGGCCTTGAATAAATGGCGAAATATTTTGCGGACTGACGAAAGTAAAATTGTACTTTTTGGATCAGTGACCACTTGGTCTACATATTACTGGCGACCTTTTCATCTAGAATGAATTTGTTTAATTTTTTATGCTCAACTCAAATGCGAGACATGACCATTGTGTACATAGCAGTCTCTGAACCTCCACTCAATTTTCGAAATGTCTTTTGTTTTTGTTATTTAATCTATTTCGCTTGGGTACATTCTTTTATTTATTTATGGCGGTCGAGGCTTGGATGTGCTTTAACAGTGTACAGAAAATTATAAATTATTTTGTTTGCTACTTTATACATTTTAACGACGCGACAGCTAGTTAGTAAAGTTTGACAAGGGGAGCTAGTTTTGTTATATTAATTAAAAATTGAATAATTATTACTTTGAATGACGGATCGTTGAATCTATGGTTGATTTAAAAAAGTTTATATGGAAAAAGAAGATTTGATTTCTGAACGTGTTTGTACGTGTCAACTGTTATTAAATTTATCTTTTATTACTTTTATTAATTCGTCTCATATCGTCTCATTTTCCAGAGTAAGGCCATTGGCGGAAAGGAGTGATTCATTTCTTTTATTATTTCTGTTACTTTCAGACAGCGGATATTCAGACGCTCCATCGCCGGGATCATCGCCCACTAGCTCCAGGATGATGGGCTCCCTGATGTCCAAGACGAGCGATGGCAGCAGACATCACATGTGCAACCTTTACCAGTTTTGTAAGTCTTCTGAGATATCGCAGGGTAGAAGATTAAGACGAATCACAACCTTTTCAGAACAACCAACTGGGCAAATTGGCTTCAAAGCAACATGTTTTTCAATCAACGTAAGTTAGACTTCCTTAATTAATTTAAATTTACCTACACCTTATTTTACAACTTTAGCAATGGTGCCGGGAGAGGGACTGAAACTAGGTACCCTGGAGGAACCAGTGGAAAAGTATCGTTTTCGTTACAATTCTGAAATACACGGAACACCGGAACACATGGGTCTTTGATAGGTTCATCTAATGGCAAGTCAAAGAAAACTTATCCAACAGTTGAGTTGGGGGGATATGATGGAAGGGCTGTTATCCGGTGCAGTATTTATCAAACCAGTGATACCTTGGTATCATCACCGCATTCCCATAAATTGATGGTTCGGCACAACGGCATTGATGTTTGTGATCCGCACGATCTGAGGGTATCGAAAGAGGATGGATACAGGGCAGTGTGAGTATTAATTGGTTAAATTTTGAGATTCTTTTCATTAACTTAAAATCTGTTTTTATAGTTTTCAAGGGATGGGAATAATTCATACTGCAAAGAAGCATATCAGTAGTAAGCCAGTGCCGGTTTTAGCACTACCGGCGCCCTGGGCGAGATTTCTACGGCGCCCCCTATCTGCCATTGAAACCCATACGAAAAAAAGGCAAGGGATATAATGAAATAATCATATATTAAAAAAACTAATAAAATTTTACTTTTCTAGCCTTTTTATCAGTAAATTCTTTTATTAAGAAATCAAAGTCTATGTTTTCAGCAATTTCATTTTCGATTGACAAAGTTGCTAAGTTTGTCAATGTTATACTTTATAATTGTAGTATAGGTAACGCAAGGCAGGTAACCCCGGTTAACATAGCAGGCTGATCGAAGCTTTGACAGCAGGGCTCCTTCTCTTTCCGGTGCAGCAGCCGAACTTAGCGGACAATAAATTATAACAAATGAATTTGAAGAATAAAATATAACATGGCGACGAGGTTATGCGAAAATATTGAGTGAAATTGGCAAAGCAGAAAATTTGAGTAAGCAGAAAAGTGCTCGAAGCTTATGGGAATCGTGAAAAAATAAAGACTAGGTGAGACCGAGAAAAGACCACGTGGGAGGCCGCCAAAGATGCGAACAGTATACGTGCACGACATGGACCTTTTCAGAAAAGTAGAACAATTAAAACTAGATGGAAATGTGTGCGAGCACTGGCGTATATTCAAACAAAACAATGATAAAATGAGTGTCGATGTCATTCAAGGCTTGGATATCGGAAATTATTCAAAGGTTAAAGGACCTATTTGCGATCCACGGAATCCCGAGGACCATTATAGCCGATAATAACCCATTCGGCTCATACGCTTTCCGGCAATTTGCGGAGAATTTGGATATTGAACTGACCACAAGCAGCCCACGCTATCCACAGTCAAATGGACTAGCAGAAAGAACGGTGCAAACGGTCAAGCTACTACTTAAAAAAGCCTACGATAGTAAAACTGAATTTTGGAAAATGCTACTAGCACTTCCGAACACCCCAATCAAAGGAGTAAATTGTTCACCAGCCTAGTTATTGTTTGGACGAAAAACAAGAACTCTATTACCACATCGAGAAGCCGTCCATAATCAAAAGGAGAATACAATCGTGCGAGATAAAATAATGGAGAATGCAAGAAAATCGAAACGAACCATTAAAACTAGATGGAAATGTGTGCGAGCACTGGCGTATATTCAAACAACACAATGATAAAATGAGTGTCGATGTCATTCAAGGCTTGGATATCGGAAATTATTCAAAGGTTAAAGGACCTATTTGCGATCCACGGAATCCCGAGCACCATTATAGCCGATAAAACCCATTCGGCTCATACGCTTTCCGGCAATTTGCGGAGAATTTGGATATTGAACTGACCACAAGCAGCCCACGCTATCCACAGTCAAATGGACTAGCAGAAAGAAAGGTGCAAACGGTCAAGCTACTACTTAAAAAAGCCTACGATAGTAAAACTGTATTTTGGAAAATGCTAGTAGCACTTCCGAACACCCCAATCAAAGGAGTAAATTGTTCACCAGCCTAGTTATTGTTTGGACGAAAAACAAGAACTCTATTACCACATCGAGAAGCCGTCCATAATCAAAAGGAGAATACAATCGTGCGAGATAAAATAATGGAGAATGCAAGAAAATCGAAACGAACCATTAAAACTAGATTGAAATGTGTGCGAGCACTGGCGTATATTCAAACAAAACAATGATAAAATGAGTGTCGATGTCATTCAAGGCTTGGATATCGGAAATTATTCAAAGGTTAAAGGACCTATTTGCGATCCACGGAATCCCGAGGAGCATTATAGCCGATAATAACCCATTCGGCTCATACGCTTTCCGGCAATTTGCGGAGAATTTGGATATTGAACTGACCACAAGCAGCCCACGCTATCCACAGTCAAATGGACTAGCAGAAAGAACGGTGCAAACGGTCAAGCTACTACTTAAAAAAGCCTACGATAGTAAAACTGAATTTTGGAAAATGCTACTAGCACTTCCGAACACCCCAATCAAAGGAGTAAATTGTTCACCAGCCGAGTTATTGTTTGGACGAAAAACAAGAACTCTATTACCACATCGAGAAGCCGTCCATAATCAAAAGGAGAATACAATCGTGCGAGATAAAATAATGGAGAATGCAAGAAAATCGAAACGATCGAAACGAACCATTAAAACTAGATTGAAATGTGTGCGAGCACTGGCGTATATTCAAACAAAACAATGATAAAATGAGTGTCGATGTCATTCAAGGCTTGGATATCGGAAATTATTCAAAGGTTAAAGGACCTATTTGCGATCCACGGAATCCCGAGGAGCATTATAGCCGATAATAACCCATTCGGCTCATACGCTTTCCGGCAATTTGCGGAGAATTTGGATATTGAACTGACCACAAGCAGCCCACGCTATCCACAGTCAAATGGACTAGCAGAAAGAACGGTGCAAACGGTCAAGCTACTACTTAAAAAAGCCTACGGTAGTAAAACTGAATTTTGGAAAATGCTAGTAGCACTTCCGAACACCCCAATCAAAGGAGTAAATTGTTCACCAGCCTAGTTATTGTTTGGACGAAAAACAAGAACTCTATTACCACATCGAGAAGCCGTCCATAATCAAAAGGAGAATACAATCGTGCGAGATAAAATAATGGAGAATGCAAGAAAATCGAAACGAACCATTAAAACTAGATTGAAATGTGTGCGAGCACTGGCGTATATTCAAACAAAACAATGATAAAATGAGTGTCGATGTCATTCAAGGCTTGGATATCGGAAATTATTCAAAGGTTAAAGGACCTATTTGCGATCCACGGAATCCCGAGGACCATTATAGCCGATAATAACCCATTCGGCTCATACGCTTTCCGGCAATTTGCGGAGAATTTGGATATTGAACTGACCACAAGCAGCCCACGCTATCCACAGTCAAATGGACTAGCAGAAAGAACGGTGCAAACGGTCAAGCTACTACTTAAAAAAGCCTACGGTAGTAAAACTGAATTTTGGAAAATGCTAGTAGCACTTCCGAACACCCCAATCAAAGGAGTAAATTGTTCACCAGCCGAGTTATTGTTTGGACGAAAAACAAGAACTCTATTACCACATCGAGAAGCCGTCCATAATCAAAAGGAGAATACAATCGTGCGAGATAAAATAATGGAGAATGCAAGAAAATCGAAACGAACCATTAAAACTAGATTGAAATGTGTGCGAGCACTGGCGAATATTCAAACAAAACAATGATAAAATGAGTGTCGATGTCATTCAAGGCTTGGATATCGGAAATTATTCAAAGGTTAAAGGACCTATTTGCGATCCACGGAATCCCGAGGACCATTATAGCCGATAATAACCCATTCGGCTCATACGCTTTCCGGCAATTTGCGGAGAATTTGGATATTGAACTGACCACAAGCAGCCCACGCTATCCACAGTCAAATGGACTAGCAGAAAGAACGGTGCAAACGGTCAAGCTACTACTTAAAAAAGCCTACGATACTAAAACTGAATTTTGGAAAATGCTACTAGCACTTCCCAACACCCCAATCAAAGGAGTAAATTGTTCACCAGCCTAGTTATTGTTTGGACGAAAAACAAGAACTCTATTACCACATCGAGAAGCCGTCCATAATCAAAAGGAGAATACAATCGTGCGAGATAAAATAATGGAGAATGCAAGAAAATCGAAACGAACCATTAAAACTAGATTGAAATGTGTGCGAGCACTGGCGAATATTCAAACAAAACAATGATAAAATGAGTGTCGATGTCATTCAAGGCTTGGATATCGGAAATTATTCAAAGGTTAAAGGACCTATTTGCGATCCACGGAATCCCGAGGACCATTATAGCCGATAATAACCCATTCGGCTCATACGCTTTCCGGCAATTTGCGGAGAATTTGGATATTGAACTGACCACAAGCAGCCCACGCTATCCACAGTCAAATGGACTAGCAGAAAGAACGGTGCAAACGGTCAAGCTACTACTTAAAAAAGCCTACGATAGTAAAACTGAATTTTGGAAAATGCTAGTAGCACTTCCGAACACCCCAATCAAAGGAGTAAATTGTTCACCAGCCGAGTTATTGTTTGGACGAAAAACAAGAACTCTATTACCACATCGAGAAGCCGTCCATAATCAAAAGGAGAATACAATCGTGCGAGATAAAATAATGGAGAATGCAAGAAAATCGAAACGAACCATTAAAACTAGATTGAAATGTGTGCGAGCACTGGCGAATATTCAAACAAAACAATGATAAAATGAGTGTCGATGTCATTCAAGGCTTGGATATCGGAAATTATTCAAAGGTTAAAGGACCTATTTGCGATCCACGGAATCCCGAGGACCATTATAGCCGATAATAACCCATTCGGCTCATACGCTTTCCGGCAATTTGCGGAGAATTTGGATATTGAACTGACCACAAGCAGCCCACGCTATCCACAGTCAAATGGACTAGCAGAAAGAACGGTGCAAACGGTCAAGCTACTACTTAAAAAAGCCTACGATAGTAAAACTGAATTTTGGAAAATGCTACTAGCACTTCCGAACACCCCAATCAAAGGAGTAAATTGTTCACCAGCCTAGTTATTGTTTGGACGAAAAACAAGAACTCTATTACCACATCGAGAAGCCGTCCATAATCAAAAGGAGAATACAATCGTGCGAGATAAAATAATGGAGAATGCAAGAAAATCGAAACGAACCATTAAAACTAGATGGAAATGTGTGCGAGCACTGGCGTATATTCAAACAAAACAATGATAAAATGAGTGTCTATGTCATTCAAGGCTTGGATATCGGAAATTATTCAAATGTTAAAGGACCTATTTGCGATCCACGGAATCCCGAGGACCATTATAGCCGATAATAACCCATTCGGCTCATACGCTTTCCGGCAATTTGCGGAGAATTTGGATATTGAACTGACCACAAGCAGCCCACGCTATCCACAGTCAAATGGACTAGCAGAAAGAACGGTGCAAACGGTCAAGCTACTACTTAAAAAAGCCTACGATAGTAAATCTGAATTTTGGAAAATGCTACTAGCACTTCCCAACACCCCAATCAAAGGAGTAAATTGTTCACCAGCCTAGTTATTGTTTGGACGAAAAACAAGAACTCTATTACCACATCGAGAAGCCGTCCATAATCAAAAGGAGAATACAATCGTGCGAGATAAAATAATGGAGAATGCAAGAAAATCGAAACGAACCATTAAAACTAGATTGAAATGTGTGCGAGCACAGGCGTATATTCAAACAAAACAATGATAAAATGAGTGTCGATGTCATTCAAGGCTTGGATATCGGAAATTATTCAAAGGTTAAAGGACCTATTTGCGATCCACGGAATCCCGAGGAGCATTATAGCCGATAATAACCCATTCGGCTCATACGCTTTCCGGCAATTTGCGGAGAATTTGGATATTGAACTGACCACAAGCAGCCCACGCTATCCACAGTCAAATGGACTAGCAGAAAGAACGGTGCAAACGGTCAAGCTACTACTTAAAAAAGCCTACGGTAGTAAAACTGAATTTTGGAAAATGCTACTAGCACTTCCGAACACCCCAATCAAAGGAGTAAATTGTTCACCAGCCTAGTTATTGTTTGGACGAAAAACAAGAACTCTATTACCACATCGAGAAGGCGTCCATAATCAAAAGGAGAATACAATCGTGCGAGATAAAATAATGGAGAATGCAAGAAAATCGAAACGAACCATTAAAACTAGATTGAAATGTGTGCGAGCACTGGCGTATATTCAAACAAAACAATGATAAAATGAGTGTCGATGTCATTCAAGGCTTGGATATCGGAAATTATTCAAAGGTTAAAGGACCTATTTGCGATCCACGGAATCCCGAGGACCATTATAGCCGATAATAACTCATTCGGCTCATACGCTTTCCGGCAATTTGCGGAGAATTTGGATATTGAACTGACCACAAGCAGCCCACGCTATCCACAGTCAAATGGACTAGCAGAAAGAACGGTGCAAACGGTCAAGCTACTACTTAAAAAAGCCTACGATAGTAAAACTGAATTTTGGAAAATGCTAGTAGCACTTCCGAACACCCCAATCAAAGGAGTAAATTGTTCACCAGCCGAGTTATTGTTTGGACGAAAAACAAGAACTCTATTACCACATCGAGAAGCCGTCCATAATCAAAAGGAGAATACAATCGTGCGAGATAAAATAATGGAGAATGCAAGAAAATCGAAACGAACCATTAAAACTAGATTGAAATGTGTGCGAGCACTGGCGAATATTCAAACAAAACAATGATAAAATGAGTGTCGATGTCATTCAAGGCTTGGATATCGGAAATTATTCAAAGGTTAAAGGACCTATTTGCGATCCACGGAATCCCGAGGACCATTATAGCCGATAATAACCCATTCGGCTCATACGCTTTCCGGCAATTTGCGGAGAATTTGGATATTGAACTGACCACAAGCAGCCCACGCTATCCACAGTCAAATGGACTAGCAGAAAGAACGGTGCAAACGGTCAAGCTACTACTTAAAAAAGCCTACGATAGTAAAACTGAATTTTGGAAAATGCTACTAGCACTTCCGAACACCCCAATCAAAGGAGTAAATTGTTCACCAGCCTAGTTATTGTTTGGACGAAAAACAAGAACTCTATTACCACATCGAGAAGCCGTCCATAATCAAAAGGAGAATACAATCGTGCGAGATAAAATAATGGAGAATGCAAGAAAATCGAAACGAACCATTAAAACTAGATGGAAATGTGTGCGAGCACTGGCGTATATTCAAACAAAACAATGATAAAATGAGTGTCTATGTCATTCAAGGCTTGGATATCGGAAATTATTCAAATGTTAAAGGACCTATTTGCGATCCACGGAATCCCGAGGACCATTATAGCCGATAATAACCCATTCGGCTCATACGCTTTCCGGCAATTTGCGGAGAATTTGGATATTGAACTGACCACAAGCAGCCCACGCTATCCACAGTCAAATGGACTAGCAGAAAGAACGGTGCAAACGGTCAAGCTACTACTTAAAAAAGCCTACGATAGTAAAACTGAATTTTGGAAAATGCTAGTAGCACTTCCGAACACCCCAATCAAAGGAGTAAATTGTTCACCAGCCGAGTTATTGTTTGGACGAAAAACAAGAACTCTATTACCACATCGAGAAGCCGTCCATAATCAAAAGGAGAATACAATCGTGCGAGATAAAATAATGGAGAATGCAAGAAAATCGAAACGAAACTACGACAAAACGGCGAAATTTAAAAAGAGTTTAAAGGTGGGAGAAGAGGTCTGGTATAAAGATGGGAAAAATTGGGTCAAAGCGGTAGTATATTGCCTCTAGCACTCAGAAGCTCATGCGGAATACACGTGTAAGATTTAGTTTCAATCGGCGCAGTAGTTTCCGAGATTACCTCTTACATATAAAACAAATTTTCTCTCTTTATACATATATTAAAATAATTATAAATTATATTCACTTACATCAAACCTATTCAACAATTTTAGGTCGCCATCAAAAAAGTGGAACAAAATGGGGAAGGAAACGGCTCTAGAAATACAATTGAAAATCATCAAAATGAAGAAAGAAAACTATACGTACAAAGAGATTTCTACAATTACGGGAGTTAAGTACGCAACGGTGAGATCAATTTGGTGTAGGCACAGGGATTCACAAACGGACGACAATTTACAGTGCGACCAAACAAATCCATACACATATATATATTTATTCCTTTATTACATTTGTTTACAATTATTTATGTTAGCGTTAGGTATAATATTTTTGTTATTGTTTTTTTGTAAAAAGTATACAATGTAATTAAAGTTTCAAAGTTTTTTCACTCACGTGTTAGAAAACTGGCGGTAAAAATGTAGCTAAAAAAAAGATTCAATGTTCAGGTATAATTCAGTTCTCTTTATTTCCAAAAAAAAAAATTTTCACAGTTGGTCAACAAAAACTTAGGGAGACTCGAATTAATAATTTAGTTTTTTCTTTGTCATCTAGAAATTGCCTGACCTTAGGCATACACAATTTCTATGACAATTCGCAGTTTAAATCCTAGCTCACGACTTATTTCATAAATTACTCTAATAAACTAAAATACCAATGGAGAATCCAATCTCACTAAACTAATTATTAAATTCTTCACCAAGAAGCAACCAAAAAATTTCTGAAATTAACCCTATCACGAGGAGGACAGCATTTTAGTGCCCAAAATAAGAAGACCTCCATCCCCATCCTCCCCCTCTTCTGTCTGATGTGAAATTGCTTATTTCTGGTGTTGATGGTGAAATCCGTGAACTTTTGTTTTCCGGCCCCTTAAGTAAAAACGTCTTAAGATGTAACGAGCCGTCGCGTCGGTCGCAATTCAGTGTGATTTTGAATGTGTGCTTAAAACGCATTTTTTGAGAAAGGTAGAGAGAGAGAGGGGGAAAGAAAAAGTGAAAAAATTGCTGTAATAAGAGGAACCACCTGGTGTTAATTGCATGGCACAATGTTGGAATATAAATCTCGGAATGGATTAATCTTCTGCGCTCATCTGGTTTTCCTCACGCTTCTAGGTAAGTGCCAAAATGAAGGCCGCAGAAGAAAGAAGGTGGGCCAAACAACCCCGCTTACTGGCACACCACAATCTTACTTCTTAGCGGTCGATTTTGAACATTCGCGGGCTTTTTGTAAGATAAAAATAATAAAAATAACAGCAGTGAAATCATGGAATTGAAAAGTCTTCCTAAATTGCCCCTTAGGTTTAAGATGACTGTTGGTGTATCATCCCCCTTCTTCATGCCCCTTATCTTCTTATACCACTTATACTCCTTGTTAAGACTTTAAGATGGATCGCAATCATTCCCCGGCCTTTGAATTTCTTTAAGAGTAGGACTTCAGACAGACCTAGAAAGGCTGTTGGCCTATTAAAATTTGTAAACCCTAACTAAGGCGTAAATGCTAACCCATTCCACCCATGTCGTCTTAAGAAATAACCCTCGCAACTTATTTTTAGGGTTCCGTACCTCGAAAGGAAAAAACGAAACCCTTATAGGATCACTTTGTTGTCCGTCCGTCCGTCTGTCTGTCTGTCAAGACCCTTTTTCTCAGGAACGCGTGGAGGTATCAAGCTGGAATTTATACCAAATACTCAGGTCTACTGTCCCTTAGAGCTGTGAAAAAATCAAACTTCTAAGCCAACGCAATCAAAAGATACAGCCGTTTATGCCGCAAATTTCCGCAAATTTTCGACACTCGCAAGGGAATCAAAACCTACAGGGTACTTCCCGTGAACTCAGAATCTTGAAATTTGGTACGAAGCAACGTCTTATAGCACAGATAAAGGAAAAATTACGAAAACCGTAAATTTTTAGTTACATCATATAATAAAAATATTTTTAATAATTTTAAACTTACTACCCCTTTCCTCATGAACGCGTAGAGGTATTAAATTGAAATTCATACCAAATACTCAGGTCTATAATACCTTATTAAGCTGTAACAAAATCAAACTTCTATGTCAACGCAATCAAAAGAAACAGCAATTTAAGCCGCATATTTTCAAACTCGCAACTACTCGCAAGGGAATCAAAACCTAAAGGGTACTTCCAGTCGACCTAGAATCTTGAAATTTGGCATGAAGCAATGTTTTATTTATAGCACATATAAAGGAAAAATTCCGAAAACCTTAAATTTTTAGTTACATCACATATTTTTTTATAATTCAAATTTAATAGATAATTATAAAGTATAACGATACGGAACCCTCAGCGTGGGTTCTACTCGCACTTGTCCGTCTTTTTATTTTATACATCTCTTAAAACTGATTATACAGGGTGTTTTGCTAGGGTCTGAACAGGGAAAAACTAAAGAAAAACCTATACAAAAACATTTTAATGTCAAAAATGTAACCAAAACTCGCAACCCTTTTACTCTTAAAAAGTTATGAGATCTCATGTAAATTTTGTAGTTTATAGTAATAATTTATTTTTAATTTTGAAATTCTACCTCTTTGCAGTGTATTTATTAATCTATGGATAGAACTGCACTACTTATTATGAACATTTTTTTTACTTTTTCAATTAGATAAGAACTCTCTTCTATAAGCGAAATTCAAGTGTTATAAATTTTTATAATTAATTTAGTTAATGAATTATTTCTCATATGAATGTATATACTAAAAATTAAAATTTTATTATGTGTCTTAAGTTTCGCAAAAAAAAAACAGAATTTATTTATCATAAAAGTTTTTATATACTCGTATATGTGCTTTTTCATACGTTGAAATTCCCAATCGAATTACTGATTTCAATACACTAGAATTACGTACATATCTGGTATTAAGATTTTAATTAGTTTGTAAATGGGTACCTTTTACATGAGTTATTAAACTGAAAGTTAATTAATTATAGTTTCAGAGTTACGAACGTGCCGCATTATTTAACAGTCTCAAGACTCTATAAACCTCTACTCTTCCAACCATCAGCTATAATTTAAAACCCTACAAAGTTTGAAACATAATTTTATAGAGATTTTTTTCCAATATTCTTTTGGTTTGGTTTCATTTTCTTTCAGAAAGGAAGAGAGCCCTCCATAACAAATCAATCAATAATATTTAATATTCTACTGAACCTCAAACAGTAAACACTCTGAGGTTTTTAAATTAAATGCACACCATAATTCCTCCGAGTTACTGCAAATGCAAGCACAGATGGCTGGTCCCCAAATGCACTGCGTTGAATATTCTATGGAGAGATTTGGTAAATACTAGAATCAATTTTAATTTTAATGTCATTATATGTACTTTGTGAAGTTCATCTAAGACTTGGCCTTTGTTCAAATTGTTTCAATAAATAAATAAATAAATTTAGTTGGTACCTAAATGTTTGAAAACGAAAATATAGTAACTAAAAGTAGTGATCAGTCAAAAATTTATCAGGTAATGGCAAAAATTAATTTTGAGTGTTTCTAAAATAGTTAAAGTGAGCATTGCTACATTTTTTAAGAAATTTTCAACCCTAAGAAGTTGATTTTCCACTTTAATCTATTGAGACCTTATTTTCTACAAAAATCACCAAATAGAAAAGTTTGTCTCATTTTTTCACTAAAAACAGACGGGAAACGTATTACATGGAGAAGGTGAAGACGGAATTTAGACTGAAATGAGGCGGAAATATTTTTTGTGTCGGAAAACAGACGGAATCGAGACGGAATTATTAGTTACCCTTGATGAGTATGAGCAAGAGACTGAAAAAAGACGAAAACGAGACGGAAATTTTATCATTTTTAGACTTAGAATATTTTTTGGATTCGGCATTTTTTGGACATAGCACCAACAGGCCCAGCACAGACACCAACTCATCCAACATCAGCATATGCAGGAGAACCATATCCAGCGTATTCAGTATCAACAGATCCTGCACATCAATACAACCATCGATATTTCAATTAAAATTATGTAGTGTCATTTGAGTCGAAATTTTCCGTCTAATTTCCGCCTAATTTCCGTCTCCATTCTTCGGTCGAATTGAGCTCATTTTCTGTACTTTTTCAGTCCGTTTTCAGTCCCTTTTCCGTCGATCAGTTTCGGTCTTGTTCAGTATCTCAGTCTACTTTCCGTCTGTTTTCCGACTGCTCTTAAACACAGAAAAATTTATCTAATTTTTCTTGAAATCTTCTTAATTCTTTTACCACTCTTTTAAATATTTTATTATACCATCACTTACACTTTGTTAAAATTTATTTATATTATTTGATATATTAATTAAAATATTTTTTTATTTATTTCACAACATTGTATTGAGTACTTTATAGTCTCAAGTGACAGGACGAACTAACAATTTATTTTTCTTGACATTTTGTCTTGTTTTTCCACGTTAACTAGATTCAAAAAATAATTTTATTTAAAAAGATGAGTAGGTATAGCTTGTTAGGTATACCGCTACACTCTATATATGTATATAATACATACATATATATATAAAATCGAAAGCTTGTTTGTTTGTCTGTTGCTCAATCACGCCTAAATGCTGGTTCCGATCATTTTCATTATGAGGTTTGTAGCTTTAATGTTTTCCAATAAGGTAAAGATGAAATTGTAAAAAAATGAATACCCTTATTTATTTATTTAACACTTAACAATGGAAACGTGTAAGGGCTGAATAGATTATGATACCTTCTGATATAACCCAAATGACTGGTGTACCGAATTCGACGGCGCAAGCCATCGTTAGGAAATATAGGGAATTTGGAAGTATGGCCAACAGGCCACGAAGGGTTCGGCCTAAGGGAGCCACCAAAGTTAAAGAAAATGATTTGGAAGCGATCACCTTGACGCCAAAACTCCACAGGGTGCCAGAAGAACGGACATCTCTCTCCTATTTTATTCAAGGAATACTTATATTTTTGATTGCTTTAATTCTCTTAGTTTTTACAAAATTGATTTTGTCATAAGCACTGGACTCTTTGTTTTTAAATAAAATAAATAAATAAATAAAATAAAATAGTTCTGTGTTAGAAATTAATTTTTTTTTTTTTGTGTACATTGTGTAGATTTGTGGACATGTCCATGGAAATAAAAATTTTATGTTTTTTGACATTCCGAATGCTACAATAGCCTACAATTAACCCTTATCACTCCAAGCCATGTGCACACATGCATCACCAGCCTCTCAAGACACGCCGACCCGCCACTTAATCGGCGACTCAATTTTACGTCTGACAGTTTATCTTTTTAATGGTCAGGTCTTTTGATAGCGGTGTCGCCGATGGAAGGTACCTACTAAATTATAACATACGTCAAGTGGCTCGTCCGCACACATGTCAGCTGCTGGTGCAGACCGGACCCAGAGCAGAGAAGGAGCGTCCCGCGGCCGCTTGCGCCAGCCACAAAGTCGTTAGCCACACTCAGCGTCAGCGCTAAGGCTAAGGAAAACCAGAAAGGCTGAAAGTTGAGCGGCAGCAAAATTTATCACTCCGATCGCAGGTATCCCCCTATGCACCTCAAGATAGTGGTCGGGCGGCTCGGGACCGATGATGATACCGGGAAGAAGTTGATGGGGCTTCTTGGTTATCGGAGCTGCTGTAATTCTTCGTTCGGCCGGACGCTTCGACCTTTTTAATTTATTTCACAGCGGTGATTAACAGGGGAGCAATTAATTCCTCTGCAATAGTTCCCAGCCCAGTCGGACGTTCCCCGGAGTTGTCATTGGCCTTAATGACACTACTTTAGGTGTTTGCGATAAGACAGTGATGCATTCGTTGCGATTAACTCGATGAGATTTTACAAATGGCAGTTTTTAATGAATTTTAAAGTACCCGGCCGATCGGACCACTTTGAGTCGAGCCAAATAAGAAAATCCTTAATGGGCACCGAACGTCTATGGCCGCGCGTTTAATTTATGGGTTATTTTACGTTGTCGATGATAGCTTTTCTGGGCAACAAATTTTCTATTTCAGTGTATCTCTTTATCTGATTTCAATAAATGCTCCGATATAAATCACTTTTGGGCGAAACGAGAGCGTGACTAATGAACGCGGGCTGTTTGAAGAGCGGAATTTTTAACTCCTCTATACCAAAACTATAAAGTTGTCAATAATCTCTTTCGAAAATTATAAAAATTTACTTGGCGTATCTGGGTAAAAAAGGAAAATAAATAGTGATAATATCACTAAAAGAGCTCTTCGTTGAATACAGAATCAAATATTCATAAAAATACCAACAAGTTTTAAATTTACTAATCTCTAGGTCCGGAGTATTTTGGGAATGAATCATGAAAAAATAGGTGTATTTTCGATTTTGTTTTTTGGTACAAAAATAAAAATTTTACCAGCAATATATTTTGTATTGCCTTGTAAAGCATTACATTTTTTATCTACTTTACAAAATAGGAAATTTAAAGATTTTAAATCAATCATCAATAAAATCGTTGGACTTAAAATATCCACTGTCCTGGATAATAATAGTAATTTTGCTTACTAAGAAAGGAACACGAGTTGTTTTTTTATTTATCGATTTAACTAATTTCCTACAAAGTAACATGATCTTTCAACATAATTTGAACGTGAAAATTGTTCGGTTTAAGGTTTGATAATTTGAATTGGACGATTAATAGAAATTGGATGAGTTTCTTAAAAAATTTGAAATTATAGCCATAAAACAGCTGCTTTTAACGGACAAAAGAAACACAGCTGTTATAGATATATTTGAATATTTCATAGTATAACTAGGAATAAAATTATACATAATATAGGAATACGCATTATTTATAATTGAAAATTTTCCTATAAAAGGAAATGATAGCTATATTATATGTAACAAAATCTACTATATAATACATTAAAATTAGTTTTATATTACACAGTTGAAGTCACCAAGAATTTTGCGAAGCGATTTTTGTGTTATAGTATAGTCATTTTAACAATTCATTTTCGTAAAAATTGATATATTATCATATAATATCTGAAGCTATTCGTAGATTGGTTTTGGTACTATAGATTATACATATATATGGAATAACTCCACTACCTTAAAAAATTAATTTATTGTTTGAAAGCAGGCGCTCGTTCCTTTGTGTCGATATTTTGTTTAAAATAGCTATTCTTGATCAAGTTTTCAATCACATTAGGTGCACGGAAAAGAATTTTTATTTATTTATTTATTTTTTATTTTAAGTACCTACATAGATTAATCTAAATACCTAAATAATTAAAGCGCACTCGAGGAAAAGGTCCATATGGCGAATTTTATAAATGTTTCTATCACAGGGCTCTGAACTCTACAATTATTATCTAATATACCTACTACTATTATCATCTTATTTACCTACTAACTACATATTATACATGAATATACAAATAAATTTTTGTCAAGATAAATATTATTTACTTATTTATGTTTTTTTTTTTAACTGCAACGGGTCAAACAAAGCAATTGGGTAAGAAGCGTTACAGCAGTCGAATGCTCTTTTCTATAGCAATCACTTTCTTCTTAAAATTTCTTTCCACTTTTTATATATTATTACATATCTACTTCCTAAAGATTGTATCAGCTTCCCAGATTATAAAATTAAATCAAATATATTCTGTAATTCCTGGTTAGATTATTTACGTAGGGAGTCAAAAAGTTGACAAAATGAAAATACTTAAACGAAAAACTCAATGACAGAATTTGGAGCTCGTCTTTTGTTCGTTTTGTCTTCTCCAAATCTCATGGCCAACTGGCGAACTTAATCAAACAAAATTGTAAATTCACTTCTCGTCCTTGCCATTGAATAAAGTTGCGTTTAAATTCTAAATTTGAGTTTTTTTTTCCAAAAGGAATCCGCAAGGTTCCTAACTCGCCCGACACCATCAATTTATTGCGGGAAACATTCAATGAACGCGTAATTTCGCGTAATGGACCTGTGTACTGGGCTCCACGATCGTGTGATCTAACACCTATGGATTACTTTCCTTGGGGATATGTGAAGTCACTCGTTTACGCTGATAAACCACAGACGTTGGACAACTTAGAAGTCAACATTCACCGCGTTGTTGCCGATATACACCATGCCAGGCCATTGTAAGGAAATTCCAAATTTACAAAACGATCGAAAATAGGAAGAAAACATATTGGGCTAAAGACAACGACAATCAAAATTTACCTTTCGGCTTTATGTATGGATTTTTTTAAATCTTTTGTATTATTTTTAACTTGTGTTTTAAAAGAATATATATGTATATAAGATAAATATTATTTATTTATTTTATTTTTTTTTAAACTTCAACGGGTCAAACAAAGCAATTGAAAAAGGTCAAGTACATTATACTTGCGCGGTAAAAGCCATGTAGATGACGAGATTTTTTTTTTTGTTCTATGTGCTGATTCTTAGAAATAAATAACTATGTCATGCAAGATGTAACACCTTACCTTCAAAAAGGTAAGTTACAAGATAGGGACATTCTTCAATATTTCTACATATACTTAATTATCGCGAAGTTATAGCCGCATTCTTAATTTATGGGCTAATTTACGTGGCTAGTAATAGCCTTCCTGGGAAACAAATTTTCTATTTCAGCGTATCTTCTTATCTGATTTCAATAAATGCTCAGATATAAATCAAACTCGAGCGGAGCAGGAGCGTGACTAATGAACGCGGGCTGTCCGACGAGTTAACACTTTGTGCGCCACATGAGCAGGCGCATTTCGCGTCCTTTGAGACCACGACAGACGCTGCTGCTGT
This sequence comes from Eutolmus rufibarbis, assembly GCA_963920795.1. Classification (NCBI taxonomy): domain Eukaryota; kingdom Metazoa; phylum Arthropoda; class Insecta; order Diptera; family Asilidae; genus Eutolmus; species Eutolmus rufibarbis. The sequence continues at coordinate 32,507,397 of OY987207.1, forward strand.
CCGAGGAAGGGCCCTTCCCGTGCCCCTTCCCTCCGCAGTCCGTCCCTTCAACCACTCGTATCTGCCATCTTTAACGTTATCATCATCATTCTTCTTGTTTATGGCAATTTATCATAATTATACGAGCGGCATGTATTTATTATAAATGCATCAGAGTGGACGGCGAGGAGAGAAATCCATTTAGAGTCAATGGTTCGCAGCGAGTCTTTCTGGCCGACGTCTTCTTCGGTCCGACAACTGGCCATAAATCATCTTGCCCTGCGGGCCAACCTCCCCTGGTACCTTTCGCGAGGAGTTGTTGCAGTTTGTAACCGGCATGTCTACCATTTTGCTTTTTAGGCTCCGTCCGTTCGGTTCCTGATTCTTGGATCACAGCATAATGGGGCGGGATATAATTCACCGGCTCAGAAAATCGCTTCGTCCCGGGGAGAAGGAAGCGACAGCCGAAGAGCATGTTCTACGAAATTAAGACTGCGAGGGCTAAAACGACATAAATCTTGGCCTTGTTAAATTGGTGTAACTACCTCAGATTGCAGCTCACCACTTTGTTATGGGCATGCATTTGCAATTAAAATTTTCTGCGGTGATGGCCGTCACGAACTTTATTCGCGGGGGACCATTTGAATGCGAGATTTTTGTGAAAATTATTCATCACATCTCGAGCCAATTGCTCACACAAACACCCGTCGTCCACCCTGTTCACAGTCCACTTATGGAATGAAGTTGCCAGGTCGCAGCCAAGGTCTGATAGTGTTTTTGATTTTTTGATGATTTTACGGCTTCTGCTTTTGGCACATTATAATTTAACGGCTACGGCAATCACGCCGCATAGGTCGGTTCATTTGCATAGTCGTATAATTATTAAGCTTTATTGTGGCCTAATTCGCGGCAATTAGTGAAACTTTATGCTTTACTTGAATATGCATTCATTTGGCTGGCAAGCAGGGGACCTGCAAAATATTTACAATCAAATAAATATTCGAACGGGTCGGTGTTCCGCATTGCTCTTTTTTACAAATTATATCGTAAAATATTTGATGGGGTCCCCTTTATTGTTTTCTTTCACTAAATACCTGATGAACGTTTCTTGTTCACAAACCGCCTTTTATAAACACAAGGAAACCTTGTATGGAAATAGTGCTTCATTTTCTTTTAATTTATTTGTAACTTAAATAGCTTACAACCAAAATCTAATTTAAAACTTTCTTCCGCCGCATAACTTCTTTGATAACTTGGACATTTTCAACAAAATGGGAGTTTCTAGTTTTTCGTGACGCCCATATAATGGGCGCCAACAAACAATTTCGGATGCGCTAACTTGATTTTAGGTTATAAAAATATTTGGTCTGGTATAAATTCTACACTTTAATTTCCATATACTCATATATCGTAAATTAATTTAATACACAATCTTAATAATCATAATAAATATATTTAGCTGACATTCTTCTACTTTTGAGCAATTGGAGATATATCTCCATATATTATACGGTAGAAGCGTTAAAATTTAAAATGCTTTTTCAAAGTACATACTAAAAATCTGGTTTGATTGGTTATGTCGTGAAAAGTCTTTGGGTTTATGGGTCTATAATTAGCTTCGTAGTATTCTGGATTTAAGATAACCTGTTGAAATAGGTACGAAAACAAAATTGCTTATTTTAATCAATACTAATAGGTCCAAAAACAATTAATTAATTTTGGTATATTTGAAAATAGTGAAAAAATCGAAGACAAGATTTATAATGTCACATTTTTCAAGAGGTTTGGGTATTAATTCTTAAGGTGGAATGGCAGTGAAGTCGTTGTTGATTAATGTAATTTTTGGTTGAATTCTTTAAAGTGCAACGACAGTGAGGTCGTCGTTGGTCATTATTAAAAATTTAATTTTATAAAAAATTTAAAAATTTATTTGTTTTATTTTTTTAATTTTAAAAATATTTAATAAAAAATGACACTTAACCAAAGATAAATTATGAATGAATATTTGTTTAGAAAAGCATAGCTATCTCTTATGCGTCACCACATACTCTTCTTCACTGTCATTGTATTAAATAAATTCGTTTATGAAATAATTATAAATTTTATTATATACCTTATAATATTAAATTGTAAATTGACATAATATGTATGTATTATATATAATATATATGAAGGTACTGTATTTTTATTAAAAACTTTAGGCAATGAAAACTTTTCATTTTTAGATTAGCATTTCATATCTTAAAACCAACTAAACCTATTGAAGAACTCCTTAAGTTAGAAAGCTCTAACTCGTCATAATGATAAATTTTATTATTATTCAATTTATTATGTTTTAAAATATCAAGCTCTCAACAAAACAAAATTGAAAAATAAACCGCAAAACAAACGACTCCTTCATTTTCTATAATTTCAAAGGCTAGTAGACTTCTTGATTGATCCCTTTTCAACTGGGGCACTTGTTTAAATGAAAAGGGAAACTAGCAAGTAAATGGACGGTATAGTGCGGCCACCACACTATTTTTAAAATTCCAAATAATCATCTTGAATTGAAAAGATTATTCCTGATCAAGCTCTCACTCACATTACATATAAAAAGATAAAATTTCTTCAACTATTCTCAACTATTCTCTAGAATAATTTTGAATTGAAAGACTAAATAATCAAAATATTATTCTATTAAGTCCCTAAATTTTATCTTTTATTTTCGTAGTGCTTGCTCCTCGCCGCTTTTAAAGAAAACTCTTTCGAAAGAAATAAATATTTTTTTTCTATTATTTTTAGCCCTTTTATTCTTTTGAATATTGTATAACATTGTAGAAAGTTTATAAAAATTAATAAAATTGCTAAATCAATTTGGTGGCCCACGAATTCAATATCTTAGAATAATATTTTCGCACTTCGAAAAAATATCAAATAATTTCAACAAACTAACTTAATCAAATTATTTAAAATTATATTGCTTTTTGAATATTTATCAGAGTGAAATATTTAAATAATATTGCTCTTAAAAATTCAAAACCTGTTCCATAAATTAACATCATCATAAAATTTCTAAAAATCATCAATTCACAAGATGTAAACACAATTTCAGTATACGACTGTCTTGTCGAACCGTAAAATCAAAAAAATCACTGCAGTATCGTTAGAAATTATTTCAAGTTGAATTTATCTTTGGAAATATTTCAGCAAACTAGTTATAACCTTTTAAAAATTAAATGCTACAGTATAGAGGAAAGAATATCTAAAATTATTAAAAAATCGAGTTTGCGCAAAGTTTAATTTTTTGATTTGTTTCGTTTGTTTTACTTAATGGTGTTAAGGAATATTTCGGTGGGGTTTTTATATAAAAATTTTATCTCAAAGTCGGTTTTTAGGGCAAAACAACAACGTAAAATTGCATATTTTTCGCACCACAAAATCCCACCTGCAGCCCACTCGATTATGGAGAAAGGTTAATGTTAAAAGAAGCTTGACGTGTTCGTTAATTGCAGCTGGTGAAAAAAACGCCTCACCTTGTGCAGTTAATCAAAATATCAAAATTAACTGTCGTGGCTGTTGGACATAAATCAAAGTCTGCAGAATTTATGCACATGTCAGGCCTTAACTTGTGTACCAAATGTGTGCGCAATGCCCTCCTGCCTTCCCGAAACGTCCCTGTCTTTTATCTTTAAAAAAAGTTATGAAATGGCAGCGGAAAATAAAATAACAAACAGCAGCGGACCAACAAAAAGAGGTTTTTCAATGCATAAATTTCCGCACACGGATGGATATGTTTATGCGCATAATTGCCGCATAAATTCCGAACGCGGAGGTACGCGTCTGCTTGTCGGCTACGTGTACATGCGTTTTTCCTAATGAAAACCGCTCAACATGTCTTTAGCCCGGATGGCGTGGGCGGCGCGATATTAATTTCAGTCGCTCGCTCGAAGGGGCGAGCAGCGGGGCAAAAGCAGACACCGATCCTCTGCAACTTCTCAAAGGATGACGAGTTGATTAAGGCTGGTGCTGATGCCCGGATGAGTTATGGCTTCGAAGACAATTTTATGTTCACTTACCGATTAAGCACCCGACAATAAAGCGGCACCAGTTGATAGAGTTATGCTATTTTTGTTGGTGGAAATTGAGATTGGCAGGTGATTTATGACCGACACCGGCCTTTTTATGTCCGGTGACAGTAGCACTCAACGTATCCTTCACATGACTTTGCTGGACTAACGCGTACCCTTTTAGATTTTACACATTAAGTACGGAAGAAAACCTAGTTTCATACTATACAAGAAAGTTCGATAATTAAATGTCATTGACAATACTAAAATGTATTACATTTGTCATTTTCCATCTATCTATTCGAAGTTTATTTAGAAACATAATAAAAAGTATAAAAATATCGATAACCATCAAACAAAAGCGATACTTTTTGTGGATGGAAAACTGACATGTAAAGAAATTGCCAAATCGTACTGATCACAAAATTACAACCCATTAAATAATTCTTTTCAAAAACTCCTACACTTTAAAACATTATTCGTATCTAAAAATAAATTTTCACTTAGTGCATTCACAATTTTTTACATAAAGTTGTATTTTTACTGAATTAAATCATGCAAAAATTCTTTCCAGTAGTAATAATCCTCAAGTTAGCGTCAAAATTCTTTTTTAATATGCAATTTTACACATTAGACACATAAACAAATTCAATTGTTATAGCGAATCAATAAAATTACATCGGTTCGAAGAGATTTATTTCAATTTATAAATTTTCTCATCCAAAAAACTTGCACAATGCGAATTGCATCATACAACAAAATAAAATAAATTTAAAACGTCTTGTTAGGCTCATTTATATTATCAACGATGCAACGAAAACAAAATTAAAATAATAAAGTTAAATGACAAGAAAATCTAAGAAAGTGCGATAATGTGCACACTAGATTTAAAATTTGAGAAGAGTGTTTCATTTTGTGATTTCAATTAAATGTCAGTCAATGGCCACTGAGTCGAGTTCAAACTCTTAAAGGAAATTAATTCAAAACTTATGTACTAAAACTTATACTTTAAGTGTCGGAAGATGTAACTAGAATTTAAAAAAATAGTATTACAATTAAAATTTCCGCTTACCTTTCGCTCTTCGTCTTCACCTTCTTGTTTCTCCAGATTTTAACTTTCACTTCATCTCATCGGCTTTTAAATTTGAATTTTCAAATTTAATTTTCACTAGCCGGTTGCGGGTTGCACACTCACAATCACAAAATCACTGTAAGACAGAAAAATAAAATAAAAATTAACTAATAAAATTAATAAAATCTCAAGCTAATTTTACTGTTCTCGATAAATTATTTTCAAGAAAATTATTTTTTAAGAAAAGCAGAAATTAAATTTTACTGAATAATCCTGGTAAAAGCCGTATCCTCTGCTTTCCCATGAAAGAAAAACGTTCACCGGATAATAAAAACATAAAAGAAAATATAACAAGAACAAAAAACAACTGGTTTTGGTATGAAGTTGGACGCGATAAAAGAGTTCGGATAAATTTTAACGACTCCGCCGCTCTCATTCAGATTTAACGAATTCAACTTTTCGGAAGCACACCAAGAAGAAGAAGATCCAAGAAGCTTGCGCGAAATTTTGAATTCTCACTTTCCATAAATCATTTCCAATTAATTCTTTTCGGCCCCTACAATTTTCCGAATAACCTCATCGATTTAAGATTTAAATGTAAGTATTTAAGGACTTTTATTAAAAAGAGGAAAAAATAAAAACCCCTTTTCCTGCAAGAAAATTCACAAAAGAATTTAAATTAAATCCTTAGAATCATTTAACCCTCCGCAACAGTCAACGCATAATGCAAGCATAACTGCAGCATAATGCAAAGCATAAAACATGGAACCATTGCCTTCCCCAGAATTTCAGTCCACTCGCGCCATCAGTTACGACGTGTCAGGAAATCAAAATCCGGAAGACCGATTTTTGCAATTTTAAATTTAATAAAAAGAAATTCCTTCAGAACTCTAAGGAAAAATATTAAAAAATATACCGCACCTGCACGATTTTTAATCGTTGGTAACTCTAAAAACAATTAGAATAAAAATAAAAAAGGAAACTGCCGCGTAATTGTAAAACTCCAAGAGCAAAAATTTACATTTTCAATTACCTTTCGCCTCCACCTCTTATTTTCCACCTTTCTTCTTTCTTCTTCTTCACAACCGCAAAAGACTTTAACAATAACAACACATGCACTTTCATGTAATTTTTGACAGGCCCTTTTTTCTATGAAACACCACCACAAAATCACTTCGATTCGAAAACACAACTCGCGATAAATATTTAAAAAAAACCGACACTTTCACTTCATCGGCTCTTCATTTTTCATAATGAATTTTAATTTGCACCAGCCGGTTGCACACAATCACAAAATCACCTTCACTTTCTTCCAATGTGGCGGTCATCCTGCAAGGGAGAAAAATAAAATAAAAATTAATTAATAAAATCTCCGTCTAATATTATTGTCCTGGTTAAAGTACTTATCAAGACAATTATTTTTCAAGGAAAGCAGAAATTTCCAAATGTTTTTTGAGGTAACTTAACAACAAAAATCCTGAATAAATAAAAACGCCACCATTTTAAAGGGTTTCCTGAGATAATTTAAAAACAAAAATTACCGAAGCACGCAGTCCATCCGCCCACTCCGAAAATAATTCACGAACTGGGAGAACGCTTACGGAATAACGGTAAATTAGACTGAATATTTGAAACAAGGGGAAATGAAAACTGCGGGAATTGCCGCAGAAATTTGAGCAAGTTCAGGGAACGAACGGTTGATTCGATTCAAAAATTGAAATGGAGAGAAAGGAAAACATTAAAAATCACGGAAAATTATAGAGTTTAATTTTTTTCTAGGCTTGTCAAAATTTACTTACTTAAGATTTATTAAAAAGAGGAAAAAACAAAAAGCCAAATTCCTGCATGAAAACTCCCAAAAGAATTTAAAAAATTAAGTCCTCAGAAGTCCGCGTAAAATTCACATGTTCCAAAACATTTCCCCTGCAGAATTTAACATGAAACATTCGCCTTCCCTAGAATTTAACCTGATTGTGAAATCCCTGAGCACATCAAAATCCGCAGCACGGATTTTTGCAATTTTCATTTTAACAGAAAGGAGATCCTTCAAGGCTTTAGGGAAAAATATAAAAATAGGAAAAAATCGCTTAAATATAAGTAAGTTGAGTTTCTAGAAATTATCCGTCAAACAAAAATGAAAATTTGCTCCTTGCAACTGTTAGAAAAGTTCCTTTGGTGGTGAAACAGAAGAGCCGAGCCCCCCTCAAAGCTGAGAGCAGCGTCTTCACGTCGCGGTTGTTCCATTCTCACGCGGCCGCTGCAAATTTGAATTCGAACAAGGGGAATTTTTTTTAACATAGTTGGGAATTTTAAAAAAGCGCAAAAATAAAAATCCATCATGACTTACCTGCCGCCATCGCCAACCGATGGGATTTTTGGACTTAGATAAAAAATTTCAGATCAATTACACAATTTTAGCAATAGGAGGCAAATACATGACATATTTTCCAAAATTTTGGCTTACTCTCGGGATCTTACTGACAATCGCTGGATATATTTTAAATCACTTAAAATTATTTTTACATAAACGATAACGAGAAAAAGCACGAACAATGCCATATTTATCAGCTATAAGTAACCATTTTAAACTTTAGTATTGCATACAAAATAAACCTTTGGTGCTCAGAATTACGCCATGACCTGCGGACTAACGACGAACCTCGACTCTGTTAAACTCGAATAATGTGTTAAAGGAAATTAATCACCTCTTTAGTGACACAAGACTTCTCCAGTGCTAGCATAGAATTAGTTCATATATGTACCTATGTATCTACATATGTATGTATTACATTTGTATGATACTTAACGAAAAATTTTAATGTTCATTGTTCCAGAACATTTTAACAAGATCAATTCTAATATAATAAGGAAAAACAAAACAAGAATTCTAGTAGCTATAATATTTTTAGCAGGATCCGGCCAAGTTCTTGCAAAAAACAATAAACCAATAAAATATTCAACACTTCAGTGATATTTTTCGTAAAACTCACAAGCGCACCGATAATTCAATGCAACAGAGAAAAATTATTAGTGTCAAATTACAGCTGTGTGTACAGCAGGTTACGGCGTAATTCTGAGCACCAAAAGTTTGAATTTTAGGTAATACTAAACTTTAATATGGTTAATTATAACTGATATGTATTTGGCTTTGATTATAAATGTTAGTAAAGTTCGTGTTTTTTGTCGTTATTATTTATGGAAAAATAATTTGAAATGTTTTAGAAAATATCCAGCGATTCTCAACGCAGCAGTTTTAATGAATATTAAGGTATATAAATCAATTTTCAAGGTAATCTATATATATAAAACACAAAAAATGTTTCTACCTATGTCCGTTAAATACTTTGAAACGACCCAACCGATGTGCCCCAAAGCGGTTTCATTTGAAAGGTAATAATGCGAAGATGGTTTTAGACCACTAAAGCAATGCATTAGCACATTCGGTCCAGCCATGAAGTCGATTTTCTTTTCCCTTACAAAAATTTTGAACCTCATCAAGGGTGCCGTTACTCGCAAATAAATTAAAACTATTAATGTAAAGTTGGCGCATAATCTGTCATTTAATAATAGTAAAAAAATATTTGTTTTCGTGATATTTGGTGATGTTTCTGAGATTTGCGAATTTTGGTGTTATTTTGAATTTTGCACATGTAATATTAATGTAAAGTTGGCGTATAATCTGTCATTTTTATAAATAGTAAAAAAATATTTGTTTTCGTGATATTTGATGGTGATTTTGAGTATTGTGAAACTTGGTGGTGATTTTGAGTTTTGCACATATGACAAATAAAAAATATTAGTGATCAAAAATGCCACAGAAAAGACCTGTAATTGGAAGAAATACAGCAGATGCGAAACGAAAGAGTAGCCGAAACGCGTCTCTGAAACACACCGATCGTATGATGCTCTTCAATATCCAATACTATTTTGGCAAGGTGAAGATGGATGCCATTTCAACGTCATGCAGATAAACTCTGTCACTGGTGCAGCAACAACAAAAAAGGTTTGTTATTTTACTTTGAAGTAAATATCGTTCAAAATATATAAATGAGTTTGTCTGTTTATATATGGGAAAACATTCATTAAACAAAACTATTCGCATTACAGGTTTCATCGTCCAAAATATATAAATAAGTTTGTCTGTTTACAGGTTTCATCTATGGATTATTACGCATATCACATTATGATAAGAGCTCAACAATCCAATCACATTTTGAAATGCCGTGAACTCTTTCATCAGTTCATTGTTGACAAAAAAAAAAAATTTAAGCGTAGTAGCACACGCCGGGTTTCCGCTATTTCTTATGAAAACAAAACAGAAGTTACAATAAAAAAAAGAAGAGAATGTGCTAAAAACCGAAACAGGCCCGAATCACTAAGCTGAATTAATTCTATATTTAGCACACAGAACTAACAAAATTTTATTGTAAGTACACTTTGATTATAAAATTTGTAAGAATTAGTTGCTCAATAAATTTATAGTTTCTTAAAAATTATGCAGACAAGAGACAAGGCTAAACTTATTATAAATCCGATAATTTAACTCAAACAAAATTTAAAATATGTAGATTTGAAATTGAAATTCGTATATATGTATCTATGTATGTATGTATATTTTGGCTACATAATTTTAAAAACCAAGGATAACTAAATATGTATGGATACTAATATCCTCGATGGATACTGATATCCATTATTTAGAACTTTTTAATTTTTTAAATTTATTTTAATTTATTAAAAATTAAATTATTTATTTATTTGAAATTAATAATTCTTGATTATTTTTTTTAAAATATTAATAACAATTCCTTTATACATCTTTTTTGTTCAATCTTTTTACAAAACTCTCTTTTATTTTTTCCTAGCTCCCCTGATCAAAACACAATTTTCCGTCCATATCTAGTTTTCACACTTTACAGTGAGTGACACAAAGTACTTTTATTTTAAGTAGTTGAATTGGAAAACAGTTTTAATAATAAGAATTAAATGAAAATACTTAATATCCTAATTAGATAAATAATTGAAATTTAAAAATGAGTTATCCATATCGCTGGTCGCCACATATGTAATCTTAATTTAATTGCAAGGAATACTTTTTAGAAATGCTTGTCTCTGTCAGAAAAATGTGAATACCCAGAATAGAGAGGCAAATATTTTATTGACATTAATTTGATTGCAATAATTTAAATAAATCTGTTATAATTTTGCAAAGTTTGGTCAAAAAATTAAAACAAACAAAACATTTTGTACAGATATTTGATTGCAATAATTTAAATAAATCTGCTACAATTTTAAAAAGTTTGGTCAAAAAATTAAAAAAATCAGAACATTTTCTGCAGATTCCTTTTTCTGCTGTCGTCGTCGTCGTCGCCGTCTCTGTCTCGTCCGTTGTTCTTGTACGTGTTCCATAAGGAAGATTTTGGATTGTATGGTGATGTTGATATTTGTGCCAAATATAGCAGGCAGTAGAAGCCGGCACTCCTGCTATGATACCTGATAGCTTGTATTAGAAAGCGAAATAAATAAATAAATACAAATTTTTCTAAAAGAGAAGTTGGTCTTTAGACGCAAATCCACAACTTCCTGCCTCTTTTCTGTAGTATGTTGTCCGTCCATTTTATTATATATAAAATTCTTCAAAATAAATTTATTAATCGGTCTAAACTGTCGGATTTCACAAGGTCAAATAGATCGGTTTCGCACTTGGCGTGTTTTTTAGGTATCTTGCGATTTTTAAGACTATTCATAGAATAGGGTAAAACTACAGCTAGGTCCTTTCCAGGAATTGGGGGATATTACAAAATAATCTCTGGTTAGAACTTGGCGCTTTGTGGAAGTCGCTTGTCATATCTAAATTTAATTAAATGTATCGGCAAGTCAGCTTGGAGAAACGACGGGAAATAGTTGCTTTGCGCCAACAGAAGAGATCGTACAGAAATATCGGATCATTACTGGGGTTCAGCATTCCACAGCCCAATATATCTGCAAAAAATTGGTTGTCTGTAAAGTCGGTTTACGGACGATAATTTTACGTGATAACGTCATAAGAAAACATTGATGAAAAATTGCATACTTTTATGAATTGAATTGAATTATTATCACTGAATTATCATTATTTTGTATAATACAAAGAAGGAGTTAATTGAAAATTACAATTTTTTCGAAAAACTAACATTTATTTGCAGTCGTTAATTCAAATATTTTTTTTACTTAAATTATACAGATTAATTACAAGTAACAATGTGCTATTAACAATTTAATTACAACTAATATACATGTGTGATATTTAAGATCCCCCAATCTGCGTTATTTTGTTAAGGATAGGACGATGATAGGAAAAGTAGGAAATCAGGGGGAGTGTTTCAAGTGTAATGTGCCTTGAAAAAGTCAAATCGATGGTTGTGGAAACCACATTAAATTTTCACTTCACTTCTTTTTTTTTTTTTAAATCGGGGTAGAGCATTTTCTTTTCTAGTTGTCAGATGAAAAAGAGAAGCAATGTAAAAGAATCACGCAAATTAAATCGCCAATGTCAGAGGAAGTTTAAAGTTAAAACTTCAAATTGTTTAAGGAATTGTTTATCAATGTGTCTGTTTTAATTTCTGTTAATTTTATTTCAATAATCTTACTTTCTAGAGAAATGCTAAACCAATTCAAGTTTTATTTTAAAATAACCCGAAAATCAGCAAAAATTTTATATTCCAAAAACATACATGTAAAAAAACAGGCCAAGTTCTCGTCAGACTGTGCTTTTTGTTATCTCAAAAAAAAAAAAAAACTAAAATGTAGAAAGTATGCCAAGATCCTTGCCTAAATTTTATAACCAGTGTTATGATAGGCACAGAAAAATATTTTGTGAATTGATAAATGTACAGACAAAACTTGGCAAGTTTTCACTAAAGAACTGAGTAATAGTTAGACCCTTGAAACTTGCCAAGTTTTGTCTGTAAATTTATCAATTCACATGGAATTCAACTTTTCGAAAGCACACCAAGAAGTAAAGGATCCAAGAAAATTGTGCAGAATTTTAAATTCGCATTTTCCATAAATCATTTCTAATTAATTCTTTTCAGCCCCTAGAATTTTCCGAATTAACATCATCGATTAAAGATTTATACTTACATTTGCATTTAAGGGCTTTTATAAGAAGAGGAAAAAATAAAAATCCCTTTCCTGGACGAAAACTCACAAAATCTTTAAACTAAAATCAAAATCCGCACGACCGACTTTTGCACTTTTAAATTTAATAAAAAGGAAATCCTTGAGGAATTTATGGAAAATATTAAAAAAAATACAGCAGCTGCACGACTTTTAATCGTTGGTACCCCTAAATGCAATTAGAATAAGAAAAAAAAGGAAACCCCTTCGTAGTTGTAAAACTCCTTCAAAAATTTTAAACCCATCAAAAATAAAAGCAAAAATTGTAATTTTCAATTACCTTTCCAAAGCATTTCTGCAGGGGAAATGTTTTGCAACATGTGAATTTTACGCGGACTTCTGAGGACTTAACCTTTTAAATTCTTTTCTACTACTGGTGATAGCGTTTCACTATTGGTAATCCGTCTGTTGCACTACTGGTTTCCCACCCATTTGACTGTTTCACTTCTGTTCCGAAAACGTCAAGTTTTTGAAAAGTCTTTTAAAATTCATTATTAGTTAATATAGACCTAATATTTGGTTAGTTTACTACTCCAAAACCTGACTGTATAAAAATTTCTGAAGAACTTTCAAATATGTACATATATTATTTTTATTGTCTTTAATAATCGAGACCCAGAGGTAGGCGTACCACTATTGGTGCGTTTACCTTATTTAAAATTTTTTATTTTCTTTAAATTATTATTTTTTGCCTTTTAGTCTTGTGTATGCGAATTTCCAAATCGATTTCATGATAATCGTTATAACTTTATATTATTATTTGCAGAAATACAGTCTTTACTGTATATGATTGAGTAGAATACGTGCAATAAAGTATGATTGCACATGGTTCTTTGTTAAAAAATAATTAAAAAAAAATTGTTTCTTCATTATCAACTTAATAATATTGCATTGTCATCCAGTTCTATCTCATTGGGAAGTTAGTTTAACCTCTTCAGGTATATTGGCACATACTCGTATGTGTACATTTAGTTTTTTAGAAATTAAAATTTTTTTAACTGAAAAACAAATTAAAATCTATTAAAGAACTACTCATTAGATTATATTTCAGTAATAAAACCAAATAATTTATAGTATGGCAGGATGGATAGCATTTTATTCTACTGGAAATTAACTGCTTTCAAAATATTTCAAAGTTGCCTCTGATTACCGCGTGGTTTCTTTTTAGTTTATTGGAAAAACATCATAATCTCTGATAAATAAACTATCCAATGTATAACATTTGGTTAGTGTAAATAAGTGCTTTATTTTGTAAAAATAATCTGTAAGATTAGGTTTCTTATTTTTTTACTAAAAGCACTTTACTGTCAAATATTTTAACTCAGTTTTCTTATTTATACTAATTGTTTTTCCAAATTTTTCTTACTTACTGGGTAGTTGTCGGTAAAAAATAAGTAAATAAGTAATCAAATAAAACATGAAACCACTTTTACAACATTTAAAAAATTCGACCCTGAAGAGGTTAAAATCGATTGCAAAATTTGTATCGAACAGACAAACAGAAACGGAAGCGAGCTAATAAAAACGTGGTAAAATAAATCAAGGGATAGGAGGATTCGTTTAATTTAAATGCCTCAAAGAGGCGAGGAAGAAACTGCAAAAAGTACTTACCACGTTAAGTCTTTTGAAACTTTCTTGCGTTCCCTTTGGTGGAAAAAAACTCAGAGCTCAGCGACTCACAACACGTCTCAACTCAAAATGGGCGCGACAATTCCGGCGGCAATTAAATGGCAATCAACGAATTAAAAGTTATATGAAAACAAAAAAGGAATTACTTTAGTACCACAACATTTTTCAGCACTTCTTAAACACAATCACACAAAGAAAAACTACTTACACGACATTTTCGCGGTTTTTCATCGAATTTTCGCGCGTGAACCGCTTTTCTGAGAAGGCGCCGTGATCCGCGAATTGTCGGAAATGCGCCAAAAGGTGACATAAGGACGAATTTGGAAAAACTGTTCATCTATGATAATTTCGTTGTGAACCACTCCTTTGCGGGGCGTTACGATCGGTTCCAGTAGTCTCTTGCCAGGCTCCGCAAAAACTTAGTAAACGTCAATTTGTTTCGTTCGGTCCGCTCGCCAAATGCCTCCTCAGCAAATTTTCTCCTTCGGGAAATTTAAGTGAAAATATTTAATTCTACTTATTATTTCTCCTATCTTAAAAATAATTTTAGAGTTTGAATTCGCGAAAACATCGAGAGTGCGCGAGTGGACAGTTTTATATTAAGAAATGTTTTGAGCCGTTTACCACTTGTCGGTATATTTGCGATAAATATGACCGCACCGGTAAAACAGAAAACCTTCGTTATGGAGAACGGAAAAGAGCAAGGAAACAGGAAGCGAGACGTCGACGAAGCCGAGAACGACGACGAAGCCGAGAACGACGACGAAGCCGACAACGACGACGAAGCCGACAACAACAACGAAAGAATACGTTCAAAACTATTAATAGGAAGGAAAAAGGAGAGAAGTAGTGCAGCTTCATTAAAGTGCAAGGCTATCGTATAGGGAAATTAGTACTATTACCGGTGTGCCGTTTACCACTTGTCGGTATATTTGCGACAAATATGACCGAACCGGTAAAACAGAAAACCTTCGTTATGGAGAGCGGAAAAGAGCGAGAGACCAGGAAGCGAGAGACCAGGAAGCGAGAGACCAGGAAGCGAGACGTCGACGAAGCCGAGAACGACGACGAAGCCGACAACGACGACGAAGCCGGCAACAACAACGAAAGAATACGTTCAAAACTATTAATAGGAAGGAAAAAGGAGAAAAGTAGTGGAGCGTATAGGGGTGTAATTTGTAGTCTAAAACTTTAAACCGATGTTTTCTCGAAATCACGTTTTTCAAATCGCTGCCCACGATATCTGAAATTGTAGTGAATCGATTCACTTGAAAATTTTACAGCACCTTCAAATCGTACGTTTCACTTTGTATTGGCATAACTTTCGTAACTTTCAATATTTTATTTTCTAGGCGATAGCCAAAAGGTTAGAAATTAATAACGATTTGGAAATTTGTTTTTGTTTTTGTTTTTAGGACTGCACCGCGAACGCCTCAAATTTAACACGCATTAGGATCAACAGTTTCTTTGTTTTTGAAATAAATTTACAATTTACTATTTACTTTTTGTGCAAATATACGCTGAGAAAAATAACAGCAAGCTCCCATTGTTTTGTTCAGGATGCTATTTTATAAAAAAAGTACATCTTCCGAACGATCGCTTCTATTATTATTACTAGCTGATCAACCCGGTTTTACCCGGTGTATCATATATGTACGATTTCTGAAATGCTCTAATTTAATATTCCACACGAGGCATGCCGGCCGACCGCCCGTTTCGCTGCGAGCGATTGATAATTTTAAATTTGTGATATCTTCTAAGATATTTATTTTAATGATATGCTGTACAGGTCAGTTTTGATCTACATTAAATGCACAACTTATCTAACGTATTTAATTGGATAAGGGTTAATACTGTATTGTTTAAAATAGCTTCGTAAATAACCCATTATTTTTTAGTAATAGGTACCTAAAAGATAAAAATTGTTACTGTGGGTTATTCTTAGGAGATAGACATATACCATTCAGGATCTTCCTGTAGACCTTTTTAAGATAAACAATTTCGCAGTACATTATTTTGATCTATCTCGTAAGGTTTAGCCAGCGTTAGCAATGTAAGCGCACAAAAATATGTTTTTTACGACATCATTACAAATCTTTGAAATTCTCGGCTTTTCTCTACTATAATATGCATATATTATACATATAAACCTTCCGGAAGAAATTCGCTAAATGATAGAGAAAACCGTATCAAAATCAGAAGAGAAACACAGAGACGAAAACAGCAACTTTGCTTTATACTATTTAGAGATTATGATCTCTTTCATGTGAAATGAGGAGTTAAGCAACAAAATTATAAGCACTCAAAGAACTTCTGATTAAAATTTTTTATTAGTACCAGTAAGATTATCGTTATAAGGTAAACGCACCAATAGTGAAACACTTGGATTATTTCCCCATCTGCAAATTCTATACACCCAACTCTCTTTTTACACGGTTCCTCAAAAAACCGTATAAAAAAAATACATGCGACATATGGTAAATTTGGGCATATGTTCCACGCCTTTAAAAAAATCGTATAAGTTGAAACAACTCTAAATATTTTCCCAAAAAACCGTCCAAAAAAAGTAATAATGAAATCCATATTACATATTTATAAAACGAAAACAATTCATTTTTATTACAAAAAACAATTAAAATTAGTGTACAGTGAAAATTCAGTCCATAAGTACAAAATATAAAAATTAAATTGAAATTAGGAATAAAAATCAAATTCGCAACTATTCATCGCTATGTACTTGATATCAAGCGTGCGCGTTTATTACGGACTGGACCAATAATGCTATCATCAGTAGATATGTCAGATATGTCTAGCACAACTGTCGGGTTTTATTCAAATGAAGAATTTTGTTCTCTATTAACGACTTCTGTTGGATTTTTTGTTGTTATAAAGTCTGTTATTAGCGGCTTTTTTTTGGTTTCTCAAGTTGCTTATATAATTCTTGATATCCAGCTACATAAAACTTAAGATTACGGATCATGAGTAAGAAAATGTTGTTTCATGCTTCTAGCAAATGTCAAGCCCAGGAATTCAAAATAAACAAGCCTCGAAGTAGGCCAAGTCACTAACACATGTGTAGGCATAAACCGACCGACTTCTGATTACCTTGTCAAAATTAGAATTAAAAAAAATTTTGTTTGGGACTCGTGCTAGAACGAAAATTTCGTGTAAAAAAGTGTATTTGTTCTTATTGGCAAACCGTGTTATTTCAAAATCGTGTAAAAAAAAACCATGTAAAAAAAGAGTTGGGTGTATATAACTTTTGGTCTCGGAATTAATTGCTTTTAGTTAAGAAATATATTTAGGTACTCAGTTCTTTAGTGAAAACTTGCCAAGTTTTGTCTGTACATTTATCAATTCACAAAATATTTTTCTGTGCCTATCATAACACTGGTTATAAAATTTAGGCAAGGATCTTGGCATACTTTCTACATTTTAGTTTTTTTTTTTTTTAAGTTAACAAAGAGCACAGTCTGATGAGACTTGGCATGTTTTTTTACATGTATGTTTTTGGAATATAAAATTTTTGCTGATCTTCAGGTTATTTTAAAATAAAACTTGAATTAGTTTAGCATTTCTTTATGTTGGGGCGCCAAATTAAATTGAAATAATAAATCCCAACGTCCAACGATGATGGTCGTGTAGCGGTGAGAAAATAAAGGAGCGTTGGTTTAAAATTCCTTTATTCAGTAATACTCAATTTACAATCAATCTAAGTCTAGCCTTAACATTAACAAAAAATATTCTAAGTCCAACAATTTGATCTAACTCTACAAACCGTAAGTCCAAACCTTTACCAGTGAATATCAAAGGAAAATGCTAAGAGCATTACTTTCCTTACCTTCTACTGGGAATTCGTCAACGCAAGAGAGCGATGGTTCAGTTCCAAGCCCTTTTATAGTAGTTAAAAGTAGTCAAGTTGAATTCCAAATTGGCCTTGTGCGAAATTTATCCCTTCTTGCCGCTACTAAAATTCGCTTATGCATGCCCATGTCATGGCTCTTACTTCTGCCGTACAATCTTGGTGGCACATAATTTTTCTGAACTTGTGCATTCGTATGATTGTGGATTTATTTGAACATTACCGAATTCGCTGCAATTTGATTTAATCCGTATTATGACATTTTCCATTTAACTGCGTTACCGACATTGTGCGACAAGGACATCATCTTGGCTGAACCTCTTTCGCACTTATGGCGAGTATTTTCAAATTTTTAAATTTGAAAATATTCAATTAATTGACGAATTTACCCTAATTGGGGAATTCCGCTGAATTCGCTGATAAAAGTTGCAGCTGATTGTTCTGACAGAACATGGATGTCAGTTAACAATGTCGCGGAAAAATCGGTGGTTGTGTCGCGAGTGAATTTGAAGTTTTCGTGTTGTGCGGCGCCAATAGTGTTTCCAAAAAACACTGGAAGGACAGTGCAGGTAAGTCTCTTCCTGTATTACGTAAGGTTTGTGCAAAATTTTGTGTTAATTGTGAAAAAATTGCAAATTTGGAGTTGTCCGAACAACTGTCAGTTGCCTTGAATTTTCTTGAAATTTGATGGTAATTGTTAATTTCGGCAAATTAGGGAGTTAATAATGTGTCCTGCCTGCCTTCCTTGTTGTAAATGTTCATTTCGTTTTGTGGGGACATTGAAGTTAATAAAGATATTAACTTTCACAATGTTCCATGTTGTTGTTGTTGTTGTTCCACTGGAACATTTATTTACATTTTAAATGTTGCTAAATTTGGCCTCTTTATTTCATTGTACAGTACCAAACTAGCAAGGAGGCACATTTTAAGGAAAGTAACAGGTAACTGACGAGTTCCCAGGTACGAGGTATTGTTATTGTAATGAAATATAAATTTCAAATTGAATTCATTTTATTTCTATTCTTTAGTGTCTGGGAATTTAGCGCTGTTCCGGACACTCTAGAAAGCAAGAAAGTAAGGATATTGAAATAAAATTAACAGAAATTAAAACAGACACATTGATAAACAATTCCTTAAAAAATTTGAAGTTTTATCTTTAAACTTCCTCTGACATTGGCGATTTAATTTGAGTGATTCTTTTACATTGCTTCTCTTTTTCATCTGACAATTATCTTGAAAATTGATTTATATACCTTAATATTCATTAAAACTGCTGCGTTGAGAATCGCCGGATATTTTCTAAAACATTTCAAATTATTTTTCCATAAATAATAACGACAAAAAGTACGAACTTTACTAAGATTTATAATCAAAGCCAAATATATATCAGTTATAATTAACCATATTAAAGTTTAGTATTACCTAAAATACAAACTTTTGGTGCTCAGAATTACGCCATAACCTGTGGGCTAACACCGAACCTCGACTCTGTTAAACTCGAATGTGTTAAAAGCAAATAATCATCACTTTAGTCACTTTAGTCAACTTTAGTTAGTTTTCATTAAAGAACTGAGCAATACTGAGAGCCTCGAAACTTTCCAAATTTTGTCTGTAAAATTTATCAATTCACATGGAAAACAAGAAACGAAAGAAATAAACAAATTCTTAAAAAGCAAAGCCTACTTATTTCGTGCTGAAAGGCACGGTTTTGAGTTAAATAATCTGTATTCTTTATGTCGCAATTAAGAAACACACAACAACACAATTGAATATATTTAATTAAAATTTGGAAACCAAATAAACTTCGGTGACATTTGCTTCTAGCAACAAACAGCTGTAATTTGACACTAATAATTTTACCTCAACTCTGTTAAACTCATCACTTTAGTCACTTTAGTCAACTTTAGTTAGTTTTCATTAAAGAACTGAGCAATATTGAGACCCTTGAAACTTTTCAAATTTTGTCTGTAAAATTTATCAATTCACATGGAAAACAAGAAACGAAAGAAATAAACAAATTCTTAAAAAGCAAAGCCTACTTATTTCGTGCTGAAAGGCACGGTTTTGAGTTAAATAATCTGTATTCTTTATGTCGCAATTCAGAAACACACAACAACACAATTGAATATATTTAATTAAAATTTGGAAACCAAATAAACTTCGGTGACATTTGCTTCTAGCAACAAACAGCTGTAATTTGACACTAATAATTTTACCTCAACTCTGTTAAACTCATCACTTTAGTCACTTTAGTCAACTTTAGTTAGTTTTCATTAAAGAACTGAGCAATATTGAGACCCTTGAAACTTTCCAAATTTTGTCTGTGAAATTTATCAATTCACATGGAAAACAAGAAACGAAAGAAATAAACAAATTCTTAAAAAGCAAAGCCTACTTATTTCGTGCTGAAAAGCACGGTTTTGAGTTAAATAATCTGTATTCTTTATGTCGCAATTAAGAAACACACAACACAATTGAATATATTTAATTAAAATTTGGAAACTAAATAAACTTCGGTGACATTTGCTTCTAGCAACAAACAGCTGTAATTTGACACTAATAATTTTACCTCAACTCTGTTAAACTCATCACTTTAGTCACTTTAGTCAACTTTAGTTAGTTTTCATTAAAGAACTGAGCAATACTGAGAGCCTCGAAACTTTCCAAATTTTGTCTGTAAAATTTATCAATTCACATGGAAAACAAGAAACGAAAGAAATAAACAAATTCTTAAAAAGCAAAGCCTACTTATTTCGTGCTGAAAGGCACGGTTTTGAGTTAAATAATCTGTATTCTTTATGTCGCAATTAAGAAACACACAACACAATTGAATATATTTAATTAAAATTTGGAAACTAAATAAACTTCGGTGACATTTGCTTCCAGCAACAAACAGCTGTAATTTGACACTAATAATTTTTCTCTGTTGCATACAATTATCGGCGCCCTTGTGAGTTTTACGAAAAATATCACTGAAGTGTTGAATATTTTATTGTTTTATTGTTTTTTGCGAGAACTTGGCCGGATCCTGCTAAAAATATTATAGCTACTAGAATTCTTGTTTTGTTTTTCCTTATTATATAAGAATTGATCTTGTTAAAATGTTCTGGAACAATGAACATTTAAAATTTTTCGTTAAGTATCATACAAATGTAATACATACATATGTAGATACATAGGTACATATATGAACTAATTCTATGCTAGCACTGGAGAAGTCTTGTGTCACTAAAGAGGTGATTAATTTCCTTTAACACATTATTCGAGTTTAACAGAGTCGAGGTTCGTCGTTAGCCCACAGGTCATGGCGTAATTCTGAGCACCAAAGGTTTATTTTTTATGCAATACTAAAGTTTAAAATGGTTAATTATAGCTGATAAATATGGCTTTGTTCGTGCTTTTTCTCGTTATCGTTTAGTTAAAATATTTTATTTGATTCACGATGCTTCCGCACAAATTCCTGACGAAACGAAAATAGTAAAAAATAATCTCAGCAGTTTATGAAACAATTTAGTCGTCGTTCCATCGGGAAAGAAATTAATAGGGTTTTAATATCAAAGTAGATCTGCTTACTATGTGTTACTTGTTGAAGGAGACAGGCCTGGCCTGATGTTGTTTTACTCGAAGATGAAAGCCTGAGAATAACAAGCAGTGTCAAAGTTCAAAAGATGTCTTTTCGTTAAGTAAAGAAGGTTCGAATATTATATAATTAATTAAAATTTACGTTTTAAAGCGCACCTCAAAAAATTTTTTGGGTTTAATATTAACATGTTTAAATTTATTATTTCAAATACAAAATGCATACAGGAAAAAGGCGTTAAGAAAAAATAAAAAGGCATTTATTTCTCTCGTACAACCCACACCATTATACCCTGGCTGTGCTGGTCCACCACCCCGTAGGAAACCCTGCACCGGGCACCCCAATCAACCCCTCGAAAAGAGTGGTCATTAAGGGTTTCGATGCAGGGAGTTCCGTAAATTCCCCATGGAAGTTCATGAGTGGTAGACCCTGAAAATATACTTTAAGAAATTTTAAAATAATAAATAAAAAACTTGCCGCCTGATCACCTCCAGCACCCTAGCGTCAAGCCCTTCCGTATCCATAATCCTGAAACCAAGAAGAATTTTTAATAAAATTATGGTAATTGGATGAATACCTTATTTTTATATTTTAGATTTTAAAATATTTTACTTTTCTTTTTTATATACTTTTATTTATAGTTTTTATTTTACAAAGATGACTGACTTCGTTTTGCAACAGTCTCCTTGACATTTGTTTTATATCGCAATTCGTTTTTTTACTGAAGCTATCTTGATCAAAACTACAATTTTCCATCGCTATATAGTTTTTATCAATTTTACAGTGAGTGATCAAAGTACTTTTTATTTTTAAATTAATTGAATTGAATAACAGTTTTCATAATTAGAATCAAGTGAAAATATTTAATAACGTAGTTAGATAAATATGAAAGGAAATTTATCGGTGTCGCTGGTGTCACCACAAGTTATTTTTGGGCAAACAACGCCTGAAGCGCAATCAAAAAATTCAACCGCCTTTGTCTTATACAAATATTCAAAAACTCTTCCATTTCTGAATTCGCCTGTATTTGAGAAAATTGACGAATTGGGAAAAGCCCGTGAAGATCTTGAAAATGCACGGACTGCACACCGTTTGCAGTCGCGCATGTAAAGTTGGAGGTTCGAATTCTGCTATTCATTGTTATGCTCAATTCTCCCATATTATTATTAAGATTTTGGGTGTTCCTCTATTTCTCCAAACTTTTTAAATTATTAAAAACTTCACCACACACTAGTATGTAAGTAGGATTACAATTGATTGTAAGTCTATTTTTGAATAAATAAATAAATAATAATAAGATTTGATTTTTTATTATTTCGGTAAAGTTTTCCCGTATTGAGAACCTCTTTAAAAATTAAACTAATTTTTCTTGACGAAACTGTTTTCAAGAATTAACAAAAAATTTCCTCAGAATTTATTAATAGTAAATTTTCTGAGTCCCCATATATTTTTCCCAAGATGACGTCACGACGTACTGTCAAATTTTCGATGGATCATACCTTGGTTTCTGTATACCGTGGGAGTAACCCAACATTTCGAAAGTTGCATCTCATTCTGGTTATTCTACACAATTTTTTTCACCCCTAACTTTCCATTTTACAACCCCTTTTGTGCTTCAAAAACATGACTTTTTTTTCGAAGTCCACCATTATGTTATTTTTCAATAAAATTTAACAATTCTAGTTGCGACGAGTATGACATATCTATAGATTAATAATCAATTCAAACTTTTTATTTTAGATGTCGTCAAGAGCCAAAATCGTCGGGGCCACCGGGGGCACTTTTTTTTTAAGCCCCTACTTCCATTAATTATAATAAAATGTTAAATTGATTAATAATAATTTTTTTTATATCCTTTAGATGTAAATAATAACATATTAAAAAATCAAAACGATTCATTTTTATTTTCCCAAAAAAAACGTTCCTGAAAAAAAGTGTGAAAAACGGTGCGAGATACCAGACTACTACCCTAAGTCAACAATTAATCTAAAAAATTGTCATTTTAAAAATTGAAGTTTTATTTATTTAATTTCGCTTAATACAAGCTAATGAACAAAAATAAAACAAATTACTTAGAACTAAATAACTAAAAAACTAAAGTTAACAAGCATTACTTAGAGTAAAAGGATGGGAAGGACTAACAACGAAGGGGAGATGGAGACTAGGAAGGGGGATCAGCCGTGTAGAGGGCCTGCCTGAGGGAGGTTCTGTCCACGTGAAAGTCAAAGGGGATGGAGTTATTGACTTTATGAAGCATTCGCGTGATAGGTTCGAAGTGACCGTAGTTGGTGCGGTGACTGGAAAGACGAAAGAGCGGGAAGGATCTTACATTGCGGGGGTTTGTGTAAAGGGATACATGAATATGTCGTTACTTACTTGATACCAAATGAAATAAAATAAAATATGACGTAAAATATTGCGTAAAACTTAATTTGTCCACAAAAATGACAAAGATTTTGAAATATAAATGTTAACCCATACGTGCCCATAAATGCCTTTGATGGGATCTCAATTCTTTTTGTAGGTCGCTTGCAGTAAGTAATAAGTAGATTATACTTATTTATGCTTTTTGGACTTCAATTTCAAGCTATTTTCAAAAATGGGCACATAGCGGTTTTCTTGCCATAAGTTTTGAATATGTTGTAGGAATTTAGAAATTTAAGATGTTGAAATGTTGGATCCCTATCGCTATATGTAAAAATAATATTAAGTGATTTAAAAAATATCCAGCGATTGTCAGTGAGATCCCGAGAGTAAGCCAAAATTTTGGAAAATATTTCATGTGTTTGCCTCCTATTGCTAAAATTGTGTAATTGATCTGAAATTTTTTATCTGAGTCCAAAAATCCCATCGGTTGGCGGCGGGTAAATTGTGGTGGATTTTTATTTTTGCGCTTTTTTAAAATTCCCAACTGTGCTAACAAAAATTCCCCTTGTTCGAATTCAAATTTGCAGCGGCCGCGTGAGAATGGAACAACCGCGACGTGAAGACGCTGCTCTTCTTGGAGGGGGCTCGGTTCTTCCGTTTCACCACCACAGGAACTTTTCTAACAGTTGCTAGGAGCAAGTTTTCAGTTTCGTTTGACGGATAATTTCTAGAAACTCAACTTAAATTTAAGCGCTTCTTTCCTGTTTTTATATTTTTCCCTAAAGCCCTGAAGGATCTCCTTTCTGCTAAAATTAAAATTGCAAAAATCAGAGGGACTTCACAATCAGGTTAAATTCTGGAGAAGGCGAATGTTTCGTGTTTTAGTCTGCAGGGGAAATGTTTTGCAACATGTGAATTTTATGCGGACTTCTGAGGACTTAATGTTTTAAATTCTTTTGGGAGTTTTATTTCAGGAAATTAGATTTTGTTTTTTCCTCTTCTTAATAAATCTTAAATAAGTAAAGTTTGATAAGGCTAGGAAAATATTAAGCTCTATAATTATCCGCGATTTTGAATGTTTTCGTTTCTCCCCATTTCAATTTTTGACCGTTCGTTCCCTGAACGTGCTCAAAGTTCTACTGAAATTCTTGCAGTTTTCGTTTCCCCTTGTTTGAAATAAGCAGTCTAATTTACCGTTATTCCGTAAGCGTTCTCCCAGTTCGTGAATTATTTTCGGAGTGGGCGGATGGACTGCGGGCGTGCTTTGATAATTTAAGCTTTTAAATTACCTCAAGAAACTCTCTAAAAAGGTGGCGTTTTCATTTATTCGGGATTTTTATTGCTAAATTAACTCAAAAAACAGTTGGAAATTTATGCTTTCCTTTAAAAATAATTGTCTTGAAAAGTACTTTAACCAGAACAATAATATTAGACGGAGATTTTATTAATTAATTTTTATTTTATTTTTCTCCCTTGCAGGATGACCGCCACGTTGGAAGAAAGTGAAGGTGATTTTGTGGTTGTGTGCAACCGGCTGGTGCAAATTAAAATTCAATATGAAAAATGAAGAGCCGATGAAGTGAAAGTGTCGCTTTTTTTTAAATATTTATCGCGAGTTGTGTTTTCGAATCGAAGTGATTTTGTGGAGGAAAAAAGGCCTGTTAAAAAGTGACATAAAAGTGCATGTGTCGTTAGTTTTAAAGTGTTTCGTGGTTGTGATGGAGAAGAAAGAAGAAGGAACGAAAAGAAGAGGAGGAAGCGAAAGGTAATTGGAAATTTAAAATTTTTGTCTCATTTTTTTATGGATTTAAAATGTTTGAAGGAGTTTTACAATTTTCCGGGGCTTTCCTTTTTGAGTTTTAATCTAATTATTTTTAGGGGTATCAACGAATAAAAATCGTGCAGGTGCGGTATTTTTTTTTTTAATATTCTTCTTTAAATTCATGAAAGATTTTCTTTTTATTAAATTTAAAAGTGCAAAAATCGGTCCTCCGGATTTTGATTTCCTGAAACGTCATAAGTCATGGCGCGCGTGTAGCGAAATTCTGGGGAAGACGAAAGTTCCATGTTTTATGCTTTGCATTATGCTGCAGTGAAGCAGAAATGTTTTGCAGCATGGTAATTTTATGTGTTGACTGTTGCAGAGGGTAACGCGTTTCTAAGGATTTAAATTAAATTCTTTCGTGAGTTTTCTTGCAGGAAAGGGGCTTTCATTTTTTCCTCTTAAAATCCCTTAAATACTCACATTTAAATCTTAAATCGATGAAGTTAATTCGGAAAATTGTAGGGGCCGAAAAGGATTAATTGGAAATGATTTATGGAAAATGGGAATTTAAAATTTCTGACAATTTTCTTGGATCCTCTTCTTCTTGTTGTGCTTTCGAAAAGGTGAATTCCATGTGAATTGGTAAATTTACAGACAAAACTTTGCAAGTTTCAAGGGTCCCAATATTGCTCAGTTCTTTACTGAAAACTTGCCAAGTTTTGTCTGTAAATGTATCAATTCACAAAATATTTTTCTGTGCTCATCATAACACTGGTTATAACATGTAGGGAAGGAACTTGGCATAATTTCTACATTTTAGTTATTTTTTTTTTTTTTTTTTGAGATAACAAGGAGCACAGTCGGACGAGAACTTGGCCAGTTTTTTTACATGTACATATGTTTTTGGTGGAATATAATATAAAACAAAATATACATTTTTAATATCCAGCGAATTTTGCTGATTTTCAGGTAATTTAAAAAAAAAAAACCGAATTAGTTTAGCATTTCACTAGAAAGTAAGGAAATTTAGATAAAATTAACAGAAATTAAAACTGACACATTGATAAACAATTCTTTAAACAACTTGAAGTTTTATCTTTAAACTGCCTCTGACATTGACGATTTAATTTGCCTAATTCTTTTGCGAGATTTTCAACGATTTAATTTGCCTAATTCTTTTGCGAGATTTTCAATAGTGGAAGACTATTCGAAAATTTCCTACCTTAATTTCTAGGAATTTCAAGTCAACTAGTTATTTATCTGTAGGTTCTAGTTAAAATAAAGATGTATGGTTGCTTCTCATTTTCATCTGACAATTGTTCTGAAAATTGGTTTATATACCTTAAAACCCATTAAAACTGCTGTGTTAATTCAAAGTTTACTTTTTTCCCAAAAGTCAGTAGTTATATTGAATTACATGCAGTCAAAATTTAATTTGTTACAAAACTCTGCGTTCTTGTACTAAAATTCGTGACCAAATGACACAAGATCTTTACGAGTATGTGATTAGGAAAAAAATAATATGTCTTTACATTTTTCTATGTGTGTATTGTAAATGTTATAATGAGGTATAGTGCGTTGGCTGTTTTACATATGTGATTTACCTATGTGCGATAACTTAGTCAAAAACTTTTGTAGAAAAACATGCTTACCAAGACTTACATATATTAGATTGGCTGATAGCTAAGAGGTGGAAGAAGAGTGATCTTCCGACCACATTTATCTCAATTACGGGCAGCACCAGTCATCCCCATCAATTGAATAGACTTTGTAACGCCAAACTATTTTTCGAAAGGCGAGAGTTTCTGGATAGCCAAGAAATCCTCAGCTATATCTTTTCCGGCGCGCTTTCCCTGCGTATGACAAGGACGAGCCAAGTTCGAATGAAATTTCACCCAATAAATCTCGCAACAACAAAACCGTCTTGGATGGCTCCCCAGCTCACCCACAGCATAAATTTTCGGAGCGAGAAAATTTATTGGACCTTCGGATCGTCTAATAACACACTTAACAGGCTTCTTATCGGAATCTTCACGGGGTTACAGGAGCAAATTTATTACTTTTCGCGCTGCGTTTTCGGGGAGTGCGCCCTCCTAGGGACCATTCCCGGTGTGCGGGGGTGCTAAGCTGTTACGTACTGAATTCAGCCAGTAACGAGGAGTTTCTAACGAATCGATGGCTGTCTACTTCTACTTTCTAGCTGGAGAATGGCGCAGGCATCGCCAAGGAACCGACGAATATTTTGTTCTCGATATGCTGCCGAGTCCATCCAAATCGACTTATTTATGCTGGCGCGAAAAGTACACAAAAACACGTTTGCCCTAGCCAAGTCGAAGTGGAACACGGATGAGTAGTGCTGGGAGCAGCCAGAAGGATATGATAAATAGCACCCTAGATAGCTTTATTTATTCATCGGTTTTAAAACGCCAGTCCTTCGCCGAACACTCCACGGTCTTGGGGCCAGGCTCAGGGTAAACGCTTACCACGGATTTACCAGCTCGGCTGATTTCCTTTCCGACCCCCCGATGATCCCCCACCGCCTTCCGGAACCAGGCGATGGAGCCTCATCTGGGGACCTACTCGTACGGCTGGGAGCATAGAGCATAAATTATTTTTCCTCCGACATTAGATAAAAACCCATCTGCATATTGAAATATGGAGTGATGTTAATATTTATGGCGTTGAAGCTGGCGCTCTTGATTAAGCACTGCTCGGTAAGAAGGTCCGTGATGAAGTCAAGTGTTTCCAAAATTACACTATATTCAGGAGAAATAATCTGCCAAAGAGCTGATGTTTTTCTTATTATTACATTTTCCAGTTAATTTGAATATATCAACATTTGAGGATTATACAAGCAAAGAACGCAATCTTCACTTTTGCAAATTTTACATAGATATTAGATATTGTCGAATAACGAATGTTTAAAAAGTCCAGGAACGGTATTGGTCTACAGAACAGACACGTGCTTTAGTTTACAAACCTTTATTTTAAAATTCAATAATTCAACAAACTTCAGGCAAAATAATATAAATTTTCTTATGTTAATAATTGGTTAGTGCCCTAATCAGAAAAAAATCGCATTTTTTGTCAAAAATGACTCTGGTTGAGCATTTGACCTTTGACTTTATGACGATTTTTATCACTATTACAAAGCGCGATCGACGAAAAATCCAAGTGTTGTGAAGAAAATCCAAACGTTGATGAAGAAAAATCTAAGCGTTGAGTGAAGAAAAATCGGAACAAGTCAAGAATACCGGAAGCCACTCGGATTTCAATGAAACTTTACGGAAACGTTCTTTTGTAACTAAAACGGATAAATATGGAAAAATTTTTCCTGGGCAAGCTATACTTTCCGAGAAATTTAACTTTAAAATGTTTTTTTGACAGAAAAAAATTTTCTACATTTATCCGCTTTTTTCCGTAAAACTTCACTTTTAGTGGCTTCCGTACACAAATCACAAGCCGAAAAATCGAAGCGTTCATGCCGAAATATCCAAACGAAGTGACTTTTTATAAAACAATGAATAAATTCAAGGCCTACATCAAAGCTTTTAAAAAACTTTGCCTTCTTGATTAAATTTTTAAAAAACTTCGCCTCCTCGATTTTTTCTTTTAAATACAGATTTCAAATAGATTTATTTACAGGTGAGTTTAAGAGTTAACTTCGTCAACAGATATAATGTATTTTCTGGCTTTTCACTAGATTGTAATTAAATGTAGAATTAAACCTTGTGCACACCCAAAAAAAAAAAAAAAAATGTCAACCTACCTGGATAGCCAGATTAAATTTACATAAGGGATTTAAGAATTCATAATAAAATAATAAATTTCTTTAACAAAAATTGTATATTATACATATATTACATTTAAAAAATAAAGAGGTAAAATTGAAACTAATTATTTGTCAATTTATGGACAATTATGGAAATAATTACATCTCATTCTGAGTCTCAACATCCAGTCGCCACATCTTACATATAAACAAAAATTCTCTCTTTAGTATAGATTTGAGTGATTTCCTGTGGTCGCATATAGCTCAGTCAATGGCAAATAGCAATAACTTAGATTTTTTTATAAATCAGAATTAAGCAAAGGGTAAAATAAATTTTTTAAAGTCCTCGTATAAACGGATAGATGTTTAAAGCGTGGGTCAGATGCCCCAATGCACAATGTAGCTACTGGGATAGATGCCCTTTATGATTAGCAGCACAATTATGGTTCCATATTTTAATATCATTACATTTTATTAAAATATAATAATATAAACCTAGAGCTATTTTTTTGATTTGACTCTGAGAAAAACCTCTTCGAAGTGCGGAAAGACATATATTTCTTGAAAAGCTATAGATTGACATCAAACTCCTAGGTTTAAAATTTTAAATGGGAAATTGGCTCAATTATATAAATGAAAAACGAATTGCTATAACTTCTCGTAGGAAGAACCAGTTCACGGATCCATCCCTACAGCAGAATGAGTTTCCTTCGCTTCTTCCAAATTCAACATTTGAGTTTTCTAGTAAATGTTTTGTCTGCACACAAACTATATACCGGATGATTAGAAACAGAAACATAAAAATAATACTTTATTTATTTGGTACCTAATTCAATACAAACTTTTTGAAAAACTATTTCAAAAAACCTTAAATCGCTGTAATTAAAAAAGCTATTGATTTTAGAATAAAAATATTAAACAAGAAAAAATTTGAAATTTAGATCTGAACAAAAAAGTTCCGTAATAATTTTATTCTAGGATCAACGGTTTCCGAGAAAATAGTAAAAACTGTTATACAATATGGCGGCCAACACTGATGCTTTACAATGCCAACTTTTAGACTTTTAAACTCAGGAAGCATCGTGTTCTAACACCGCATGCTAAGAACTTGGTTAGAATTATTGCAAGAAAATTTATTAATTTGACTGACTGTTAAGTTGTCACCAATTGCAAGTAAAAGGCGTTATAATTTAAATTCTTGAAAAAAGTAAAGATAGTCACCTTTGTTTCCATGCCTCCCATTTAGTGTCGTGTCAGTTTTGCCGCCAGTTCAAAAGGAGCCACTAACAACGTCGAGCGATAGCATCAAAACGAAAGTTGGGGCTCCGTTTTTCCCTGACCGTAGCGCAGTGTGACACGGCCGAGCGTGGGAGGCTGAAATCAAATGGAAAAACGTGTCCAGGGCATGTTAAGTGCATGTTAATATATCACGAGCGCATGTATGCAAATGGCTGATAGTGCGGCGTGAACAAAAACTTGAGTTATGTCTCGTGGATGATGTTAATGCGCCGGCCTTTCCGGACACTTTGGGAACTCGTTCTCTGTGTCATGGTTTTGTTCAGACATTTGCACGATGGGAGCGGTGAAAACACCTCGGTTCCCTTTTTTTTCCCCACTTAATATTATTAAAGAATGCGCTTTACTTATTAAAAGATATTTGAAGCCATTTTGCTTTCTCGTTGCTCAACTATAAATAATTCATTTGTTGATATTTCATGTTTTTGATCACGTAAGATTTGGCGTACATGTTTTACTTTCCATAAAGTTATGTAATGTCATGTAAGTATAATATAAGTATGTATATGAAAAACAAAAAAAAGTTATTTGAACAATGATCTCAATCCTTATACGATAATACACAAAGTGCTTGGCACTGAAATTAAAACATTTGAAGCGATGAATATATAAGAGGCATTTAAAATTAACGCCATCTGACAGTTTCAAAGGTAAATATAAGTAAATAAACAAGATTAATCAGGTAACAAGTAATCACTTTTTAATTT
Source organism: Eutolmus rufibarbis (assembly GCA_963920795.1). Taxonomy (NCBI): domain Eukaryota; kingdom Metazoa; phylum Arthropoda; class Insecta; order Diptera; family Asilidae; genus Eutolmus; species Eutolmus rufibarbis. Next base: position 32,538,633 of record OY987207.1, read on the forward strand.
CATATATTACAATGAAAACTTAATTATTAAAGGAAAGTAAGAATTAAAATTCCTGGACGTGACCGATACTAGTTCTATAATGTAAGCATGATAGAAAATTGTGTCTACTGTTTGCTGGTGCTCGTGAGGTTAAATTGATTAGGTTTAAAAAATCGGGTAAATTAATAGCGCCAGTTATGACATCGCACATTAAAATAATCCCAGTAATTTCCCTACGCTTGGAAAGATTCGTCAATTCCAAAGCTATTAACTTACTTTCGTATATTTTTCAATATGCACAGCTTAATAAAGATTCCATACAATTGATGCATATTCCAAGAAAGCACAAAATAAAACTTTTAAGAGGTATGGATCATCAAAATCAAAAAATCAAGAGTGGCATTAGCTCGATTTATTACATTGTCATTATTTTTACCAAAGTCAAATCTAGTGTCTTAGATCCAAGTCAACGAGACTTTCTAGAAGCGACAGGGGCGTGTCAAAGTTTGACAGCAATTAGAAGAAATAGTCAGGTAGGCGTTGAGTGTCTTGATGAGACTCAATCGCACGGAAAATTTTTAAGTCGTTAACATAAACTAGAACATCCGAATTGCGAATTAAAGCAAACAAGTCTTTTATAGGCGGGGAGTCAGTGACATCAAAAATACCGTGATCGCGGAATTGAAACATTTTTATGCAAATCGACGGTAAAAATTTATACGAACAAAATAAGCTGCGTATGGTTAAGTTGGGCAAGCAATTATTGTTTTTTTTTTTGAATAATTAATTTGATTAAACATAAATATTTCTGGCTTGCCAAACTTAACCGTACGTACATAGCTTATTTTATTTGTATGAATTCTTACCGTAGATTTGTACAAATCTTTTAATTCCACGATCATGGTACTTTTAATGTCACGGGCTCCCGGACTGTATACAAAGTGTAAACAGTAGAGGTCCAAGAAGAGGATAGAGACGGGATCAGAAAAATTCAATACACTAAGATTCACGCCACATTACATTACATAAAAATCAACTATCATTTCAAGAACAATTAACTTTATCATACCACCTAGGATGTTGGAATCCGAAGTAATAATAAAAAACCAAGTGTTGCTTAATTTTAAAACCAATAATTAAAAAAGCAAGCGTTGCTTGATTAAAAAATAGTTTTTTTTTCGTTTGTGTTAAGTTTTGGATCAACCATCTCAAGATACAAACGTGTAATTAGAAGTTTCATTTAATTAATCTTTGGGAGAAGCCGGATGAAAAAAAAAATCGAAAAAACGCCGAAACACAGCCTAAAATTTACGATTTTAGGTCGAAAATACATCTAAACTTTATCAGAGGCTGAGGAGATGTCTAAAAATGCCGAAGAATAGCCTAAAATTCTAAGTCAGATCGAATTTAGCCCAATCTTTGGCCGACTAAACACCCAAAATTTATCAGAGGCCGGGTAATAAATGTAGACCGGAAAGACACCGAAAAATTGCCTGAAGTTCAATTTTAAACATCCAAAATTTATTAGAAGCCGAGAAGAAGAATTCAAGATACATTAACGGCAATAAAGCACGTCCAAGCGTCTGGGCCAATGTCTTTTAGTATAATATAATTCATAGTTATTTATATACTTAATAATATTTTTTTTTTTTAAATGTATGATTGTTTATTTTTAATACAAAAATCTAACGTTTAGAAAGAAAGCAAGCTTTCTTTTGGCTGTTTTGTCGAAGTTTTTTCGGCCTTTTGTTCACTACCTCGATTAGTTTTCGGCGAATTTTCGGCCTTTGCTTTTCACCCGGGAATTCAAATAAAATAATTGAAAACATTTTTAATATTATATTTTTAGTGGAACTAGCAAACTTCATGTCTCGTTCTAAACTAAACTGGTATTCAGTAACACACACATGGTTTGTTTGTGTGCTCTGGTATCTGCACTAGCTGAGTGTCAAAGGTAAAAAATTCGATATTTTAAATTTCTAGACTATAATACCCCCTTAATAATGTAGAAATGCGGTCTGATTCTTTGAAACGCACTACCTGTTAAGAATGGATAAGCGGAAACCATGCTTTTATGCTTCTTGTCATTTTTGCTTTTGATGTATCGTATTTTTTTGTCTTCTCTAAAGCTCTTTAATTTGAACACATTCGTTCGAATGGACTTTTATATAAAAGAAATAATTAATGCGATCTTCGAGAGGTATAAACAATATATTAGGAAGGGTGCTAGTGGTGTAATGAATACGAAAATCATTCATATAAAATATAGGAAAATTCAAATTATAAATTCTTCTACGATACCGCCGAGTTCGGAAATTTGATATTTATTACATGCAGCTATTTGAAAGGCTTTTTTTTCTGTTACAGAAAAAAAAATAAATAAAAAACACTACACGTTTTTCAGCAGAAGGTAATAATTTTAAAAATTATGGGAGAAACTGCTAATTTGGAATCATCGCCTTTTATTGGTCCGCTGTGCATTAGCAATCGTAATAAATTTCCGGCTGGGAATGAAGAAAAAATCGTTAAATTGGGGGTCATAAAAATCCTGAGACGCGGTAAATTTGCATCTGATTAACACAATTCAGGGACACAATCAAGAGAAATGGAGGAAAAAATCAGTAGTCGTGTTATGAGTCCATAAAACTAACACCGCACATTCAAAGCCAATTAAGAGATGCCGAAAGGAGCAGTGGCGGCGTCGTCGTCGTTGCCGGGACCGCCGCCGCGCCGGGCTCCTTCCCGTCAATCGGTGCCGAGCGGAGCAACAAATTTAAATGTCAGTCGAGCCATCTGCCCCGTATGTAAATCGGGGCGATAAATTTCGTTTCAACATGCGATTTATCTCTCCTCAGATTTCGTCGGCTATTTTAATTCCATGTTCGATGGAGATTTTTTCGACACACAATTCGACGCGTCACCCCGACCCGCGCAGGTCCGCGCTTCGCCCGACCCTAGTGCCAGCAGGCGAATTACCCAAGTAATTAATTCATTTTTCGGGGAGAGAAAATCTCCTTTTTTCCGTCTGTCCGCTCGATTGGCGATGGTGACAGCGGCGGCCAAAAAATCTCGGAAACGACAAAAAAGAGCACTTCTCGGCGGCTAAGTATGGAATTAATTTGGGCCGATAATGGGCCCGCATATTCCATGATAAAGATTAATGGCCCGATACGAGATGGGCCCCATTTTTCCACTTTTCGAATTTTCGATGGCTGCTGGCAGGGGCATCAATTTGCATATCTATACGTCCCCGGTACGCTAATTAGCTTGTTTACCTGGTGGGCCCTTTTCAGCTTAAAATTGAAAAATTTTATGGGAAAAAATTCCATATATCATCGATTTTGTGTTTGATTTGAGATTTTTATTAGCATTTATTAATCTCGACTGACATTGAACCTGTCGTTTCGAATATTTCAACTTTTGTCTCGCGGCTGTTTATTGATTTTCTCCGCCTCTGGTGGTTAGGTGTAGGCTAATATAACAAAACGCATAATTAAGCAACTCTCTAGCGAATTGTCTTTTATGAAAAGAAATATGGTCCGAGACGAACTGAAAAACAAAAGGCGGATACAGTTAATATGGCTTTTATTCACATAATCAAATCTACGGCGTCATTTCGGCTTCTGAAATTTCTTAAGAGAAGTGTACAAAAGAATTATCACCAGTGTTCTGTCGACCATAAAAAGAACAGTTATCGCTCCTATTTTGTAGAAGCAATTAAAGTAATATAAAAGCGACTCATTTATCTCCCGAATATGCAGATAATCTGCTGTATTTGTTTCCGTACACTGGGATTAGCAGATTTATCACGACATATGAAATCAAAAGAAATTTAGACAAGTAAGCTGTTCAGTAGCAACAGGTGTTAATTCCATGGCCTAATAGAAACTGTCAACCAAATTGATAAAACGTGCCTTTTTAGGCTTTATCATTTTATTTGGTTTTTTCATATAATTATTTTTATCTCGAACACTACAGTAAATTAAAACATAAAAATAATTATAAAAGACGCTTCTCGAAAAAAAGATTTGTTAATTTAAGGGCAAAAGTTTTATAAATCATTGTGCAGTTAAAGCACTTTTCATATTTTTTATATTTATTTTTTTTAATTTTTCGTACCCAAATTTAGCCAAATAGCACGGCCATTTTGTACCCAAATGAGGCACGGCCGAAAACTCCATTAGACAGCTAAAACCCAGTTTGCATAGCCATAGCTATTTTAGGTAGTATTCAGGTGTATTTTTGAATTTCCATACCAGTAGTGGGAGCGTATGTGCCCGCAAAACGGGCGTATTTTTCAATTTCCTACTTTGGGCGCGTATGTATATAGGTAAGAAATGGTCGTATTTTTAAATTTTCGAACTTGATGACGAGAATGTTTGCCACAATTGTGACATTAAAATGTAGATGTTTATAGAAATAATGTTTTGAAATTTTACTCAAAGTGTTTTGTTAGCTGGAGTGTTAAATTTCAGTTTATAATTAATGCTGTTATTAGACGATGAATAAAACACGTTCATTTATAATATTTTGTATTATTTGCATGTGTTTCAATTGACCCCAGGCACTGTTTCAACCGACCCTGGCATTGGGACGGTTGAAACAAATTACACTTGTTTTTAAATTTGATTTTACACATAAAATACAATACAGTGATCTCAAATAACATTGCCCATTAGTAGACAGATATATGGTCTTTTATTTAATATATTTCCGTCATCGCTCGCTTAGCTAATCCCGATGCAATGGACGATAAACGCTAAAATGTTTCAACCGTACCCAGTCTACCCTACCCCAAACGGGCGTATTTTTAAATATTCATGCCTGCATTGGGGTGTATATGCGTATTTGAATATCTACAAAAAAAAAAAAAAAACTAGATTATATATTCAAAAAAAAAAAACACATACTTGCAAGTCCCATAAAGTTCCCTTTTCTTGTAAAATTCGGCAGCTTTTTTTCACTAAAGTCAGTGTTATGGACTTTTATATTTGGACACTATCTACCAATCGACATAAGACTCCTCAAGCTTTCAAATTAGTGTTGAATTCAACTAGTCCTGCAATAAATCGTTCCCTAAAATTATATTTTTCCCGGCTAGTATAGGTAGATTGCGCTCTTATCTGAAGCACCCTGCTTTTTGCATGTAGCAAATAATTCCTAGAAATAAATTGAATTGACAGGCATCGCGTTGACGCCATACGCCCTCAATGTGTTCTAATAAATCGCTCTATTCGAGGATTGCTGCTGTTTGGCGCGCAAACAAAGTGCCCCCTCTGGCCGTTGCGTCGGGCTCGGCTCGAAATCAGTTCATAATTTAATTTATCAAAGTTGTGTAAAACCTGTCAGAGTGGCACAAGAGAGCCACAGAACCGAACCCATGGTTGTTATCAGCATATCGCCAAAGTAAATGCAAACAATTTGCTTAATCCATTGACATGTCAAATCTCTCCGGATTGATTGATGGCCGCGATAGCGTGCTAGAGGGAATAAATATTGGCAGTTGTTGCAAAACGATTTCTTTTAAATTTACTACAGCCACTTGGCGACGATAACCGCCAGAGTTGCGATTGTCGCGCCCAATGAGTCACGGACGCGATTCAGCTCCCCAGTGGCGGACTCTTATCAATCAAAGCACTTTCTTCAGACGCATTCCTGGCGTGCCGGGCACACACAGGAAACCGGAGCTGTCACAGCTGGCCACTGATGGACTGGCAGCTAGCAGCTAGCTATGCGGCCGTCCCGAGCAGAAAGAGAACCCCCAATTAAGAACTGTCGGCACAAAACATCGTGTTTCAAATATCTCACATGTCTTGGCAGAGGCAGGACGTTTCGCACACGGCCACCCTCCCGGCCGCATTCCCATGTCCGGGCCGCAGACAGCACGACAGCCCGAACAGACAGATGGACAGATGCAACAAACAGGCGACAAGAAGCTCGCAGGAGACAATAATGGACTTAGAAGATGACGGCCCGGCACAATCGAGCAACTTGTACGGCAGCTTTTATGACAGCCTTAATTCCCGATCTGACTGGTTGCCAACATGCGGCATGCATCCAGCCCGTGTGAGATAAAAGTTACTGGCAGGGACCCCCGTTCTGGAGCCGGGACCGGGACCCGGGACCCGGGACCCGGGAGCCGGGACCGAGACCCGGGAGCCGGGTACAAATTGTGTCGTGCACCAGAAATCTCCGGGCTGGTCTCTGGGTGCATTCATTATCGCCTCCCCTAGCTGCGGCATGAATAGCGCTACCACCTAGCGAGATGAACTAGACAGTCGCTGGCAGGGCAAATGTGGCATCTGAATGCGAAAATGGAAAACTTTGAGGGAAAAAACTCATAGAGATGGAAGAAAAAAAAAATAAAAAAATACGCTAAAATATCAGCGACAGCATCACCCGTCGCTGGTAGCATCTAAATGCAAGCAACAGTCACAGCGAGGCGCATGCATTTATTTCCATGACCTGACATCCCTGTCAACATGCCAGCCGAACTAAAGAATCCTCCGGGGCGTACAAATGTCAATTTGCATAAAATTTCGCTGGTGCATACGCTGCACTGCTGGCTCGAGATATTTTATGTTGACATTTCGTATATTTAGTACGGCCGTGAGTGAGGCGACCGACGCGTACAGCAGGTATGGATCGTGAGCTCGCTCCATGTTCGTCCGTGCCATTACCGTTTGCGCTGATATTTCCAGGTGATAGTCGACAGCTCTAAAGACAGCTTTGTCGATACCACCGCGTGACACTTGTCCACGGCTGCAGAGCCACCTTTACACCTCGGCTGCGACATCCTTATGATACATGGTCCGGACACCCATGTCGAGAACTTTGACAGATAACATGGAGCGAATTATTGAATTTAAGAAAATTTCAAACCGTTGCTGGATTTTAGAGCGAAATAAAATATATTTCAGATGAAATATTCTGAAAACAGTAGGTACAATAAAATAATCAAGAAATTTCTTGGCCAAATCGTGTTAAATATTTAGGAAACGTTTACTTTTCCCATGTAGTATTGGGTCATATTCATAAAAACTGGCTAAGTGCGAGTTGGACACGTGCACTGAGGGTTCCGTACTATGGAAGGAAAGCCTTAAAAAGTATATAAGAAGGTAAGAAATTTTAATCTCGATCACAAATTATCTCAACCTATTAGTGATCAATAATTTAAAATTTCAATTATTTATTTTAAAAGGGTTTGTAAATTACTTACCACTTTTTTCCTCTTATATAAAAACCTATTTTTATTTTTTGTTGTTAAACTGCAGGATATTTTTATTTTAATACATATATAACAGCTAATTATGTACAGCCATTTGTGTTGTAGATTTGGTGAGAAAATGTGCCGCGACTTTGATAGGGCGTTAAACATTTATTTTAAGTAAATTATAAATTAAGATACGATTGGTACCTATAAGAAAAGAATTACTTTTTAATATTATAAGTTTATTTTAATTGTTTTTTTTTTGGTAAATACATCCACATAAAAATAATATCTTGATTGATTCAAAAAAATACTATCTTATTTTTATTTTCTCAATGGCAAACACTTGTTGATTATTTTTTTTTTTTTAAAGTAAAGTGGATTTTCACTTCCCCCACATTACTCTCCTGAGGAAGATTAGGAATCCTTTTTAGTTATTGATTAGAAATCTTCCTTAGTTATTATCTTTAATATTTATTTATTACATTTATTATATTTTTATTTTATTAGTATTTTTTTATTAAAATGCGAGTTTCACTTATAAAATGCAATTCGTGATGTGAACTTGTCAGTCAGTCTCTCAAAACGCAGTGCTGGTCCGATCCGGCATAACAAACATTAGCTTAAAATATCAGCAATAGTAATGACTTAATAAAATATAGGGTCTTTGACGTATTTTTATCGTTTTGTCATTATTTTTTTTTCATATCCTTAAGTCTTATTTTATGGCCGATTTCACAATACCAGTTTTAGTATTTTCGGTTTCATAGTACTTTTGTATTTCACGTTTATCTGAGTGAGAACTTGGGCATTCAATTCTTTTATGTAGTGCACTGTATTTGTTTCAGCAGTTTTCAGTTTTAAAAAAAGTCAACATTAGCCCAATAATCGAAACTTGTGTGAAATTTCGAGCAACCGCTTCAAAATATTCACCATCACATACGTCAATTAAATCTTCCGTATCTTATAAATCACTATAAATTTTTAAAACGAAAAATACCAATTTTCAAAAATATCTTGTTTACTTCACGAATTTTCTACATGAATTGTCAAAAAATATCTCTGTGAGGATTAACTGCCCAATTTTGGCGGCAACGAGAGCTTAAGTGACGATCAGAAATTTCTAAATAATAAGAACGTTTTATTTATTTGCCTCAATCGTTTTTGGGCAAAAGCGGCTTATCCGATCAAGATGAAACTTTTATAGCATTGCTCATATTGAAAATGAATTTTGAAAAAATAAAATCTCATAAATATTTGTCTAAAAACATTAATAAAAATCGGTTATTTTATATAATAACCTTCTTGGATATAATTATTTTAAATTAGGTTTTTGCAAAACTAAATCAACTAAACATATTGTACACAATATCGTTTAAGAGTGATAGAAGTTCTGCAAACGAATTATCAAATAAAACCCGAAGGAAATTTAAAAATGTCATTCTGTTGAAAGAGGGCAAAGGCGTTAATGCCGCTATAATGTAAGCACGTGCAAATGGGAACATAAAACGGCCCTATCATCCTAATAAGATGTCATCTTTCCGCCTTTATCGCTATACTTCCAATAAAAGAGGGGCATAAACTACCCTCTTGTGCATGATTTAATGCCCGTCCGGACCTAATTCATATGGATGTCTATGACCAACGCTAAAAAGACGATATGGCTGAAGCTACTAAATGCGTCGCATTACCCAAAAGTCCACGTCGGGCTCCATAAATGTTAGGAACTCAAAAATTTTTGGCAGTTTGTTCCACTTCCTCGTTTATGGCGGCACTCAAGTATCCTCGGTGCAGACAGCAAGAGCTTTGCTCGATTGGTGAATATCAGAATATATTTTCGGGTCCTGATAGCAGGCCCCAACCTTAGCGAAACTTTTATGTCGTCCTTTTTCTAGGCCCTCGATACTGCCGGTATTGACGAGAGACTATCAGACTTTTTTAGTGGGCCATAAACACGGTGTAAAATGGAAAATAAATGACAGTTACCCGCTATCTGCGACTACATAACCTCTCATTTATTTACATACTCTACATACGTGAATATGATTTTTTGTATGCTCGCTGAAAGGGTCGTATTCCGACTTATGTACTATTTAAGGATAATGGGTGTTCTTTATGCGGCGAGAGCTCTGTCGTAATTTTCTTCCTTCTTTTTGGGCGAAGTGCCCTTATACGTCCCGCCCGATATATTTACCCTGGTGATTGCTATAAAAATAAGCTTTTAGTGTTTCCTTCATCCCTTATCCTGTGATTATATTTGTTTTATGCGTCGCGAGGGAGACACCATCTACTGCGTCATTAGATAAATCATCCGAGGTAGTAAAATTTTAACGCGCTAAAGTGATACTGGAATACGTGATAAATGGTACAAATGCCTCTACTGCGGCTGTTAACGCACAATTCGGCTTTTATTCGCATACTTTAGGTATGGCTGTTAGAAGATAAGACGTAAACCCTTCTCCGCTTTCATGAATTTTCCATTTGGTTCAAAATTGAAATGTTGTCAAAGCGTTTACACTTTAAGCCTGGTAGGTATATGCAATTCGCACAGAATTCAGTGTTCTATAGAAACTACAAGTAAAAAAAGTCAATGAAATTTCGTCCACAACATTTTTCGTTTACTTTTTAATTTTTCGGTATACGCAGTTCACACGGAAAATTAGGGGTAAAATAGTGTAGCCGCTTTAAGCCAATAGGTGGCTTTTTATAAAATGGAAGACTTTTTTTTGTGCGTGCAGAATTAATTTGTCTAACAAGTTTTAAATATTGTTAAAAATACTAAGGTACGTATCTATATCAGCTATATTTTAATTACTGCATATTTTTTAATTTTCGCTGCATTTGTAATGGTCAAACACAATTGAATTCGATACATTACACTAGTTAAGAATAATTAATAATTAATTTTGCCTTATACAAGTGATATATCGTTTCTATAGTTTTTTATCCGTCAACTACAAATGAAAATCATTCGACGGATAGATGATCTAAAGGTTTTGCAACTATCAAACGTACGTAGAAAAATACGTTAAACGTAAAACTAAACGCACGTTTATACGTCTACGGGTGCGTATAGACTACTTTGCGCAAACGTATGTAACAAAATAATAGGCTTAATGAACGTTCGAAATTGACGTTGAGTTTTAAAAATTTTGATTTTGCTGAGAGGGTTCAAGTGATAGATATATGTATATTAGCTGAAGTGCATAAAAATGAATTTAAAAAGTAAATTGCTGTTGCAGTTCGTTTATTTATCTTCACTTGGTTTTCTTAAAGATTTAAATTGTGTGTTGTTGTATTTTGCCGGACCTTATATCCTTCGTTTTTATAAAAATCACATTAGTACACCTACAAAATTTCTTAATAATAGTACTATGTAGTAATTGAAAAATAAATCTTTATTTAGTAAAATTAAACATAACATTTTATTTGGTATTAGATTTGAGAAAAATAATCACAGTTTAGTCGAATTCAAAAATGTAATTAAATGTATTAATCACAAAAAATTATTAAAAATTAGTGTGAAACTAGTCATGACCACTGGAAAGCCCATCGATTGTTTCCCAATTTAAGTCTGACTCTTGGATCCCATTCCCTAATAAATTAAAACAAAACGCTTAGAATATAATAAAATATAAATATGTATTAAAAACCATTTTAGTTTATAAATTTCTTATTCTTGAAGATATTAATAAGGATTTTTACTAATTGAGATTTTTTTTTGACACTTACTTTCTTTTTTTTACAAAATCTTTTACAAGGCAACCTGATTCGATTCGTCAAATAAATATTATTGTGGTCAATGGAAAATAATCTGAATTGCCACAAATGTAACACGGAATTCCGTGCGAACTCCGTACTAAGCTTTAGAATACACAAAATAATAATAATACAATAATAATAGTACCAAAAGTTCCAGAAATAGTTTAGAACCATCTTATTTTTAATTCAATAATTTTATATATCATTAGTTCCGAAAACGAGGCCTTTGATTTGAATTAGAAACTATTGTGCTTTGAGCCAAAACTGCATGTACTACTACATGTACTCCGATATTTTATGGTACCTGTCTATTACTAATTACATTTGGAAGTGTGTTTTACTTATAGTGATATTATATTATTGTCTAACTGAGCGGAATATAAAGCACCCTTGTATAATTTTAAATTATTATACTTAAATATATGCATAAATAATATATTTAATGCAAAATCTAAATTTAAACGAAAAATGGCTTAGTAGCATGTAAATTATTCGTTTCATAAAAGGCAGATTGTAAATTTCCTAGAAATATTCCTTCTGGTAAAGCAATTACCATAATAATTCGATAAATTACACGTTCCTGGTACAATTTTGGACAATCTCCCGAAAATCTCAGTAGTCGGAAAACATTCGCCAATTAAACGCCATAATTCACCTGCTGACGGCCGTCGAGCAACTTTCTACTTCGCGGATCGTCCATGAAATGCATCAGTAATTTTCGCTTGCGGAGCAGTGTAAAAGCGCGCGTAATAAATTATTTTGGTTGAGAAATACGGCGCATAAATAAATTTGTATATTATCCCCTTAATTTCCAAAGACCCGATTGAATGGACCCGTTCATTTCAATCCGCGGCGGAAGAGAAACGGCCGCTAATTCAGTCGCGGATGGTCATTTTGCCCTTTTATCCGCGGCGGTTATGTAGTATGGCCCCTGGTATCAATTTTCCTTTATTTATGAGATGGTTAACGCACATTTTATTTCATTTCTGACTGCCTTTTTGTCTCTCCGGCCGGTCGGGTTTTTGCCACGGCCGCAAAAGACTCCGTCCGGCTCCGGCATGTTGAAAGGCACCTTCGTGGCCGCGATACCTGCACTCCGAAAAAATTGATTAACGATAATTTACGACTGTAATGAACTCGTTCTGGCAAGCGATCTTGTCAATATATTATTACTTTTAATATTTATTGATAAACCCGTCTGTTTCTTTGTACGCTTTTGGAAACCTGTTGCTGAACGATCGCGGCTCCGATCACCGAACGTACCTCATCGAGAGAGCTGGGTGTTGATTCCGGCAGTTCGTATTACTAGGGCAGATTTGGGCGGTGTAGATCCGTTGGGAATTGGTGATCACACTGTCGGCCATATATCAAACGCGGCCATCGAAGGTCTCAACGTCTTAATTAGGACTGGGCCCGGCGCAGGCTTCCATTAAATCCAATCAACAATCGGAATTTATTTGGACATTCCAGCATACGGCCAACGATGATAAATCGGCAGCCATTAAGCTTAACGATCCCGAGAAACGCTTTGAATGTTGGCGGTAAACAGTTGCGGGACATACCCCGAATCGCGACTGACCTCTAGAGAATTATGTCATAAATTATTCACTGAAATTATGTCGCTATTTATCAATTTTATTGTGAATTTTGTATTCTTGTCGCCTTTGTGCGAACAAAGTTATTGATGTGAATAATAGTGCGGTCCAGTCGATCTTTTGTCAGTCTAGCAGCTGGAGATTTAGCTTTATATATGGAAAGTCTCAGAGATTTTGGGTCAACGGAATGGCTACTTTATACAATCGTTGAATTTTAAATTTTCCATTCATTGATATGATATCTGATGGAAAAACATATGTAGGTATCAAAACAAAAATGATTTATCCACACTTACACTTTACACACGAATGAGAATTTTGTGTATGCCTTTTTACAATAAATGTTAAGTACATTACGTCAAAAACAAATCAATTTATAAATAAAACATTATTGCTTTTTAAGTCGGTAGAAATGTTGAATAACATTTTCCTGCATGTCATTGATTGAAGATAATTCCCCACTACAAAATTAAAATTTTTGAAAATTTGACTGTATACACTTTATCTTTTAAGAAGAAGGCCCTGGATTTTTTTAAATGCTCAATAAATACCATACTACGTAGTGTAGTGTTGAAGTTACAGATTTTTAAATTAATTTATGGGTTAAAAGAAATGAAAAATTGCGAACTGTATTTGTTGGGTTTTATAATCGTGTTCAAAATAATAATTCAATATGTTTTAGGATTTTAGGGCATCTTCTTAGAGTAACATGTAAAAAAAAATTGTGTCGTAAATATTTACATATTATGTATTTGCTTATTTGTGAACTATTTCATGTCTTAACAATGGACAAATCTTTTTCGAATTCAAATATCTCATATCTGTCTAATACTCGCCAAACTTTCTATGCAATTATGTCCAAATTGTTTGAAATGTGTCGCCAAGCCCGATGTGGGATATTGAGATTTTATTGCATATCCTCAATATCTCACATCAGGCTTGACGAAACATTTAACACAATTTGGACACAATTCCACAGAAGATAAAAGAGCTAACATATAGCTTAAAAGGTGGACGAGCATTAGACAAGACCTCAAGATGCCCTAAAATGGCGCTTGTAAAGTTTCACAAAAAGAAAAAAAATCTAAGTAAATAAACATAAAAAACCGTGGAATGAAAATAAAGTGTTTTAATTAATCAAACATGTCAAACAAAATATTCCAACATGTGATTTCCACAAAGTCGGTAAATATAATAAATTTATTCCTCAAATATCGATTAGTTTGAATAGATAATCAAGAAGTGCCGATTGTTTGAGTGTTCAGGATTTTCGGATAGTTTTTGAGTTACAAAACGATGCTTAAATAAATAATATTAAATACGATATGCAATTCTGAAACACAAGCTTTATTAAAAAAACTTAATTTATGAAAGACAAAATCGTGAATAACTACGAGTATTATAAGAGCCTTTTATTTTGAAAGTGGCTTAAGTCCACAATGTCATAAGGTGGAATTTATTGTATTCTTTTAAGGTAAATTCAACCTTATGACATTTTGGTCTTAAGCCACTTTCAAAATAAACGGCTCAAACTTGAAACGAATTTTTCTTTTTAAGTTTTTTGGTCTTTGAAGTTTCGGTGGCGTTAGTGAAATCTCAGCTAACCCTCAAAAACTGTTCTTGTAACCAATTCACAAAATGGCGACTAATTGAAGCCAATGTATTGAATTTAGTTTTTTTTTTGGTTGATGGTTTCGAAGTGTTTAAAATATGAATATTTTGGAGATTTAAATGATAGCTACTAATGTATTGTACCGAAATACGTGTAAAAATATCAACTCCTTGTTATGCTTAGTTTCTGTTTTATCATTCATGCAATTTGAATAAAAAATATTTCGATAAAAATGTCGGCGATAAATTGTAACAATATATTTTTGAGGGCTCATACTTCCCGAAAAAATATAAAAAAATTAATAAACATAAAAACATTTTCTTTATCTACGTAAACCTATATGTTTATGTAAAAACAAAAATTTATTGAGAATTTTGAGCACAATAATTTTAAAACCATAAACAAATTATTATTTGAGGGGAACTTCAAATTTTCTTTTATCGATTAAACAAAAGGAATCTAAGAGAATTTTCGTATTTTCGCTACCGTTTAAAGTCATATATACTTTATGGGCATAAAAACTTCAAATTGTCTTATTCGTCATAAAATTTGTGCTAATATAGCTTTTCTTATAAATGATGCTAAATCTACCATGGCACTTCTCCACCACTGAATTGTACGAAAGTTTAATTTAGAGTTTACCAGTAATAATTTAAAATGCATTATGGACAAATTTAAGAATAGCGTTAGTTTTATCATTGGATTTTCAAGAAAACATTTTCCCCAAAAGCAATATATATGTTTTTTAAATATTTATTTGCTTATGCAAACCTAGCAATAGTATAGTTGAATGAATTTTGGATTCTATCAATAGGATTAATATGTAATATATCAAGGCGTAAATGCTCTTATCATTAAGAGTCTTATGGAGTAGAAAGTGCTCTACTAAAGTATTAAAATCGATTTTAACCCTTGTCTGTCATTAATTTTTAATCGTAGTAAGGTTAAATCTGCATTTTACTTCAGGATAAGAATAACATCTACTCCAAATATGAGGGTAAATTCCTTGGTAAATGCGCATTTTCCTCAGTGATGTCATTCTATGTTCAGACATTGCAGTGAATTGACTGACACGAAGCGTTCTTTGCTTAGCTTAAAAGAAAAAGTGACTAAAAATCTATCGTAATGTTGCATAAGTGTAAATGAACTTTTTAGTGTAAATTAATTGGGTGAAAATAGAATATTTTTATAAGCCGGAGCTACGTCTTTGTCTACTTTACGAACCATTTGTTTGAAAATAATCATATAATACATCAAGAAAATCACAAAATTCTAATTCTCTAATTTAAACAAATTCAGTAGGTACTATAAATTTCTCTGATTTAAACATAACTAAAAGTTTTGAAAGCAAACGGTAAAAAAAAATAATAATAATAACATTTCCATTTTAAGAGAAAAGCTGAATGTAATTTCATAGGAAAGTTATCCTGTATATTTTAATTTTATTAAACAACATATTTCGAGGTTCAAAGAGTTTTATTACTTAAAATGATTCCAATAACAAGGTTATAAATTTAATGTTTTCAAACATTAAATTAAAATTAAAAACCCGTTCCACAACATAATAATGTAATCTTTATTTCTTTTATAATCTAATTATTTAAAGCTTAGAAACAAATTATGTAGCAATTTATCTTTAATAAAGTAAAGGATTAATTTTCAAAAATGTAAGTTAAAATTAATTAAAATTAAATACTGAATATGTATATTAAAATTATGTAATGCCAATCATGATTAAAAGTGAGTATACAATTTTAAGTTTCAGGTTGGCTTAAATTTAAATCGCGAAAAGATTTAGTCATTGTGCACTGACGGTTAGTCGTCTGGTCATTTGAGACGGTGCCAAGGAAAGGAACTAATTCAGCTAACCCAGTCGTGTAAATTTGAAAGAGTTCCACTTGGCCATCAAATCGCTGGAAGTCCACCATTATGAAGACTTCATAAGAATTTGTTGCATAGCTCTTCGGCTGGAGCGTTTGCGATTCATAAAGACGCGCGAGATAAAAGCGCCGGGCCAAAATGGAAGGAATGCGCCCAACACCCGGCACCGTGGCGCACATTTGTCAACGTGTACAGCAGGGCGCTTGTTACGTGGATAAATGTCCCAAGATTCATTACCCGAATATCCCGGCTCCTGCTTACACCCGGGACACTCTTAGCGCACGATGAATGTAGTTGGTACGCTCGGCACTTACATCGCAGAAGAGAAATGCCCGGAAATTTATCTCCGGCTGAGATATTGGTGCAATTTTTACTTAACGGGCTGCGCCGAGCACCCCAAGGACCGCATTATTGCGAGCGTCGTCTTATGCACCCGGATTAATGGCCCTAATAATATTGTTTTTGTGATATATAGGCAGATAGCGCTCCCCTGGCCAGGTGAGGCGTCCCGGCGATTTTCGGGTGTATCGGCCAGGCGTCCCGGCGCCGGAATCGGGCGAGACTACTTATTGCACGGACGTGTGCACTTTCATGTAACCTTCTCAACTTGTGCCGTGTCGTCGTGAAGTCAAGTGTCGACAAAAATGAAAATTTATCTGGGGAACGGAGCTCCACAAAATCCAGAGCCATTCATCTTCCGACGCGAACTTATAAGTTTTTGCTGTCTGACCTCTTCGGGGAATATTTCATTTTGGGTTGAACGTTGAAAACACTTACAAGGCCTTCGCTTCTTCGTTCTGGTGGATAGCGAAGTCCACCATCCAAGGGGCTGCCACCGCGCTCCTTGTTTACGAGAATCCACAAGAAAATAATAAGAAAAGCCACGACTGCGGGAAAAGAAATTGCACCAAAATAGGGATATCTACGGCCGTAAATTTGGTAAAATGTGCTGCTCCGGATAGCATTAGCAGGAAGGTGTTAAACTAAGATTTCTCCGCAGAAGGTCGTTTGTTTTCTGGCTAATTTATCGCTGCCGAGATGAAAATTTAAAAGGTATTGAATATATATTATGCTTGAATATATATTATGATAATAAATTTACAAATGAATCACATTGCACTATAGGAAAAAACTGAGATGACTATTAACGATGAAGTTTGTCAAATACTTTAGGTTACAAGGGTACTCCTATGAAACGTAACTCAGCAGATAAATTTAAATTACATGATCTATGTACCTTTATTATGTTCTCCCATAACTCTTTTGATGGACGATTGGTTGCTTAAATTTTTTTTTGAAGGGAACAGAAACTTTTATAAAGTATTTAAAGAAAAATTGAAGTTCTTATAAAATTCCAATAACGTGTAACTTCATTATCAATTGAATTTTTATACTATTTAACTATTTAAGATTATTGAACGAAGTTGCACATATAGAAATTTTTATTTTTATTATTTTTCATTATATACTTTTCTTGAAATAATGAGTGTAATAACCAATTCAAACTTACATAATAAGATCGTACTTTCAAAGAAAATTGAAAAGGAGCTGATAATTGTCGTGTAAAACATGGAAAATCTTTTGATTACTAAAACGAAACATTGATTTGTTTGGTTTTCACAAAAATTATGTCGCATAACTAGTAGTAGTAGTAATGAATTAATTTTTTCTTTTCGTGGCCAGTTCAGGCCAAGTTGTAAAAAACTCAATCTAAAATGTAAAAATTGAATTGAAAGGAATTCATTGAAAATAAAATTTTGTAATATTTATTGTAGGTATAACATTTTATTTATTCTTTTATTTAGTAGTTAGGTTCTAACAGCAGAACCTCATACAATACGACTATTGTTAACATGTTAAGGAATTTTGATTTCAAATTTGTCAAGGTTAAAATTGAGATATCTATTCTATTATATTTCCTATACCTGTTTGGTTTTTTTTTTTAGATGTATTTTGTATTAGCCAAGACCTCTCTATATTTCTAAAGACAACATTCCAGGCTTAAAATTAAAAAAAATCGTAACAATTAATTTTCGTAATGGCGTTAATGCTTACTAAGATTTTTTATAAAATTTCATTCTGTTGGCTAAAAATCTGTAAAATTTTAAATTTTCGGAAAATATGCGTCAATTGAATGCAAAGTAAAATATTCAGTATAGACTTCAATGGTCATTACCAACTTTTATCCGAAGAATTAGCAAACATTCCTTTAATAGTTTTATCATCATCAATAGATGGCAAATAAAGAAGATGACAAGATTTATAAAAAGGGCTATAGAGATAAATTGTATTTGATAAGCTTAGATTAAGAACGGGTTTTCATTTAAGCAATGTTACGAACTTCTATAATATAATAAAATTTTATTTTTTAATAATTTGTGGCGACACGTAGTCGGCTTGGGGATTTTTATGAAAAGCTACCTGTTGGATTTATGATGAACAAACAATCAAGTGACTGAGGATTTAGTTTTCAAAAACCATAAATATTTATTTTAGCTTACTCTGTCATTAAAATTCCTTATTCGCTAGTCGTAACAACATCAATAAATTCCAGTATATTTAAAACCGAGTGAATTAATGAAAAAACCGATAGAGTCATTTTTAATAGATTTTTTAAAAATGACCAAAATAAGATCTTCTTATAACTTATAACTCTATTTTTCACCAAAAAGGCATTTGATTGGCATTTTTATTTACGAATTCTTAATCTATGGGAAAAAAATCCAATAGAAATAATCTGCCACTTGTTTGGACAAATCAAAAAGTATTAAATTTGTTGATCAGTATTTTTTTGGGAAAGTATTCAACTCTATAAAAATTAACCTGTTAGTATAAAACTGAATTAACAACTTTGTAGGCATTCATCTCATATTCCTATCTAAATAATGTGAGACACGAACGTTGTTTCCTTTATGTTTTCTGTTTTAATCTATCTCGCAATAAAAATTTTTGTTTATAAAACAAATTGACCTTGAAATGACTCCTAAACTAGAATTCTAGTATAGGGTCGAGATAAACATTAAATGGCCCTATGTCCTAAGAAATGCTAAATAAATGTTTAATTTGTTTTTCACGTTGCTTGCTTTTAGAGATTCTTGGATTAAAGAGAATCACTCTGTAAAAACTATTCATCATGCTGGCTCCCAACTTTTAATTGGTACCCTTCCTTCGGCAAAGTTTGGAATTGTCAAAGAGTAGTTCATTCGCTCTTGTAAAAGCGAATCTGTGTATGTTTGGTACGAATGGACTCCTCCACAGTTCAACCGACTATCCTGAAATTTTTATACGTATTATTGAAATTAAAAGGATGAGTTCTTCATTTTTCTTTTTCTTCAATTTTTTCATTTATTTTCAACTTTATTTATACAGATGTAGCAGCGCACGCCAGGTATTCGCTAGTATTCAATATTATTTGACAAAACGCGTAATACCTATGCGTATCAAAAGTAACAAAAGTAAAAGTTTAAAAAATGATGCGTCCTATCGTGAATGTAAGCTCTTATATAAACTTTCGTTCTTTAGTAGGTACTAGGATTTGATACTTGATAGTTTGTACTTTTCTTGATACGTCTTAAGTCAGCTACAAATTTAAAACAGATAGAATTTCCCATAAATGAATTTTTCGCAGAATTAACAATCGAAATGTGCAATAAAAAAAATCTCTCTGTTAAAAAGGGTGGGGTATGCTAATTTTTACGTGATTGAATAGCTTCTTTTGTGTGATACATTTTGCAAAACATTTGATAGACCTGATATAAAAAACCTTTTTCTAAGATTTACTCATCTTGCTTTTGCAGTTGGATCTTAATAGCTTAAATATATTATTTTTTCGTAATTCAAAATACCACTTCAGCTCCGGTGATGGGTTGTTTTGCCGGCAAATAAACATTTCCACTTGAGTCTATCAGACATCGTGATATCCGTGCTCAGGCGAGTTGCGGACTTCTGATCAAAGCATTCGTCACTCAAAGCTCCTGGGGTGATTGCTTCAAGCGGTGAATTGATTTCCCGGCACTCAGCCAAAGCCCAGATTGCTCGCATTCAATTTGGATGATTCCAATTAACAAACAGCACCTAATCAGCTGTCATCTTGGTAGAGGTATCGCGACGAAATTAAATCGGTTTCAATTACTTGTTTAGAGCAATTTCCACAACCGTCAATCACTCAATTTTCGAGTGTACCCTCTTGGCCATATTTAGCAGCCATTAATCAGTTACCACAAATCCAGCGAATGATCAGATAATTTTTTGTAGCAGAAGCCAGCCGGATAGTAGGTACCTGTCGATTAGGTGAATCGAAAGGTAATCACTAAAAAATTGTTGACATTGTTTTGATTGTTTTTCATCAAAATTTTTCGTGTCATTGACCACTCCTGCGGCTATGAGTGTTATTGGTCTGCATAGAAGATTTGGGCAAGGAATTTGTTTTGGTTTGGAGTCTCTATCTATTCAATTCAAAAGGATGTCATGTCTCATTGAATAATGAATTGTTTTGTTTACATTGCAAATTCTTAGACTGATTGAAATATTACTATCAAATAGCGGATATGTTTTTATACCGCAAGAGTTAGAAGACTTAGATTATTATTGAGTATTAATCTTTTTTATTAAATTAAATTTACTCTTCAAAACAATTGGTCAATAATAAATGTCAGATTAAAATCTGCCATCAGTCGGTGAGTTAAAAACGGAAATATTTATTTGCACAGAGATATTAATTTTCCTACATAGCAAAGCTTAGTTTCCCACCGATGTAAATTAAAAAATAACATAGTTTCGTAAGTTCCATGGGCATGGCTGAAATTAGCTCGATTAGGCAAACATCAAACATACTCTTCTTTGGCAAACTTGTGGTTATCTTCTAGTGGGCCATATTTTAAAATTATCAGCTATACTCGATTATAGCACAAATCCCAGTGTTGAAAACTATGTATTTTATTATGTTTATTATATTTTATTATACTTTAAAAGTTCTATAATTTAGCAGTAACTTAAGAATAGAACTATTAATAATTATTATTTCATTGATAAATTTTTATTAAAAATTAAAGAAAAGTACAAAATTAAGTTTTTTATTATACGAATCTTTATATTAATAAAATTATCTCATTAGTAAAATATATTTCTAATTCGATTAAATTAGTCTTTTTCGTATTAATAGTATAACCAGATTGATTCTTCCAAAAAATGTTAAATCGGGTAGGTAGCAATAATTTTTCCTTACGAGGGCCACATGCGGACCCTAACTGCAGCCCGTCATCCTTTCCAAAATTCTAGTCTGGATCAACCCTTTCAGACTCAGTGGCTATCCTAATGCACATCACAAAAAGTTATTCTTAAAGATATATGTAGGTAGGACAGGTAGGTACTTTACATGTTATCTATGTACTATATAAACCTCTTAAAAACATTCTTTATCATTTTTCGCATAGGTTTTAATCAATAAATGTCTCAAAAATTGGGTTAATTAGCAATTAATCTCGATTATATTTTCAATTATCTGGATATTACTTTGTTAAATTTTATTATGAAAGGATTATTTTTATTATACTCGTATATGCATATATAAAAACCAAATACCCCTCACTCACCTGTCGCGACTCCAGAACTACAAAGCCTATAAATTTAAAATTGATCACGTTGGTTTTCTTTAAGTGTTCACTTCGAATTTGAATTCCTTAGTAGGGGATGAAAGGTGTAAATGTTTGTATAGGAAAAACTATTTACTCGGTCGGATTTACTTGCAACTTAACAAAAGTACTTTAAAATTCAAATAAAGAAGCATGCAGTTCATAATTTTCCAAAATTCAAACCCTAAGGGGTTGCAAAGGGGTGTACAAGTTTTTATGAGAAGAACAACTATTTTTGGAACAGGAGAAATGCTAGTTATTTTATATGGCTATAGTGCTATAATGCAAAATTTTCTTTCAGATATATTTAGAAACTTTATAGTCGACAAATTTTATTTATATTATAATAAATGTTTCGTAATGAGAGATAAGGCATACATGTAATATGTTTTAATAACATCATAAACAATTCTAAGGCTGTATGTGAAATGCGGCTAACGACTAACGAACGAGCTAAATTTCCATTTAGGTGTCGATAATATAGTTTTAAAATTGAAATTATCTTTCTAAGTGGAAATTTAGCCAGTTAGCTGGATTTAGCCGCATGTTGCATACAGCATAAGTGTAATTTGGAGAACTTGAGAGCGTCAAAGTAATGATATTTAAATATCGATTTATTTTATTGGCTTTAAAAATTGTATGGTCCTTCCGAAGTACAACGCCACAAACCGTACCTATATGGTCGAAAAAATTGTTGAATTTAATGTTTTTTTTTAACTATTTTTCAAGTTTCAAAAAGGATTCAACTCAGAAAAATAGTAAAATTTATATACTATTTTTTTATTTTCCTTTTTTCCCATAGTAAATCAAACTGTTCTGAAGTATTTCAAAAAACTGTTTAATTTTTTTATCATTTTATGGAAAATGTTACTAAAATTAAAATTGTTGCATTGCAACTATTTTAGTTTTTACTAGCGTATGCCACTCACTTTTTTCTCTGTGTAGGATTTATACTTATTTTTGGAACTTTAAAGTCAATTTCCCACAAATTTTGTATTAACTCAGTTATGCCCCTTTAATTCCGAGTTTTAGGCTAGAGGAGGGGTAGGGCGAAGTTGCCTAGTCTCGCCTAGTTTGGAGTTTTGATGTAATTGTGTTTAACAATACTACCTACATACATTCAATTATTGGTTTGTTTGTTAAGTAGTGAATCCTTACTTTAGGTGTTCATTCTTTTTTTTTTTAGATTATAGTTAAGCTTGAAATAAAAGGCTGATGGCCACGTATGTTAAGTCTTCATCCGAAGGGTAGTTTTTGCATTTTACTGATTTAATTCAATGCTTATTCCTTCAGGTTCAGATAGATGCCAGGGCACTTAGACTTTGGATCCTCTTCAACTTACAAATTACGCTCCCAGCCAAACAGCGTTTGAATGTGCAAATCAAGGGTACTTACAGTCATCACACACAATACCCCTGTCATTTAGGTTGAAAAGTTTAAATTGCTCTTCAGCTGCTACAGTTGAGATGGAGCATCCATTCAGGGGGCAATTGACCATCAACCTTCCCGGGTCAACAATCACCACTTAGGGCTGTCACGGCGATCGTTCGTATCACTTGCGGCGAGTTGAGCGGCATGAAAGCGCGACTCACAATGACCATCGTCACAAAACGTCAAAATAAATGAAGAAAAGTGACACTTTAATCAAAGCGAATTTGGTTCGGTTCTTTTTGCTCGGCTGCCTTTTGTGCGCTGTGAGCCATTAAATAAATAAAATTATAAATTACTCCTGACATATGAGGAGCGTCAAAGCCGGCCGGGGAGTCGCGGGGTGACCCGCCGTTGCGCACAATTACAGCCGCAAGCGGCTGGATGGTGACGGCCGTTGCGTCAATCGAGCGCACTTAGGCCGGGTGACTCGACGATTTCATGTCATCTGGCCGCGCCGCCGATGGCTGTTATAACTTCATTTGGTTCCATTAGATGATTGTCGGAGTGACAATAAAGTCGTCGAATTTGTTGGATTCTTCCCGCTCGCGTAATTGATTTGTGCGCCTCTAAATTGGAGGGTATCTGATCGAGGAATTCGTAACTTTATGGCCCCTGGTTTGTCTCTGAATTAATTTATCGGTGGTTTCAATTACATCGGGTGATTGTGAACTTATGCAATCGGCCCCAACTACAGAGAGATACGTGTGATTGAAATTTATGGGGCTCGTCTTAAGGTGCTTAGGTGGCTCTCAATAAATTTGTCAGCGAATTGCTATGATTACTACAAGACATTATTAACAAAGTTGTTTTCGTTTACTAGTTTCAGGCAACAAATAGTTTGTTTTCAAAAACACACTGAAGATACTGTGGTTCAAGGTTTCAAGGTTTTAGCACTGTAATATTTCGTAGTCAATAAATTGGAATTTAGTTTAATAAATTTTCAAATTGTCAACATTGGCGATTGATTGTAACACGCCCTGATATGTGTATCACTTAATAAGTAAACTTTCGATTAATTGCAGCACAATTAACATGCTTAAACTATTCCACGCCGCTGTTTTCTTAATCAAATTTATGTTTACTCCCAAATTTTATAATCCTTTCTCTTTTAAGATGTCTTTCACTCAGTGGTATTCTTAAAACTAAGGTTATCAATAGCTCTTATCTTATTAGTTTTATTTATTTTATTTATATAGGTACAGGGTAAACAAATTCGATTTTTTTTAAATATAATTTATGTTAGTAGGTATATTAGGTATCTCAAGATTATCTCTGCAAAATTTCATAAAAATCAGAGCATTAGTTCAAAAGTTGTAGGGTATTTGCGGGTTACCTGAAATAATGAAGTAATTAAACTAAAACTTTAAAAGCGATTATCGCGAAACTATCTTTTTTCAAAAATACCATTCCTGCGATCACTATAACTTGAAAACTATAAACGCGATCTATTTAAAATTTATTGTGATTGTGTTGTGGAACTGAACGAAAGGTTTTGAACTTCACTAAAAAGTTTATTTTTTATTCCAAAAAAAAAAAATATGAAAGAATACGTCGAAAAAGGAACTTGAAAAATGAGTTTGACTGTATTTCGGCGAATTTTGAATATTTTATAATACAAAAATCTTTACAAAAACCTTAGGATGTGAACTTTCGCAAACCATTTTTAGATTTGTATCATTTATTTATTATACGCTCACTTAAGCAAAGCTTTTTAACCCCAAAAAATGCAGCTAATATTTCTAAATAATTCATATCCATTAGCAGATGCATCAGAAAATATTTCCAAGAAGGTATAATGTATTTTATAGGGAATGTAGAAAATTAATCACCTTTAATTTTCTACATTCCGTATAAAATCTGAACCTCATATAACGCGTGATATTTTTGTAATCTAATCGCGGCGTTATATGAAGGTTACCTATTAAATATTTAAGTAGTAATGGACTTTAAAGATTATAAATATAATTGATTTTTTAATTAAAATTTTCATTGATTTAGGAAAACCTTCAATTTTTTTTTTGTTTTTAAATTATATCAAACAAAGGCTTTTAAAGCGTGGACCTTGACAATTCGGTACACGGGCGACTGTGCTAATGTCTTTTTATGTTTTTACTGACTATTAATTTATTCTTCCAAAAATAATGAATATGTATGATTTTCTTGGGAATCGCTGTACTTAATGGACTTGAAACGTTTTTGTGTAAGAATCTGCATGAACCCAGAAAAGTTCAAATCTAACCCGTGTAAAGATCGAGTTCGAACTAACATATGGGACAAAATTTTATTTCTATTTGAACCAAAAGTGGGCCAATTTTTCAATAGGCTGATAACTTTATTTTTCAGATAAAGAATCAACTTTAGCTGTGAAAAAAATTTATTTTTCACTCTATTTGTCAAAATTAACTGACGAATAACAATCCTATCTGCCATTTTAAGGAGCGAATAAGTTTATCCATCTGATAGCTATTTTAAATCGCAGCCAAGTTGATAATTGGGACAATTTTATTCGACGAATAATACCTAAGTATTAAATTACTGGGATTCTTGATGGTATATGTACATATTTTTATAATATGTGTAGGTTAATAAGATTTTGTTTAAATCGACGCCAATTTTATTGCCTAAGTTATATATAGTCCTATTTTCCTTTGCCTTTATTATTAGTTAATATGATTTTTTCTTGGCACTGAATAAAATCATGGGCGATTCTAAAAATTTATTTCGAACAAGTTTTGGCAATTAAAATAAGTAATTTATATGTCACATTCGCCACTTTAAATTCAATAAATCTATCTTAGCTACTCTCGAAAGTTTTAAGAACCCCCAGTTGAAGATAGCACCTGCGTAATTTGCAGCATTGTTTTGTTTGTACTGAGTTATCGGCGGCTGCAAAATTCAGCCAAGGCGCAGCAAAACTCGCGCGCCGTATTTATAAAATATATCGGCAATAAAACTTTGGATATCTTCATCCATTAAAGCCGACGATAAAGCGAGCTGTCGCCAATGTATTTTCTTAATTTCTTTGTGAAGCAACATCCGGCAAGCAGAGGCCCATTAGCTGCTCCAACCAAATGAATTTATTAGACGAGGGCCCCATTTGCAAGCAGCTTGGATGTCTTTAAGACGACGACGCAGGCCAAAGAGCGGAGGAGAAGAGATATGCATGCAAGAAATGGGGAATATGTCCCTGAAAGTGGCTCAATTTAAGATGAAAAATCATGACAATAAGACATCTGACATCGGCGATCATTGAGCCAAATTGAACAGCAACAACGGGCCATTAGGAACGGCAATGATCACACGGGTCGAACGTACCCAGGCGAGGCGGTGGATGCGAAATTAAGAAAACTTAAGAATAAGAAAGCAAACATATTTCTCATCCCAAATGGACCATCCAAGATAAACAAATTATTTGTTCGACTGTCGTATGTTATTAAAAGGCGGACAGGGAGAGATATGGCGACGGCGAGACATCAAGCCCCGTCGAGGACGGAGCACCGGTGCGAGTTCGAGACGCCGAGAGGTGCACTGGGACCCGAGATTCTGCAAAACTAAAACAAACTGAAGAGGAACGGATAAATTGCCTGACAACTGTCATTTGTTAGCGGCCGCTGCGCATAAAGAGATGCGAGCAACACTCCTTAACATTTATCTTGTGTGTTTGGTTAAGATCTTCCAGATGATCCTCGACAGCCGTTTTGTTTGATCGTCCGCAATGTTGGTGGCGAACATATTGTCTGGGATTGAGTTTCAGATATTCCAGGACAGATGAATGGCGCTGCGGCGTATACCGGGGTTGCGCACAAGGTGAGGTTATGATTTAATCTGATCGCCAGACAGCTATTTTTGATTGCTTCATTATAATGGCCCTCTGAGCCGTGCAGATTTCGTGCAGTACGAATCGTGATGATCGCATCCATTGTTCGGGTCCACCCTTCAGTCACCGATTATTGTGCGCGAAATTGCAGTTTCAACGATTCCGAATATTGCTGGCTATAAAATAAATTCATCAGTATTGTTATCACAAAATAGAATGATGAGCAGGTGGTGCGAATTGTATGTTACGAACGGATATAGGCAATTAGTCCACCATTGATTCATGATTTTAAGTTATTCAGATTAGATGCTTGATTGATAATATAAAATATGGTAAATTTCTTTGATTATATTCAAATTGTAAAGGTTTAATTTTTTTATACATAACCATTAATAAAACCACAAAATTATTTTGGTGCGTACTAATTATTTGTACTATTCTAAACATTAGCAAATAATAAGAATTTAATATTGTGACCAGCATTTGCATCAATCATATTATCATATTGATAGTCATATTGAATGCTGAAGATTGGAGTAAGGTTAATTATTACTATTGCTCCACCAATAGTTTTAAATACCATATCTTCATATCTTGAATTGAAATTTCACTATTTCTGGTACATATATTTCTCATAATTTCTTCGAAATGTTAATAGATAAAAACGGCTTTGTTTGGCGTCGTCCATTGTGGAGAAGCAGTTCTATACTTAAAGAAGCTTTGCGAACTCGTATCATATCCCAACTTGAAGAATGGTTTCCAAATGGCGGAGAATATTATTTAACGCTTGATTCAGCACCTTGTCACAAGTATTACTGCTTTCAAAAGAAAGATAAATTGCTCATAAAATAATCACCACCAAAAGGCTGTGTCAGGTAGTAGTGAAGAACCAGGAGTTAAAACGTTATGAACTAATTGTTTGATTGCCTGCCTTATATTGAAGTTATTTCTCTTATATTTTGAATTCTAAAAATCTTATAGTAACCAACTGGAAAAATATGATTTTGAAACATGACTATTCACATTACAAACGTGCGTTAGAAATAATGCACGTGAAAAATTAACGTTACTTTTATGTGAAATATGAAATGATAGAACGTGCGTTTTGAAAATTTGACATAGCACAACTTACTGAAAACGCTTCGTTTTATTTCCGAAATCCATATCCGCCCTACGTAACGTCACTTTAAAGCCACGTATTACGCAGTTAATTTTGGATTGATTAATTTTCATGAAACTTACCGAAAATATTCTTGATATGTCAAAAGAAAATATAAAAGTCTAAAATTTGATATATATTAATCTAGGTCTAAGTTAATAAAAACATCCTCTTAAATATTTAGGTTTTAGTTATTAGTTTTAATTTAATGTTGTGATTTTTATACCTTAGAACGTCGAAAGCAATAGGCCAGAGACTTGGGCAATATGTAGATTTTAGAATAACAAACGATGCGGGAAATCCAACGAAACTCCTCGAGGTAGCATACGAAAATCCATTTTGCCGATGGCTTTTTAACCGATTACATAGCAGCTCCCATTACTGTCAGGATTCCCTTTGAAGTGATCCTGAAATCTGTGAAGTGTTATTAAGTTACTGAAATTCTAAAAGGAAACAGTTTCGGGCAGTTCATTTTTCATTCGAGTAAGCATTTCACCGTCCCCGGAAGCACTGTAAGCTGAGGTCAAAAGGGAAACTAGGATTTTTACCCCACCCTCTCCCCCCCACTCTACTCACCGGGTGGAACGAACTACCGAATCACTTGTGTGCACAAAAGGCTCCGGGGATCAAACGAAACGAAATTATTCGGTTTCCTTGGAACGGCATTCCTCCTCTTGTCCTAGCCGTACAAATTGCTGTCAAGTGGGCATGTTTGCTGTCAAAATAAATTTTCAGGGGTCTTATGTGCTGTTGACATTTTGACGTGCTGGGTGGTCTATGAATTGGGTTCGGCCCGGTCGAGGCGCAGGAATTAGCCCGGCCAGGTCGGTCGCCGCCACTGGGCGAGGTGGAAAGTGCAAAGTAAAAGTGCCGTCAGTCGATGTGCTGAGGTGTTGCTAATTGGGCCTAATTGGGCCGCCCTCGTACACCGGTTTTTCGCACAGGCCCTAGAAAGCTATGGCAACCAGTTCGCTTAATTAATTTCCTGCGAGCAACCGAGTTGTGAAATTCTCAAACGAATTTCCTATTTATAGTCGTTGGCAAGGGTCCCTTGCGGCTCGAGAAATGCAAATGAGCCGCCTCCCTAATTTGATCATTAATAAATTTTACAGTGCTTTGTTTGCGGCCGTCAAGCAGTAGCCGCCTGTCGTAGGCTAAATCTAACGGAAAAAGTCCGTCTTGCCACGGTCTAATGAAATTATTAAGCTTGTGACTAATGGCCGACACTTTGTGAACTTCTGTAACGCTCTCTTAAGCACCGCATCCACGAACGGCAATCTCGTCTCGTCCGTCATAGGGAACAAATGGCCAATTGTCGGCGGTCATTACGGCAATTAGCCACGAAAGGCCACTCGGATCCCTGGCCGGTTCTCATAGTGCAGCGGTCGTTGGAAGCCGGCCAGAAAGACAAACAGAACGATAAAAATAATAAATGAATTAATGCGAGCGGGAAATGATGAGGCAATTATTAAAATTTTTCATAAATGGAGAGGCCCTAAAAACGGGAAAACGGCCGGCCGCCATTATCCGAAGGTGCATCTGCGGGCCGCCCGGCGTAATTAATTATCACGCATTACAGTCCCAGTCATCAATCAACGCCGCGAGGTCCGTGGGGACCAGTTCGACCTGCGGGCCACAGCCGGGCCTAGAAAATCGCCAGGTTTTTCACTTTTAGCCCCGGGGTGAGCAGCCCGCAGGCGACAGGCTGAAATATTTGCATTATGTTGTCAATCATTGATTTATGGCGACGGCGGACTCTGAAGGGGGCTACTTGACACGTCTCTGGCCGCTGACGAGTCTCTGTTTGGACACGGAATTAAATTTATGACTTTTGGTTGAGATTTTTTTAAACACATGCTGTGCCTTTCGTCATACCATCGATTGTAACAATTTTATTCCCTCATGCTTTTCCATTCGCGAATAGATTTTTATCGATCAATTCATGATAAATTCGTATCAGCGAGAAATATATTTTTTTACTTGCTTCTAAAAATGAGTAAGTAAAACACTAAAAGAAAGGTTAACATAGTTCTAGGACTTAAGCTTTTTAATATCTGTATTGTATCTATGAATTCTTGTTACTTATTGTATATTACTACTTGAAGTTGAATTAAAACACGCCATATAAAATGATTATGTAAAAATATGAGCTTGGATAATAATCCTTAAAATTTTACGAATAGGGAAATATTTCACCATACTTCACCAATTGGAATCATTCCAAATTTGTAAAACTACTAGACACATAATTAAATGTCTTTTCATATGTAAACTAGGCAGTCGATCTAAACAAAATTTCCTTAAGTTTAGGGGCTTAATGGATCCCATTTTTATATTTCATTTTTCGTTCTTTTTTATTTTTTTGTGATAAAATTTATAATTTTAGTTATTAAAATTGTAGTTCATTATTTTTATATTCACTACAGCAATTTATTGACTGGCTTACGAAACTGAGTTTTTGTTTTATAATACAAGGTGACCTGATGGAAAGTTTTTGTTTCAAAGCTAACTTGATGAAAAGTTTTCGTCCTCAATATTAATGTGGTCAGAGGTAAGTTGATCCTCCACAAGTTTCTTCGGATTTCTATAGTATACATATAAACTTGTTAAATGATTTTATTTATTGGGACATGAACTTACTTTAAAAATTGAATTATCTGATTATAAATACATAGTATTAGAAATTATATAAATGTTGTATTTAGGGTCATTATCTTGTTGATACATATTTTCATCTAAGCGACATGTTATCTTCGGCGTAAGGAAGCTTTGCAATATGTCTGTGTATTTGTTCTATAACTAATTTTTTCATTTGTTCATTAATATAAAAAGCAAGTTCAATTGAAAGCTGTTGGAATATTACAAAATGCTCTTCCTAACACAATTTATATTTTCCTTTTGTTGTAATTATACGGAAGAATAAGGAAGGCAATTTTACTAGTATATTGCAAACGTTTATGCATTATTACTAACTTTTCACAAATAAGTGAACAAATTGCATTTAGAATTTGTGGTCGGAGTGGCCACATTTAGTAGTCTCTTGCTACCACATTAAAATATTTATTTTTGATATGTTTTATATGATATCCATTTATTTAATTGGTTTAAGTATTTTAATTCTCAAATTTATTTTTAATCATTTAATTTTGCATATAATTATGTAACAGTACACCAACTAAAACAAAAATTCATTTCGACTAAGTTACTTGATTTCTTTTTTATTCAAAGCGTATTTGATTTAATTGTAGAGTAGGTAAGCAGGTAGATGATACGCCGCCACAAATTTATAATTAATAATTGCATGCTCAACTACTATCACTATATCATTTTTTGTTGAAGTAAAATAATATATGTTGAATTTAAATAAATATAAAAATATTGTCCAGCTATTGTTGCAATGTCCAGAAAATTTAATTTTCTATATCAAATCTAATTTAACAATACAAAATTTAATTTTCTGCATCGAATGCCTTTAAATGGTGTTGTTTTTATGATATCGACCAATTTTCTTCAACTTCCCCTAAATTTTACGCTTAATTACCATCGCTTAATTAATTTTTAAAGCTATAATTTCTTAAGTATATTTCTGAGAGAGTATTGATCTTGGACAGATTATTATAAATATTTTACCTTGGAATTACATTTTTCAATAAGTAAAATCCTTTTTTTCACTCTAGAACAAGCTAAGAGTCAAACTTTGATCTCAAGCTTGTATATAAATAATTTTATAGTAAATGAAATCACTAAATTCGTTTACGTGCTTACTTCAGAATTTGATTTAAAAATAAAAACAGGTTGTCGTTTGATTTTAATTCTACCATTCTACTTGAA
The DNA here is from genome assembly GCA_963920795.1 of Eutolmus rufibarbis. Taxonomy (NCBI): domain Eukaryota; kingdom Metazoa; phylum Arthropoda; class Insecta; order Diptera; family Asilidae; genus Eutolmus; species Eutolmus rufibarbis. The sequence goes on from OY987207.1 coordinate 32,570,540, forward strand.
AATTTCTCGAAAGGTACTTAAAGTGATATTTATCGTACGGACACAAATATTAATTTATCAAGAATTAGAATAAAGGACATGTACCAGTTCACTAAGTCAAATTGCATGAAAAATAATAGTTCGATGATTTAAATCTTGCTTTTCAATGATAGCTAAGTTAATTTCATTTGAATTGTCTGTCTGTCCGCGAAAAGCAAATGCTGTGAATTAACAAAGCAGGTGGGCAAATTATCTTGGGGAATGAGGAAAATTCTAAATGACGACTTTGGACACAATTCAAATACGATGGACTTAAGAAGAATTTAGTAAAACACATATGCCTTATTTCAAAGCCTTTTATGAAAAGTTTTGGCGTGTCCAAATTGGATGTAAATTGAAAACGTCTTAACAGATTTTAATGAAATTTTATTTCTATTATAAAGTACCTATTTCGTGGAAGTTTTCTCTTCCGAATTGTCTTATTTTTAGCCTCATATTCTTTATTGCGCTGCACAAAATTTCTGGTGACTATTTTCGACTTTACTGATCAACACCGCTCCTTGTTTTTAAATTTGAATTTATATTGAATTCTCAGCATCCACCTAAAAGTTACTGCATATTAATTGTATTATATATAGGATGCTGTTAAAGTTTCCTATTATATTAAAAGCAAATAATTAATACAATTTTATAATTATATTTATTAAATTATCCTTTTATATACTTCATAACATTATTTAAAAATCTTTTGTATAATTAAAATTCTTTTTGTATAATTTTTAAGTCGACTTGTTATGAATAAGTTAGAATAATTTGGATTTTGTAGTAAAAACCAATCGGAAATCAACATTCTATTCTAGTAATTCGCTTTTCACTCGATTTTGAACTTATATCGAGAAAACCAACTCTTGTTAAGACTCTCTGCTCGAATACAGAGAAAAAATATATACATATGTGTCATTCCGTAGGTAAAGGGCCCATTTGGCCGAAATTGAGTTATGACCAGAGCGCAATGTAGTAGACTATAAGGAATCGAATAGAAGTGGTCCGAGCTCAAAAGATGTAAAATTCGCGAAAAAAAATCATTTTGAACTTAAAAAAATAAAAATTTAAAATTTTCAAAATTGCTGAAAAAATTGATTTAAAAAAATTGATCAAAAACTTTGGATGCATTTTTAGCCGCTCAGAGTGTTCTGCAATTTTAACACGTGATACTATGTAAAAAAAATTTTTTTATAATTTTTTGATTTTTCACTTAAAACGCGTTTTTAGAGAAAACTGTGATCGACCAAATGGGCCCTTTACCTACGGAATGACACATACTCGTATATGCATGCATGTATGTTGTATGCAGTAGTAGATCGATATATTGAAACCATATTTTAAGTGATAAGAGTGCTAAATATTTGAACAATGCCTGATGATAAACATTTGTAAAAGTTTTTAGTTAAATTTCTCAGCATCAAACATATGTACATAGAAATGTTATCAACCAAAAGCGTTGTGTGCGAGCACCTATACCACTTCAGCCCAGTTTAGTCATGCAATCCAGCATCGATTCATTCTCTCAGGCTCATTGGCATCTTAAGGCGTTTAATTTCAAAGCGTAATCAACGCATGCATTTCACGCCCCGACCATTTCCACATAATTTCGATTTAATGCGGGGGGATATCACCCAAACACGCCGCTACAAAGTATCAAATGTCGCCGAAGTTTCTGGGGCGAGATCTATTTCTGCGCGCACCGCCTTAGTCAATTCACTGGCTTTTAATTAATTCACCCATTTCTGTTTACATTTATGGAGGAACATTAAGCCCATAATGTTTGAGTTTGAGTACGAGACCGAGGCAAAAAGTGTCAGAACAAACAAAACTCAGTGGAAGTGAAGGCAATAAAAAGTCGTACCCATTGCACGCCTCACCAATTTACAGCCGGCGAATGTTTTCCTTAAAGACGGTGATCATAAATTCAAGTAAGTCCTCACTCCATAGAAGTAAGCCGCGAACACAAGTGCTGGCCTATAAATAATATCCCGGCAATGATAAAACGTAATCCCAGGGATATTTAATAGAACTGGAGCGGGATAGTGTTGGTGGGTACCTAGAGGAGCCCATCTACCATAGTCCGGGGCGCGACGCCCTCCCCGAAGAGTCATAACTTGCGGATGCGGCCGGGTATGCATGAGGAACCTTCGTAAGGCGGCTTAAGCTGATACCAAACAGTGCGTTTGTACTTATGGCCATAAAGTGATTTAATTAACACATAAATCAGGGCGACTTGCTGTAATTTGGTTTTAATTCTCACTTACACAGGGAAACAAATTCGAGATGATTTACGAGCGCCTCCGCTGCCGGCAGCGCTTATAATTGTTGACGCTGGCGAGGCACAGCGCGAGTGCTCGTTTACGTTCTTTATTTTTTTTTTTTTAAAAAAAAAATAATAAAAAATACCGCCACCAGCGGTTATGAGCAGTTAAAAGTTTTTCCGCGCTATGGCGGTTTTCGGACTTTTATAGCGCTCCACTGTGCCGGTGTCGGTAAATAGGCGGAATTTTATCGCGGAGCTGTTTCGCTTAGGTGTAAATTTCTTATGTTTTATGGCGGAGGATGTTTGGGGTCGTTAACTGCTACCATACTGACATTGCAGTGCAGGTGAATGCTGTTAAAATCTACCTTCACGCAGCCGTGACAGGTGCTTGTCCCAATTTCTCTAAAATATTGCCTACCACTTCACTAGAATACAATGCCGTGAATTGGATTTTCTTAATTGGTGTGAAACTAGCATTCATTTTGTAACTATGCCTCCGGCGATTCTCATTTGCGTTTAAACTCAAACTGAGGTTAAATTAATATTTCATTATGTTTATGTTAATTGTTTTAGCCGTCATAGTCTGAGGGTTATGAATGGTCATGATTTATTTCTGTTAATCTACAGATCATAGAATTTACTATACATAAGCTTTCTGCAGTAGCAGTAGTCATATTATAAAATTTGCAAAAAACATAACCATTCTAAAATCACAATGGTCGATATAATGACTACTAAAACAAAAGTAGTGTTTTATTTATATAATATTAAAAAACTTGAGAAATTGACATCATTCAGACTTCAATTACCTAATAAACATGTGTATCAGAAAATAATTTAAAAATTTAAAGGTTGCCTAACTCATTAATTACAAAAACATACACATATACACATATACCTATAAATTCATAAATCCATATATTTAGCTATCACCAGTCGACCGCAATTAAGAATGGCTTTAAACGCATATTAAACAAAATATGTCTACCTTTAGATTAGACATAGCAATTTCCAAAAGTATAATTTCTAAAAGTAAAAAAAATATATAAAAAGTCGGACAAGTGCGAGTTGAACTCGCGTGAAAAGGGTTCCGTACGATGTTACCTATCATGTTTTTTGGAATCTGACCCAAATTTGTTTGTGGTAACTAAAAAAAGTATGAACATGAAAAATTAATATCTCCTAAAATATTGGCCGTAGAATGCCCATCGTGGGCTCATTTTTTTCGTTGAATATTTATCTACAAACCGATTCAACAAAACTTAACATTGGAGTTGAAAAATATGTTCTCCCACACATTCCAACTGCAAATGTAAGTTACACAATATTGAGTGATTTACCACGTTATTTTAATATCATGGACTTCTTATAGGTTTTCCCATAATCTATAAGTAGAAAACTAATTTCTGTATTTTTTTCAAAATTTTAGGTTTAGTAGTTTCGGTGATAAGGGGGGGGAACGGTCAATTTTCGTCTATTTTCTTGAATAACTTGGAAACTATTTATTTTAAAATTACAAAAAAAATATATTTGACATCCTCACAACAAGCCCTTTCATTTGATATGTCACACGATGCAATTTGCCAAACAAATTTTTTTAATTTTCCATCTTGCCCCCCAAAAGTGACCCCCATATTCAGATTTCGTCTATTCACGTCACACGTCTGCGTTTGCGTCATAGAAATTGATATGTGTACCAAATTTCAACTTAATCGGTCTGGTAGATTCGGAGAAAATTGACTGTGACAGACGGACAGACGGACACACGAGTGATCCTATAAGGGTTCCTTTTTTCCTTTTGAGGTACGGAACCCTAAAAATGATAAAAGTTCTACTTTTCGCGTTCAAAATGGCTATGTATAGGGATCTTATGTTTAGAGATTTTAAATACGTTGCCCAATTTTCAAAAATCAAGATGTCAGATTCAGAATTGCTAAAAAGGCCTTTGAATACTAAATTTTATTAAAATCTCAATTATATAAAAATTGATATTTAGAAGATTTCAACTGCTGATTTGAAATTCAGTGCTCATATTTTGCTTCTAAAAGTTCAATACTTTACCTAAATATTAGAAATCCCACGACAGGAGGGTTTTTGGGTTGGACATTTAAAGTATTTTTTATGCTATAAGCATATCCAGATTAATGCTTGATACGAAAACCAATATTAAAAGACGCAAAAACTAAACCTACGCTAAAAAAGAACTACAAGCGTTGGCAAGCAAAATAAAGGGTGCACTCCACTAATCTCATATTAAATGTTTAGTTTGTGAACAGATTGTTATTAAAAATAATGGATATGGAACTAAATATTACGTATTGAGAATTGATTTCAAGATTTCAACAGATGTACACACTTTTTGCACAGCTCAAAGAACAAGAGACAATATGTAAACGAATATTTATTTTCCTTGAACTTAAAATTGAATAGTTAAATTGTTCTGATGTAACGAGAAATAAAATAAAAATAAATAGATAAAGCCTTTTTACATTTATTTTAGTTTAAATGTCCCCTTTATGACATGCAATGTTTTAAATATTTGCGACATCTATGGTCTTGAAAGAAATTTGTGCAACTTTTTTAGAAGATTAAATTACCAGGAGGTTTCCAATAAACATTGGTCAAATGTTTTCAACCCTAGATAACTACCTAAACATTCATCTAATAGACTACTGGAACCCACCAGATTTGCGAATTTGAGATATTTCCGCATACATTTAATATCTGCCAAGATTACAAACGTTAATTTTTACCACTTTTCTATTTCTTAATTAAAATATTATAACACTTCTTCTAAATTAATTTTAATTTGCTTGAAATAAATAAAGGAAATATAACACATAAGTGTCCCTTTTATAAAACCTCTCTCTTATCTAAAGAACTAAAGCATTTTGGAACAGATTGAGTTAAGGTCTCCGCACGGATTTTGATAAAACTTTGTAGGATTGTTCATTTGGAGTCAAAAGTGACGAACTTGTACTTCCGGAGATAATTGGACATTATTACAAAGTTTCATCAAAATCCGTGAAGAGACCTCAAACTTAATTTATGGCAGCTTCTTTTTTTTTTTATAAACTCTTATAACATTGAGCGCCTGAGAAATAGTTTTGATCATAAGAAGGTTCAATTACGTTTAAAATTCAGCAAAGCCAACGTCATCTCGGTCTAGATAATTGATGAGGCTCACCTCAGTAAAGCTGCTATTTGTTACCGTCAATGTCCTGTAACAATAAATTGTCCAGATGTCCTCGGGAATCCCCAGGCCGTTACACAACATTTCTTGATCAACGATTGATTCCCATCAGGGCGGGCGAATAAAAAATCCCACCGAGCAATCATCAGGGTGTAAATCTTCCGACACATCTATCTGTATCCTCCGAATATCCATTTCCCCCCAGACCGACGATGGTTAAGCACTACATCGCATTGATAAATTGATGGCCATCCATAAACCAGTCGGGCCTGTCGAGAGCATGTTCAATAAATAAATAAAGTCAGTCAGTAACTTACTCCGGAGGAGCCCATTGGCAATTGCTGCGATAGTTGCCGAGAACGAACTGCTGACTCCGCAGAGCGCCTCCAGAGTCGGGAGGGCGGGTGCAGCGCCCCGAGAACACAATTTCACGTACATATAATTCAGGAAAATGTAATAAATGAAGCAATTACGGACCAACTACTCCCCTAAATCAACTTTCCTTGTCTAAGACGTTCTACCTCCGGACATTCATCTGCCGCTGTTGCCTTGTCTTGCCGCATCCCGCATTATTTATAAGCGCGACAGACACTCGAGTAAATTGAATCAAACGCCACAGATTTTGACGCATTACATCAATAAAAGAGAACATTCCTCGAGAATGGCCTTTTGATTGAGATCTACGGGTTTAATAAATTTGAGCGCGCCAGCGACGCGGGCGGACGGCCCTACTTTTCTTGGCTGGAGCCTAATGGCCTGGAAAATGCGATTGGACCAGGGGACGGTCTTTGAAATGACGCCATATCGGGACCTTGACATTCAGCGTTAGTTATCGCCCGGAGATGGGGAATCTTTCGATTTCCAATAACTAATAAAATCAACTTCTTAAAAATTAAGGTACTTATCACTTCCGCAGCGGATGGCATAAAACAAAGGCGCTCAAAACAGCCTGAGCGGGTCGAGTCAGCGATTTACAGGGTAAAAATCACCGGTATTAGATTTAATGAATGGTAATTGGTCGGCACAGATTTTCACACTAACTTCGGCATGCCGGGTTAGTTATTTGTGATTTATGGCCCACTTCGATTGGCTTCAGATGGCAGCAAGCGACTAGTAGGTGTTGCGCAACATGTGTTTGAGCCAAACGACAATTTTCAAACTATCAGATCAAGAAAAAAAAAACAAAATCCTGTCCTCGTCAAGCGGCTGATTGGAAATTGATTGTGGGCTGTTTGTTAATTAATTTCGCCAGAGTACCGAGTTTAATCTATTGAGCGATTAATATTGTGGCACAAGTGCCCCAGTGATCTGCGGCAATTATTCCCAAGTAAAGATATCAATTACCGCCAATAAATCATAGTCAATGCTCATTACCTAACACGGAGCTGGTGACATTTTGAAGTTTAAACAGTTTACTTTAACGAGGTCTCGTTTCCACCTTGTTGGGTATACTGTTTAGACGCCATTAGTTGAACATAGCCAGGAAAATTGTTATTTGGTAAATTTGAGGAAAACTTGTTGGTAAACCGATCTGTAACTAGATAAATTGGTACGGAAAACTGTCGCCACTACTACTGAAATTCTTAAGACTGCCCGCAGAGCATTGAGGTCACTAACTTGTCAACGCAAAATGTAATTTATAGTTATCCTTTAGAAAAAATATAACTAGCCCACGTAGAGTAATGTAATAGCAATAGTTTGCAACATTTCGTTAAACTCTTCGGAGATTTGGTTTTGTATCAGAGAACATTTTTTGTATTTTATATTAAGGAGTTAAGACTAATCAGAATTTTCAAAAAATTGATTTTTTTTTGCATACAATACCTACAATAACCGTAGAATCTTCTATTCACGGCAGATAATAAAACGTTTTTTCAAAACGGCTTTTCAAAGATGCTGAGTATTATATTTTACAAATCAAATTTATTTAGCATATTCTAGGTACTAAAAAATAGAGCTTAATCGAAGGATTTTTTTTTGTACCAACATATTCTGTTTTTTTTTAACAATAAACAAGAACTGTTTTACCTTGAAAATCGGAAGTGCACTTTCAAAGGTCGCTATTTTGTTCAATTTGAAGAAAACATAAAAACCTTCAATTAAGCATTAGTTAAACTAGTAGACTAACAATTATTTTTTGTTGCATTGATTTTGGATAAACCACTAAGAAGTTCTGATGGTCACCGCACTACAGATTTTGAAAGAGCGTTCGACAATCCAGCAGATAACTTGGTACAGATTACAAATTTTTATTTTGAAATTATCATGAAGTTTACATTAAATATAGTGTAAATACAAGATGGTATAATATTTAAAATAAAGAACCATTATACAGCTGTTAAAAAAATAAATGCCTTTTATTCACTCCTCTGACTAGCCACAAATCCTTAACTCTTTGTGGTCCAATGTCCAGTCTGACTCGGCATAAAATTTCCTTGCAGCAGATCTAATATTGAGTGTGGCTCGACACAGTTTTTAAATTGAAGAATTATAATTGTCTTAATTATTTCTGCACTCCAATAAGCGATTGTCTGAGATAAAGTGCTTAAAAATGGATAAAAGTCAAAAATTAATTTGAACTGGACCACTGGGAATAGGAAAACTTAATTCGAACTGCAATACTCTGATAGTATTCTACTCGTCGAACCTTTTCATTTGAAATCCATGTCACGGAGGTGATTATGGAAATAATACATCACCATCTTGTTACGTCCGTCATATTGGATTTAGAACGACGTCACTTAACTAATCGTGCATTGTTACCAAAACCAAACGTGTGTGCAAAATTTTAGCTCAATCGGTTTGGGGGAACTGTTTTAAAATTCAGTTGCGAGATTTGACCCAAACATACTAATTAACAGGTGAAGTTAAATAAAACTTTGTAAATAATTAAATTGAAAGAACGAAACAGAATAAGTAAAATAATTTTCATCCATAAGAACTGCACTACTGCTTTCAGAGAGTTCCCTTCAGCTTTCATCTAAAGATCTAAATACTAATTTTCACGGTGGTAAATCATATTACAGTTTCCCTTTTTTGTTATATTAAGCAAATTTAATTGCGAAATTGTTATTTAACTCAACTTTATATCAAGATTGTTAGAATCTCCATACCAAAATATGTTCACATACTTTGAACAAACTAAAGCTGATTGAACTTGCATTAATAATTGAAGGGCACAGGGGAAGAACAGCTTTTGTCACCTAATGAACAAACTGAGAATTGAAAGATAAGACCTTAATAAAATAGTGTCATTTATACCCAAGGCACTTTAACTGTAATAGGTATAATGGTATAGGGGGGAGGGCTGGTTAGGGGTAGGGGTAGGCTGGTTAGGGGTAGGGGTAGACTAACAAAAAATAAATATTGTATGGGAATCTAATTATTGTATTTAAGGTTTGAAAAATATTTTTTTGCTATTGGTCCACAATATTTTGATAAAGATTGTATATCCAGGAATTTTGCTTTACTGATTGGTAAAATGTCCTTGTAAGCTTGGTGAGGGAGAGTAAATTCTCCTGAATTAGGGGTGTCTCCACAGGAAGTTAAGTTTACCCTTTTTCTCTTTGCATCCAGCATAGCGGACGGAGGAAGTCCAGTGTTCATTATAGGAATCTCTGTAGAAAATGAGACGAGGATGTGTAATCTCAACTCTGATCTCAATATATAATGATGTAGGAAAGAACAAACTTCATCTGCTCCTTTTTTAGCTATGGTCTCATCGTAGCAGTAAAAATAGACCACGGACAGCGGTTGTTTTTTCCCTGAACGGTCCGGACATTGTATGTTTTTTCCCTGTATCGATATTTTAAAAGCGTGAAAGCTCGGAGACTAGGATATTATTGGCCTGTTGTTTTTCACAGAACATAGCGACAGGTATAACCATTCACACTGACAAAAGCTGTTCTTCCCCTGTGCCCTTCAATTAGTTCACTACCGCTGCGACTGCTGAGGCACGTTTGGTTTAGAATAAAAAAAATAAATTGTATCTAAGACCCAGTCAATTAGGTACCATTAAACCTTAGATTTTTTAGATCGTACCAAGCCTTTTTATTCCGAGTATGAGGCTGCACTTGAGGCCTATTTGAGTACCTACTATATACTACTTTACTACTATGATGATAGTTTGTACTTTAAAATGATAAGTTTCAAATTAAGCGCAGTTTTCTGTGTTAAATATTATAATATTATATTATGTATTTATGCAAGTAGCAGTTACACTAGAAATGTTAGCGTATCCACTAAATAATAGTGCATCCCATTTGATTTTTCGTTATTTTATTGAAACACCTAAATGAATAGCATGATATCCTCTGCATATGGCACAAACTAAAAATGTTTCAATTACTCCAGAGTCGCATGGTCTTTCAACGACTCAATACCTTAGAAATCGTGTTTCTATCCACCAGAATGAATAATACCATCAACAAGCTAAAAAAAACGCCATCAGCATCGTTTGAAGTTTAAATTATAGAGCTAAAAAATCGTTATGACCAGACAAATTATCTAGTGTGTTAGAACAGTCTTGAGTGTCAGTACCTAAATATTCTGCAATCCGTTTATGACAGGTTGTATTCCTTTTAGAAAGCACGGACAATTTCAAAGTCGTTTATAGCTTCGAAGCAGATTGTACTATAGAATTTCTAGATAATCTAGGCAGTTAATTTTTAGGTAGCTTATTTGTATACAAATTAAATGTTATAATTGAATTTTTAATAGACTTTTTAGAAAAACCTTTTCCGTTGTCTTGAATAAATGTTTGAAGATGAAGGAAAATATTTGTTTGTAACTCAAGCATTACAATATATTGTAAATATGATTTACAATAACATAGATAAGAGTAGACCGATTATTATAACTTTTATAGATTTAGCAAAAGCATTCGATACAGTACATCATGATATTTTATTGGATAAATTAAGTTATATGGGGATAAGGGGTAAGGCCCTTGAACTCATAAAAAGCTACTTAACTAACAGGCAGCAAAGAGTAAAAATAAATAATAAATATAGTCAATACGAAACTGTTAATACAGGAGTACCTCAGGGTACGATTTTGGGTCCTTTATTTTTTGTCCTATATATTAATGATTTACTGTTTCTATTAAATGATGATGAAATTATATCATATGCTGATGATACGGCAATAATATCAACTGCTGATACTTGGGCACATTCCCAAGAGAAAATGAATATTATGTTAAAGGATATTGCTGATTGGCTTGCATTAAACAAGCTGTCGTTAAATGTAGAAAAAACGACATTTATGACGTTTGGGAGCTTTTGTGATAGTGTTCCGACACAAATAGATATTAAAATAAATAATAAATCTATAACACGAACTACTAACTGTAAATACCTAGGGGTATTTTTCGATTATAATGTTAAATGGAATACTCATATTGAATATATTATAAAGAAGACCAGGTATCTTATTTTTGTTTTTTGTAAACTAGCTAAATTTATGAATAAGTCTACCTTAATGATGATATATTATGCGTTTTTTGACAGTATAATTAGTTATGGTAATATTGCTTGGGGTGGAGCATATAGTAATAATTTACAAATACTACAAACTCTGCAAACGAAATTATTAAAAATTATAAATAAGAATAAATTTGTAAGCGAAGAAAATTATCCGACAACCCTTGTTCAAAAATTCAGTATCGAGTCTTTATGCTACCATTATGACTACTTACAACAACAGTATCTATCCTCTTGCAGTATTACCAGAAATAAAAGTATTTTGTTGCCTAAAATAAAAAAAACCGTAAGTAAAAAAAGCAGCCTTTTTAAGGCATTATCATTATTCAATTCCTTGCCAAAAGAATATAAAATATTAAAAGTTAATAGGAAAGTTTTAAAAAAGAAGATCAAAAAATGGATTAAAAACAATATTATTTAAGTTACTAGAATTTTAAGTTACTAGAATCTTAAATGAGTTGGATTATTTGAATTTAGTTAGTAAGTGATAATTTTAAGTTTATACCAGTCCACATACAGGGATTTTCTCCCTCTGTGGAGTTTTGCGTGATTTTTATTTGTGTATAAGAACATGTAAAACTTTATTCTGGAAATAAATATGAAATATGAAATATGTTTTTATAGATTTAGACACGGTTTTGTCTAATATCTTAAAATTATGAAATGAAATAACAAAATTTCAGTTGGAAGCCGGCCATTAATCAAAATTTGTAAAAGACATTCTGAACAGCTAAGGTGTGTTTTCAAAGTCACCTTGATTGCGATGTTCATTAACACAATTAGCGCGCGGCTACTACCTGGGCCCGCTGGAAACGTCTAAAATCCCCGGTCAATTATAGCTGAAAAAAGCAGCACAAAGTCGACAAGACACGGAAACAGAAAACAAATTTATTAAAAAAATCTCACACAGCGAAAATTAATTAATGCTCAGTGTTGATAGCATCCAATTCTGTGTGACTGCAATACCGCGTCCGGGGCGAAATTTATTTATATTTAAGAACGCTCATCAACGGGAAGAACATGAGCATTTATCAAGGAGGGAAACCAGCTGAAATAAGATATCACTCGGCAGTCCACACCTAATGAGAATGGCCTCAACGCCGGCAATAATTCACACTCAGCGCAGTAAAGCCCATCTTTGAGATGCAAAGATCATTAAAGATCTAGAAAAGCCAGTCGGTCCGGTGCCCGCCGCCACCGTCGTCGCCGCGGGCACCTCCCGATCGAAAATATCTTCTAGCCAGAACCGCGCCGAGGAGCGCGAAGGCCCCAGATCCCATCGATTGATAAGGCCGAAAAATTTAGTTGTAACATGGCGTATCCAACTGTCGACTAATTTATTTCATCGGATGATTTACGTCCGGAGATATCACGTTAATTTATCATTTTCGATGTGGCCGCTTCGGCGTATCCGTGTTTCCTGTCAGTGTGTATTTATACGCGGTCCAACTAGATAAATAAAGCACTGAATTATGTCGCTGATATCCGAGAGTTTTATACTCCCGTTTAGATACGCGCATATTTGGAAATTTTGGTTTTGTTTCGCCGATGGTTTTTCATTACGAACCGTGCGGCCGTTCAGGAAGGTAGATAGGCGCTACGATAGCCCCGGCATGGGCAATCTGAATCTATGTACCTATGCGCGGGGCAAAATAAACGGCCGCTGATAGAGCCCAAATGGAATTCCAGAAAAATGGAAAACATTTATGAATTTATATGTGACAGGCTTCGCTTAGATAATTTTCCAAGTTCTAAATTAATGGCCCAGATAATATTTCTCGTGTTTTGGTATCCATTTCTTTCCACTGTGTGGGGGACTCGGACAATTTTCAGTTTGTTTTAGAAAAACACTTGAATTATAAACATTTTTGCTTACTATATCTTTATTCTTTTAGTACATACATTTAATTATCACTAATAAACATATCATTGAATTTTGTTAAACCAAGCATTTTTTCCCAAATTTCAAATTTTTTTCCAGAGGCAAATGATAGATAAGCGCCTCATGTTCATTAATTATGTGTATGTCTGTAGTGTTCAGCACTAATCATGATTTTCCTAAAATTTGATTTATGATGCTTACATATACATATTTATAAAGAATTAAATCTTAAATATTTTTGAATAGAGTTATTTTTGTTTCTGAGAAACATACTCTCTTCAATTATTCATCCATTAATATATGTAGTTATACATTTTGAAGTACACATATACGAGATTTTTTGTGTTCTTTTCAACTTTCAACTGTTTCAGAATCAGTGCTTTAGAATACCTATGCATTATTAGGGTTTTTTATACTAACAAGCAGAGGCTCAGAAGTCAGATATTTTCGTCACCGATATTGCTGATTTTTTTTTTTTTTTTGGGTTTATATGACACTACTAGTCTAAGATATAAGATCATGGGAAAGCAGTTAAGTGCACCTTTCAAAAATAAATGAGAAAATCGGTTTGAAATTAATAACTTAAAATATTAATCATATTAGTTAATGTAATGAACGAAAATAAACATCTGTTTAATCCCGAAAATGTTGTATAAATTGAAATCGTGCAAATAGAATCCAACATTCTTTTACAATTATGGGTCGTTATTCGAATAGTAAACACTATTTGCTGACGATTTAAAATTATTTTATTATAATGAGTGCAAAAGTGTTGTAATCTTCGATTTTCCTTCGTAATCGCAGGAAAATTTATCCAATTAGTTTCGTTAATTTTTCACATTAAATAGTGAATTCAAGAAACTTATCAAAAAGAAGAAACACGTGTCGCTTAGTTTTAGTCTAATATATGTAACAAAATGTATAAAATCAGCACCGGCAGCTTCGAGTACCTACCTTTCTTGTCAACTTTTTTCTTTTTCTATACATTTTTGGGTTAAGCTTCTGTTTTACTAAAGCTTTGTTGAGAAGTGGCTATATTTTTTTAGTATTACTATTATTAGTAGCGGGTCATATAGGTGTTGATCTCCCTCTCATTAGCTTCTAGACTTAGAAAGATCTTTTTTGCAGACCCTACATTTATTCCCCACACAGATCGACCTTTCTACAAAACTATTCCGTCGGATACTACCACCGCTGGAATTATAATTGAGGGCTGAAAGTATGGTATATCAGCCTTTGACGTGTTTTGGTATTTCTTTCACATTGAGTCAATAACGACAGGTATTACAAACTGAGAAACCTATCTTTTTTATATGGTATATCAGCCGACAGTGGCCATGGTGGTTTTTAATCCCGCCTTGTCAAGCGAGAGAAGATTTGTCGCCCTGTTTGTTGTTTCATCCAAAGCAAGGATATATTTTGCAAACCAGCATGCCCGCTCCCGCCGGAGCAATTATTATCTTTCTGCTTCTATGAACTTTCCGGGTATCTGAATTTTATTTAAGTTAATATGCGGAACGCCCATTATTTATTTATTTATTTATTTACAAAATTAGCCACGTACAGAAAAATGCTTCCAGTTGAAGTTGAAAAACTGAAGTCACAAAATCTTCTACTATATATACTATATTTGAGTATATTTATGTGTAGGTATGTATATGTATGAGTATGTCTATGCTTATGTTTATGTTTGTGTTTTCGTAATACGTTTATGGTTTATGGTTATTAGGTACTTCATCATATCTTCGGAATTAATTGAGATATTACTACATATAGTTATTATCTATTGTATAACCTGTGTATATTCAGCAGTTTTTTTTAAGTTAAATCCATTCGAATAGAACAGGCAAACAATTTGTTGATGTTAGATTCAGCTTAATAATCAAATAAACAAATGGAAAAAGTATTTAAAAGCTCAAAAGTCGAAAATCACAGATAGACACTTCAATTTATTTATCTGTTGTATATTTATAATACCGAAATCATGCAATCAAATACCGTGCAAAATAAAGGGGCGAAATTTAGTTAAAGTCGGTTTAAAATAGGATTTTTATTTAGAAATCCAATTTTTGACTATAAAGTCAGTATATGCCAACGATCCTTTAAATGCATCCTATTTTTCATGTATTTCTTTTTACCTATGATTGTGTTGCTAAACAAAATTTATGGTTTTATCACAGCCGAAAACAATAAAAGCATCCTCGAAATGACACTCATTTGCATTAATAGCTTCCTTTCTGGTTATCTGACAACTGGAGGCCATCGAATAAATCGTGCCTCGCATTAGGAACTGGCTTTTTGCTGACGAACTGCTGCCATTTCCCTAGCGAAACGAGGAGAACGGCACAGCGGAAAATATCGGAAAAATACTTTTCCACATTTGGTTCCCTTTGTTCCTCGTGTGGGAGGGGGGGAAGGAGGGGTCGAAACTGCTTAAGCCCCCGGTTGCGGCGTCCGGGCCTACCCCCCTCCGAAAGGGTGGACTAATTTGAAAACATTTTATTTAGCATTTCAGTTACATTTCGCCAATAAATTGCCTCGTAATGTGTCGGTGGGGTGCGTTTTTTCACCGGGCGGTAGGGAAATAGAACCATCAATGAAATTTATGAGATTTCCACCCTCCTTTTAACAATAAAAGCTTTGGGGGTAGGTTTAATGCTCCTTTTTCATCACACAGACAGATATAATTTGGCGGGTTCCTGTGGCAGGAAGCCCCCGGTTGGGGATTGCTGCCAACCTACTACAACTTATTAAGTGATATTTTTTTCCCTTTTTTTCCCCCGTGCTTTATTCACTCAGCCACCTGACTGACTTATGCGAGCCTCGCAGGTTGTTAGGCGGTAGGTAATTTATGCTCATATGCTCCCCGCACATAAAAGTTCCTAGCGAGGCCGCTGCGCCACGCCACACCACGCCACACCACGCCACGCCACACCGCGCCACGCCACGCCAAGCGCTGTTTTTGTATAAGTCAAGCACGGACGTATCAAAGTGTTTTAACACGGCACGTAATTTATTCCCCATATGTGGCATGGTAATTTGTTAAGTACAGTAAAAATAATTGCTCGTATTTATAATTTACACATTCGCTGAAATTTATAGGCGCGCGTCTGCCAGTGTGTGCTTTCAGGTGCTTTCAGAGCGGGTTTATCACGTCTACGTGCACAGCGAGCCCCGGGGCCCCAATGAAGGTAATGTGCTCCGAGGAAGAACAAGGATTAATGCGATGTTGCTTTTTCGTAATTTATTCAGAATGCACGATAAATGGCTGCCCGTCGTGGAGGGCTTGTTAATTACCAGGCACTCATTCATGCTGATTAAGCGCTTTTCATTTCGCTTTTGCCAGCAGAGATTTTGCCCGACTAATGACGGTCGAGTTGACACGAGAGGAAAAGTGGAAAAGTAAATTGATCGATTCAGTCTGTCACTTGATTAACTCCTGCGAATATACCCATCCTCGCCGTTTCTGCATTAATTGGTACAACATAACCGAAATGCGCACCATTACTTTATAATATTTTTAACTTTAAGATAGACTGGAAACTTTGAAAGTTTATACCTTCCCGACTAACATTTTCTTAAGCCTCCCATACACTATCAGTTTTTCCTTCAGTTCTGCCAAACCGGATGCAAAATCATTAAGTGTATGGGCAATTTCGCCTCAGATCAGGCGACCGGATGGACTAAAGTGATTAAATCAGTTTCGCCTGGCCGAACGGATAAACAACCAAAAATGAAAGTAGCATCTTTTGTGCAGACATTCTGGAAATAGCAATTTGATCAATATTTTGTATTTACATCAATTACGTTTAGGATAAGTAAATAAAAGATAAGTTTAATAACCTAATAATTAAAGCTTCTTCTTCCATATCAACTTTGTTTAAATCTTCCATAGAAATGGCAAAACAATTGTTATTAATTATTCTATTGTTAATAAATATTTTATTGGGACAATAAAAATAAGGCTAACATTTCTAAGAAACTAGGCACTTTTGATCAAATATAAAGACAATATAATGTAGGATCTTAGATTAATAGTGCAATTAGTAAAAAACAAAAAAATACGGACAAGTGCGAGTAGAACTCACGACTTGAGGGTTCCGTATCGTTATACTTTATCGTTATACTTATCTATTAAATTTGAATTATAGAAAAACAAGAAGAAACTTAATGTGTTCAACTGCAAATGTAAGTTTGTACCCACAGTATTGAGAGATTTACCATGTTATTTTAAGACCATAGACTTGTTATAGGTTTACCTGTAATCTATAAGTAAAGAAATATTTTCTGTATTTTGTTCAAAATTTTAGGCTCAGTAGTTTCGGAGATAACAGAGGGGAATGGTCAATTTTCATCTATTTTCTTAAAGAACTTTGAAACGATTTATTTTAAAATTGTAAAAAAATTATATTTGAGAGCCTTACAACAAGCCCTTTCATTTGATATGTCACATGATACAGTTTGCAAAACTTTTTTTTTTTTAATTTTATAATTTGCTCCCAAATAGGACTGCCATATTGAAAATTCATTTATTTACGTTACACGTCGCTATTTGGGTCACAGAAATTCATATGTGTACCAAATTTCAACTTAATCGGTCCAGTAGATTCGGAGCAAATTGGCTATGACAAACAGACGGACAGACAGACAGACACAGGTATCCTATAAGGGTTCTGTTTTTTCATTCGGACGTACGGAACCCTAAAAACGCTGAATGACTAAATGCAAGGTGGAAATAGCCCTTCTTGAACAGACAGTCCTCAATTATCGTAAAAGTAAATCAGACCTTGCAACTACTGCTGATAGCTAACCATTATGTGAATAGTTTGATTGATATGTTTTTATAAGGTATTTATTTCGATTTATTTCTGAGTGTTTGTTTGTTACTATAATAATTTTTTAAAATTATTTAAACTTACAATATTATAATACTTTTCGAGGCTTTACAAAAAGACCTCAATTTAAATGAATGCACCCTCTTAGAGTTTATCTTGTAGTTAATTGGAAAGATAAAAATTCTAAAGAACTAAGTTTTGTTATCTGTTTTCAGTTTTTTGAAAGAAAAACAGCTTAACGGAAGTGCCCAAGAATGGGGTAGGTTGGATTCGGAAGAGTGTGTTTTGCCAGACGCTGTTCCGACAGAAGTGGTTTGAGCGGAAGAGAGGACCACCAACAAGTTGTAGTCATTGATAAATCCTCCGACTTTATCAAAACTGCTTCCGCCGGGCCTCGGGCGCGGCAGTGCCGTTATCGTCACTACCCGGGCGTATCTCTGGAGATGTCATGTTGGATAATGCTTTCCTGGAGGACTAACCTCGCCCGGCGACGCTGCAATAACAACAGCGCCGAGAGCCCGACAGTGGCGGATCGCTGGTTTATTTCAACTCCATTCTGCGTCTGTCTGCGGTGTAACTGCCGGGTTCGAACCAGCGCTGCTGTCAGTGCGCTAAGCACCGGCTTGTCAAGTTGACGGGTTTCAGACCCGGGCGCCGGGACGCGCTGCCGTGGCACGGATCGATATATCAGTGCCTTCGGCTCATCCAAACTAAAACGCTGAAATCCCTGACCCAAGCAAAGCTGTTGCTGTCATCTTGTCTGCTCGGATGACGGATGGCTGAAGTAGGAAAGTGAAAAATAACACAAGCGCGCGGGCTCAATGGCTCAGCGCCACAGCGGAGCAGACACATGTACTGCGGGGGGAAATTAATGACAATATGATTGATTGCACTTTTATTTTCCTTCCCTCCCCGGGCATGTGTGCGACTGTGATTAATTTCCCTCGCACACACAGTCATAATCAGCCCCCACTGACACCAGTTGATATATGGCACCCAGTTTCTTCATCCTCCTCGGAGAGGCGGTGTCTTGCGATTCGGTTTATCCAAAAAAGAACCTTCGAATGACTGATGATGTGGGCTGAATTATGAGGCTTAAGGCACTGGGAAGGATTCGCACGTGCGGCGCAAGGTGGAGGAAATTAATATGTTGCCAAGAGGAGAACGCCTCATTTCCCACTGCATAAATCTGTCAAAATACTCCCTTTCTGCTGTAGTCCTTTCTTCTTTTCCATACCTACAGGACATAGATTAGTTTTCTCCACTGGGAAAAATAAAGCTTTTTGTTTTTTATTTCATCTATATAGTCGGGAGGAATCAAACAGTAATTATTCTTATTTAACCTTCTTTCTTCAAATTTTGCTCTATCTAGAAAATGTACTTCAGAAAATTTATTTAGTTTCAGGCTTCCTTTTCAAATACTTATTGGAAGTCTGAAGATTTATACCTACATATTTTAAAGAACTTTCATTACGTTTCAATCGAAATTTTTTATCTACAATAGTCCTATAGCTCTTACATGCAATGAGCCTTAAACTTCTCACCACTAAAATTATTACTTTGCTATGTTAAGAGATAATTCTGCACTTGTTAGAATAAATTCTAATCTTGCTTTCTTTTTCGTGCACTCAGGAACTACAAGCTATGTATATGGCGCTTTATTTTTATGTGTTTGTTTTTTTTAATTTTTAATCAAGGTTTTCATGCGGGAATCGAACCCACAACTATGTCAGTCGCTCAGTCAACTATGCTACCGGACACCTCTATATGCATATTATATGTATATGATATAGTATTATTACATTCAGCTTTGAAAAATAAGTATAAACAATTAAAAATTATTTATTATTTTTACTGATAACTACGAGTTCTTGTGATTACATTTAGATATGTAGTTAGTTGTACGACTGTGAACGTTAGCAATATATACAATTTTTTTATTTTCCTTCCATAGTAAACAAAATATTCTGAAGTATTACAATATTTTCCTTCTAAATTATTATGGTAAATTTTACTAAAATAATTATTATTGTAACCATTTCAGTTTTTACAACTCACTTTTCTCTCAGTGTACATCCGTAGTCTGTCCTTCACATATTATTCTTATTAAAAATATGTACATATATACATATACAAAAACAATCTTACTTAAATTGTAAACTGTTTGCAAGTAAAAGTAAGAAAAAATTCGTAGACAACTTTCTACAGTCTAAAATTGGAAAAAGTAGTTTTTGCCAATTTTAGACGAAAGGTGGGAACTAAATTTTATTGGCTTACTTTACTACCCTACCCCCTTCAAAAGTGAGAAGTTCAAGGGTTAAAGTAGAACTAAAATTTCGACTCCGGATAAATCTTAACATAGCTATATTTAATATTGATTCAAATATATTTGTATGTATAGACGTAAATAGAAAATTACGAATTTACTATTTAAGGGTAACTAAAGGTAAGCACTTTCTAAAAAGAAAATCTTCAACCATTCATTGGCCTTTTGTAAAAGAAAAATATTTAGTTAATCTGCATTTTGTAAAAGAATTTAATTTAATAAAGATATTTACTACATCGGGTCAGGACTGCATAGACGACTGATCACAACGCGATATTCAATTGCAATAACATAATATTATTATATTTCTTTGCTTTTAGCTAAATAGGAACATTTAATAATAGTGTTGAATAGCCCATGACACTAATTTGAAAATTTGAATTGCACTGAATTCGACTCGATCTTAGAGCTTAAACTTTAATGAAAGTTCATATAGCGTTTGAACATCATTTCATTAAAATCTTTTTAACGAGACCTCAAACTCAATTTAAGCCAAAGATACATAGTACCTAATTATTTTCTAGTAGTAGTAGTAAAACTACATACTTACGAATCATAAAGACTCTTATTGGTAAACTATTATATTTGCTCGATTGACAAAATGTACGTACTTATGTACATATATCATACAGATTTATAGTATCCTAAATTATTTCTATATGCATCAAACACATAAATACAAACATTTTTTTAGGGTAGAGGGAAGAGCTGATCTAATATTCTTTATAGTCAACAAATTTTTTTTAAATTATATGCTTTTCATGAGCACAAACAGATAACATATTGTAATAAGATCACAAACGACTTTCCAGGCATTCTAAGTATAATGTACTTTTGGGGAATTTTGCACTTACTTCCAAGTTTCTAGGGATAAGCAGCTTTAGTCATGCATTTGAAACAAAATAAGGAGGCAGAAAAATGTGTATACCTGCGTAAAATTTAAGACTAAATTAGTTATTTCATATTCTAGTATTTTAACTGCTACAATGTTATTACTGCAGCACTTAAAATTATTGTTTGGTTTGGTTAATTAAAGTAGAAATGGGCAGAAAATCTGTTAGCGAAATAATTTGTTTTGTTGACAAAATGTTGAGTGATTTAGGTAATTATTTTTGATAGATACCGGGATCATAGCATTGAGGATCTCAAGCAGGAATCGAAAGCAAAGATTAGAGAAATTATTATGATTAGATTTCGGAAAGTGAATGTTGCCAAAAATCGTTTTAGAGGTTAGACTTCAAAATAAAATTTATTTGTACATATACATACATATTTATGTTATATACATATATGGGATATAACGAAAGTTGTGGACACAACAGAAGCCGTATTTCTTAACTGATTTTGACCAAACTTCGCCTATACGTTCATCCCGTCAATATCTCGGATAAGCTCGTAAATGGGAGGAATCGATCAAGGGGGTGGGGATATAGAGCCTACGTAAGTTATATAAAAATGGTTTGAACCCCAAATCTTTCGTATTTCCAAACTTAACATACACATTGACAACATATACATAATTCTAAGTCGTGTTATAAAAAAGTGGTGATCGGTCAAAGAGGTGAGGAGCTACATCAGTTTCTAAAAGTGGTCTCTTTACCGCAATAGCTGTCACATTTCTAGATGGATTTTGATCCAACTTTATGTATGCATTTATTGGCTCGTTATCTAGGTTATGTTAAAAAATTGCGGGGTTTGGGGAAGGGGAAGGTCTGACTTTCACTTTTCTATATGTTTTAATTTCTTAATCGATTTTGATTAAATTTGGCTAACATTTTCTTCATTGCAATATCTCAGCTATGTTCGCAAATAGGGTAATTCGGTAAGGGGAGTGGTCAATTCTACATTGAAATCTACCTCTTCCTTCAGTGTGCCGCCGAAACTTGTGTTTTGTTTCAATCCAACGGGTTGGCTCTGATCTGTGGAACTGTATAAAACTCATTACAGTTTTGATTATTCTAAAAAGATTATCTTCCTTCTGAGCCCAAGGTGCTGGACTCTACTCATTTACTTTCTCCGAAGTGTTGCTGTGTGTGCTAATCGGAATTATGCTCGTATTAACGTTCAGGAATTAACTCATATTTCTTAAATCCAGCCAGTCAGCGGAGACTGAACCAGCGGCGGATAAGTTGCAAAAGCGTGCAAGTCAGCCGATATTTCAAACGAGGACTATTGAGGCGGTAAATTAAGAGATCTCCGTAAGTTGAATTACTCCCGGCCGTAAACGCAAATTAACGATATTAATTGTGAGGCCTCCTTAGGGCGATCGTTGCGCGGTCCCGGCCGTGGCCCCGTCCAGCTGGAAGGTCCGCCGGTCCGCCAAGGCCGGACAGGCCGCAATAATTCGCCCGTCATAAATTTCGTCTGCCCCTGTACGTCCGCCGTCGCGTACCTTTGAGCCTCTCCCGTGTGTAAATTACAAAATTTAATGATTTCATCTTTTTCAAAACTGACACCAGAAACAACAGATATGGCAAAAAATCCGCCGTAACGATGATAAAACACGCGTGTTGTTCGACTCGCCGTGGAGAGCGTTGTTAAGGGTTTCAACGTTCCCGGGGCCGACGGCTCAAATAAATTATGCTTAACGGCGGTGCATTTTTCATATGTCGGCAATCGGCACAAGCGCGGAAGGGACGCGCCGGCGGGGGCGGTCGCCGGTCTGCAGGAGAGGCCACGAGCACGAAACAAAGTAAAATAAATGATCTGATTTTTTAAAATTTATGTTATACATTTGTTCAGTGCCCTCTCCACCCCTTCGGTTACTTTGTCGGTGCGCGGTGCAAAAACCCGAGAAATATTATGCGACTCGGAAAATGTTTATGGCTCTGAAAAATGTCAGGGAACATCAGTCGGATAATCAGAAATGCTCGACTATGGTAATGTCTGGCTTTTTGGTGGAATGGATGTGGATAGCTTCTCATTTCATTGGAAGGGTTGATAAAAGGGTATTAAAGAACTTTTTATGAAATTTTAAGGCTTGGATAAACCAATTTATGATAATGCTACATTTATTAACCCTCTTTTGCCCGAAGCCCAGATAAATGTGATATAAACCATACAAACAACATAACTGATAAAAATTATGTGTATTTTGACGAGTTTTTAAACTTATGTCATTGTTTTTTTAAATAATGCCCTCTTTTTATATTCCTTTTATTTTTCAAATTTAAAATAAACTAAATTATTTCTAAATAATACAAAAATTTTATTTAATATTCTTTATTTTAATTTTTAATCTTTAAACATTCTTGTTACTGTTGAAACAGATTCACAAAAATTAAGATCTTTGACAGGTAAATAATTTTTTGTTAAAAGA
The DNA here is from genome assembly GCA_963920795.1 of Eutolmus rufibarbis. Lineage (NCBI taxonomy): Eukaryota > Metazoa > Arthropoda > Insecta > Diptera > Asilidae > Eutolmus > Eutolmus rufibarbis. Next base: position 32,593,865 of record OY987207.1, read on the forward strand.
AAAGCTAAATTGATTAATAAAATATTATATGGCAAGTAAAGTAGTGTTCGTCTCACTACCTTCCTCCCAGTTATCGATATAAATCGTTAATAATTAATAATAATAAGGGTAGGTATGCTAATTAGATGCTTTGGTTATGATGGTCCACCACGTTGAAATTAATGTCTGGATGTTGAATTGATGTGTAACCGTTCGTCATATTTAATTATATTATTTAAGGCTGTTTTAGTTTATAATTTAAATATTTTTTAAAATTCTACTATTAGACGTTTGTTATTTGAATATCGCACACAGACTAACTATATTTTCTTTTTTTAAAACAAATACATTTCGAAAGCTACTTTAATTAAATATTATTACTACGTTCAAACTCTATCTACTTGTAAAAACTACAGTAATTTATTCCTACAAAGTAAGCAAAGCTGTTACTCAAAATCTAAGAAGCTACCACTACCTACGTACCATTTTCACATTTGCAAATGATTTAAGATGCGGGGAATTTAAAAAGGTGTTTTGTTTACATTCGCCACATTCTTCCATCTTTCTGATAGTTTTTCAACGCCCGTCTTCCAAAATTCAGTTGTCTATGACGAAAAGTACTCCTCCAATACCTTTCTAAGCTCGTATTTGGCTTGTTCTACCATGGTTTGCAGGACATCCTCGTCAACTTCAACAGATCTTCCGGAGCGAAGAGTCTAGGCTGTAATTTTAAGTCGCTAGTTCTGGAACCACAGTTGACACTGGCTTTCACTTATTATCCGATCCCTGCATGAATATTTGTACAAGATTCAAAAATTGTTATTTCTGGCTCAAAAAACAAAATAAAAAGGCAATCTGGCTTTTTAATCTTACTATAGAAAAATATTAAGCTTTAAAACTACTTTTTTTGGTTCGTAAAAATAAAAAACTAAGCTGGGTTTTTATTTTGCCAGAAAAAGAAATCAAGCCGTTGAGCGCTTTTCTCTAAGCTCTAAATTACATATTATCAGTTTTTTTCAAAAAAGTCATATCTGGTATTTTTACTTTTGTCTATAGATTGCTGATATTTTGAAGATATGCTTCGGTTTTTTAAAGAGAACATAACTACATAAATTATATATGTAGGTCGAATCAGAAACACTTCTTCCAACATTTACAACTTCACGTCAATATTAGTCGTTCAAAAATTATTAACATTAACGTGGGATCAGAAAAGAGCGTTTTATCAATAACACGCCCACTAATTTCACGAATGCAGGACCTAGGGCGGTTTAAATAAGTGCGCTTCAAACAAATTTCTACTTATAAATTTGAGGGTATCGGAAAAAAAGATGATCTATGAAATCTATAGCTGTGTGTTGGAACACGCATTTGTAATTTACTCTGTATTGAGCCATTTGAAAATGAAAATCGATCTATGCATGTATTTCTAGCAAATTAATCTTTATTCCAATATTTCTCACAATAATTTCCATTTGGCAACCTTAGGCATATGGAGTAAAGGACACAATTTATTTTATCAATTTTATCCATTCAATTTTTTTTTTCTAAACTCATCTTTTAGGAAACCACATAGGACTTGTTTTGATGACTGTATCTCATTGATAATTATATTACACGACTTTTAAAGCTTGTTGTTGGGAGTAGGTACAACAATTGGATTCAACCACTATATATTGCAATATTAAAACCTTTAACTTATAATATATACTAAACAGTAAATGAGCATTAAAATCACTATACTAATGAAACGACGAATACTAAACGCGGACATTGTTAATAAATATTCCAATTCCAAAAAAATGCCTAAAATAATGTTCTTGAGGAAAAATTCGGTATATTTTGTACAAAACTGTATTCATAAATTAGTTATTAGTATATATTACTTTTTATCATCACAATTTGTTTCCCTAATGGTTGATAGTTAAAATTACTTTCATCTTGTGGCTCTTATCACCACCGAATATATGACTTAATTAAATTCGTCGAAACTTGGAACTCGTTTTAGGAATAAACCCCATCCAAACAAAATATTCCCAGAGGAATCATTAAAGTCCCGACGGCAATAAAAACGCAGCCAAAAAGCATAAAGCCGTCCGTCGCGTAAAGCGCTGGAGAGAAATTATTTACATGGGTTTCCTGCCGTCGGCCATAAATTTTCTTTAAAATCAATTAAACTCCTGGAATATCATAAATTTGGTCATTATCGAGCCATGAAACAGAGGTTTCCACCGGAGCCTCCCATAGAGCGCCCCTCGGTACCCCCGCCCGGCCAACATCGGTCAGATGCATCCGCTGCAGGCTCCGTGCAGCCCGTGGTGACAAGTTCTTATGTGTAAAGCACGGGGCTCCGTCCGTTTTGTTGTACGTTTGTCACCTGCCACCCGCTGCGAGTGCCTTCGGCGGGCAACGATGACACGTTTTATATATGACAACATAATATTAAGAACGTTTGTAATTGGTGCGGCCGTCTATGGCGAGACTACCGGCAGTAGTTTATGAGCCTGTCCAATTTGGAGCCCGGCAATGGTGCCCCCGAAGAAGTTAACAAAGTATCGGGAATTGCATCTGAACGTGTGGGGTATTGACATTTCAGGCGGTTCTAAAATCGATGAAATATTGGGGAGAGATTTTCAACACGATTCCAGCAATTAATGGCCCATTAACGAAGGAACGACGCAATCCCTGGAATATTTGTTCAACGAAATTACGACGTGAGCGAAATGTTACTTATCGAAATCAAAACACTTTAGAAAAGGACATTTCATAACATAACAAATTGAAAATGAATATTGGGTTCAATTGATAAACTGCTTGCCGGTCATATTTACTTCTTACTTTGTTCTATATACATACAATACGATATATTAATACCTAATTGCAGGTTATATTTCAAAAAAACTATGCTGTTATTACTTTTATAAATATAAACAGAAAATAACTTGCATTAAATCACAATCATCTTAAACTCCCTATAGAAATATTTCTATATGCATAGGTATTATGAATTCGTAAATAAGAATGTTTGATCAGATCGCATTTTCAACAAAAACAATTGTTTAAAAGTACAAAAACGTATTTTAACCATTGGTGAAATACAGAGACCGAACCAATTATAACTTTTGTTTTCGAAAAAGGCTGTCTTTACCTTTTCTGTAGACCGATAATAATTTCGAACTAAGAGAGAAAAGCTCAACGGCTTGATTTTATTCTGGCAAAATTAAAAAGCCAGTTAGCTTTTTATTTTGATGAGCTAATAATAAGAAGTTTTAAAGATTAATATTTTTCTGGTAAAAATAAAAGTTTTGAAGGTTGTTATTATTTTGCCGGCAAATTTATCAAGTTATACACTTAAAATAAAACCTATTTGCCATGGTAATTTGCATATGGAATGGAATGGAATGAAGCCTTCATTGATAAGCCTTTTTTCCTAAAAAAAAGAGTTCAAATTTTCAAAAAAAAAGAACTTATTATTTCTGGCTCGAAAATATAAAAGGCTAAGCTAGGTTTTTATTTTAGCCAGAAATACAAATTAAGCTTCTGAGCTTGTTTTTTTTTTTTGCTTCAAATTAAAATAGGTTAAAAATAAGATGTTATACGGCGTATTTTAAGAAAAGCTAAATTATGAAGAGCTTTACAGAAACGAAAAGATCCAACAGACGCAACACTTTGGTGTATACCTTATTTTATTCTACTTTGACAACTTCCCTCAGCTTTGTTACTTTAAAAATTGAAAAATACCATGTTATTTTCGATACCTGGTGAAATATTATTATAAAGATTATATAAATAAACATAAGAAATAGAGGTTTACTTAATAATTTGTCAAAAATTGGCATAATATGATCCTTTTAATCTGCTTTTCTTGAAAACTGGAACTCATGAAGCATTTTTTTTTCGAATTTGATATAATATTTCAAACCCATTCAATGTTTTCACTTTTTCATACAATATTTAATAGATCAAGACCGCTTTGACCCCTTTGGAAAAACAATTAAAAACGAATAACAGCAACTTGTAGCATAGTTCAAATGTAAATTGAAACTTTAGTAAGCTATTATTATGTATATTAAGATGGGTACAACCACTTTTAAAATATTTAAACATTTTCCACAAAATAAATTTTTTCCGTTCGATTTTTCTAAGTTTTTTTACGAGTTACGTATGATAAATCTATTATTTTTTAATGACTTTTTAAAATGGCTACAATACTAATAATAATAATTATAAAGAAAATTGCTTAAATTGTTACAATTTTGCTCAACTTCAACATCTATATATGTATAACTTTTAATCTGATTTCTAAAATGTTTTCCAACATTTTATTATTTAAAAAAAATTCTTTTAAACATCCTTGTTTCAAAACAGGGCATTAAGTATTTGGCTATTTGTATTTTGATATTTTTTATATTACTTTTTGTTAGAGGGGTGTGTTTCTTTTTTGGTATTTATTTTGTTTTACAGGATTATGCTATATTACCGATTTGTATGAAATTTTTACACCACTTTTACATAATTGATTAAAATTAATCAGAGACCGTAGCCATAACCGTACCTCTTCAGAATCATTTTAGCTAATAACCAATAACAAAATCAAAAATTATTACCTCTTATTATTGATAAGATTTATAGAAGTAGATCAGATAACTTGTATCCGATAGCCAATAAAAATGTATTGTGAAGTAGTGGTAATAATTCGGTAACAAAAATATATAAGAATTTGGAAATAACTTTCATTATTGAAAAAATGTATAAAAGTTGATCAATAACTCTTACTCAATAATTAATTAAAAAAATAAGCCAGAAATAATGCGTAACAGATTACAATTATAAAAGTTAAATGAAAACAAAAATAAATAAATTGTGTAATAATTGTTAAACGATAACCAGTATTTTTTAATGGAGAATTAACCATTATTGTGCAATTTTTATTTTATCGGACATACTTCTTAAAATTACGATTATTCCTTAGTTATTAAAAGATTAGATAATTACTTCTCCGTTATTTTCTGTGCTTATTATTTATAAATACAAAATTTGAAAAAAAGTATAATAATTTCAAAAAATCAGCCGTTTTTCATCTGTCAAAAGCAGAATGACACCATTCAGCTTTTTATATTACATTAGTTTTTCTATCATATTTTTTAATTGAGTTGTGATGACATATCATACCAAAACCCGAAATTTGTATAAGGGAATTGCATATCTATGTAAGTAGGTCACTAATCTCTTAAGATTGAGCAGGTTTTGATTGCAAAAGGATTAATTGTCTCTCCTACATCCTGAACTCCGGTAATAAATTTCTGAGTGAGAAATAAATTTCCCTCGGACTGAGCATAACTCCAGAAATAACTGAAGTTGTGTGATTGACATGCATAGGTATGCAAATCAAATATTTAAAAGCGCATGCTCGTGTGTCGTGACTGATCCGGTTAGTCAAAGAATTTGCTGGCACTGTTACCCGATCGCCGCAGTCGTAGTTAACGCGACTAACGTAATCTCACACTCGAATTCAAATAAATGACACATGTCTGTCAGCGAACAATGGCATCGATAAATTTCTTTCGTTCCATTTAATTAGCGTTCATTATTTCGTTACACGACGAGAGTGCAGCGCTTTACGGCTGACAGTCTTGGCAGGTCTTAACAATCAGCCAGGGCAATTTTTCATTCTTACCTCCTTATGCAAATGAAAACATAAATCGATGTCATAAATTCCGCGAGGCAGCTAGAGCCGGGCTTATGGGCACGCACACACCAAGGAGGCGACGCGGCTGGGTGCGGAGGTGCGCGGGGCGTCATGCCGGGCTCCGGTTTAACCGCAGAGTTTAACACACAAAATAATGCCGTTCCCGACACAATGGCCCGGCCGGGAACACTGCGATGGCGTGTTCCCGGTCCGTGGCATTGGGCTCAGGATGGCAAATCTCTTTGTATTCTTTTCGCTTCTCGGCGGCTTATGATAATGAACAACAAATACGCGAACATATTCAATACATTGCAATAAATTACCTCGATGCGATGATTTATTGCAAAAATGCTTTCATCCAGCGAACAACAGACCCGAGCGAATGGCGGTTACAAAAGGCGGCTGCAGCCGCACCACCACTACCGGCCGCAACTTAAAGATTGCCCGAGGAAACTTTCCCGGAGCCCGGGAACTCGATTTGATTTATTAGCGCACAATCTGCACATTTTCTAAAATAAATAAAATTTATCGCGTCCTGTACCACGGACAAGTCTTCTAATGTTTCTATTACTGCGCCCGGACAGCGCAGCACCGACCGAGTCAAAGGTTAACTGATATCTTGCGAAATTGGCCAGATTGATTGCGCCGATAGACGTTAATTTGCTCCCAATTGTTGTTCATAAATTACCCAGATGGACGCGATAGTCTTGTCTGCTGAATGAAGTGGACCAGGAACCCAGTTAGATGCTAAGCAACTTGTAGCAAAATCCAGCCAGAGCCTTAAATTTTATGGATAAGTAACAAGCCTTGAGAGCAGCGAGCGATCATCATCTCGAATTCCTAATCGCTCCACAGGAGGAATTTCAGGTAAAATACCTCGAGAAAATTCTCATTTCGTGAGGCTTGTCTTGTTAAACAATTCATTGAAATTTAATTTTCTTTGAGATTTAGTAAGATGTAAATTATTAGAGAAAGCCACATACTTGATTCGATTTAAGATTATTGTGGAAAGTCTTTGAATATGTTATAGTAGGTACAAAATAAGTTGCATCGTATCGTAAATTTCTATAAATCCTCTTCCTAAATACAAATTAATTTCGTTGCTCATTTAACCCTTAAGTACTATATTTATTTTTATTACTATTCTTGGTTCGTACGGAGCCACATTTTTCGTTGTGTCGTTTTTCTTATAGACCAAGAGCCAGGGCCTGCCAGACATACGTCAAAGTATAAAGGCTAGAAATTTTTGTGTGCATTCTCACTACAGTAGGTAAGAATGCTGGGGGGTTAGAAATCTTGGCTAACGGTGCCTTAGCCAGGTATCAGGTAACAAAGGTGCGCAAAAAATAGGCTCATTCACGTTAAAGTATAACGTCTGGCATTTATATATGTTGTTTAAACAACAAATTTAAAACAGTATTTAAAAAGCCAGACCGATCTGAAGGGTCTAACACACCAATCCACGAATCCAAAGTACTATAGTCCAGTCAATGCAGGCAAAATAAGGCCATTCTGCTCGATTAGTTCAAATAGCACCGATTTGCATGAAAATTTGGATTTAGGTACCACTTACCCTCTAGATCAAAGTTGACCCTGTGCCGACGGGTGCTTTTACCCTGGGGGTGGATGCCACCCCTTCTCAGGGGTGAAAAATAACTCATTGAAAAAAAGTCGAGGAATTGATAGATTGACTAATTCGAAGCAACTTTTGTTATATAAAGTTTTTACACAAAGTCAATACTTTTCGAATTATTCGCGAATGAAAATGTGCATTTTTCAACCAAAGAAACCACGTTTTCAGACGGTTTTCGCGAATAATTCAAAAACTAAGTATTTTATCGAAAAAATCATTCTTAGTAAAAATATAGCTTATAAAAACACAAAAAGAATGCTGTCTTACAATACAAAATTGTAGGCTTTGCTTTTCTAAAAATATTAGTTTTTTCTTTTTCTCTGTAGGATAAAAATTGACTAAGATATGTGCATTTAAAATTTACATATATTCAGAAATCGTAAGTTGTTGAAGTCTTTCAGGTCAAACCGTTTCAAAAATAAAATCTGAAACAAAATGTAATTTATATGACCTTATATATCTTAAAAAAATCTATTATTAAATTAAGGGAGTAGGTACTCTACTGTTAAAAGAATTTTTTTTCAATTTTTTTTTTTGTTTTTTGCATAAATCGATAGATTAGTTATCTCAAGAATGAATGTTCAAAATATTATATCGATATCTTTTTTCGTTTTTATTCTATGGGCATTTTTCGGAGCGCGCGTCGAGTGGAATATATCGAAAAAATCTGTTAAAAAAAATTTAAACGCGTTTTTCTCGAAACGTGTTTTTTTGTTGCGCGGGGTAGCACACAGAAAAATCTAGTGAACCGATTTAGCTAAAACTTTTTTTTGCAAACTTATATAACAATTCTCGATGGCACCAACCTAAATTTAGCCTAAAATATTCAATTTTGGTGATTCGGGAGCACAGTTTTCAATGAAAAATATGGTAAAATTCGAGTACGCTAAGTTCAAACACTTGCCAAATAGCGAAAATATTCATATTTATAGCTTAATTTAGGTTAGTGCAATAGGTTTTCATTCGAACTAAAGAAAAATTGTTGGTAAATTGATTACAAACCACCTGGACGACCTGGGCACTACGCCGCGGAAACGGGTCTTTCTGTGAGCGCGCGCTTCATCAACTCGCTGCAGCAGCCGCCATTTTGTTTTTTTTTAATTTATAACAATTGATTTTCAATATTTTGACCTTAGTAAAGAATCACATAAAATTTCATAAAAATTTCATCTTTAATAGTTTTTTTTTTATAGCAGTTTTAAAACGATACTGCTTTTTACCCATTTAACAGTAGAATACCCCCTTAATGCAGTTAAATTTTGGGGGATATTTCGTTTTCATTATATAGTTCGATCACTGTTGTGCCTACAATTAGTGAAAAAATTGCACAACAATTTAGACGTAAGAAAACCAAAATCGAACAAAAATCCTAATAAAGAAAGAAAAAACACCATATAATTTCAATCTGAGAAGATTGCCTACTGATAAGTAAGAGAAAACAGTTTTCAGTATGAGATGGACCGTGCGAAAAGCACACGTTTTTTATTATACATATATGATATGACTGAAATGCAGAGATACATATTTTAATAACAAGGTTGAAAACATCTTTGAATTAAAAGTGTTCCGAATTTTTGCATTTTTGTAACTTTGGAATTTAAATAAACATTCCTAGGTACAAGTTTTATCACAATATGTGAGGAGGCCTTAAACTTGTATACGAAGAAGATACTCTTAAAACAATTGGAAAAGTTTTTACTTACAATTATCCAAGCAGTCCACGGCTACCATGCGACAATCCGGCGTGGCTTGCTTGGGTTTATTTCATCATTTTTTTTTTATCATCAAAATAATCAAAAAATCGATGTAGAATGAATGACAGAATGGTAAAGAAATTTGTATTCCTTTTAATATTGTTATTTCTCAGCTTACTGTAAACTTAAGCCAAAAATTGTTGAGTATCGTTCATCTGAAATCAAGGCAAAATAGCTAAAGCTGTGAAAAAGTCTTGTACTGATTTGTTGCGTTGTCCACATCCAGTCCTCGTTCCAGCTCGAAGGGCTCAACCTGAAAGGGGACCACAAAGCAAAAACCTAAACGATGGGACTACCCGCTTACTCATCTTATATCCAGCTCTGTCAAGAAGGAAGGTTGTCATCCGAAAATCCATAGATTTAAAATTGTAAAATTACAAACAAACCACTGTAACCTACTGTCCAACAATAAAACAGAGCAAACAGAGAATCAGAGAATCGCGTTATCATCGAATCCTAATGTTTTTTTGCATTATTGTTCGGAATCTGTTGAAAGTGGGATTGAGAAATATTGAATTTGTCCTATTTATTGAACTTTATCAATAAATTATAGAAATCAAGAAATCTTTCTGTTGGTTTCACTCTGATAGGAACTAATCTTGGCGATTGCATATACAATCGATTGCGGATTTTTTAGATTGCTTAATTTCTGACAGGGATTCAATATTTCTCAATTCGCTGTATCAGAACTTAAAACAATTTATCCTCATATTCTGGCAGAACATTAATGAACTGCACTGCACGCTTTTGGATATAATGTTTTAAAGTCCATGTCAATATAAGGAAGGTAGTAATATTAATGTAATATTACCAACATAAAACAAACATATGTAAACTACCAAATTTTAACCGCGAGGAGGCTTTTAAAGTGTTTCTAATTCTTAAAACCTTCCGCTGTGGACAAGGCTTGTGAAATATTGATGAGTCGATATTTTGATGTTGCTGAAAAATAGTGTTTTTCTATTATGTATATTTCAGACCAAGAGCGTTGTTAAAGAAGGAAGTCTTTTGTTCCTACTGTTCTGGAATTAAGGTGTTGCACCCTAATTACTGTGTAGGAGATTAAGTGTTGCACCTAATCTCGAGCTCGCTGAAAAGAAAAGTGCTTAGAGATAACGCGGTTCGTTGGATAAAACAGACTCGCATTTATTTTAACAAATTTCAGCTTTTATACAAATTATCCATGTGAACCTTATTCTAACTAAATGCAAGATAAGCACTTCCCACGATCGCTGCGTCTCGCCGAAATAAGATTCCTGCAGATGCAGCGAACGAAAGCTTTTTGTCAAGCGATGTCTGCGTGCTCGTGGGAAATGCTTGCCTTGTTACAATTAAGGTATGCCACCTAAACAAGCGTTTTAAAAGTCTGTATGGCCTCCAAATGGTCCCTAATAATTTCTTTCGTATCTGAAAACAATGTACATTATCACTATCATAAATCATTTTAAACTTATTTTAGGAAAAAACCCATCAAAAAATAAAATATCAATATGATCAGTTCGGCGTCCTGATGTATGGGGGGGCTTAAGGGGATCGTCTCGTGTGAAAGCTTTTGTTTTAAGGTTATTTTGGGGAATTTGTTTTCTTCAAAAACCATTAAAATAAAATAATTTATAAATTATGTATCATTTTCATTAACTTTTAAATAAACTTTGTAAATTGTTTCAAATCGATATATTGAATATAATTGAAGATACACCGCCCAACAGGAACACTTATAAAATAAAAGTTTCTCCACTGCTGCCATGATTCCGGTCGTTCTGCTTCTCTGAAATCAAAAAATCAAACGTCATTTTAATTTTCAGAGTTGAGGTTTAAATTGAACTAAAATGAAGTCAGAATGCAAAAAAAAATTGTTTTTTTTTATGCTTTAAAAAAAAATTTAATTTTTCGTAATTTTTTGGAGTCTATTAAGCTGATAAAAAAAAAACTAATGAAGCAATCTCAATTATTTTAGTTCACTTTGTGTTAATAGATGTACTAAAGATGCTGTAGAAATTTGAGCAGAATTAATTAACTAGTTCTTGAGATATCATGGCAGCAGTTCGAAAAAATCGTGTTTCGAGAAAAACACGTCTGAAAATGATTGTATAATTAATAAAAAAACAATTGTCTTACCATCAGTCAGCTATGCCTGGATCATAGAGAACACCTTTTACTCAAGTCTTTTACACATGTTTTAGATGTTATTTATCAAAAGAAACACAATTGATTTTTTTGACCTAACACACGAGACGATCCCCTAAGACGTTGTCACGTGAAAATTGCTACGTGTGCCTAAAATGCACGGTCGAATCACCATTTTTAACTACACACGACATGATTAGATTTAACGAAAGAGTTAACTATGTTTTACAATGCTGATTTTATAATTCGCTAAAGAAATGTTTCGAACATACATATAATGTATACTAAAGAGGAAACGTGTGGTTCTCTGACCGACCAAAAAGAAGAAAGATAAATTTAGCAGCTCCGCCTAATCCTCTGCGGAACATAGGGCCGCAATGTGCTCAAAACACGTCACAACTAATTGAAGGTTTTCCGATGTACTTAAAAGATAAGAAAACGCCAATTTCACGACATGTCTAGCTGTCAATAAAGCTGACTGCCGTAAGCCTCATGTGCGGCACAGGCGGGGCACACATTTCTCCACTTTCGCAAAGTCGCAACAAAAGCACCCCAAATTATCCTCAAAACCCCCAGATAAGGATCTCAAAATGTTCGCCTCAATAGAAATATCAACATCTGTCAGGAGCAGATTCCTGCCGCACCAGTTGGCAGCGGTATCCTTGTCATTCAGGCAGCCATCAAAATAGGATAACTCAAAAGCCACACATTGTGGCTGTCAATCAACTTGTTGAAAATAAAATCCCTTCAAGGAGAGACCTTCTTGAAGACATGTTAGTTATAAGTGGATTCGCTACCATCCCGCGCCACTCGACCAGTTTTTCTTACCTGGCGGACGGAGCAGGGTGTGGGACGGTCATGAATCCAAGACTTTCGGAATCTTGGAGATATGCGCGGTCTCCTGGCAGCCGTTGTAATTTTTGTTGGGCCACCCACACCCACCACCAGACGTTTTATCTACCTGACGAAAGCCGGCAGATTGACAACATTGTGCCGCGCGAAATAAACCGGGACGAAGAAATTAAATATCCTCCCTAGAAGCTATCATCCCGCGGCTCAATTCTGCCGGCGCGGCGTATGCAAATGCGATGGAACTTAAGCAGTGACAGTAGCTCAGATACGGAGACAGACAGCATCGAATGAGTTCCATTTCGAGACGGCACAGGACAAGCCTGACATACACATCCCGGGGAGGGGCAGCTCCCAGACAAAGTGACATCCCGCTGGAGCTGTCGTGGGAAACAAGGAACATTATCGCGACATATCATCATTAGGAATCGTGTTGCCGGGCTCTGCCAGTCGCGCTGGCTTCTTTCTCATCCCGCGGACTCCTGCTGTCTTCCGCCGGGTACGGCTGCTGTCGCCGGCTGTCATCCAGCTCGCTTTATTTGCCTCTGACAGTATTCAACATATCAAAAATTTGCTGTTGAGCAGTTGTTTGCGCCGGGCGCGATATCATCATTCACCCGCTCGCGTAATTATATTTTATCGCCCCTCTATCTGCGCGGACTGGCTATGTGCACGGGGATCTTGCGAGTAATTGAAATTGGATTTTATTACGGCGCGGCGGTTGCAGCGGGCTGCTCCATTAGAATGATTAGATAAAGGGATGAAAGGAATTAATTAAGACGAAGCGACGACAATCCATCACCATTTAACGTGAAGGAAACGTAAAACTATATTTTATATATGGGTTGTATGCTTTTTCAGGTAATTGAAGAGTGACGACAACATTTTTTAATATTATAGGAGAAAACAAGCTAAATAATAGATTATCGCCCGAATCACTCCAGATAACCAATTTCTAAAACCATTTAAACAATTTATAAAGGAGTCCCTCTAAATACACTGGTATTAATTACTCTGTCACACAGTTTTTCTTACATGAATAATCTTACCTGCTTTGAATTACATACATACATATTTAATGCTATAATTTTAATTAATTGTTAAATATTAATTATTAAAAATTTAAAAAAGATTTAGCTAACCCTTAAATTCGCTATGTTGCACAACTACACAATGCATCATGCCAAATTTCAGCCCGATAGCTTTTCTGGAAGTGGAAAAAAGCTTTTAAAAAAGAAATGTAGACAAAACCTTACAGCTAGAACGAACTACTCTCATTACTTGAATTATTGGTGCCATGTTACTAATAGCGTTAATGCATATGTATGTTATTCATCTCTCGTTAACGGACATCGCTACAGTTATAACAATATAATATTTAGCGGTACCAAATATCCGGAAAATGTTGGAATATATTTATATGTTTTAATGCGGGGTTGAACTCGAATTACTTCCATGGAAACACGAGATTTCGTTAAGTTGACTTAAACTCCATGAAAGTAGTCGAGTTGAATGTGGTTTCATTGACAGATTGTCATTTGCTGATTGCAGATTATCAATTGTGTGATAAACACGACGAAGGCCCATGGAAACAGATGTGGGTTGAATCCTGTCATTTCTGCTCAACGAAAAGTCAACTCCAACTCTATTCAATGCATGAAAACGAATGTAATATAAGAAATAACACGTTTCGGCTAATAAGCTCTCTCCTAATTCGCAATTTAATGCAATCGGGTCAGCCGAAGCAACAAGATGGGATAATTAGAATCTCGTCTTTGACTACTTACTCCATTTTGTCCTTTTGGGTTATTATCCACGAAAATTCTTGTAACACATTTTTTTATAAATATAACAAAAACTAATTCTTAAAATTAGATCAAAACCTAGTAAAATAATTTGTTCCAGCTCAATCAGCTACGAAATTCACAAAAGTGATAGGGGTAGAAATGGCAACGATTAATCAAATGGATACAACAATCGATTAATTTAATTTGATAAATCGAATAATCATATAAATATTTTTCATTTTGATTAATTGAATACATGAGATATATTTTGTATGTTTTATGAGGTGGTATATGATGCGGCATAAAGTTTGCGGACGTAGATTAGTGACCCGAAAACAGAAATACCTAGTCAGTTTTTGGAGGTCTCATAAAATGCAACAAAATTGTTTTAGGACCTTTTATTTAAATCCTTTAGTCACAAGAGTCATTATCAAAGCATCCGTCCTTCTTACGCCTCTAATTTCGATCCAAATATCTGAAAAAATTCTCAAAGTGCGCTAATACATGTAGTCGAATAAAAATCAGCAAACATTTTTTTAATAAATAAAAGATAATACGACTTGTGCAGTGATTACAATATTTTAAAATCAAGAAGGCGAAGTTGTATAAAATTTGTATGTAGGTGGCCATGAATTCATTCAAGAATTATTGGCGTTTTCAACTGCACCGTAAGAGTTGCTCCGGATCGAATCTTGCGCAAATTTTGTTTTCAACTGTCACACAAAAAAAGCGTAGTTGTTCAAGTGTAAATTTTGCTCTGTCGCGGAGTTGCTCGAAATCTGCTCTTTCTGCTCGATATTTTTAGACGGAGCAAATTTAATACACTGTGCATTTTTGACATATTCAACATCATGTTCAAGTAAATTCTTTCAGCTCTAGCACACAAGCATTTGGCCTAGTACAGCATCCGCATCTTCTTTATTTGAAACGCTGTTTCCAACATGTAGCTTCTTTTTCACGATCTTGAGAACAGTCGCAGCATCAATCCACTCAACGTAAACATACTTTAAGAAGTCTACCAAAGTAGTGAAAAATCCCGCTTTCGATGCATTTAATCAGATTTCCATATGTTTCCACAAAGAAATACTTAAATTTCCATTTCGACGGACATTTCCTACTCAATTCCGAGAGTTTTAAGCATGTTCACAAAATATTTTGGGAGCTTCAATGCCCGTCCATTCGTCGTATGAGAATTTTGCAAAATATGCCGCCACTAGTAAGCACCTAATAATTTTTTGGACTAAAGAAATCGAGCAATGCTTAGAAACTCCCACAAAAATGCGAGCGAATATATATTATAAAAAATGTATAAAAATTGAACACGACTTTTCATAGCCGCCTACATACAATTTTTAAACAACTTCGCCTTCTTGATTTTAAAATATTGTAGTCACTACACAAGTCATTATATTTTATTTATTAAAAAAATGTTTCCTGACTTTTATTCGACTCCGTGTATTGTTCCCCTGTGTACCTCAGCAGTCAGATATAAGATCAATTTTTTTTCGAAGTAACAGGGGACTGGGAAAGATGGGGTAGTATTAAGACAGGGAACTATAAAACTTCCTAAAACAACAGAATTCAGAATTACGTAAACGAGGTGGAAGTGGTAGGAGATGCACGCATGATAGGGTTCCATGCTTCCTTCTGAAAAATGGTTACATATTTATATACTTTTCATAAACTAGTGTTCGTTATAATTTTCATTAAAAGTACTAACTATTACAATTCACATTCTGGAATTTTTTCAGATAGTTTGCATTGAGATTAGAGGCGGGAGAGCGATGGACACTTTGATAATGACTCTCGTGACTAAAGGATTTGAATTAAAAGGTCCTAAAACAATTTTTGTTGCATTTTAAGAGACCTCCAGAAACTGATCAATTCCCATTTTGGGTTACTAATCTACGTCTGTATACCAAACTTCATGCCGCATCATACACCACCTCATAAACCATACAAAATATTTCTCATGTGTTCGATTAATCAAAATGAAAAATATTATATGATTATTCGATTTATCAAATCAAATTAATTGATTGTTGTATCCATTTGATTAATCGTTGCCATTTCTAAACCTGTCACTCTTGTGAATCTCGTCGAAGCAGTAGGAAATCTCGTAGTTGCATGAGCTGTAACAAATCATTTTAGCAGGTTTTGATCTAATTTTTGCTTTGAATTCGCAGCGTGATAATCGTATAAAATAAGATGTTTTTGTGACGAGCTGCATTTACTCCATCTTGCTCCTTCGGTTAACCCGATTTATTTCTTTTTTTTGTATTCGTTGTAATGTGAAATATAATTGTTATAACATTATAAGAGGAACTATTAATTTAGTTACTTAAAAATAGTTTCTGTAATTATAATATGTATTAAACCGCATCTTTCCCCATACGGGTACCTAGTACCCTACCCTACTAGGGTGGGGCTCGATACGTAGCTTTTTGTAAAGAAGAACTGTAAAGTCCTAAATTCTTTCCAGTATTTCGGCCCATATGGTGCACCTATGTATATGTTATAATTCTAAGCTATTCATATTAGGTAAACATAAACTTCTATTCTATTTAATACTAAGCTGTACTATTCTATTCTAATTTATTCTATTCTATTCTAAACTGTTCTATTCTAATTGTTTCTAATCTATTACTTTTTATTAATCTATATTTTATGTTTTATAAACTATATTACTATATTTAAGGCTAGGAGGGCTATTAGATGAGGGGTAGTAGGTTTAGGAAGGTAACGAGGGAGAGGAGTTCTGTGGGATTGGCAGAGTCGTGTTGTGTTGGGAGGGGTGGAGGGTTGTCGCCGTAAATATAAAAAAATTTGCGTATAATGTTTCGAAAAGTTTTAATCTAGATGATTCTAAACATTTGATAACATTTCCTATTTAGTAGTTTTCTTTTAAACTCAAAATAAATTATGTTGTTGCGTTCCAAGAATCACCTTTTGATATTTCCTGTTAAAGTACTTATACATATATTTATTTAGTTTATACCTTTTTAGCTTTTCGCTTTAATAGTCATTATATTTTGTTCTACTGTGAAGTGAAACATTTTCTCCATTTTGCCTTCACAATGAAATACTTAGGGCAGGAAAGTATGATGAAAGTTGCTCACGCCAGGTCCATCTCCTAAAAACATAAATAACCTCCCAAATCACCTCGTTCTAACATACAAGAACATATCATGTTACTGACATAAATAGACACGTAACGACATGCTGGAGAAAATGTTTCTACGCCCTTCATGGCATTTCGTTTTGATTTATAGCCGGCCACTGCCACGACCTATGTGCTGACCGCCTTGTGCAAGGATTAGGGCTGGCTCTGTATGTTGGCCCGTACCTACATATGGCTACTATTGCATTTTAAGGTTCATGATGACTGCTCGGTCGGTGGAAGAGATTTTGCGCCCGCACATCATCCATCCTGGCATGTCTTGTGGCCAAGCCCACAGAAGAAAGCTAGATTGCCAGCTGAAGGATAATTTGGAGTGATTTCTTCGTTGGCAACATTTTTCCTTTATTTCGATGCGACCACCATAAATGAAAATTGATGATGACATTTACCAAATTCGTGAATGAATCAGTTTTCCTGACTCGCCAACCCATTAATAACGGATGAAGTTTTCAGGAGCAACATTTCATATGATTGATGTCTTTTGGAGCTATTGTTGAACCACATATACCAAACTTACAAATTCGAAGGTAAAAGGGCTACAAACCAGGTATTATATGTATATTATGTGTATGTTATATATCAGGGACCGTAATGGCTATAAGTTTTATGATAAAAATCGAACAATGACAGTTATATTTTGTTTTAAATCAAATTGGTTATCCTTTTATCATTATTTCACAATTTATTTATTTTGGTTATGAGGTAACTCTTATTATGAATAAGAATTTTAAAAGTTGATCGCTAAGTATTATCCGGTAACCAATAAAAGTAAGTTGGATAATAACTTTTATTAGAGATCAGAATTATAAAAAATAATTGATAACTCTTACTTCATAACCAAAAAAATAAAAACGGTTAAACAATAATCAATAAATTTTAATTGAAAATTAATCCTTACTGAACAATTTTTATTTTATGGCGATAAGATTTTTTCGAATTATTACAAGATTAGATTATTATTTCTCTGTGGTTTTTTTTATTTAAAAAACACAAAATAATGGTTATTGTCGGTCCCTGTGATACATTCATTAAAAATAAAACTTTTCATATGTATTTGGTGTCGCATTTGGTTTTTCTCTAATTTAACTAATAATTTATTAGAAATGTGTATCACAACTGATCTCAATAATGTTTCCATGTTTTGGCCATTGCTCTTTAGAGACGTTTAATCAAGGCATCTGCCTACTTGCTATTCTGCATGCAAACTTAAATTGCACAGAACATGTTTGCTATTCTACATAATTTAAGTATACATATTATGTATATTGTCCTTGTCAAGTTGGATATTTATTTTTGCTACAGCATAATATACTCGTATATACAGTATAATAGCATTTATTCTAATTGTGCATATGGAGTAGGCTTTATCTTATATTACATTTGAATATGGTATGCTTTATGATGTGAACTCGTAATTCCTCATATCTTTAAATTACCTAATTCTATGCGTTGTGTTATTTCAATCCCAAAAAGCAAAGAACCAAAATATCAAGATTTGGCATAATTATCTCACGTTAAACACCATTTGTTAAGTATCTATCTACTTGTAAATAAAAGCCTTCATTAAGTATCTATTAATTGATTTTAAAGTTCAAGATTACGCTGTAAACAATTCTCTGAAAGATTGTACATAATCCGTTCAATGTCAATTTAAATATGTTATGCATCTTTGTAACTGTAATGGGTATGCAGGGTCAGTTACTCCTTTATATAAAAATTAATTAATTAAAATTAGGTAATTATTCCCATTACTCATTGTAATTAAAATTCTAATGAAGTTATTGCTATTGCAAAATATTTTAATCTTTGGACGAAGCGCAGGATACCACAGAGCCTGCATTCGATAATTATTTTCAAGAAATTTTTTATTTTCTCAAGTTTCTTTTCTCGATTATCTCAAATATAATAGCAATAGTTTTTTCATTAATACATTTTTTTATGATCTACGGTTTTATCAGTGAGATTAACACTGCCGGAATAAGATTAACTGCCGCAAATAATAATTTGTGAACCAAGATCGTTAAGAATGAATGATTTACATACTTACATTGAATATTAAAATAAAATGTTCATTTTTAGAATTAGCTCATTTCTTATTCTCGGCTATTTTTACAAGCTTTTATTTAGTTTCACCTGTCCCGGTGTCTGTAATGAAATCTTGAAGTTAAATTTGACCCACTTTCCGGTTTCCGATTGAGCTGAAATTTTGCATGCATATGTATTTGGCGTGACAATGCAATATTATGATGACATGGAGCTGATCTGATGCTGAAGCTGGAAGGTGGCCATAGGAACTCCGCACTAAAACGACACAACCCCATCGATTTTGGGCCCGTTTGATTCGTTTGATGAGTACTTTGGTCCTAGATAATATCCGTATGCAACCCCATCAAATTTGGGAAGCACGTGCCGAACACGTTATCGCGAGACACAGAAAAATCACGAGTAATATTTAAATACTCCAGATGCTCTGTAACTTTTTGTTTAAATTGCTGAAAAATCAAGCCAACCGTTGCCATGCCAAGACTGTTGTTAAAGTGTGCGCTCTAACAAGGGTCGCAGCGCGTCTAATTGGAGGCTCTAAAACGTATCTATATTACATACATATATAACGACAACCCTCCACCCTTTTTGCGAATATGAACCAAATATTGCTCCGAAAAATACATGGGTAAACTTTGATAGAATAAACAAAGTAATCTTGATAGAAATGGGTTATGCCGCTACTTTTAAGAAATAGTTACCAACACCTTCCCCCAAAAAGTCAATCCTGTATATGTTCATATGAAATCTACCTAAAATAAATGGTTACGTTTTAATATCGTTTGTCTAATGAGCTAATTATTTTTAAATTTCTGCCACTTACCAGCTCTCTATCTAAATTATCTAATTTAGTTAGAAGGCCAATAATTTCATAAAACTTCTAGGATATCTCCAGCAGAACCAGAAACTTAAAATTTTCAAAAATATAGTCTGACAAGTTCAATAAATTACAATTTTCCATTATTGTAGACGTTACACAAATGATTTAAATAATTTAAATTTCCCGCCCAAGTGCCTTCTTTATAGTTTCCACTGCACTTTGAATGCAGGAGCTGTTTCCCGCCCATTTTTCCAGTGGGAAGTGACGTTTTATGCAAGCAGCTCGCCCAGCACTGCCTCGGAATGAAAAACCCAATTACAAATATTTAAATCGGCTAATTACCGGCTAAATAAGGTCACTGTAATTTAATATCATATAATTTTTAAAAATTCGCCGTGGAAATGTGTTAAAAGTGTGAAAATACCCATCGGTCGGGTAGCGGCCGTAAATTGATTTATATGGCGTGATTGTGCGAAATTCGGCTTCTTAAACCGCGCTTTTCCGAATTTCGCAGGCTGGGCGACGACGCGTAATTTGTGTGATATTTTTTTAAATTTTTATAAATATTTGCGGTAAGTTACAAAATTCCTTTTTTCCTGTTTCTTGCTGATGTCCGATTTGATTGAGGCATTTGTTCTCGAACTTGTTGAATGTATGTAGTTCATTTTCGATGGACCAGCGAAAGTTATTAAACTGCGACGTGTGAGTAACTCAAAATTTTATTTTACAAAGATAGCACTCCTTTCCCAAAATATGCTTCAAAACTTATTCTTATCTTCCGTATATTAAATGCTCGTTTGTTTGAAAGGACTCTCACCCATAAAATAAGTTTAATTCAAAATTTTTAACTCTTATCTGTCTCCAAACTTGGAAATATGGGCGTTTTTAACGGCGGAACATTGGTATCCTAATTATACTTAGATTCTCTACATAATACTTTTGTAAAACTTAAATATTTCTCTATGACCTCGATTACTTTCTTTCATATTTAACCACAACGTAAAATTTACAACAAATACAGTCTGACGAGTTCAATAAATTGAAATTTTCCATTATTGTATCACTTATTTTTTCGTTTAATGAACTGCTTTAAAATTTTGGCGGACACTAAAAATTCATAATACTATTATACCTCGTATATCCCTACTCTAAGCTTCAGTTCCTTCTCTTTATCCCCTTTCACTGAAGGAATTCCCAAAAAAACAAACTGCAAAACTAATTCGTTTAAAATTTTCCCTGAATTTCAATTAGAAAGTATTGAACTTTAGCGAATATTTGTCACTTGTTCACTGCGCGACCTCACGGCTCGCTGGGCAGAAAATTAGAAAGCAGAAAAGTGGCACAGCAGCAGCCGGGATTTTGGTTACAAATAGAGGGCGCGATGCGTACCTGCCCCTGGTCTGCTGCGGTGGGGTATCATTCACCCCTAAAATGGACAAAATGCTACTCTAAGACCAATAGAAAACTTGCTCAATTTTTTCTATTATATTTTATTAAAAAAAAATTAAACAATAAAAAAATATTTTAAAAAAAAGCTTTTATTTCCTTTTTAGTATATTTTTATATTTTATTGTTAAATAAAAGCTTTTTCTTAAAAATATTTTTTTATTATTTAATTTTGTGATAGTCTACAATGTTTATTAGTTATCAATTATTTGTGCACCATTTGTTAGATTCTAAAGCTTATTTATTTTTTTATAAATTGAAATTTATTATTTTATGATATAATTTTGAATAACTTTGTCTCCCTTTCAGTTGTACTATTGCGAAGACAGTATACTATATAGTATGCGATATTTAAAAGTAAGGTTCAGACTCTGCCATTGCTGATAACATAGCTTAAATTATGTTCTTTTCAAAAAAATGGCAATGTTGGTCTTTCCGGTCTATGTTTTTCACCCGTGTTAAGGTAGTTGAATATTTTACTAAATCTCTTGCGTGAAAAACGAAATTATACATATAATTTTTCAAAAAAAAATGCGTGCCAAGGGTATTACAAAATGTTGATGGACATGTGCAAGTTGTTGTTGTTGGCTTCCATATTCTTATTTTTTATAAATAATATGTAAGTTATTATTTTTAAAATAAATTTTATTATAAATTATTAGCTTTATAATTTGAAATAAACTGTTTGTACAGAAACTCTTGTTCTTTCTAAAACAAAAAATCAAAGGATAGGTACTATTTTATTTTATCAAAATCCCAACGAGTAGTTTGGTTACTAGATTAATTGAATTCACTCACTGCTCAGTAGTTTTAAATTTAAAAAATCTTTTCCCAAAGGATACTGCCACAGACACTTAGTCTAGCACTCAACTAT
Source organism: Eutolmus rufibarbis (assembly GCA_963920795.1). Classification (NCBI taxonomy): domain Eukaryota; kingdom Metazoa; phylum Arthropoda; class Insecta; order Diptera; family Asilidae; genus Eutolmus; species Eutolmus rufibarbis. Next base: position 32,616,047 of record OY987207.1, read on the forward strand.
TTAATTTTCTATTATTGCTTATGCAGGCAAATTGTTGTTTAAATTAAAAAAATATGGAAATTATCGTTCCTCTTTTTCAAATATTTATTGATATATCTACATATGTGTATTCTCGCAAAACTCAGTAACTCTATAATAGTCATATCTTGTCAATGGAATTTGTGACTTTCGGTAATTTACCAATAAATCATATGCAGGAATCAGAATATAATGAAGACGTTTTTAATTTTATATTTTTTATTTCATAAAATGTATACATAAATCAAACGTATTCGAATATTTAATACTTCAAATACGAAGTGCTGCTTCGAAACCTTTTCTTTTCGAGCCCAGAATCTTTCCAGTATTATAAAGCCTAAAATATTAGTTTATATGTATGTACATATTATATGATAGAAATTAAGATTTTTAAATGATGACCAATTATTGTTATAATTTATGATCTTTTTATAGTATATGAAACAGAAAGATACATACAAAAGCGAAAATTAACGTGTTATGAGTTAGCTTTTGCCATTCATTCGATGTTCTTATGACAGCTTTTTAAACTCTTTAACTTGGTTGCCAATTCATTCTCTACAGCTGCTGAAAAAAATAAATTCAATCTGCTTCCGTGACGTTCGTTTGTAGCGCATCTTCTTTTTCTCATTTTCTAATTTATAATAAACAAATTGCATATAATTAATTAAAGTTTATTAGTATTCGGTGGAGACATTTTTGTGACTCATCTTATTAATTAACAGTGTGTCAATGAATAGGTTGGCTAGCGAAAAGACTGAGAACATTAACACATCTAGTGACCGATGTTCCAGACTATAAAAAAACTGATGACTGATGAGTCACAATTAGTAAAGTCATAACATAATAAAACACTATTAATTATGACGTGTGATTTGTCAAAATCTCAGAATAAGGGGATACATTATAAAAGTGCAATACTAAACTTTAAATATAGAAAATGGTAATTTAGACTCTTTTTGCTCTATTCACGCCCCCGTTCATCATTCGTTAGTATAAAATCATAGTTTATTCTAGTAGCTAAAGAAAACCAAGGTACAATCATACATAAGAGAATTTATAAACACATTCGTTATAAACATTTTTTTTTTTAGCAAGCGTAAGGTATTTATGGACTAAAATAATCACATCATTTTTTATTTGCATCATTAAATAAATTTTCGTGTACATTTTACGTAAGAAAAATACTAAAACATCTTTTGAAATCTTTCCGGACGATAATTAAATTGAAGTCTGGCAAGGTGCGGTAACGAGATAACAACTCTAGCTAAGGTAGAAAACACCGACGATCCGGCGCGGCATCGACATCTTTGCCTAGATTCAAAGGTTCACAAATCCTTAATTGTTTTGGATGCATGATGAGTTGAACCGGTTGCTGGAGCCATCGAAATTGTTTTCAGTAATAAATTAGACGGTGAGATATGTAAGAGAATTTATTTCCCATAATTAAATCCATAAACTTAGATTTCCAATCATCTGCAATAAATTCACCAAGAGAACTGGTTGGACAGATAAAAGAAGCTTTCGTTAGATTTATTTTTCCTAATCTGCTTGTACGCACGACATCTAATCCGCGCCGACTCCCCGCTGGGCGCGAGGCATAATTTAAGACACTGGGAGCCCATATCAATTTACAGTGGTTAAGATTTTCGAGAAACAGTCACTAAAGACCCATAAATAAGAGAATTTAGCCCCAGTGTATCCAGTTGACAAAGCTAATGCCACACGGCAGTGGCAACGGATGTGCGCAAAGCTCCCGCCTATCACCGTACATTGGATGAGAAATCGCCCAGCGGGGGTGCGTCGCGGCGGCCGTTCAGATGAGTTTATAAATAAAAATTTTAATATAAATGGACGGCAACTGAATGTTTTACTTGGTGGCATTAATGCGGCACTTACGCCTTTTGACTTAACCTCCGGCTGTCTTAGGCTTGTCTCACACGGCCCGAGGGCCGATCGTAAAACGGGAGGGAGGCTCACTCTGCTATTTTTCGAAAGGGTTATTTATCGGTAGCGCTCCTGTGGCACGCCGCGCCGCGCTGGGACTCTCGATCAGAAAATCAAGATTTAGGGGACGCTAAAATTGTCGCCACTAAGGAATTTGTTTGCCCCTCGGAGCGCGCTAACGCGTAGGCCTAAATGAGCTCTTCCCAGAGTTCGCGGAGGCTGCCAGTTGCTTGCAATTATTAATGCCTCCAAGAATCGCTGACACCAGCCAGATACTTTCGCTTATTATTTATCGTCGAAAGAAAGTGTTTTTGTCAGTTTATTGGACCTGTCCTCCATAAATTTCAATTGGCCGCAGAAGGCGCACTTTATCTCTGCCGCGTCTACTTTGAAAGCGGAAAATAATTGGAAAATTTATGGTGACGGATTTGTTGGATGTTCTCAATAAATTTTACAGAGGACCAGACGTCTTCCTTCTTCCGGCTTGTAGATAAAATTTTTCGGTAAAATGTAAATGATCCCCCGGAATTTTCCTTGGCGGGGGCAAGAAGGCAAATTGAGAGACTTACACCACCGCGATTGGATACCATGGTGAGATATCAATCCACAGCGATGACGGCATCCTTCGCAGGCGGCAAATCTTCATCATATTAATTTTAATAGGATTTATAAAGATCCATCTGTAACGTGTCCTAGCCTGTCACTTTCATGTCCTTATTTAACACTGAATAATCACAGCTCTCATTTCAACCACGGAAATCACTTGCACGTCGGGCCGCGCCCGAGTGGGAAGCCATTTATCTAGGGCTTTTTTAAGGTATACAATCAATCTTTATATTCATCGCGACCTCCCCCGCACAGCAGCACCAGCAATGAGCCGGAATAGAAAATGAGGCAGCCGGAGTCAGCAGCAGACCCCTTGACTTAGATCTCTGCATAGTACGCGAAATGTGGCGCGGCGGGGGCGGTGGAGGGCCCAAGAAAAAATCGCACGTCTTGAGAAAATGAAAAATGCTCTTCGGAGGATACCGTCATCTTCTTATCCTATCATGCTGGGCAAGTGAATAAAGGACGCAGCCTGGGAAAAGAAAAATTCATAAATCTTTCAGTTCGTGAGTTTGTTATTTAGCTTCGTCTGTGTCGGTGATCTACTGCTACCGTTCTACCGGTGGACCTGGTGCTTTGTCTTGAAGGTCTCCTTATCACGAGGAGTGTTGCGGCTCTGTCTGCGGTTAATAATTACTTGGTCACAGTCAATGGATTTATTGCTCATGACATGGATTCTTAAACTTCTTTCGCGTGTCGGATTACACTCGATGGTAGAAAAAATTCGATGGTATATACGACAGGGGAGCAGGAACAGAAACAGGTAGAGATCAAATGGCGCGAAATGTATAAAGACGAAAAAAAAAATGTCGCTTCTGTCGCGGAGGGAAATAGGATTACATCAAGAAGCATCTTGCCAACCTGTCAGGCGGTGAAAAATGGGCTCTGTTTGGATTTTTGTTTTTCTACTTTACCCTCGATTTTGGTCCCGAATCAAGATTTCAGGTTAAACTGATTTTCGCGAAGTTAATCGGAAGCATTTTGAAATATTACGCACGGGTAAATATGCACCAAACGAGGTATTATAGCAGATATTTTACTTTAATACACTAAGAAGAAAAAGTAGTTCAACTATTAACTTATCTACTGCAAAATAGACAAAAATTATACTAAAATTAGTTAATTTTTACTATCGAACTAATAAAAATAAAATAGAAGATGTAACCTAATTTATAGTAAATTTTAGCTTTTTTCGTATGGTTAATTATTTTGACTAAACCTTAAACTATAATTTTAAATTAGCAAATTTAACATAATTACTTGCTTTTGTAGTTATTTTAGACATATTTTTGTTGTTAACAAGTAAATTTAATTCGATTACTAATACAAATTACTTGGATTGAATAAAAATAGGTGTTGTAAAAATAAATACAATTTTATTAGATATTGTTAGTATTCAGTATAGTTAATTTTTAGATTACTAGATTCTTGTCTATCTTTAATTTTGTCAAGTCCGGAGAATTCAACTTTGCAGTCAAAAAAAAATAAATCATCAAAGAGTTTTAGTCTAAAGAAATATATTACAAAAAATGTAATTTTCATTTCACAAAACTTTTGTTTGACTCAATTTGTCTATCTGTTATTATTATGTGGTGTTTTTATCTTTAAGTCATTAAAATTAAAATTTAAATTAAATAATTAATAAGAAACAATCTTTTCTTATTGATATAAACGTATACCTATAAAAGTATATTGCACAATTGTTTATTAAATTAATTTATAATTCAAGTATAGATAATAATAGATAATTTTCATCGTGTACTTACGAATAACTTCCGTTTCATTCAAGACCTTTTTTGCAATTAATTAAACCACATCTCAAGTATAAAATGCTAAAGCAGCTAAATCGACTATAATTTGATTTAACCAATTACTATAAAGTGGCAAAATCTCCTACAAAATAGTTGAAGTTGACTACAACGAGATTGATTTGATTAGAAAGTAATACGATAAAAATTGTGAAATAGATGTTAAAATACACTGATTTTTTGATAGTCAATTATGAATACGTTTTTGTTAACAGAATTATGCTCGTTTAACATAGTCAATTTGTGATTATTTTCTACAATTTTTAACTAATTACAACATCTTTCGAAGAAATATTTGCGTGTTTCCATTTGTAAGTAATCAACAACGGAAATTGTTTAAAAATTTTAGTATTTGACTATTGTATAATACATTTTTCTCTCGGTATATTAAAATCATTAAAAGATGACATGCGAAATGACTATCTTAATTGTTTTTCCATTAAAGTGACTGTAGTGGTTTTAAGTATATAAACGTTCAAAATAGCCATGATTTATACACCTACCTCGTTCGAATATGAAGACTTTATTTTATGGTTTTTGCATTCAATTTTTTACACTCGAAGTGAGTTAGTTGAGTTTTCGTTTTAACAATTTCTTTCCCTACCTATTTGCTACACTCGTCACCACTATTTTTTATTAAATTTGATTTGAACCTTTTATGTTATTTAATCCTTACAAGGGTTCAGAAAGATCTCTTGCTTTAAATTAATTAAAATTCTACTGTCGAAAATTTATAAACAACAGAAAAAATAATACTTATTTAAAAGTTTTAAAGTAACGTAATTTTTTTACTTTTCTAGGTAATTTGACAATTGGCTAATTCCTATTTAAGAGCTCCAAATTAGACATGTAAGTATGAATCTTTAAATTTAATTCCTGATGCTTTTTATGGTTTGGTTGGATACGAAACATATTTCCTGTATGTTAAGAGTCTTATGTCTCTATGTAGAGAAGAGGATCTTTGCTCATACCTTTTGTTTCCAACTGAGGCATATTTGAAAACAAAATCAATTATGTATTTATGTATAGGTATTCACACAACTAAACTAACTAAATTTGGTTAATTAAATAAATAGGGATATGAAGGTACTCAAGACTTTATTGATCACAACATACTTCAACGTTTTAAAATAAGTTGTTATATAGATAGAATAGTGTGGAGGTTGTTGTTATGGGTTGTGGTTTTCTCGACTTATTTGATTGTTTTGAAAAATAATATTGTTCGAGTCGAGTTCCGATTTTCACTTGGAAATAAAAGGTTGTAAATCCAGAAGAAATGTTTTATTCTAAAAAAATAATAAGCTTTAAAATATTATAAAAAAAGGAAAAATCTTTAAGTATCGTGTTAAATAAGAGTGTGATCAAGAAAGAAGATTCAAGAGGGAACAGCAGTTACCTCAATAGAATTGGATTATCCCTAATCTAACAATTTGCGGAAACCACACACGGTCTAATCCGGAATGTTTGCCTCTTCCACAGCGGAAGTCCTGAAAGGTTCCACAAGCGACATGGCAATCCGCCGGGAATTTATCTCAATAAATAAGTCATAATCTTTCCGCATCATTTCGAGCGATAACCGCAATAAATTATCGTTTAACAATCAATTATTGTTGTTTGCCGGAGCTAACGATACATCCGAAGGCCATTTTTCTTGATTTCCTTTTCAGTGGCATTGTTTGTTCAACTTACCAATTTCTTACTATCTGGGGCGGACCCGGTCCCGGACCCGGTCCCGGACCCGCTCCCGAAGGGTGAGGAAGTGCACACACACTGAACGAGACACTTGCTCTTTGTCTGTTTGTTTATTTATTCCCGCACTGGATCTATTTCATATCGAGCCGCTTGACTGCCTGCTGGAACTCGATGGCACCTCCAGAATAGATCCAGAACCCGGGCAGGTCTTTGTGAGCACAACTAACTCACGATTCCTCCTGGCCCGCCGGAATCCTTGCACCCTGGACCACACTTGGGCTTTGCGCCACAGAGGATTCAAGCAGCTCCCTGCTGCTCCCTGGTATTAGCCATAAATTACACGTTTTGTTCCCTTTGCCGAACCGAATCGTAGGGCAATTTTTTATATTTTTGTGCGCCCTGTGAATTCTGTGTGTCATATATTTCGCTTTTATTGTATCCAGCCGCACCATGTCCACATAAATTCAGTCGAGGAGGGTTGATTTCGTCTTTCCTCGACGACTCTTTTCAGTCGAGTGGTATGCCGGGTTGCTCCTGTTGTTCGGGGGCCCCCTTATCCAGCCCAGCTCCCCGCCTTGAGTTGTCTGCGCTGCGCCTAGCGGGCCCCGGATCGTACCCGTCCGGGCCACCGAATGGAACGGGGTATTGAATCTCGAGACAAATGGATAACAACATTCATTCAATGGCGGATGTTTGTCAGGCGCGGCTTGGAGCGGAATAGACCAGCCCCAGTGGAGGGCTGTAAAAATCGTATATTATCGGCGATAAATAAAAATGCACACAAATAAAATTTATTTATTACACTTTGAAACGGAGACAACAGATTTGGAGCGAAGTTGTGGAAGCGGTGGTATTGGGGTTTCTGGCGGTGCTGCTGGCTGCCGGGGCTCATAGACAGTGGCTTGCGGAAGTAGCGCGGTTTTCACTCTGTGGGGCTTCGGATGATTTGTGGCCTTTGTTTGCTCCTAGGAATCTCTACGGAGGCTTAAAAGCGATTTATCACCGAGATAAGCTCTGCATAAATATCTCAAGTCGAGTTCTGTGTGTGCTTTCGGGTTGATTTAATGGCAACTAGTCCTTTTACAGACCAAAAACTTATTGCGCTACCAAATGGATTTTGCAAACCCCGAATAGACGCCTCACAATTTTCGATAGTTTGCAAAATGCATAAAATAATTTGTCTGTAAGACGTTTCATTAATAATAAACAGTAAGAATTCTTAACATATAATTTTGGATTATTCAGATAAATAAGCAACTAATTTTCGGGCATAAAAACATGTATTAATATTCAGTTCTTTCTAGAAAAAGAACACTTCATGGCAGCTGCAATTATTTTCAATGCAGTATAACAAAATTGTCACTGTAAGGAAGACTATACGACTGTAAAAACAAAAGAAAGTCAAAGGTTTAAAACGGTTCAGAATAGAACCCTATAAGTCCTGGTAAACATTTTTGTCCAAGGGTGTTCTACTATTTAATTTTATTTATTCAATCTACCAATTACATTTTAATCTTACAGACTAAAATTACACTTGCGTTTCACTAAAATTTAGAAGTTATCTCTCTATATTTTCAAATTAAAACTTGTTTTTAAATTCAACTCTGGATTCATTGAAATCTACAGAGTTATTAAAAAAATTAAATTTTCGAACACATCTATGTATAATATCTAGCTACCACTTCTTACGAACCATAGTTAGTTTTGTATGAAGGAGCAAATAACAAATTTCTAGATCGAATTGGTTTGCTTGGTTGGTACTTAAACATTAATTAAGCTAAGCAATGCAGGACAAATTATTTCATTGCATAGTAAATTTTTAATCAACACGTCGTGTGTCATAGGGAGGTACAGCTGAATTGGCCTTATATAAATATTTGCTTTATACAACGGCGTGCAAACCTTGCAGAGTTCCAAGCATTTAAATTTGGAGATATCTTCGTTATGATTTTATTTACAAATCCATATATCGCCCAGCAATCCGATACAAGTAATTAAAATATTGAAACTCAAAATACTATAAAATCGTCGCATGTAGACATGTAGCACTCGACTCTACTTTATAGTGATGCTAATTCGAAACCCTTAGATTAAATAATTTAATTATCGGACTTTACGCTCTTTCCCTATCGTATGATCAACCTTTGAATGTCATTGACAAAAATAACTATAAATTATTACAGCATATGTATATAAACATTTAACTTCGTTATTTTGTTCAATGTTTTTTTTTTTGTTTGCTAAAAACTTAATATGATATTTACTTATTCTTTGCTTAAAATTTGGAAGATAACTTCATTCGTACATAACAAATTAACTTGTTTAACACAACCCTTGAAACTTGGTTAAATATGTATTACGAATTTGCTTGTTTAATTAAATTCAGCGAAGTTATTTGGCTAATTGAAAAAATGTTGAAATGAGAAAATGTTGGTTCGTTTACTTATTAGTGGTTAAATTAACTATGCGCATTGTTATTATGCAACTGAAATTTCGTAAACATAACCGAGCGTTTAGGTTAAAAATGTATCTTTTTTCTTAAAAAATTTAGTCATTTCTTTAGTTAATTTAACGAAATATTTTGATTGTTATAAAAGTCTTTAAACTGTGCGTTCAATTACAGAAAAAATAATAAAAGCCATTACGTTATACACTGAGACTATACCATATGCCAAAATAGCTTAACAAAGCTAAGTATTTTAGTTATTTATTCAATCTAAGGAACCCTAAGTTTGGTGTAATACGACAAAATACAAGACCAATTTTTTTTCCTAAGCATAAACTTTCGTACCAAAATATTTGAACCAAGACTGATAAACTCAGTAATCTTGGGTTTAAGTTGTTTTTAAAAGCGTTTTTTTTTCAGTGTAGGAAGTATTATTGACAAGTATTATACAATATCCCTTTAATCCCGAAATACTCTCTAAACTCAACATAATATATAAATTGTAATTTAGGTATCATTAGAGAAAAAGAAAATAATCTTGGTAATTGATATATATTGAATGTTTAATAACTTTGGATGGTTTCCAATGTATGAAATTTAATATCAACATGTTGGAAAAATTGATTTAAAATTTGCTTATTGGAAATTTATTGTCTATATCGTATATTTATATCATAAATAGAAAAAAACTTAATGTAGTATTTTAAATATCTGGAAAAGAAAAGAAAGGATTTTAACTGGTAGATTTATGTATTTTGAAAATTGTACGGTATATCAAAAATCAGAGAAAGTGGTATTACCTAAAATTATTTTCATTTGGCTTCGATTGAAATGTACAAGGATATGATTTTGTAATAGATGCTCCATATGGACTTATGTATCCGAGAGCACGTAATATATTTTATGTATTAAGTTCACTTGTTACATAAATTAAATAAATAAATAAATAAAGAAATAAATATTACTATCAGTATATAATAAAAAGTTGCATAAATGCATTGTTTTTCAATTCGAAATGTGATTATTACAGAATTACATATTTTCAATATACATACATATGTAGACCATTTAGTTTTTGTTTTGAATATTTCATTTAATTCAAAGTACAATACATTTTCGATTATAAAACTGAATTTAACTTCATTATGAAAATAAATTCTTTTTGAGGGTAATTTCATACGAGCAAGTCATAACAGAAAAGATGGCAATAAAAGCTGTAACAAATGAAAATTTCCTAGCTCTCAATATGCTCTTAAGTGGCAATTTTCACATCCACTTTGTGCTCCCGCGTGACTATACCGCCCGCCGCGGCAAAGACGCTAAATTTCGTTAAAATTGAAATCAGACAAAGTGGAAAGCGTACGAGTGGGTAAAGTGCCGGCATCTTTCCACATCCCTGCCCGTATACCATAACCTAAATTGTTTATTTACGAACCTTTCACATACCGAAATAAAAATAAAAGGGCAAAGGGAAGGAGAAAACCTAAATCCGGGAAGTGTTCGCCAGCGCTCCGCGTCGGGACGCCCCTCCCGCACCATAGGGCAGAGGGTATCTGCCCTGTTATCTTATAAAAAATGTACCGACTTGTCAGCACATTCGTTTATTCATTCATTCAACTACCCTCCCGCCATAAATTTCCTTTTTTAAGAGTTAACATATTTCTTACGCCCCCGACAGGCAGTTGTTGTTGCCGTCGCTGCCAGTGTCTTTCGGGGGTGGAAAGGAAAGTGGCTGGCTGGCGTTGCTGTTGCTGTTGCTCGATTTTGTCTTCTATACGGCGGAGTCCCTCGCCCAGCCAACCACCCCCCGGATGCCGAAATGCCCTAACCTCGCGCTCACTAAATGGCTGTTGTCTTCTGACTTCTTGTTCTCTGTTCAAAGATTAATGAGATGATTCCTTTTCCGAAACACTACCTCCCTAAGGGCGGAGGACCGAAGATGCTGGCTCCGAGCGATATTTTTACTCTGGATGAAGGTGTAATGCAATGAAGTGCTTTTGGTTTCATATGAGCCCTTCAAAATCACTCAAATGTGATAACAGCGCTGAATAACTCAATTCAATGAGGGCTCGAAAACCTTCCGATACTTCGCGTGGAATACATTATTTATTGAACCGGGAAGATAACAGTTAACATTTTTCTTTTTTCGATCCTTTTAAGGTAATGAATCCCAAATATCCCGTTTCGGCACGACATCTGCCGTAACAACGAAACAAAAGAACATTATTAGAATTTATAAGAGATACTTTGACAATCCATACTTATTTAAAAGGTTTTATTAACTTCACTTGTTTGTATGTATGTATGTACATATGTATTTCCTGGAATTTTGCAATCAATATTTCACCCACTTCCACTGAAGCTATTGGGCTGAAATTTGGCACACACGTTTGGTTCACGTGACAATGCACGATATCTTAAATGCCGCCATTTTTGATCCAATATGGCGGCCGTTACAAAATGGCGAATAATAAGTAGTCTATATGTTAGGCCGGGATCTTCATTCAAAAAATTAAAATAATCGGACCCAGCGTTCAGACGTGATTGAGCAACAAACAAGCAAAGAAACAAACTTTCGATTTTATATATATACATATGGATATAGGGATTATTTGTTTCCAATTTTTAAATAAACCTCTAAGAATAGCTACCTGAGCATATTTGTTTGGACCCAAAACTTTATCGTTTTTCTTATCATATTCATAACAAGACTTTACTTTCATTTCGTCCAACGAAAGTACACAAACCCTTTGTACCGAGTTATAGTCGGCCTTTCCTAACAAACTAAATACAGGCATCCCTCGAATAACACGACTAATTGGTTCGGTGTAATTTTTTAAGAACTGTTATCATTCCTGTTTAATTAAATAATACACTTTCATAACTAGTGTATTTATTTCGCACATATCCTTAACAAATGTTTTAGACTAAATTTCTATAATTATAATATCATAATCAAATAATTACAACAATTTTAACTACTAGGTATTTTCCTGAATTATTTATTAAATGCTTTTTTGCTCAATTGCTAATTTGAAATTTTAAAAAAATAGTAAGGAGTAAACTGCACTATTAATTTTGGGAGTGTTCTTCAGAAATAGTACACAAAATAGTAAATTATTTGAAAACCGATTCAAATGTAACAACATCTTTGACTGAGGACATCTTTCTCATAAGACCGCCCTTTCGTATTGCATAAAAGATCAAATCTTCTGAAACGAACCACTCAAATTTAAAAATAAAGTCAACGAATGATCGGAGTCGTCATATTTTTAAACTTTCAGATAATTTTAATTCGAATCGATGACGATAAAAAAAGCGTATAATCACAATCACATTCTTTACGAGCACAATAAGGTATTTTATTAGAAAATATTCCAATTTACTGTCCTGACCAACGAGCCGTTCAATCCAATAAAGGTTGCGGAAAAAATGGATCATCATATCCTTGCAATTTTCTGCAGAACTGTAAAATCAGTGTAAATGTATATTCGGCTTAAGAGGGCAGTATTCATCAATAAGCCTTAAATTCCCATAAATTCTATAAATGCTGCTTACTCATAAATCTGGTGATAATTTTTGCGTGAAAGATAAAAGATGATCGTTGGCAGGAATATGATTAAACAAACAACTTAAGGGACTTTATTGTGATTTGTTTTTTAAAATTATAATTATAAATATATTTGAGTACTTATTTATAAAAATTACACACTTTCTAAACCATTTTATCGACAAAATTTTACGAAAAGTTGTCTTATTATCCTTTTCGTTTTCTAATAAGTTTTATAGTGTAGGCGGTTGGACACATCCCAGTTGGCTGAAAATAAACAATGTGTTGAGGTTAATCATTTTGTTTTGACACCTTCTGTCGTCTGCTAGAAAAGTAAAAGTGAAAATTGGTTGGCAACACCAATTAGCATTGCCAATCAAGAAAAAGAAAAAGTGACGCGCTGTCAGAAAATAAAAGTCAAAGAAAGGAAGAAGTCGTTGAAATTGTACTCCAAATTGCATCGACACGCATCTTTGTTTTGAAGTCAAGTTTTTCATACAAATCAATCTGGTTCTCAAGCCAGACGTCAAGTGAAAATTGTTTAAACACAAAAGGTATGTCAAATTATTAATCTTCATGTCGGAATTCCTCCTCAATTATCAGCACATTTTTATAGGTTAAGGTCATTATTTTTCCTTATTGTTTTTCACAAGTAAATGTAAAGTATGATTATTCGCCTGCAAACTAATACTGTTTATTTTCAAAACACTACTAATTTAATTTGATGTTTGACAGGCGCCTTTTGTTATTCTTGTTTGCTCAAACTCTGAAATTATTCCTTGTCAAATAAAGAGTTTTGTCTTGAGCAACAAACAAGTTTATTCACTCGGCCTTCATCCCAAGCCATCCTCACTGGACCTCTACACAATGTCAATTTGTTTTTGTTATCTGACACTTCGAATAAAGCACTGAAGCTGAACGGATCGCTGTGTAATTTTTCCTTCCCCAAAGTTCTAAAAGCCTACAATAGTTTATTATCAATAAATCATTTTTTATGTTATCCAACCAGTATATAAATCAGCTAAAACATAATTCTTCGATACAAATGCTATCTTTTGTCCGGGCTATTGGAATATTCCTCGTAACTTTAAGTATATCCTTTATGCATTCCAAAAGATGCCACAATGAGAATTTTATTACACTATATACAATTTCTGGTATTCTTTATGGGCAGACGTCGCTGCAGTTCCGGTTGCCATACATATTATTATACTTGGAGTGGGTGCATTGGAGTAAGATTGATGACTATTCTTTTGAAAACCAAGCTCTACTACCTCTGGGGAGATTTCTCCTGCGCTCCTGCGGGACGTAAGAATGTGCTCATGCTGCTGTTTCATTTCAATGTTTCCTGTAGATTTATACAGCTTCCACAGGAGAAAATAATAAATGGGTTTTGATAAAAAACTGTCTTGGACTTCCTCAAGGAATAATTTATTCAGTGCTTAATGGCATCAAAGAGTAAACGTGAAATAGACACATTAAACTATTTCCAGGGTTCATTTATTGGCGAGTGTAAAATTAAAAAATTATTGGGATATAACCAACACACAAAAAAGGAAAGTAAGTAAGCGGTTATTGGCGGCATTGCTGCACTTTTAATTTGTGTAAATTATAAAATTTGGCGCGATTTGGAATTCATATTTAAAAAATAACCCTAAAAACTAAAAATTTTAATTTTCAAATCGTTAGTCGCATATCATCACAAAGATCGAATTTAAATTGACTAGGACTAATTTACAAACTTGTTCTTACTAGTTTTTGAATCTTTTGTTAGAATTGTATTTCATCCTATATGCGTTATTTTAAGGACTGTATAATACTGAACAATTTATAGGCAAACTTACCCCTAAGTCATCAAACGGTGAACACCTGAGAAATTTGAGAAGCGCATACAAGTCAAATTTCTTTATTTTGAATAGGCGTACCAGTCCCATCTATTCTTGCCTCTCAAATTACAAACGCCTTCGGAAGACTGACTTTTGTGGTTTCTAACAACATGAGCCTCATCCAGAATGATCCTCTACCACTTAACGCCGAAAAGAGCTCCCATACTCCTGCTCTCACGGGCCACTATGTTATATGTGGTCACCACCATATCATACTTAACCAAATTGCGAGGTTTTGAATCACGGTTATTGCCATGATGAACACACACAGTGTTTGCGACGTATGTCTAAAAGGTCCAAGAACGGTATTGGGCTACAGAACAGACACGTGCAAATTTATTTTACCGTTCTTTATTCTAAAATTCAATAAAGTCTGACAAAATTCATACAATTTTATAGTTTAATATATGCTACGCTAAACAATTCAATAATTCAATAACTCCAAGCAAAAATAATATTAGAAACTTTCTTATACTATTATCACAATAATTGGTTAATGCCCGATTCTAAACTCCTACCTAACCACAAAAAAAATCGCATTTTTTGTCAGAATGACTCAAATTGAGCATTACCTTGACTCTATGACGATTTCCTTTTTTACAACTACCAAAATGCGTTGCCGAAGAAAAATCCAAAAGAAGTGACGAGAGAAGGTTGATTGCAGCGCCTTTTATACCCTTGACAACCGGATGTTTAAAAACACATGGCATTCTTTGATAATTTAATCCTTTTCCGAGGAATCCATGTTGAATTTGGCGCTTTTCCGCAGAGGCCATCATGTTATTTTTCTCTTTCTTCCCCTTTCCTCATTGCTTGTCTCTTTCTTACAGAACAAGAAGTTGTCTAGAAGCTCTCGTGATTGCAGCATTGAGATTATTAACCCTTTGCGGTCCACTGTCCGGTGTTGAGACCTGAGTTACTGAGTACAAGCGGTCTAATAATATCAATGGACCGCATAAAAGGTGTGTTAAAAAATAAATATTTTAGTTTTAGAAAAACAATTGTTACCGTTAACAAAATCACTCTCGTCCGAAGAATCGCCCTCCGGGCTCCGGTAAAAGAGAAAATACAAACTGCCTGCAAATGCGACCTGCAATTGTTCGTTGAAATTTTATGAATTTGACGTGCATGGCCTACTAATAGAAGAAAACAAAAATTCTTAACTATGCAATGTAAAATCAGAGGTAATTGAAATGAATTTTTTACAGTTTTAAGAATTTTATTAAGGAAATTAAGTATTGATACTATTTTAACACTATTCAGTGAACTTTTTGAATCAACCAAATTTTAAAATGAATAACATTTATCACTTTTTTGATTATTTTTATTTAATAAAAAAACAAAATATACATTTTCCCTTTTCGTAGTTCTTAATCGCATATCATCACAAAGGTCGGATTTAAATTGCCTAGGACTCATTTACAAACTTGTTCTTACTAGTTTTTGAATCTTTTGTTCAAATTTTATTTCATCCTATATGCGTTATTTTAAGGACTGTATAATACTGAACAATTTATAAGCAAACTTACCCCTAAGTCATCAAACGGTGAACACCTGAGAAATTTGAGAAGCGCATACAAGTCCATTTCTTAATTTGAATAGGCGTACCAGTTAGTACCCATCTATTCTTGCCTCTCAAATTACAAACGCCTTCGGAAGACTGACTTTTGTGATTTCTAACAACATGAGCCTCATGCAGAATGATCCTCTGCCACTTCCCGACTAGAATTTTAAGTTCGATAGTCATTAGGCTGGCATTAGTCGTGCCTAATTTCGCATTAGGCCCTACTGAGGAAACCACGTTAGACTCTAATCACAAAAGTAACGCATGTCGCCATTCGCCCCTAATTAGGCAGACCTCATTGGGCTTAAATGGGAAAACCTTATTGAGCCCTAAATACGGTGGTGCTGCTCCGCCGAGGTACTTCTCTCTCGTATTACACGACGCAGCGTTTTCGTGTTTAGCGCAGACTTACATGTGTGCGCATATTCTTCATTCACAGCTTCGGACAAAGGCTCCGATGTTTCTGCGTACATGAGACTGGCCCGTTCACACTGTAAATTACACACACAAATCTTAAAAGCAGCGCTGAACATTTCTTACTTAGTTCAGCCTAAGTACAAAACTATTACAATTGGATTCAAAATTATTAATACATAGGTTCATCATCACTTCTCAACTCATCACTATTTTGCATCCTGATAACTATCAGATGAAGCAACATTCACATTGACATGTAGCAACACGAAATCGTTCGGCTATTAAACGTGCGAGTTCGCGTATCCGAAAACTTCTTATACATAATTCTCGATGACAGATTATTAACAATCAAATATACAGTTTATTTCTTTTAATAAACTAACGAACATTCGGAAAGTGTGTCTGCTTTCTAAGAGAGCTAAGAAAACTTCTTAATGCTGGGTCCGCACGTCTGTTACTTTGGCTCCTTTTTGGAGTTTATTAACTTTTTCGTGTCTTCATCGCTACTTACATATAAAGGCACCCTCTTTTTTTTTAATTACTAAAATCACAGAGTCGATATTAGAGGTGGCGGCCGGCACGCCATCACAAACTTTGGTTCTCTACATGGGTTAAAATATAAATATCTTAGGAACCCGAAAAAATATTCTAGTTAGTTGGCGCTAATATGAAAATGCCATTCTTTGGTATCTTCGCGTATTTTGATATATTGCAGTCTAGCACGCTTGTTACTAACCGCTTGTGCGACTTGAAGCATGTGCATTTTTTGTGCAAAAGCAGTACTATTTTGCACCTCCGTCACTTACGCAGGCCGAGTCCTTTACATAAATGATAAGTCTGCTAATGCTGCCAGTGACTTCGCAGTCATTAGTGAGTGGATTGTGGCGCACGGTCGCCTCGAACAATCCTTGTCCTGGGCTCGTTTCGAACACAATGCGGTAGCTGTCTATTGTCGAATTGGTCCTGGTGTTATCAGTTGACGGTGGTATTACTTTGTAGGCGCTCCTGATTTGGTGAAGAGAGATCTTGTCACAAAGGTGAGAAACAGAACCGTTCTTATAGTTGGCGACATACTCGTTAATATAGTCTATAGTATATGTCATAACGATATTCATAACTGGAGACTTGATGCTAACACTTTTAAAAGGATAACAGGTGCACCAGTGGTCCTCGATAGCAATATCTTCGCAGGATCTGCTGTGCGGGAGTGGTCGAAGTAGAGTTTGGCAGTTGGGACAGTCCTCTGCGTTAGGAAGATTCTTAGCCCTCCCTGATAATTCCAAAATATGTTTTAAGGTCATATGAACATCGTAAGGATTTGTTAGTCGATTCTTATTTACATTAAGAGCATCTACAAACTCCGGATGATCATTCTTTAGCCATAAATGGCAGTCGCTCCTCATAATGTCCAGAGAGTAGTTTTCTGGTTGGCCCAAATCTCATTCCATGGTCATTGAAGAAAATTATAACACTTCTGTTCAGTATTCCTCTCTCAGAAAATTGGTTCAGATAGCTAACCATTTTCTGATCCATGGAGGAGCAGTCGCTAATCATATTGTGACTAAAAGTATTCGTCCAGAATAGACCAAAATAGGGATCATCCCTGTAATTTGTGGCTAACTCAAGAGCGTAGTCATATATGTAATCAGCAGAATGCTGATAGCCCAAACAAAATGTTAGACTAGATTTTCGCTTAATTTGTAAGTGTGCTTCAGCAGCTAATAGAAATGGTTTCAAGTAATAATCAGCTGGTGGATTTTGAAATCCTTTCTTAAGATAATTATACTAAAATTATATTAAATAAAAAGAGATGTAAGCAGGTTTAATGCAAAAGATGCCTGAATGGACCTACCCAAGCCCATATCATCAGCAATTTATTAAATTTACTTGATTAATCGAATGTTATTTTCCCTTTTATTTCAATATTAATATAATTTCGGATAATTAAATCTGATAAATTTTATTGAATTACACTATATTATTGATCATTAGACGCCTGACCAAATTTATCTGCCTGTGGCATATCAATCATCCAAATATGAAATATCTTATTTTGGGAAAGTAAAGTGCAATTGCAATAGTCAATATCTCAATCGCAATGAGGCAATTAATAAAAGTAGATGTTTCGTCGAGAATTAGGCTCGTAGCCTAAGACCCGTATTTCAATATTTTTAAAATTAAAAGGCGAATGAACAATTTACAAACAGACTACATAAATTATCTGAATGAGACTACAAGGATGGGGTAAGGAGCTAGAGGTCTATTAAAAATGAAAAAACATCGATTTTTTGGGTCGAAGAAAACAAGGTAACAAAATTTATTAAGACCCAGAAAATCGATGTTTTTTCATTTTTAATAGAATACATTTTTAATTTTTTTGAAATATTTTTTTAATAATCACAGTGGATTTAAAAAATCAGAGCAGATTTCAGAAATTTTAATCATATTATTTTAATAAGCTGTGAACGCGATTTGCATGATTTCGATTTACGCTGTAGGTACTTTTGCGACGATTTTCTTTCAAGAGGTAATTAAAGAACCGGTCAAGTACGTGTCAATTCAAGTAAAAGTATAGTTCCGTAGAATTATTTACTCGACAAAATATTTTGTTCCTTTCATGAAAACGTATTTTCAAGAATGTTCAGAATCTTTGTTTGAGTACAACTTATTATATTTTTATTTTGAAAGCTATATTCCTCAATTTTTTTTCCGATTTTTTAAAAAGATATTTATATACTTAAAGTATAAAGTGTAGGGCTCCGTAGTCATTTGTCTGAAGATAATAAAAATATATTCTTTACTCTCTCTTAATATTGTAAACAAATTGTGTTGTTTAAAACATTTATTTATAAGTATATATAAGTATATAAGTATATATTTTGGACTGGGAGGGGCAATATTTTAAAAGAAAACCTTTTACTTACAAAAATGTACTAAGCAAGAAAATGTTTTCCTATCAGAAAATAAAATTGTTCGTTGCACAGAAATAAACAGAAACAATTTTCATGCATCTTAATATTTCTAAATTCGTACATGTAGAAACTAAAAGTTTTGAGGACGGTCAATGGAGCAAAGTGACTGTGTAATAGTGTATTTTTTCCTTGTTAAATTTTCGGAACAGCTGCGTCAAAAGAGCACTACGGAATCCTAATAAAATTACATAATAAAAAAATATTTCTTGAAAGAAGCTTTTATTTAACAATAAAACATAAAAATATACTAAAAGGGAAAAAATAAGTTTTTGCTAAAATAAATTTAGGCTGAAAATAATATTTTTATAAAATAATTAATAAAATAATACCTCAGTTTTAATATTTTCGATTGATGATGCGTCTAGGCTTATCAATTTTGGGCCTGAAATATAGCTTTAACGTATTTCTTCACGGTATTTCTGTATTTGTACGACTATGAATAAAAGCTGGGGCGCTCATTAGAAGCGAAATTATGCTGAAAAATTACACAATATTTCGCTTCTTTTCACTACTGCTATTTTATAATTTTAGTATCTAATGAGTGCCCAAGCTTTTATTCATAGTCATTTGTATGAAATACCGTGAAGAAATACGTTAAAGCTATATTTTTAAACCATTACTTTCGACATGCCCCAATATTAAAAGAAACTTTCAAATGTATTCAAATGCATCCGCCAGTACCGAAAATTGTTTTTACAAAACATCAAAAACACTTTGAAATATTAAAAGCAATTTTCAAATGCATCCGCCACAGATTGTCATGTGTATGCACTTCACGAAATCTCACAAAATTTCACAAAATCTCAAGCTTTTGGGAAGATGGAAATATGTATCTATGTTATTACTATTTGAATATTTTGGAGTTTTTACTTTTCAATAATGAAAGACATACGTAAATAAAACCTTGTGCAGGCTTTTATTGTAATCTTTTAATAGTTTTCAGCACTTTTTTCCACTGATCTACATACATACGTACAGACATACTCGTACATATGTACTTTCTCCAGGAAAATCGATTTCTTGATGATTGCGTTTTTATATTAAGTAATCTATATTTTATGCTTTAAAGAGAGAGTAAGATGTTAGGTATCTTATTGCGGCTGACACGTATGTATTTATGTATAATTTTCCTGCATACAACGCACTTTAGCAAATTAAGTAATTGTCTTCTGGCACGGTGAACGTACTTAATGGCAATGTAAGCGATAAAAACAAGCAAAGTGTGACCACGAGCAACATCGCAGGAAGCAAGTCGCCTTGGACTCTGAGTCGCACGAGCGATTGGCGCGCGTTTTTACTCATGTAAAGACGGCGCTTCCTGCTCACACCCTGATGAAGAGCCACATTTACTACGAATTGGGTTGGCAATTAATTATAATTATCAAATTACTTAATTATGCTGGCGGACATGCGATAACTCAGCGAGCGGTCCGGGCATTAACTATTTAAGTGCAGCGGCCTGACGGGTGACGAGTGAACCTCACCTCGACGTGAACCCCCAGCTCCTTACAAAGCTGTTAATTAGGGATGACATCAGCCGCTGAAATTTATTTCCACTTTGAACTAATTTTCGTGTAATTTACGAGGGATGCCAAACATAGCCAGACATCATACTTTGAAAAGCCGGTGTCAATTGGGGCTGCTGCGGCGGGCGGGCAAAGCCGGCGCGACGCGACGCGGCATAGCAGCGCCGGATGGAGCCGAGCGATAAAAACACTAAAATAGCATCGTGTCAAAACACTCGTCGTGCTGTAAATCAAATGGGGAAATGTTTCGCTTTTAAGTGATTGTGTCAGATTTTTATTTATTTATTGCTCGACGTTATCAGCAATCATGTCCCAGGAAGATGGATTGCGGAGGAGACCGTCGAGATAAGTCGCCGATTAGTAGCAGATGGATGTGGTGGTCGCTCGTGATTTATGGCGTTTTGATAACCTAGCAATAATTGTAATTTATGTTTATGACGAGCTAGAAAAAGGCTTAATTTCACCTTATCTGATCTTTCTTGTAATTGCCTTTGTGAGTCACCCGTTGGGCGTGCAAAAATTCTGAAAACCGGTTATCGTGTCTCCCGCAGTCTCGCCCGGTGGTCGGGGTGATTTAGGGGTTTTCTTGATACGACGAGGGGACAATAAATTTAACCGAATAAATAGTAAATGAAATGCCAGCCGGTTAGGACATCTGCAATTATTTAATGCGAAATAACGCTGCGGAGAAAGTCAGAATTTGCCGGAAATTAAAGCTTAAGTCGTCTCGAATGCGCGCGTAGATTGCACCGACAGCAGCTATACAGGTATTCGAAAAAGATACCTACTTCTTCCGAGTAATTCATATGTATTATTATTAAACTACATTCGATAAGCGGCTTTGCATTATTAGCTTCCTGTTTGGGTTTACAACGCGAAAATCAAACGCAATTGCTGCAAGACTTTATTAGGTAGCATTTTTTCTGATATTTACGCTTCAGATACAAATCGAAATGTTCCGATAACATTTTCAAGGGTATCACCTCAAAGATTTTGGGTAATGAGGAAATCATGCGAAATAGTAATAAATACTAAGATTACTGCACTTATAAAATTCCAGAATATAATTTTTACCGGTTTTGCGTTACAGGCAATAATTGTAAGTACGAATTAATAAAAAGTTCAAGCACAAAAAACATTATCTTTAACTTATTTTATTACTAAATGATACAAACAAAAGTACACCTTTCGAAAACAAAAATAGGTGGGTAATATAATTATTTACATAGGTATCTATGTCTTTGCAAATTGTGTTACAATTAATATTGAAACAAAAGAATATTTTCGAATGCTAAATACGAGTGCGAAAACGAAAATGTTCTATTACATCACACTTTTGAGAAAACTAGTATTAAAAAGTAAAAAAAGAATCTATTGTTTTAACAAATTTTTAAAAATGTAAAAAAAAAATATTGGAACTACATAAGGGTCTCCTTAACCTTACTGAAATAAAAGTTCGAACCTTCAGCTATTACATCAAAATACGAAAAGGTTAAAAACTCCTTCATTCAGTAAATTTTGAATGATATCAGTGCAGGGGCAATCTTTTAAAATAAGTGTTTCTCAAAAAGTAAAAATATAGGTGTAATGGTTATATGCTACAATAGCACTATCATTACACTTTTAAATTTGAATTAAGCATCTCGACGCACATAACTGCTTAACAAACTAAGAATTTGAAAGTCGTGTATAATTCAATATTCAAAATAATTCATTAGTCTAGAGAACTCGTTTTGACCTCTTAAAGGATACTAGCATATATGTATTATACATATGTACATACATGTTTAGTTTTCTTTCCCATAAATAACCTACATTAACTTTCTATAACAAAAACAATAACTTCGTAGTACGACAGTACGGATAATATTTTATTCTATGTAAAATTCATTGGCTTGACAAATACTGCCTTTGCTTGTCGCGAGGTTTATTTTTGGAAATATGTCGTAAATGTTTGATAAGTTATGTGGTTTAGTAATCATTCTTTATAGTGAAATATGTGCATTTTACATAATAATTGTATTTTTTTTTTAGATTTACTTATTTACTGAATTGTTGTCGAAAAAAAATTAGTAAATTACGCAACCAAATAGAATATGAAATCTTTTATAATTGATTGATTTCAGTGAAACCGGATTACTTTCTATATCTTTCATAAACTTTTATAATTCAAATGACGACATATTCACTCAGGTATTAGGACGGGGTAAGTTTAGCAGGTGTCGCTCAACCTCACTTTTCTCAACAAAAGAAAGATTATTAGAAACACGTTGATAATTGCATAACAACTGTTGTTTCACATTGAAACTATAATTAATAAAGTAGTAATTACTACTTACGTGATATTCTTAAGGCTAGTACGCACTTACGTCGAAAGAAAGCAACCAAACGAGATTTTCTTAATTTTGCGTCGTACTTGTTTACCGACGAGCAACAAGTTGGCATCTCCCACGCACACTCTCCCTTACAACGTAGGTCGACGGGTCGTACGATGCGTAGTTTTAGAATATTGGAAGTACCCAACAAGCCTCTGTGCTTAATTAACTCCGCTCTACCCTTATTTATTTATTTATTGACAGGTTATATATTCAATACAATTTTGATAAGGAGGCGTTAAAACCTTCAAAATATCGATTATTTTAATGGCTTACGAAGTTCTATAGTTCTTCCGGAGTATAATGCCGCAAAACACTCGTTGAAATTCAATTCCTAACGCGCGCAATAAGCCTGGTGGAAATTAACAAAGTTATGATTTATACCTACATCCATATTTTCAAAACTTTAAAGATTATTACCCTTTATTATTATTTTTATTTTTTTTTTTTGTATCGTAGTCCTAGTCTCAAAGCATTCAAAGGGTCAAAATAAAATTTCGAGGGTAGGTACCAAAAATCAAAATTTAAAGTTTTACTGTCAATTACATATATGTATGTAATTCACTTCATATTTTTCTGATTTCCAGTCAGGTTAGTCTCTAGCAGAAATGGAAGAAATTATAGACGTATGAATTTTTTCCCTTTTTTGTTTTTCATTCAAACACAACGCCTACTGTTATCGAGAAATTATAGAGAAAGCATTTCCAGCCTACTGCCACACAATCATTACTTCATAGAAGCATTCATGCTTTCGTACGACCAATTTATTCTATATTTTATCTAAAAATGTTCTATCTTTTTTACCTCCACTCTAAAAAGCTTTAGTGTAATACTACCCTATATTTAAATTACACATAAAAAAATTACATATGCAAATAAGCACGTAAAAACTCTTTTTTCTTGCGTACAAATATTACACAGATAGTGAAAATATATGTAAGCATAAGATATGTGAACTTTGCATAATAAATGTGCGTTATTTACTTATTTAAGTTGCAGCGGTACATTTTTGGATATGTTATTGCAATACAGATTTTGTACATATATTTTAATTTTAACTTTTAAAGAATCCACTTATGTATGTATGTATAATATCTTGCAAAAAAATAACATTCAAAGTCTTATTTTGGCAGAGCTTTTAATTTTTTTTCAGCCGTTAAAATTTAACTTTTTTAGTCAGGAAAAAGGCTAATTAATAAGGGTTATCCATTTTTTCGTCATATACATATTCGATATAAAATAAAACTTTTTCACGTTTATTTTGATACATAGATTTTATTTCAAGTAAGAACATACATATGAGGAATCTATTGTTCCTCTTTATTTTCTTTTATTGCACTCACTCTTTTTAAAATTGAGGTAACTGTTGTTCCTCTTTATTTTCTTTTCTTGCCCTCACTCTTTTTAAATTCGGCACTTAAAGATTTTTTATAAAATTTAATCTTTTTGTTTTCCTGATGAAAAGAGAAAACTAGTGAAAAGCCTAATTTGATTTGAGCAATATTAATTGGACACCAATGTGGAAGTTATTACTAATTATAATTACTAATGGTTTCCATCTACTTGTGGATTAGTAATAAATGAATAATATTTAGATTATTATTAATAAAACAAACTTATTATAAACTGTTAATACCAAATTGAATCAGATACTTTTAAATAAATTATTACAAATTTTATTATAAATTATTAGTGCACAAATTGAATCAGATACATATCTTTTTAAGAATGCCACTTTTCTTTTTTTTTTTGTTTTTACATTTTCAGCACAAAATCAATGAATACTATATTTTAAATACAACAAGTAGTTTGGCTACTTTTTCATAAATTAAAATCAAAACACTGCCCAGTATTTTTAAATATAAAAAATCTTCGTTCCAAAGGCTACTGCCACACATATATAACTTCATAAATTTGCCAGCAAAATAATTACAAGCTTCAAAACTTCTTATTTTTATCAGAAAAAAAAATTGAGTTTTAAAACTTCTTATTTGTGGTTCGTACTTTTGCCAGAAAAGAAAAATCAAGCTAACAAAATAAAGCTCAAATTGTGTTTCAATTTATTATCGGTCGGGAGTAACAGGTAAAGGTATTGGTAAAGCTTTGTTCAAAACAAGTTTCTGTTTTAAATAAGAGAATTTAGGTCGTAGATTTACGTTAGCTTGATCTAGTTTTGCATATGCATGCGTATCTTTACATCAATATGGTGTAAAATCACACAAAATTTACAAAATTGGTTACATATCACACTTCATATATAAAAGTTATTGTAATATCACAATATTTTCCTGAATTACACCAAAAATGTGTACATGAGTACAGAATAATTGTTCATTGATTAAATTTATGTTTTGTAAATAGTAGCTCTTCAAACTTCAGCAAATTTTGACTATTTAACTCAGGTATATGCCCCTTAAGTTTCGAAAATGCCAATTCTTGCATACTAATTCAAAATGTTTCCAAAATGATTTTATCTTTGCTTGGGGAATAAAATTGTGTCTTTCCAACCATCTTTAGGAAATGTCACAAGGCATTTGGGACATCCCGCTGCTGATGCCGCCCCACAAAGCCATCATGCCAAATAGCAGTCGACAGCAGAACCCAAGCCCAATTAAGTTGAATGGGACGACCCGGTCGCGTTGCATCACTTTCCCCGCCGTGACGTCCCGGGTATCGTTCAAATCGAAGCCCTACATAGCATTGAATGCCGTTCGAATCTGTCCCCGCTAATCAGCTTCAGCCTGTCAAAAATGGTTAAACGTTCAGCGGCGTCTAATTAAAGACAAAACGACAGATCCCTCGTTGTGTCTTGGCAGTTCCTCTTCCCCTTTTTTTCAGCCCTCCACGTCGCCACCGCCCCTCCGTTCACGAGCAGTCGTCAACCTCAGAGCGAGTGGACTCGCCGTACAGGCGCTGGGCCGGGTACGACCCGAACGCCCGGCCAGAGACAACCCTGTGTCACGTTACATCGGAGCAATCGATTTGGGTCACTGTGTGGATCCGGCAGACACCAGTTCCCCACACAACATGCCCGGGCCGTCGTTTTGAATTACCACTGACATGTCACTTATGCTCGTGCAACAAGATTACGGCGGGTACCGGGGCCGGGGCGGGAAAAAAACCCGCCTGAATAGAACTGAGGCGGGCGAAATCATACATACAACAAAGTGTCATTCTCTGTTAGCATCAGCTGTCAAAAGCGTAATTGGCAACTTGAAAGGGGCGGCATGTTAAGTGACAGCCTAATATCGGACTCCGGCGGCTAGGTCGGGCCTTTGTTGGACGTGGTGCGCCTTTGTCTGACGCATGCAGTTCAATTGTGCCCGGGCGAGAAAATTACTCGGAGCGGTCGTTCAGCCGCTAATTCCCACCCTAGATTCTGTGACGAGAGGGTGCCGGACAGGAAACGCAACAATACGCCAGGGAAATGTCTTATCGCAGCAGGTGTTTATCCGCTGATTTTGATGATGTGACAGCGCCGATGGACTGGAAGTAATTAGAGTCTATTGGGAATGCCCGGGACAATGCAGAAAAGGTCGGCTTGACCACAAGGATTACGTGGGATAACTTGAAATCCACATTTTTACGACGGAATATTTAAAGATGTCCATAGACTTTTTAGGACTATTAACGATTATTTTGCGGAAATTGAGTCAACAAGGGAAAACGCCTTATTTCAGTCACTTTTTTAATATTATTTCCCAATGTATTTTTAGGATTCGGTACCAAAAATGAAAAAAAAACTTTCTACCTACATAGTTTGTCCGATATAAATATTATATGTATAATTTGCTATACGTACATACATATATATTTAAGGGCTTTGGTGCAAAATGAGTCTTAAAATTTTATCTCACAGCACGACCAACTTTATTTTATCATCACAAACCTTGTGCCTTTAGAGAATTCTGATATTTTCAGAAGAAAAATATTCAAGGACTTCGGTTGTGTCGACGTAAATGATGTAAAATTAAAGTTGTCTTAAGATTTCAAGTTGAATTAAATCCCTTTTTTTCATCAGGCCAAGCAAGCTATTTTGATCTTAAATTTAGTATAAGTTAGTTTAGTTAGTTGATTTCGTACACTTCAAAGAAAACGTCCTTAGATAAAAAAAAAAGGCTATTCGAAAAAGCACAATAAGTTTAAAGACCAGTTTGTCAGGTAAAATTGTTTGTTTGGATGGAAAACGATTTGTTTGACGCATAATTGATCATACTAAATAGTTTAAAAAATAAATAATATTATAAAAGTTCACGGTTTCCAAATTTTCCATTAATTTCTCCATCACACTGTCTGGATTAAAGACATAGGCTTTGCCAGAAACGACTAACTATGCACCATATTTTAGCAGAATGCGATAAAACAAAAACCATTTGCGGAGGAATTTTTCCCGTGCTTGCCACTCTGCTCAATCCATCTGATCCTCATGAACTACTAAATTTACTGCATAAACTCAAAATTGTTAACTTAATTTGAACGTATTGATATCAATTTTCCGTTAAAAATAATACATGAAATATCTCAAGATTCAAAACCAAAAAGCTAATTAGTTAAAATCACCTAAAGTATTGTAATTTTCCTAGCTATTTTTGCCAAAAATTAATGCATATCCTTATGCGCCATACAACCTTAGTAGTTGAGTGCGCTTATAAATTTATGTATTAGGTTTAGCCCTTTAGCCTAGTGAAGATGTTGAAAACTATAGGTACAGTGTATTCTTTGTAAATGAATTTTTACCAAAATCTATTATCATCGACATTTCATCAATAGGAACGTTATTAAAATGGTTCATTAAATTTTGTTTTGCCGAATTACGAGCCATTTCTAATAGTTTCAATTACTAAATAGTGAAAAACTTCCTAATATTGTATTATAAATGTGCAATGCAAGACTATGAAGTGTCAAACATCTTAAACGTAGCTATCAAGTTAGCTTTTGTTATTGAGAGAAGTTTTTGTTCTGTTTATGGACCTATTAAAATTCCACATTTGGCTACGTATCTTTACAAAAATGAATAAATCTGACGGCAATAATAATAAAAGGAAAATTAACATAAAATGGAGACTGAATAAGAAATCAATCAACTGATGAACATGCAATTTTGAAAGCATATTTTTTTAATTCCATTCGTTTACTAACACTGGCACACATATGTATGTGCCTACATATTTTTAGTAATTTACGAACATATAGAAATTAATGATTTTGATTTACACAACAAATATAAATGAACAACAAAAAATTTTAAGATAAGTTTTGGATATGAGCGTTTACTTTATTTATGTGCGTAAACGTGATGGTTTAGCAGACTTAATGTCCCATATTAAATTAGTCTATAATTTACGTTTTGTTTTTTAAACGTATGTGCTCGACCTTTAACACGGCTTACTACCATTGCAGGATAAGAACGAACATGATTTTTAGTAGTAAACAAAAATTTGCAAGAACTACAAGCTTTAAGTCATTATAGTTGTATCTGTTTAACAGAAAAACGGAGATTCGAAATAGAAATTATAATATGTTTAAATAATTTGAAATAAATATTTTATACATATTATTAATATCTTTGTTTTATTACATTTTTTTTCCGGAAATATACTTAAAATTTGCTTCGAAAGGGTCGACGGGTTAAGTGTTATCCCTCTGCACTCGAGGACTCCGGAAAGGAGTCATTTAGAATTTGTCTCCGAACTCGAGAATTCCTCTAAGGATCCAATTCAAATAATGTTCAATATGTTTGTTCTGTTCAAATTGCTTCGAGTGCTGGTAATATAAATGAAGAGAGGCCTCGAGGGCATTACTGTCTCTAGGGTACAAGGTTCAAGGTTCATATACATATACAAAGGTCGACTGCCTTTGCTTTTTAAAGAGGTACATCAGAATAAAGTTCTGTAGTTATGTGATATTTTGAAGCAATCCCTTTACTTTCTTAAATTTTAGTTCGTTTACATTGCATGCACAGGCTAAAATATAACAAATCTTGCAAGTTGATTTTGATCCACTTTCTTGATGTATGATTAATGTGAAATTTTGCATATATGTACATATATGTACTTATGTGAATTCAATGACAATGCAATATTATGATACCATTGAGCTGGTCTGATGATGGAGTCGGAAAGTGGTCACAGAAACTTCACAATAAAGTAATGTAAGCGAGTTTGGGCACATTTAATATCTATTGACTCTGAACGTATGTCGTTTTCAGGGTAATTTAAATATTCAAGTTTTTCAAAGTAAATAAAATGATCCCATCGTTTCGCTGATTCCTAGTTAGAACAAATCGTTAAATCGTGATTACATGGCGATTTTTAGGATAGCTGATTTTAAGATGTGACTGATAATTTTAACTTTAGAATCTTCTTTGCTACTAACAATGCAGCCTAAGATTTTACGGAGTAATATAAATCATATGATTTGAAACTTTGAACGCGTTTATCTCAAAATGATTTTTTCTTATGATTAAAGAAAAACTACTTTTGGATGTTTCTTAAAGATATACATTCATAATGTTCTACATTTCAGTCATTATCGTCCTTTGCAGAATTATAAGTTTTTAATAATAATTTCATAGTATTTAAATCTTTGCATATAAAAGAAAATTTCCTGATTGACTGACTGATTCATCAGCGCCGAACCGAAACCGAGGAAACTAATTACATAAAATTTGGAAAGTCGGGTTATTTTGTGAGGTAAGCACCCACTACGAATACGGATTATATGGAATTCTTCCCCCAAAGGGGTAAAAAACGGAATGGTAATTTGTACGAAAATTCGACATTTTTAAATCAGTTAAATAATTGAAAACTGTTTTTTGGCCTTTTAGTTGGAAATTAAAACCGACATCTTCCAGCGTTTTTGGAAAATCGTCCCTTAAGGGATTAAAAGATGGGATGAAAGTTCGTGTGGGAGTTCCGTCATATCTAAAATTAAAACCATGAAAGTTGGTATATTTGGCCTTTTGGTTGGAAATTAAGAATGACATGTTTCAGCGTTCGAATATTATATATAACGGAGAAGCCTGCGATTCAGAAAAACAAAAAACAGTGGAGGATATCAAAACTTGTTTTAATTTTTGCTATATCCACGCGGACAAAATCGCGAGCAGAAAGCTAGTGGTAATTGAAAATTTCAATGACCCTCAGCACCATCTATAATTCAGTTTTGTTTTGTTTTCAATTTTGTAGCTATTGACTTACTATGAAAAAAATTCCTTAAAAGCCTACGCATTTTGTTAATGAGCATAACCTTCTTAATTCGTATCTGAAATTTTATATCTTATTTTCAAAAATTTTTTTATCTTATTTTCAAAAAGTCAGTATTAAGTAAACATTTAAATTGTGAAGCAAATTGTGTTTTCATATTTAATTTCGAAGTGGACGTCATCGCGTGTGAAGAAGAAAATTACGTGCTACGAGCTGAAAATACGTGAATATGCCGTCGGCTGTATGAAATCATTGAGACATTAGAAAATAAACAACGTTTGAAATTTTGGTAAAATGCATTATTCACAAATATTGACTTTGTAGCTCTCAATTAAATATTTGATAGAAAATTGAAGTTTTTATATTGCTTGAGATCAGCCCTGTCAAGTGTTATAAACATGATTTACTATGTTTATATAGTAGTTACTGTTAATTAAGTAACAATGCTTATATATTTTTGATATTTTTCTTATTTTAATGATTTTTATGTAAGAATGATTATTAAGTTGAAAATATACAAAAATACTAAGAGAAGTTATAAAAGCCTAGTAGATCTGGCAGCCCTATATTTTAAAATAAATTGGATCGTAGTTGTGCAAGGCGTAGGTTTGCGATGCCAGCCAGATTTTAAATACCATTCTAACAAATCCTTTCACATAATATGAATAGATATAAAATGATGCACTTTTAATAAAACGTTCACCAGTCCACCTTAAGATTTTTACTTCAAATTGAATCGTCAACGCCAGGAAAGGACGCATGAGCACAGAGTCGCCAGAGGAGAGGGCCACAAAGGAAAAACACTCATTGATTCGATTTGCAATATTTTATTTTATACGGTTCTCAATAATCTGTTAAATTAGTTCAGACCGCTGGGTCTGCATATGTTACTTACGGTTGCTACTATATACAAAATTTTACACGTCTTATACAAAACAGGACAGCAACTGAATCAGCGTTTGACTCTAAACTGGATTGAGTTTAATATATATATATTTTTTTTTTGATTTTTGGGAATCCTCGCTAATTTGCATCTCGGGCGCGTAGTACACAAGAAGGTCTGCCTGGGGACCTCGGCCAGGTGGCTACTGAACAACAACAACAACGGCAGCGACTTTAACTTAAGAAATGCATCTTCAGTCCGACGATCGTCGGAGGAAACAACTACTCCTAAAGTATCACAGTTTTCTGTTTTTGCTCCGTCACTTCACTCGCAGCACAGCTAATCTCACGTTCTATGGCGGAAGGTGAACTTTTTGGCTTCGGGGGTGTCCGTCGCGGGTGCTCCGCTTACGGGTGGACTGCGGCGGAACCTATTCTTTGGCCGTACATGGCATAGGGCGAGTAGTAGGGTCCTAGGGCAGCGGCTGCGGCTGGATTGAGGGCGGCTGCAGCTGCAAACGGAGAACCCGGAATGGCTGAGGTTAGAGTTCCGGGCTTTGCGTACGGATGATATCTGGCTGCGGACATGGGGCTCAGCGGGGGTGTTGGATAGCCCCTCTGGAGCGCCGATTGCGGGAACAAGGAGCTTAACAAGGACTGTGTTTGTGACTGGGCGAAGGCTGCTGCCGCTGTCACCGGGTCAGACAGGTTTCCGGTATGGGTTCGGAGATGATTGAACAGCTCCTCGGAGGTGTTGAATCGCTTGCCGCAATAGGAGTCACCGGCTATCCAGCTGCAGACGAAGGGAGAACGCATTTGGATTGCGTATGGGTGGCCTGGTGGCAACGAGCCCAGGGAGGCTGCCATTGCTAGCCCGTATTTTTGGTGCTCGCACTGGGTGCATCCACTTGGACAGGGTGCCCCCATGAGCATCTGCTGCGTATGAGCCGAGTAGGGACAGCCCGGGCAGTAGGGATCCTTGCAAATGGGGACAATCGCTTCGCTGCCGGATGCCGTCTTTATCCTCTGGTAACTGATGTAGGGGTTTCCTGTGGCGCCTGTTGCTCCTGGATACCCGTTCGCAGCAGCGGCAGCGAGCATAGCTGCGTGGTGGTGAGAGAAGCCCCCGGCAAAAGGTGGCCGGAACGCCGGGTTTGTGTGCTGCTCCATGCCCGGTGGACAGCAAAGGGCCGACAAAGGGTTTAACCCGTACGCCCCGGGCTTGTAAGCACCAACCGGTGACATATCTTTCGGATGCCCCTGAAGAACCTCTAAACCCGATCGAATTATGGGGCTAGCACCCCGCTGCGATGAAGCCGAAGGTGATGATGTCTTTCCACTGTCACTGGGGGTGGTCTTGCCACCAAATTCACTGTTATTTGTCACACTGATTTCTGGCGAATTTGATTTGTTCCGTGACGGAACACGAGCACTGCTTGACTTAAATTTGGTTTCCTCGTTAGAAGAAACACTTTCACTGGTTGTCGACGCACTACTTTTTGAGCTGGGCCTCTGCTGGCCGTAATCCTCGGATTTTGTTGATCCCGATGAGCTGACTGTTGTCGTGCTGAGGACGTTTGTCTCGTAGGGCTTAAAAGCGAGCTTCACCTCTGTCGGAGAATTTGATTTTGGTGTCTTCGCTGACGGGGACTTAGAGGTGGTCTCCGATTTCTTTTTATCCATGTTTAAAAGGGGCTTCACTGTAGACGAATCTGCTCCAATCTGGCTGCAGGTCTGGGCCAATAGGGCCAGGGGACTTTTCTTAGCGTCCAACTGTAACAAAATTAGAAAAAATATTTTTCGTTAGATTTGATGCTTTAAGTAGTGCAGGCAGGGGCGCCGTACCGTGGTTGGCAGTGGAGTCAGATAATCTGGCTGAAGGTACTGGTTGTTCC
Organism: Eutolmus rufibarbis; assembly: GCA_963920795.1. NCBI lineage: Eukaryota > Metazoa > Arthropoda > Insecta > Diptera > Asilidae > Eutolmus > Eutolmus rufibarbis. The sequence continues at coordinate 32,648,836 of OY987207.1, forward strand.
CAATGGTGACAACGCCACCGCCTCCTTCAAGAACTACCATTTTCTGGAAAATTTATCGCCTCTCCCAATCGTCTCTTTGTAATCCACAAATTCTGATTCGCAACTGTTTTCGGCTAATCCACTCGAGATTTATCGCGATGCTAATCCACTATTAACTGTTTATTTATGTTTATGAGCTTAACACAACCACTGTTGCCTCCTACTCTGGTCAATCTGAGGTCAATCTCAATTCAATTCAATTCACACAACTGCACTTTCCCTCTACTTTGATGACTTAACTTCACGGAAGGCGAACTCGAACTGAATATGTCTCTCGACGGCTGGGGACTACTCGCCTCAAAGTGAACGTTCCCAGCCGGAGACCAACCAGACCACTTTCGGGCAGACAAAGACAGCTGCTGGTCTGCATTCAGTAGCTCGAGCGAAATGGCAATATAAACAAAATCAAACATGGCGGACAACTGCCTAATCAGAGGCATGCGTTGCATCCCTACTTTTTTTATTGCACTCAACTTTTCTGGAGGGGAGAAACCAGTTTGAGAGTTTACATACATTAGAGTGAGAAAACTAATGCTGGAAAAGAGCTAGAGTTTCCTTCCCCTACTTTTGATTGGTAAAACTTGTTTGAGCACCGAAAAGAGGGGGAATTGAGAGAACAACCCTAGGGTAAAGATCCTCTCCCGCTCTCCTTCTCAGCAATTTCGCCGCAATTCTGGGTAGAGAGTGGTGTGGTGGAACGGTCCTCCGCTCCAGAGAAGTGTTACCGTTAGCATTTCTTGAGGAAAGTTACGGCACATTTAGACGAGGTGTTAATTTGTCTCATTAACTCACTTCCAGAAGTTAGCCGTCTGGCTACCGATTGGTCGCACATTGCCTTTTATTTTCAATATTTTCTATGGAACGGAAACGAAATAGTTTTTAGGTATTTTTCTTTATATTATGAAATTTACCCACTTTCAAATGAAGTTATAAACTCCTACAATTGCAAAATTCCTGATGAGCAGAATCGGTCTCGGTCTTGCAGATAGTCCAACAGCAAAAGTGCCCTTTAAACCAAAAGTTTTTCAGAACAATACGATCCACATCGATAAGTGAAAATACAAATATTTCTACATTAATAAAACACGCCTTACATTTCAATGAAATTATTTGGTGAGTCAAAAATAATGAACAATTGGAAAAGAACGATAACTTCCAACTTATGACGATCTTCCACATTTTATATACAATACATTTTTGAATTTAAGAAGCTTTCAGTGTTCACAAAATTCAAAAAAATTTTTATTTTATTAAGTATTTAGAAAACTGAATCTTACTGATTTTTTATTATTTTTGTACTACATTTTATTGTTTTGTTCCGGTCAACATCTTTTTATTAATTTTTAATTTTAAATCCACTTACTTGAAACAGAAATAACCTGAATTAAGAAATAAAAAGTTTATTAAGATTTTTTTCGAGATCTCAAGTTGTTGTGATTGAAATTGTGGTTGAGGTTGGAGGTTGAATTGAGGAATATAAATAAATAAATTAGAAAATTTTCATATAGAGAGCGGATGTGTTTCTTTTCTGATTCTTGTCTTGCATTAAATTGTTGAGGTTCATAACCCACATTAAAAACTTTTAAACATCTAATTCTGAAAATTACTGCAGTTATTATTTTAAGTTGCTTTCTTCACCAGTTTAAAGCTAGATAAAGTTGAGGTTAGCAACATATAATAATAGAAAAATGATTAATTTAATATATATTTATTCCCTTTTAAAGATCCGATTCAAATTTCTCAAATTTTCCCTGAGATCGAAATACTATCCTTTAAGGGGACATTCCACCTTCAAATTTAAAGAAAAATTTTTTTTTAAAAGGGGTTTTTTTAATGGAAGAAAAATAGATATCGTAATGAAACTTTGTACATATACTTTATTTACTTTGAAGTGCACAAAAAAAATTTTTTTTTTTTGCCAAATGTCGTCTGCTACATGCTTTTTAAAAAAACCATAAAAAATCACGGCGTGCATCCTAACTGCTCACAAAAAAATCTGAAAAAAAAAAACGGGGTTATATTCAGCATCAAAACCCCCTTGGAATGAACTAAAAAAAAAAAATTTGACCGAAAAATAAAAAAATGGCGACGTTTTTTCAAAAATTTAGATTTTTTGACCCCAAAAATCGGTCATAACTCAAAAAATTTAATGCCGATTTTTTCATCCGTAGTTCATTCTGAGCATTAACACGTATAGAATAACATATTAAAATTTCAGAACGATCGGATGAAAACTTTTTTTGTAATCATGCACGCCAACTTGAAAAACGTTGTTTCGAGAAAAACGCGTTTAAAGTTTAAATTATATACTGAAGCGTACGTATCCAGAGCCGCGTGTCAACAAATATATGCTCACAAAAATTTTTTTTTTTAGATTTTGAGTTTTATATTATTAAAATCATGTTCTTAAAGGTTATTAGAACATATTCCAACAATAAAAAAAAATTTGAATCTTTGAAAATTTGAAGGTGGAATGTCTCCTTAAATTTATTTGGACTGTCAAAATTAAATTTCTTTTCATGTTGTCTTTTGAAAAGTTCAGTTGGATGTCTACACTATATTTAAGTTCCATTCCAACGCCGCCATCTTTTTACTGTACAAATCGTCCTTTCATCTCGTCACTCGTCAATCTCTTGTTTCTTCTTCGGCCTTTTGCGCAACTATACTTGTCATGATTTTACAAAAAAAAAAAAAAAACCCGCTATGAGGAAGGAATATGATCGATTTTTCAAACAATTTCCCTATAGCATCAATCCCGCAGAGTTTTGGCCTATACATAACGTTTCCTAACTCAATCAAACATTTTCCCTATGGAATTGCGAAAAGTATTATTTGAAGTAAAATGCAATATGTCCGAACAGCAGGTATAATTTGTCTGAAAATAACACACCCTGTGATGGTGTCATAAATCATAATTATGCAACACTTTTCAAGGTTAAAGTTCTAGGTAACTCTGACATGTATATTTGCCTACCTATGACCCAACTATCTAAATTTATATTATTAAAGACTAATTAACAATAGACATAAAAACGACTCTCGATTAGATAATTAGCTTTGGATTTTGTGTGGACATAATAACACAAATCCAAATCGTATTTAAAAGAATTAAAATGAGAATCTTTTGTATAGTGTTTTATAGTAAATGTCTCATTTTCTGGCTATGTTTAACGAACATTTATAAATATGCTATAATAAATCAAAGGCAGCATGACTCACTTGCAACTTTTCCACTTGAATAATTCAGCAGACCCTGCTACAGTTCCTAATGATTTCAGGATAAAATGAAAGCCATACCCATGGTACCGCAGGAGAGATCATAAAACAATCAAAACAATAAGACGTCATAAAAATTTTACAAGATCCATCCGAGTTTAGTGCCTGCCATAATCCTGTGGTCGTAAATTGCATTTTCCCAAAGGAGAACCTTTCAAAGGAATAGGTGTGTCTGCCTCTAACAATGGCATCGAGTTCATGGCACTTATTACCTGTGAAATTGTATGAGAACTAAGCCATCCCCTACCGTAATTTGGTGACAGATATGCGCTTCGACCATATTTTACCCCTAACAGAGGGCATGATTCAGAAGGGCATGGCAGACGTGTCCTTTATTTGCCATTCCTGTGATGGCCTATAAAATTTATTTGAGGTAGGGAGGTGCCCTTCTCTTGGGGATTTATTGTTAACTCGAACAGCTTGAGCATTAGCTATTTTTCTGGAAAGAGGTTGCCCGGACTACAATTAGGAAGATTTGCATTATCCTAGAGAAGGTGAACGTTATTTTATAATGAAGTTTAGTAAAGACACAGGAATATTTTCTAGAAAAAAGAAATAATCCCCTATTTTCTTCGTTTATCCAACTACCATTTGTATACCCTACATACTTTGTGAGTAGGTACTTTAGGGTTCAATCTTCTTTAACAGCATAGAATATGATTATGATATATTGCATTATATAAATATATAAATTTTCTGCAAAATTAAAGACGTATTGGTTAAAGTTTAAATCACTGTGTATTGTGTAATTTGTTTTTTTTAGTTTCCTTTGAAGAAAAATAAAACTATTATGTTACACAATTGTATAACAGTTTTCGATATTACAACCTATTGTAGTATGCCGAAAATTAAATAATAGTATGTAGTAGGCGGCGTGTAATAAAACTAGCTTGACTTTTTTAACGTATAATGGTAGCAAAATACCGTCAATTCTCGCTATTTATTTTTCGAAATGAATTTTTTGATTTGCATGTACCTACATACATATCTCTGTAAACATGAGTCTCATAAAAATTATATAGAGAGCTTTCTTTTAAAAGAATAAATTCTCAAAATTCAAAACCTTTTTCGCACTCTTGATTTAAGTATTATTAGATTTGTCTTAGTTGAGCGAGAAGTACTAAATAGAAAATTAGAGCCAACCGTTTAAACATTATCAACGAATTTTGTGAAGGTTGTTATCACCTATCGTACCGTAGAGACGGTATGAGAAATTATTTGTAAAAAGGTAATAAATATATTATAATACAATAGTTTATTAGCAAAAATAATGCCGGTTATGTATTTAGTATGAAAAAAAAATTAACAACAATCAGTGGTTGAATAGATGACAGTGAATATGGATTTTGGTGGGCGCAGGTGAATTTGGATCTGCAAAATCAAAATCAAACTCTTAGGTTTCAGATATTCTTAGGTTTTTTTGTGGCAATTAATCTACTTGAACTAATCAAGTACACACAAAAGGTATAAACAAATTATTCTGATAATTAAAAATACTCTGTTATTTTAATAATTGTTAGAGAATTTGTAACTATTAAGACAGAAAGCAAATTGTCTGTTATAAATTTTGTCAGAAATGCTTTTGTTGAAAATTTCATGCGTTTTCGAAATGTGTACTTGCAAAATACCACTTTTTCTCATCCCAATACCAATGTTAATGCAAAACTTTATCTATCCCGCTTTCGCCCTATACCAATTGATTTTTTTTTTCAAATCGAATTAACGTGACACTTTTTCTGCAACGAAAATTAAAAACTTATCTGAAAGGCAAAAGGGCGTAGAGCAATTAAGCGGTTTGTTCTTGCTAAATTCAAGTACATCGAGATATTGAAGTTATGAAGTGGCAAATCAATGGAAAAACTTCCAAGAGTGATGTACTTCATATTAAAAAGTATGTGATCACAAATGAAATTTTGTACCATGCTCAAAATTATAGATTGAGCTAATTAATTATCTTTACTCTATATTTATCTCGAAAATCACGAGTACGTAATTAACGCAACGATAAAGCTCTTACAAAGTGCTCTCAATTATCTACTGGCCAAAAATACTAAAATCTTGGAATCCGTCCGAACCGACAAAGGTTACATTTCTATGACAAATGCACACAACATAATTTACGGGGAACCATAGAGCTACCAAACATGTTTCCACCTCATTAATCAAAGCAAATTTTCCAAAAATTTATCATCGTCCACTTCTAATCCGAGGCTTCCTCTGACGCTAACATCCTGCCAAGAAAAATTACGGCTCGTAAAAAGATGAAACACAGCACGCACGCCCTGCACCCCGGGTGTGCGTCGGGCTCGGCCCGGATCATGTAGAGCAAACTGCTTTATGACACCCGAACGAACCCGGCTGATGGCTACCAGGAAAAGGGAGGTCGCCGCAAAAATGTCCTGTGCCGCCTCAACTGCGATGAAATACGAAATCCACCGGCATCGCGCAAAGACACGAGATCCAGACGGGTGGACAAGATTGTCGCTCCAATGGATCCGAAACCCGATTGACCGGGTCACCCGGAGGCGTTGGCAATATTTCACGAGGCAACGTGAAAAACGAACAGGAAATGTAACGTCTTCGGACGGACCACGGAACAAGTCTTTGAAGTGCCTCTGATGGGGTGTAAACAGCGTTGCTGGCGGCCACACTTTCATCCACTCGATTCCACGTCGAATGGACTGTGTCCGTCAACATTGCATGGCCATTAATTATGCGAGAAATTCCGAGATATGAACACATTTCAGCGAACAGCCGGGTCTTAATCATTCAATTTCGTGATTTCCATGCTTTTGCTACAAACCGGATAAATTTAGTTTAAAATTTTCCCCCGGGGAAAGCGTTTTCGATATCTGGGAAGAAACAAATTGTAGTTTTGTTGCTCAGACAGGACTACAAGATTATCTCCTTTAAACGAAGTTAAGACCATGAGACCGGATTAAGTCATGTAGAGGCCCCTAGGCAATGCAAGTCTCTGGACCTCTGTCCTCTTTTCTTACTTCCTAAAACAGATATTAGTTAAACTTAATTTTATTTATGTACCCTCTTTGTTTCCTGCATCACCTATCAACATTATGTTATGACAGAATGAATAAAACACAGGGCGTCAATTCAAAAAATAAAGATACATACATATATGCCATACTTAAACACTTGAAACTCCTATCAGATTACGATGCTATTATTAGGAACAAATCTTTATTTATATGTTATTTATTAAATTTTCATAGCTAAATATTGCAATATTTGAAAAATGACGATTGCAATGATTGATCCTAGTCAAAATTACCATTTAAATAATCAAATTTTCCTCCCTTCTAATTTTTTCTAAGATATCACATTCAACAGACATTATTGCGAGTGCAATCAAACGTTTTTGAGCCCTGTGATGATTGTAGGACATCCTAAGATCGAATAAATTTTTAAAAGTTCTTTTCAAACTTTAAGGTTCGTGAGAATTCCCAGAAAAAATAAATATTTTTATGAATTAAATTATAAAATTTAATTTAATAAAATTCGGGACACGTCTACCAGATCCGAAGTTTTTCGATTTGAGATTGAAACTACTTATTACTACATACTCGTATGTACATATGTGTGTATTTACTGCATTTTGTAAATATAAGGAAAATTCTCAGACAATAGAAATATTTTGTAAAAGTAAATTCACAATTTATTGGTTTGAAACGTATTCTTAGCTGGATGTAAACAACGCCAATAATCACCTTTTTAGAATCCTACTGTGAGTTTAAAAAACTATTTTCTCAGAAGTAACTAAACTCGTTTCACAATTTGTTCATATATCCTAATTAATATAATTCATAAATTCATACTTCCATGTAAAGGAACTGGTCCCGATTTCTATCGAGGAGAGTTAAAAGTTCTAAATCTGTAACACCGTTTTGAAGTTATTTTGGTTGAACTCCTGAATTTTCCGGTTTTATTCTTGTTAATAATAATCTTATAAAATATATTCAGGGCCCTTCCTTGTGGTGGTAGTAGACAAAATATAGTACAATATAGTTCGGTTTGTGGCGGAAGGAACCAGTAGGCGAATCTACTGGTGATTACTCAATTACTCGTCTAAGCAGTCCGGGTTTTTTAAAAAAGAAAATAAAAGAAGAAATTAAGTTTCAGTTTGTCTAGTTTTCTCAACCAGTAATGTTGTGCATATTAATTTCTACTAAAATGTATTAAAATACTTAACTTAAAATTAAAACTCGTTTCTTTAAAATGTGGTGACTAGCACTACAAGTTTTATCCTGTCACTCGAGACTAAAAGTGCTAAATAAAATATTATTAAATAAATAAAAAATATTTTAATCAAAAATATCAAATAATTTAAATAAATTTTAATGAAGTGCAAGTGATTAAAAAAGTATTAAAAAGGAGTGATAAAAGAATAGAAAGGTTTCAAGAAAGTATTTTAAAAACTGCTTCAAGAAAAGAAATCATAAGATGCACGAGAGAACATAATTTGTTCCCTCAAATTTAATGAAATGTTTTAAAATCCTCTTTGTGGGCATTGACTCAGGTCTTCATTGCAGGAAGACTTCAGACAAGGCACATAAAAAACAAAATAGCGAATGTGGGAACGCGTTTGATCACTTACATATCATTGATGCCCAGGCAGTTGGACGTTCTTTTAATCTAGATATGCAATTATAAATATTCCGTAATTTGTTCGAAATTCGGAAGTTCTACAAAGTATGAAATACTTTTAACTTTGGAAACAATTTACTTTCGAAGATTTTACTAGATGTTCAAAGTCGAAGCCGGAATCCGAGTGATATAAAAACTATCTCGGAAACAAAAATTGTTCTGTTTATTTTAACAGACTGTTGAATTTCGCCAAAAGTTTAAGGGATCGGCAAGACTTTATTAAGAACTAACGGCAAAGTACACTTGTTCCTCATTTTGGTACTAAGTGAGAAGATTTGGGACATATAAAATTCCAAAATTTACTCGGATGGATTTTTGGAGCTATTTGAAAATTGGTTCGTTTGGTAACAACCAGTCCTCACATAATTTAGTTTATACTGCCTCTTGAACCCTTTTTATGTACTGAGGGTTTAATTGATTCAAAACAACATGTTTATTTCCTAGAAACGAAAATAGTTTCGCCTACTGCTTAGATTTTTAATTAGCTTCTCAACAAAACATGACTTTAAGGCAAGCAGCAAAACAATCGACTCAATATTTTTTTAACAAAGCATACTAAAGTGATGCATAGCTATCTGTGATACGTCGCCACAATACTCTCCCGCCAGATGATCGCCAGATCAGAGATACGTTAATTATAATATGCATCGATTGTTATTGAAGTAATTGATTGCAAATAAGATTGTGAGCTGGATTATGTTGTAGAAATGCAGTATTTTCTCTTCTGATCCTTTTCATTTGCTAGAAAATGACAATAATTCAAAGAAAGGGGTAATACTTCTGAAAACCCAGGTTTCTCTTGAAATGGTTTATCATTCTATAAAGCATGTGGAAAGTTGAGAAATTTCTAGCTTCAGATGAACTGAATACAGCTGTAAAAATGTCCTTAAAATTTAAAATGTTCCACTGGGGTCGTCGGTTGTATCGTTCATAAATGAGGAGGTCAATTACTCCATTCTTGAAAGTGCTTGCGTGAATAAACGTGGAAGGAACATGAAAGGGATACTTCTTAATTGCGTTGTATTCCTCTTCCTATAGAATAGGTTACTATCGTCCTTTTGGATAAAAGATAGCGATTCTACTCCGCAGTATTGTTTGAGGAGACAATATGGTTCGGAGAAGATTTAAAACATAATCAGATGCGTTGATGATAATTGATGATGTTGAAATTGTTGATGATCAACTGGAAGTTGTTGTTGAGCAGATCATCTGGATGTTGTTGTTGAGCAGATCATCTGGATGTTGTTGTTGAGGCTTTTTAATGAGGTGCGGTGCCGGAAGGGGAAGAACACGGAAAGTGTTATTCCTTATATATTGAAAGTCCCTGTGACCGTTTAAGGCCTCAATATATTGAGGTATGGTCATATTATACATATTTCTTCCAAGGACGTTCCATTTTGTTGCCTTCTTTATTGAATATTGCTGCGGTTGATGTTGAAACTAAAACTTGACCGATTTGCGGTTGAAGAAAAATGTAGTTACTATTTAGCTGATTTGCAGCTGATGTAGTTTGTCCGATTTTCGGTTGAAGAAATATCTACTATTTAGCTGATTTGCAGCTTGACCGATTTGTAGTTGAATTAATAGTTAATCACACGTTGATCAAATGTCGCTATAAAACTGCCCAAAATATGCAACTGGCAAGTGCATCTCATTATGAATCTTGAGAATATTCCAGAAGAAAATAGGAGTAGAGTAAATAAAATCACAGCGCAGCCCTTGAAATAGTCTTGAAAACTTGAAGTGCTGAATTTCTGAATTCTTGAGACCTGATGATGTCTTCTTGTTTGAAAAGTTTTAAAAGTTGCGTTTGTAATCGGGGTCACCAATGTGGTGGTCATAATTATTATTAGAGGACACTAACTATTGAAACTAAGAATAATAAGTTTTAATTATTTAATTTTATTATATAATATTTTTTTAAATATAGCTTCTCAACAAAACATGACTTTAAGGCAAGCACCAAAACAATCGACTCAATATTTTTTTAGCAAAGCATACTAAAGTGATGCATAGCTATCTGTGATACGTCGCCACACTTATTATATCCATTTAGATGTATACTGATGAATGCACGTTCACTTAATGAACGCATCCAAGAAGGTAGGAGGAACTAACAAATATCACTACTAAACATCAAAATGATATTTTTATGAAATCCCAGAACAAATTTCGATATATGTGTGTGTTGCACCCTATTTTCGTTATTTTTATTAATGTAGCTGAACAACAGCTGCGCAAATTGTTTATGAATTCGTCGAATTGAATCAAAGCCAATCGTAATAGCATTGATTTTTTGACATTTCTGTTTTACTTCTTTTGTTAAGAAGCAGTTTTACTTTTTCTCTTAATTTGTATATTTCTGATTTATTTTGTCAGCATTTCAACCTAATTTAAAAATATCTACATTATTAAACAAAATAAATAATCATTCACGCTAATCTTATCACCCTCTATACATAACAAAACCTTCCTGCTGCAATGTTTTTAAATATTTTTAGACAAAGTGGGTGAGGGAATTATAATAGGAAGATATTTTATTTTTGGTTTGGACCAAATCTCAAAATATTTCATTAAAACTTAATTATTATATGCATTAATATTTATATACGTACCTAATTAATTTGTATTGCAAAAGCTGCCAGCCGGAATGCACCTACAAGCCCCATTCAGTCGAAGGTGCATCCTCTGCACAAATATCCAAGGCCGGTACTAAGTGAAATTGCATTTTTCACGTCCGTAAGCAATCCAACAGCGCTGCTGGCTGGCGCTAATCCCTTAATCACATCCCGACGTTTAATTTCGCTGGAAAAGCACCCATTAAATTTGTTTGTGGTGTCCTGAGTCGACACTTTTCCGGGATTAACTGGGGAAAAATGTGCTGTCGCTGCTGTGAAATTGTCACGGAGTAGAAAGCGAACAAGGAAGACGGTGTCAGGCGGAAAGCCGTTCTGAAGGGCGACCGTGGGATAAAAACAGGAGCTAGAAAAGATCAATTACGTCATTTGCCTACCGCTTCGCAAGAATTCCGGGAATCAGAAGAGTTTTAATTTCATTTTCTGTCAGTTTAATGGCTATGTCACCACATCAGTATCTGCCGGTTTTAACCCTCTTAGCCACCGGATGACTTTCCGAGATTTTCCCCCGATTTTTTTCCTGATGTTCAGAAAGTTCTCCCGACTTTTCTATGATTGTACACGGACCTCTGAATAACATCATCATCCCGGGCCAGGAGCAGCAGGAAAGGTGCCTGCCACCTTAGTCCTTGCGGTTGTCAGATCAGAAAAGTTTCTTGTACGGTTGTCAGTTTGTACTTGGGCATAGGCGTGGAAAAGCGGAAAAACTCAAAATGTCGTTATCCCTGGAAAATTCTTGTTTATGACAGTTGTCAGGTCGAATTGAAATTTGCAGATCTCTACTGAGGAATTGCTTTTCACGTTGTCTCCAAATTGCTCGGGACCCGTATCTCGGATCTGGAGCAATTTGGGATGGGTTTGGACAGCAATATTTGAGGGAGTTCTGTAATTATTCTGGGTGTAAGAAGGGGAGACTGTTAAAATCAATTACAATTATTATTTCTCCTGGTGTTTTTGAGCGATTTACCTCTTTTTCTTGAGGGTATAATGAAGATAAAGCGAATTTTTGGTCTTAAATAGAATGAATTGGATATTTGAGGTTTACTTTGACAAACAAAAGTAAGAATAAACTGTTCCGATGATACCTATACAAATTTGTTTCTCTTTCTTCATTAAATACTAATCTTAAAGACTACTTGTGAAGTTTTGTTGATATTACAATTTTGGACTGGACACGATACTTACTTTTGGAAGGGTTACGTTTTGATTTTGTATATGCACATATTAATAGATTTCAAAATTATATGATATTCTCAAACCTTAAGGACTAACATATTAATTTTATAACATTTCCTGAAAAAGAGAAAAGTTATTTAATTAATATTATTAAATTATTAAATTAATTATACTGACCCTGTGTCAACCGATAATGAGTGATCTCTGAGAGCGATCAATCGGTTTGGCACTCAATTTCGGTCGAGTAGTTCGGCCTTCTGAATAAACCATCGAAAGCGAACGGACGTGTTTTCTTTATAAAGAAAAGTAATTATTGAAATATAAATCTAGTTATTACATAATATAATGTATTGTAGATATGTGTTATAAGGAACGAAATAACACTTCCGCTTCGGCTCAAACTAGAGCGAAATGATGGCGATAGGCCTTTTCATTTTACATGTGGATTTATGGTATTGTGTTGGAATTCCAGTCATTATATTTAAAAAATAATAATAAACATTTACGTTTTCCTTAAATATTTCGTATTTAAAAAATCTGTCATAATTCTATCATGAAGATTTTGAGTTTGAACTCAAATGTTTATAAGGTCAAGCCATCCCCACCACACCAAAATAACATTTTAGTCTGGGGTGTTTTAATTTCTAATTAATGTTTTTTTATTAATTTATATTATTTAAAGAATAACATATCTTAGGATTTCTTACCATACATGACCCGCATTTATAACAAAAAAAACTTGAACTGTGTACATTATGAAATTAAGTCTAAAGTAAAGCGCAAATATTTCGGAAAGTATAACATTTTTACTAAAGTAAAATTTAATTCAATTTCTAAAAACTTTTCAGTGTTAATGTAGTATTGAAACACCAAAGTGTGTTTATGCATTAATATACTCTTAAATTATTTTTTTAGGAACGCATAAATAAGTATGTTATGTATACATATGTGTGTCAACTGTTAATGGCATTATGAAATATCCCTTCAAGGGTTTTCGGCTTTCATTGAGATCATTTGAAGAATTCGATCCGTTTACAGATGAAGACCACCCGCTGATGTGCACCCTTGTGTTTGAAAAAAGGAAAGTAAGGAACAAACGAAAGGACTCTCATTGTGTACACAATTCATCCGGATGTAATCGATAATTGATTTCTCGACCTCAGTCTACGGTGTTTACTTAAAAATCGTCACAAAACATTTCTTGGCAAACACCAGGAGCGGAAAATCCATTTGTCACCTAACAATTCCCTGAAAATTGCCTGAGCAGTAAAAGGCCGCATTAGGGTCGGGTCGGTTCGGCTCGACAGCCATTTGAGCCCGTTCAGAAATGAGGACCTGGCTGAAATGCTTAAGAATTTATAGCCGCTGGTGTCCTCATTTGTTACAGTCAAAACATTCGCATGATTCGCAATTTTCTTTTCAGTTCCTCTTAAAGCTGGCGCGAGGAAAATTTACGAGCGGTCGGGCCGGCATTGGCAGTGAATTTGCAGAATTCATACAAAAGGTGAAACATTAAAAGGATGACATCGCTCAAAGGTGTTACCGAAAGGTGTGCTTTGTCCTGGATGGCAGCGGCGGCCGGGCGGGACGGGATCAGGAGCGATGCATAAAAGTGCCGTCCTAAGTCATAAAGAATCCAGCGGGAGATTTACTGCCACACATACGCTTTTTGCATTTAATGGCCCGGCTATTGTGCAGTAATGCCTTCAACCATAAGTCATAACAGCGGAGGAAGCCGACGCTGAAAACAAAACTTGCACTGGAGTAGCTCGTAAATTACGCCCCTGGGTGCCGGGCCCGGGCCCGGGTCGTGCTTTCTTTCGCCCGCTTCCTTTCACTGTCACGGACGTGACAGGTTTTCCTCGAACGGCACGATAATTCACGTCTATGCCCGACAGTTATCACTCGTGAATTATGCACTGACCGTCCAAAAGAATTGAAGTGGTACGTGCCTCAGGGCGAAATATTAGCGCAATCTGCTCGAATTTCATATGCTCACCTGAGCAAGAATCTTCTAATTTAAGCAGGTCAAACATCATGGGCGCCGGCAGGATTACTTTCAGGGAGGTGCATCTGCATCTGCATCTACTCATTAGGTATATATTATTAACTAATAAGATATAAGAACTTGGTAGACGAAGGCTGTTCAGGTCATTGGAAATAAAACCAAACTTTGGTTTTATTTCCAATGACCTGAACAGCCTTCTTCTACCAAGTTCTGAGACCCAAAAAGGTCAATAACCTGTGGCGACCAGCGACATTGATAACTTATTTTTTATAAATTTCAATTATTTATCTAATTAAATGTTAAGTATTTTCATTTAATTCTTATTTTCCAATTATTTCAAGGAACAATAATTATTATACATTACTTATCAAGGGAAAAGAAATTAATATTTCCTTGAATAGATTAAAACCTTGCTATTCAGCACAAAATTACACAATTGACATTTTAACAGAAGGAAATTCTAATGATAATGTAAACAAGCAAATGAATCATCAAATTTTCGACTTCGTTAAACATCAGCCAGCGTCTGATAACATTGATTGTCATGAACCAGAGTTCATGAAATCAACAAAAATTCGCAAGGAATTACCACAGATTCTCAAGTTAAAGAAAGTACGTTTTCAATAATTACGAGCCGCTCGAACCAAAGATAAGTTACGCTAGAATAGATGTACCTATTCCGCTGGTGGGGGAGTATTGTGGCGACCAGCGACATTGATAACTTATTTTTTATAAATTTCAATTATTTATCTAATTAAATGTTAAGTATTTTCATTTAATTCTTATTATTAAAACTGTTTTCCAATTCAATACTTAAAATTAAAGTACTTTGTGTCGCTCACAAAAAGCGTGAAAACTAGATATGACGGAAAATTGTGTTTTGATCAGGGGAGTTAGGAAAAATAAAAGAGTGAGTTTTGGAAAATATATTGAACTAGGAGGATGTAAAATAGGAATTGTTAGGAATGTTAAAAATATAAATATTAATTTCAAATAAATAATTATAAAGAAATAAGAAGTTAATTGTTTAAAATAAGCTAACAACCAAAAGAAGAAATTTTATATAAAGTTGGGATAACGATCCCACAAACCTAATAATAATAAGATATAATTTATAACAGTGCATCCTTATAATTATAGGGAGGTCATATAGGTCATATCAATTAAATTAATATCAAATTCAAATCACGCGGGTATTTGAATATGCATTCTGGAACGCATCTGTCTCGTGTGCCACGCGATGGGGGCTGTTGCACTATTTGCATTATTTCCTATTTAATAGGAAAAGGATAGAGGAGGTCGCTAAATTCATAGACAAAGGGTTGAACAAATTTGGACAACAACCTAGACGCCATGGGTTACACCACCTTGAGATTTTCAAAAAATAAAAAACATTATTTTTATGTAGATATATTACTAACAGTTTTAAGAATATTTTAAGCATTTCCACATGTCAAAATTCCAATTATTACCTCAGTTACAGCCAATTGAAATGAGCGTGGCAGCGAATATTCCTTGCATTTTACGGTTGACCTCTATCTTTTGCGTTTTTCTCGAAACTACGTTTTTAGTTGGTAGAAGAGTGATAAAGTGTATAATTGTCATACAAAACTCCTTTTACTCATCTGAGGATAATAGAAGAAAGGTTACACAAATATGTCGAAAATGATAGTTTGGAAAATATTAAAGATGAAATATAAAAAAACATTTTTAACAAATCATTTACGCCTCAAGTCACAGTTCAATGAAATATAGTAATTGAAAAATATTATAGCAGTTTTGTAAAATGGATCAAACATATTTGAGAAAAATAATTGTTATATATTGCCTACTTTTATTGTAACGTCTAAACTTTTTTCACACCTTCCTTTTATATTAATTTTTTGGGAACTACAGTCGCAAGTTGTAATTTTGATACTATACAATAGTTTGAAAGCAACAACAAACTCGTTTTATTGAACGATTCAGACAATACAATAATAAAATACCGGGGTACTATATCTATATACATATGTGGCGATCAGCGAAGTCAATAACTCATTTTTAAATTTCAATTAGATTTAAATTATTTATCTGACTAGGATATTAAGTATTTTCATTTAATTCTTACTATCTAACTGTTTTCCAATTCAACTACGTAAAAATGAAGTACCTTGTTTCATTCACTGTAAAGTGAGAAAACTAGATTTTGACGGAAAATTGTGTTTGATCAGGGGAGTTAGTTAAAAATATAAGGCAGTTTTTGCTGAAAATATTGAACTTTAAAGATGTGAAAAAAGGAATTGTTAGTAATGTTTAAAATATAAATAAAGATACAAAATAAATAATTACAGATAAATAAATGGTTAATTTTTGAATTAATAAAAAATAAATTAACAAATAAAAGAAGAAGTTTTAAATAAATATGGGATATTACCCCCATACATATATGTATAAAAATGAATCCCTATTTCCCTTGGTCACGCCATAATTCGAGAACGACTTTACCGTTTTCATTCATCTTTTTTTTTAAGTTTTCTAATACGTTGTATGAGGTTCTTACGGAAAGAAAAATTAAGAAAATTGCGCAGAAAATTGGAAAATTTCAGAAAACTTAACGACTAATTAAACTTCGCGCATTTGACAGTTCGCGGACATCGGTCGGCATCTATCGATCAAAAAATTCATTTATTCATTTCTTAATGCATAGTCCATTCGATCGGAACGTTTATCCAGTTTTCAGTTTGCTCAGTGAGTTTTTTGAGAAGTGTTTGTTCATCGCAGTTAATTCACCGCAATTACGCCTAATATTATAATTTTAATTTAATATTAATTGTTGGTAAGTTTTGATAGACTAACACGTGGTATACATGGTTATACAGAAACACTAAGGGAGTCAATTTTTTATTTTTAGTTGAATTTTGATTTTTCAAAATGCCACCAATTAGACGTATCATCTTAGGTCGCAGAACTCACAATGCTGCAAAATTGATTTTCTAAAATACGCCTTCTGGAGCAGTGATTTTTGCGTTAGTTACTCTGTTTTTCATAAATTTCAATAGAAAAAGCAAAAAATCCCAAATAAATAGCTGTTTTTTACCATTTTTGGTAAGTTTCTAGCACCTAGGGGCCTAAAAAAAGTGCAAAAATTGATCTTATAAAATACGCCTTCTGGAGCAGTGATTTTTATATTAGTTACTCTATTTTTCATAAATTTGAATAGAAACAGCAAAAACTCCGAAATAAATAGCTGTTTTTTACCATTTTTGGTAAGTTTCTAGCAACTACAGGCCTAACAAAAGTGAAAAATTGATTTTGCAAAATACGCCTAAACTGGCTGAAGTAGCTGCAATTTCGAAGTATTTAATGAAGTAGCATTTGTGATACACCGGGTGAAACTAGGTTACTCAGCTAGTGAATAATACAAATACATATTATTTGCATCTATTGCATCTTTCAAATTCGGCTACTTGTACTGGAAATCGAATAAATTTGAAATCTCACCCAATCTCGAGATTTTTGGAAGATGGAAATATGTTATTACATTGAATAGAAAATCTCATTTTCAAAACACCTTATACCATGTTTTCATCTCTCCGAAATCTTCGGATTTATAATAAGTGATTTAAAAGTGTTTCCATCATAGTAGCGCGATTTCAATTGATGTTTCAAGTGTCATATTTTAATTGTTATCACTTGTGTATTTTTATTTTCTTTGTAACTACTTGTTTCATTTCAATTTAATGTCAATTTTAACGCCTGCTAAATAATCTCTAAGATTTTGGAGAGATGGAAACATGTTATTATAAATTTTCAAAATGAATATTTCTGTTGTTAAACTTGTTAATTAAAGACATAATGATAAGTTTTTGTACTTTAAACTTCCATAAAATTTGGGGATATTTCCAGAAAATTATCGTTATTATTAATACATTTTCTTCATGAATATAACGAAAAATTTATATTACACACTTTACTTCCATTTGCTCTTATGTTGAGCAATATATATAAAAGACATAATATCTTGAAAGAAGAATGAGTTTCATGAATGGCAGCATTCTCACGTACCTAAAAGTTCATAAACCGTGATGATACCACTTAGAAGTCCCATTTTCGCCCAAATTATCCTGTCAATCTGATGCTGTAGAATGAAGTTCAAAGGCGCCGCGAAGTGTTTAGATAGCTATTTAAGACATGACGGCCGTAACCGAAAAAGGATATTACAACAGACGGCCATTAGGGCCGACACCGAGTCCCTATGAATGAATCATGCTAACAGCAGCCCATGCCCTTTGTCCTCACTCTTGACTAATTCGACCGGCCCTTTCTAGGTTATTCCTACTAGGAAGAAGTTGGCTGCGAACTATTCTGAAGGCATAAAACTTTTACGAAAACAGGAGAACTAGGAGCAAAAAAGACGTGAAGTTTACGATGGCGGAACGTGAACTTTATTACAGGCCTCAATATATAAAATAATTCGTTTAGTGGTTCCTCGCTGTATGGCTAGCTCCATGCTAGACGCTAGCCCGCTCGCAGGAGGTGGCCACCGCAGCGACTTTTGTGTTGTACTGTTGATGAATAAATATCGTAAAAGTCGAACATAAGCGCTCTTGTGTTCCTGTGATAGCGTTCTTGCAGTTTTACAGCCGTCATTGTAGTGCTGCTCCATTTTTTGCTTTGTTTTATTGACGGCGGCATACGCTGTCAAAAAACCCCACCTCCACCGTACCATTCGGCTTCGGCTTTATGACGACTATGTGGCGACGCTTTGCTCCTGCTAGAATTGGTGTGAGTTTATGAATGTCAGGAAATGGCCTCTCCAAGAAGGTTACAACTAAATGCGATCTGGAAATTGATTTGAATTTTATGCGAGTAATTTGCTTTTACGACAAAACCGTTTCTCAGTAAAAACATGTGAGCTTGCGTGGATTTATTTTCTGTTTTTAGTTGTTCTCCACATCACTTTTTCATGAGAAACGTGATTTAACTAAAATCCTTGAGTTCCATGTTCCACCATGAAAACCTCGTGTAGAATAGGTACCCATTTTCACGAAAAACGCATAAAGTTAAAAATTTGATAGTCCACCGTCTTGAATTCATTGACCGCATTTACACTGTCATGAGCATGAAACATGAGCCAATTTCATGAACACTTTCTATCATGAAAATGAGCGTTGGATATACTTTACACTGTCATTGGCATAAGTCAATTTTATGAGCGTTTTCTATCATGAAAATGACACTATTATGAAACAAGTTGTCAAAATCAGAGAAATTTTCTTTCAGGGATTCAAGTGATTTGAAAAATTTACTTCCTTTACTAAGTTCATCTGGTGTGGTGTGGAATTGAAATTAGAATTACTTCTTTAATATAAAAACAAGTTTTTCTTTTTGATTATATACTGAATTAGGTGAATTTTTCCAGCTTTATGCTGAGAAGTGTGACATAAGTCTACTATTATTATTATTAATTGCTTACAAATATCTCTAAACCCCCACTCAATTTTCGCCCAAGTTACGTTCCCTGATAATCCAAATATGCAACGTGAAATATGTCGTTCCAAGAAATGTAGAAACAGTAGATATTCAAGCGAAACCACTTTAAATGAGTTTCCCACAGAGTCTGCAAAATTCCCAGACAAACGACAGATAACTGATCCACATGAAACACTACTCTTTTGAGAAGAATATCAGGGAACGTGACTTTTTAAGAAGAAGCTCTAGGATAGTTTTTAAGATAATCAGTCGATGTTCAGCAGCGACAGTATCTTAAAATAAAAGGTCTTTCGAAAAATCAAGTTTTTCCTTTTTTGATCTTAAAATAAAAGTGAAATAAAACTCCCATTAACATATGTACATAACATCAAATAGTGTCAGATTAATTTGAACAATAGATAATCTTTTCTCAAAGAATCTACCAATCACTTCTATAGGATTTTTTCCGTAGATTACGAATTCGTAAATGAAAATGCACAATTAGCTCCCATTTTCGAGAAAAGTAGGGTTAAATGTACAAAAGACCATATTTTGACCATTTATGAAAAATTATTACAAAATAACAGATTGAGCCAGAAACTTATAATATTGTTCAAATGATAGCTGAAATCTTACGCTATTATATAAAAATACAAACGGCCTAAAAATATTTCGAAATGATCCATGAATTTGACTTTTTTCCATAAACCAATTACTTCATACAATAAATGGCGTATAAAGAACATAGTAAGCGCACACTCATAAAAAACTTCTTTGACTAGATGTTTCAAAAAGGGTTATTGAGATAAATGGCATTTGGTTTTCTTAGATTAGGATTTAGGCTTTCATTTAAGCCTAGTTACAAAGTTCTATGATGATCATTTCTTTTTTAATGATGATTCAAAAATGGTCAAAATACGGTCTTCAAAATCTGTATTATTGCTACCAACACTACAAAAGCAAACTTTAAGGAGGTTGTGGGTATGTTTTCATAATTTTGATACATGACAAATAAACAAATTATGAAATAAACCGGGACTCAAGCAAACAATTTTTTTTTTAGACCGGTGTAATAACAGTGGGAGTCCTTATTAAGTAAGATGAGCTTGAAAAAAGAAAATTAAAATCGGTATTCATTTACAAATGCTATCGAAAGAAATCTATACCATTATTTCAAATAGAATGTTTTTCCTCTTTGGATCATGGTAATACTAGTGTCTATCTCCACGCCGTCGCGTCCATCTTGAAATTTATACCAAAATTAATGTTAAGATTCGGGATCGGAATACAATAAAAATAGTGACAAATTGGAACTCAAACGTTTATTTTATATAAAACTAAAGACTTGGTAAATGAAGAGAACAAAAGTTGTACATTAACTTGTAAAGTTGAACTGAGACAAAAGTGAAGCGAACAAAATGTGATGGCGTGATAATCGCGGGTAACTAGATTAGAAAGAACAGGGAACGCGTAGAGTGCTCGCAAATAGGCGGGAGATTGAAACGACGATATCCAACAATTAAGACAGAAAGTAATATTTCCAGATATTTATTATATATTTTTTTAGGCCATAATTACATTATTAACATTAAATAAATTATCACTAAAAAGGTTGCATCTACTACCGTGAAAAATTGTTAGCAGCCGATGATACTTTTTTCGGAACGGATTTTTTTCTAACAAATTACCTCAGAAGTTGTGTCAAAACTATAAGTTAAAGAAGTTTCTACTTTTTCCTTAAAAACATTTCCGGAAAAATCATTACAATTATTATTATTTTGTTTGGTAGGAAGATATCCGATAATAATAATATTTATAAGATCTTTGTGTTATATTTAAATTGGCCAACAACCATGCAGTTCTAATAACTTTTGCAATTTTCACAATTGCTCCAATGTCTATTTGAATAAATAAAAATTTAAATAAAACCTTATGTTCGTATGTTCAAAGCAACTCTTTTTAAACCAGTTTTACTTGTTTAATACTAATAAAATAAAATAAATATTAAAGTCTGGCAAAATTGAATTCTCGTCTTTTTTAATACTACGGTTTTTGAAGAAATTTTATGTAAATTTGTTAAAGTATATCTCCTTTGTTCATAACGAAACTTTATTGAATTTTCCATATGGATGTTTTATTGAAAATTTACTAACCTTATATAATAGAACGATGAAATTTTCTAAATTTCTAAATTCTATGTAATTTTCATCAAGGTTTCAACTTTCACATTCCACCTATTTACGAACTTAGACGAGATATTTGCGGGATAAACATATAAGTCAAGTTTGGTCAAAATTGGTTAAGAAATACGGCCTCTATCAAAATCAAAATTAATATCATAAAGTATTGTTGTACCTAATTATATTCTGAACTATTTTTAATTGATTTTTCAAAACACTGAAAAAAGTGCGCTTTTTCATCATTTAATTTTTCGAATCTCTTTCGAGCAGGTTTTTAATGAAAAAAAATAAATAAATAAATTTACTTATGCTTTTAGCTTTAAGAAACCTGTGTCAAAAAAAATAATTTTTTCACATTTTTATATCAGACTGACCTCTTAAAGTAGAAAACTACTCAGAAAACAGTTTTTCAGCCTTCTGCAGTGCAGTACTTGTGGCTTAGTAGGTGATGGTGAATTGCTACTAGTGGAAGTTACAATTTAAATAAGTACGATTTTAAAGTAATGACTTATGATTTTTTATTTTAATTGTATGTTGGGTTTATTAAGGGTTCAGATGATGCTGGGGCTATGAAAATTCCTTCGGGTTTAACCGATGTAACGCAGCCCATACCTCACAAGGAATTCATTGAGATCCATACATTCCCTAAGGAAGTATCCTAACTATCCAAACTATGCTGAAGTAGGCCATTAAGAATTTTTGCTAGTATAAGTCTACCTGCAGCGTTTCACGACAAATATATTCGGTACAATTAGTGCTACATTAAATACAGCACAACAAAAGGATTCACTGAATGGTAACTGGAAACGTTTCGAGAAATACAAAACCTCTTAAGAACCCCTGAAAGGATGAAGTAAATTTCACGGAAAGTACGAAAAGAAGTTTTTCTCGTTGCCCTCTTTATTATTTTTTCTCGTTGCGAACATCCTTTTTGCTAGCGTTCCTTTAAGCAGGACAATTACACTAAACTCGCATGCTCGCACCACTAACAATGCGGGAAAAACGTACAAAGGGACTCACATATCAGGCGAACACAGTCTGCATCTTATGTCCTGACGGCTAAAGGCGACATGAAACAGAAAACTCCTGAAGATAACAATAATTTTGTTCCGACATAAGCCGTGCTAAGGAGCTGCGGGACGAGCCGGGCAGCATCTTAAACTGCAAGACACAAGTCGGGGACGTGAAGGGACACTTAATTATAATTTATATCCTCCAGTTTGGCATAATGAAATATGCGCCGGGCCGGGGGACAACGATGTTTACAAATGTCTGCAATCTATCGTAACGAGAGTTTGAGTGCTCGTGCAAATTTCTTCGATGTGCCCCGAGTCTCTGGATGGGAATTAATTTTAAGACGTTGTTAAGGAGCACCGGCAAAAAAACAAAATAAAATAAAATAAAATATATTGCTGAGTGCCGAGGATCGGGGCCGGGACCGGAGCCAGGGATATTTTCCCGAGCGGAAGCAATAAATTTCCTAATCGGCTGCGGGAAATATGCTCTAGAAGTGGTTACCGCAGTGGTCCCTGAAGAGGACGACATTTATCCACTTTAAATATGAAAAATTGCCCTCGAAGTGGCTACTTCTTCAGAATTTGTGTACAATAAGTGCACCCGCTAAGCAGCTTGCTGACATAAATTACAAACACTCCGAGATTCTGAGGATTTTCTTGTTTATGACGAGAAGGGGTGCTGTTGCTCTTTCTCCACCGGTTTTTGTTTTTGAAGAAAGTAACAATTTCATTCATTGAAAACGCAAATACACAAATTTAAATTTTCTCCAAAAAAATTATTTTTATGTATTCATATACATATTTCGTATATTTCATTCAAATTTTCAGAAATATGAGTATTAAATATTAAATATGTTATATAAATTGCTATATTATTAATTAATGTTTTTAATAAATGCGAGTTATGGACCAAGGATTTATTTATTTATAGATGCAATGTTAAAATTGAAAGTTCGTCTAACATACCCTTTGGATAATTCTTTCATATTTGCAAATGTACTACCGTAAACCGGGGCTACTTTGACATTGGGGGTTACTTTAACACTTTTCGGGTTTACTTTGACATATGGGTAATTTGGAGGTTAAACGTCTTCTTTTGTTTTTATTAGTTAAAAATTAGGTGTTTTCTTTGTTCTAGATTACTAATGAATGAATAGAAGATTGCAAAAAGATATAAAATATGATTAGAAATTATAAAAAGAAGATAGGAGGGCGGAAATATAAAAATTATGTTCAAGATGATCTCCACAAGGCTGTTGCGTAAATTAAGTCAGGAAAAATGTCTCAGAAAGCCGCAGCAGAGAAATATAAAATTCACCATTTTAAATAGGATCCACAAACACACCTTGGACAAGTCGGTCATTCTACTGTTTTGCTCAGAGACGAAGAGCAATTTCTTGCAAAAACAATGGGCATTGTTTCAGAGTGGGGATTCCTCTTAAGATGTATTTTGTTAATTTAGTGTGATGAAAGTTCCTATAATAATAATAATGATCAAGTCAAATAATGAGCCAACGTGCCTAATATTGCTTAGAAAAAGTTTTTTGTTAATTTTTTATTGCTATTCTTGTAGTTGTAATTATTAAATTATAATTAGAGATCTTAATAAATCCGTTGGATTCCTTGATATTTTGTCTTATTTTTACCCTTTTCATGGTCTCTTGAACTAAATATCACACAGAATTTTATTGTTCAGGTGTCGAAGTAACACCGTGGATGCAAAACATTGACTTTTAATGCAATTAGAAGTCAAAGTAGCCCCTAGCCTGGGGCTACTTTGACACCAAATTAAAACAAAAAAAAGGTACTAAGCGGGGGTCCAAACGCTGCTAATCTTGTGGCCAAAATATCAATTGCTGAGACTAAGAAGAAAAAACTAGATTAGACGATTTAAAACCCGATTTACACCCCAAAAACCTTCCAAAATATGTCAAAGTAGCCCCGGTTTACGGTAAATATAGTCATAAATGTGTAAAGAAGTCGGGTCAAATATGCAAAAAAAAAATCGACTTCAGATTAATTATCGGTGATAATGAGTATTGAAATTTTAAATACAATGGTTTTTATATTCGACATCCGTGGCTAACGTGTTGATATTGCTATCCCGAGTAAACATATTGAAATTCATTTTGCACACCCGCAACATGCCCGATGTACACCCAAACATTTTCCATTTTCAAGCCCACAACAGGCACGGTTGTCGAACAATCACGCCCATATCACCATTATCATCATAATATTATGCATTATTTGTAGGGAGTGCTAACCGTCTACATGTGGAATTTTATTAGAAGCCACAACCTTCATTGCTTGTAAGTAATCAAATCACAGAAAAGCCGATAATTGTTTATGATGATTGAGCATTCCATCATTTATGTACAAGGCATTAAACAAAATAAGGAGGCATTCTAGCCTAGGAATTTGAAAAAAAAAATCTAATTTGTTTTGAATTTTCTCAAAGTATAGACATGTCCTAAAAAGGATATTTGAAAATTTTCAAAATTAAGAAAGTTATAACGATTTGAATACGGCTGAATTATACTGCTCTCTACTCTACTTTAAACGCTTTTTTTGTTTTTAAAACTCGTTTTTCTATGTCATCGCTTAATTTCAAATTTGGTTTTTTTAGTAATTTTATAAGTTCTTTAGATACTAAAAAAGAGTAAGAAAATGTATAGAACAATATTTTATTTTCATTTTATTCAATCCTAAAAAATGCAAGCTACGATCTCGTTCCTATCCACAACGTTTTTGAAGTAAGTACCTGAACTTCATAATTAATTAAAGCACTCTCAATGCTCAGTTTTATAGGGCAATAGACATACATAGGAATTTCGTGATACTTATGCTTTCAAGCCTCTATATGAATCAAATTTTAAACACATATCACGGGGTGCACATAAATTATTAAAATAAACATTAAGTAGGTACTCTCGATACATAGACTTGTGGCGTCGAAATTGCAGCCACTTTGCAAAATCAATATTTGTTTTTAAAAAAGAGTACAGTACTAATTTTGCGAAGTAAACTATTTTTTGTGTGAGATCGAGATACCTGTAAAAAAATGAATGTTACTGAAAATTTTATTGGAATGAGTTGTGTGGTGTGAAAAAGCTTGAACAGAAAAACTTATAAAGAGATTTACCCGAATATTAATATCAAGTAACAAATAAATAAAAATAAATAAATAAAAGTTTTATTTCTTTTAATGAATTAATTTCATGAATATAATCAAAAATATAAAAAGAAAAGTTATAAATATGGAACATAGTTTTCCTTAATTGGTGACCCCGACGTGATCGTGAAGCAGCAGCGAATCCGTCCGTAAAAAAGAAGCAAAAAAAAATAAAGAGAAAAAAAAAAGAAGAAGTGATTGTGCCCGATGTGGTTGTGCCCAACGACGAAGTGATTGTGCCCGGCGTGGTTGTGCCCAACGTGAATGTGCCTGGTTTCTTTTAGATAGGTCTATCGACAGCCCGAGACCAACTCCACCGCCACCACCACCTTTCATCAACTGCTGAAACTTCAATTTCACCATTATTCAGAGGAGCGAGCAGCAAATATCATTAAGGAAATTTCAGCAAAACAATTCAAGAAAGAAGAAAGAAAAGATCAACAAAAACAATTCAAGAGAGAAACATACCACAATCATATTAAAAGATAAGTTTTTTTTAAAAAATTAGAGTTCTGCTTAAAATAGATTTTGTAAAGCTTATATCGCAACATTTTTTTTCACTTTAAATCAATTTATTTAGTGGTTTGTAACACATTAATTTAAAATGCTAAATGTTGAGGATACTCCTCTCAGTTTGGATCAAGGACGATCCGCTGGTGATTCTGCCCCACCAGTAATGGCGGCAGCTTCAATTAAACCACCACCTTTTTGGAGACCTAAACCGGATATTTGGTTTACTAGGTTAGAGGCACAATTTTATTTAGCGAATATAACAGTTCAAACAACAAAATACAATTATGTACTCTCAATTTTGGATGATGATATCACAACAGTTATTACAGATACAATTAGAAATCCTCATCCAACACATCCATATGATCAATTAAAGGAAACTTTAATACAAAGACTTTCATCGAATTTCGGCGTCGTAATTGCAGCCACTTTGCAAAATTAATATTTGTTTTTAAAAAAGAGTACAGTACTAATTTTGCGAAGTAAACTATTTTTTGTGTGAGATCGAGATATCTGTAAAAAAATGAATGTTACTGAAAATTTTATTGGAATGAGTTGTGTGGTGTGAAAAAGCTTGAACAGAAAAACTTATAAAGAGATTTACCCGAATATTAATATCAAGTAACAAATAAATAAAAATAAATAAATAAAAGTTTTATTTCTTTTAATGAATTAATTTCATGAATATAATCAAAAATATAAAAAGAAAAGTTATAAATATGGAACATAGTTTTCCTTAGACTTTTACCTTGTAAGTAAGTAAGATAAATTGTTAGCTTCTTTCTTGCCTTAAATATATTCAATTCGTTTATTTGATGCATGAATGTTCTCTAAATACAATAAAAAATAAGAAGTAACATAAATTAGATAAATACCTGAATAAATTGTAAAAATTGATGAAGCTGTAGGTACATACATATAATAGATAAAATATTTGGGCATAAATTGAGTTTAAGGTCTCCTAACGAATTTTAATAAGACCTTTTATGAACATCCATATGGGATCGAAAATCATAGAAATACAAAAAAGAAAGTGTGTCTGTCCCTTGTATAATATTTTCCGAAATAATAAGAAACTTTACTTTACAAGACAAATGCGTGCTTGTCACCGTCGGTATATCTACATAACATTGAAAAAATATTTACCTTTAATTCGTTAATTTCAAGGATTCTTGAAGAACTTGTTTGTATAAAAAGATGTGAACATCTTTAACTTCAGGATTTGCATATGATGTGCAAAATATTGTGTACTTGCATCTAAACATATCCGTCAAACGTAGGTTTCTCGAAATTGACATCATTCATATGTCAAGGAATGGACTCATAACAACGGCTACTGTTCCGCTGCGGAGCAGTAGACATCCCGAATGGTGCGGCTCCTTTGAAATCTGGGCTCGGTGGGATTGTTTTTTCACCAAAACACATCAAGGAACTATTTTTAACAGTTTGACAGGCGAACGTGAAGATCTGAAAGGATTCAGGCCGATTGTTTGCGTGTCGAAAGTCGCCTTGCGTCTGTGCAAACAAAAAGTGAAGCCGTAGACGGCTGAACACAAATAAAGTCTTAAAAATCCACAAATTAAATCTCATGGCCGGCAGATCAAAGGCGATGTGCCGACATTAGCTCCTAAACAGAAATTCGGTGCACCTCTTGCCCTGCGAGCCTCTTGCTAACGCAGGGCCCGGCCGGGCGCTGGGCCTCCTCCCGGAGTCGGGCTCCTCATGTGTGACTTCTTGTTACAAGACGATGAACATCTCCGCGCCTGAAACACAAGAAGACATCCGACTCGGGGCTAATGCTTTGTTAAACGCGCCTATAAATCCGGATTATGGCGTTATTTATGTGATAGTTTTAAGTAAAACTGAGCTGGTATGTGGCCAGGTCTGGATGGGCTGCCGGTGACATAATTTAAAGGATTTTCGCTCTTAAAATGAATTTTTACTGTTCATTGACTGAGGTTAACCGGCAGCAGCACCCAGATTGTCGCCGAAGATGGGAAGGTGCAGCCCGGGCTAAATGCGGCTCAATGGCAATAGCTTCAGCTGCTGCACGACTTTAACCGCTGTCACAGTGTCGAAATTCAAATTAGCTGCCCACATCTCGATTATTACTAAATTCTCGGAGGTTTCTTATTACGGCGATATTTTAGACATCTACAAGGGTTAGTTTAAAATGTCACGTCTATCACGGGACGGTAATTTATCGCTTTTTAAGGAAGCAGTGATAACAGAACGCTGTCGTTCTTCTCAAGAATTGTGGTCGTTTATTATTTGGCCAAAATATACTTACTCAACAGTTCTGAATGCATTGTCGCCCACATGAGGACTATCTACCACAAATTATTGCATTTTTTGTACAAAAAAAAAACAGAGAGAAAAAATACTCTCTGATACTCGCTCAAAGAGGTTCGTAATATCAGATATCTAAATTTATTTTAGCTGGCACTTTAAAAATGGTAAAAAAATTTACTTGGCACGCAAATATCATATCATATCTTCCACAATTTAAATATGCTTTTCCTTATGCACAATTACCCTGTGGCGCGACTAACTAACTTCCCTAATTACTTAACACTCTAAAGCTACCTTGCATTAAATTAGGTTTCATCAAGTCTTCTTAAAAAATATAGACTGACATATTGAATTCGTTTTCATAAAGTGAACGTGAATAAAAATTAAATCAAAATAAAATATAAAAAAAATTAATTTAATTTAGAAACAAAATATAGAATAATTAAGTAATCTGCGATATTTAAACTATAGTAACATACTTCCATAACCCTAAATAAAATTAAAATGATTTTATCGGAACATGGTTAAATGGCTTTTTTTAACTACATTAAGTAGCTGACGAACAGTACCTAGTTAAATTTTGAAACAAAATCTAATACTTTAGTAAAAAGAAATATCTGATCTCAGTTTTGAAAATTATAAAAAAATCGTAACAAAGCGATTTAACTCTGTAGACAAAAATATTTAATTCATACAAAAATGCTGTACAAGAGTAGTGTCAATTTAAATATTGTCGTCTTGCACAAAGGAAAGTATTCATGCATTCGAAAAATTTCTTAGAAGTAACTAAAAAATAGTTAAACAAATGCAGCGTCTGTTTTATTTATGTATGTATTCGGAACCCAAAAGACCTAATTCTCATAATTCAATACTATAAGTAAAGTAAATATAAGAAAATAATATTTAAAATATGCCAGTACCTATCTCCATAAAATATAATAAAGAGTAAAATTACCTACAAATTTCATCCGGAGATAATGTTTTGAAGTACATAGTTACACTAAACAAAATTTTGGTGTAAAAGAGGGTAATTTTTGGTTTTGAAAAAATTATTTCTCTCATATCAAAATATATCCTAAAGCATATGCGTACTTCTTTTTACTAAGTTCCTTTAATAGGTTTCCAGACAAATATCTAACTGGCAATGTAAATCATCAACAATTTTAGTTAACTTATGCACGAATTTAGCTTTATTTTTCAAAAATGTTTACAAACAAAATATGTATTTTCAGCAATACGTCGTAACTGCAAGAAATACCTTCACAAAGTGAATTGGCTGAAATTTGGTTTAAATGAGAGAATTTATGTAGGTCATCGATGTTTGATGTAATTTTACATAAATATTAATGCTATGATATTACACTTAGTTTTTAGAGTGTATATATTGTTACAAACAATATTCTTTGATCCACTTACACATTACTAGCAATCTAAAATCAGTAATTGTATTCCTAAAATAAAACTTATCTATAATAAATAAATCTCTCACTGCAAGCATGAACATTTTTATTATTGCACTAGTTACTAAATTAATGGATTCAATATATATTTTTTTTTGATAGTTCCATATTATTAGGTTTTGTATTATGTGCTTCTGGATATGGAGGAAACTAATAAATAATTTAAACAAAAGTATTTAACTATTGCCACTTCTCAGGTGTCAGTTAGATCAGTATATTTGTTTTCTACTTATACGCCTATACGTGAAAAATGTAGGTTTTCTTACTATAATAATATACCAGAAGTAGGTACATTTACATATTTTGCAGCCGTATATAGATGTCTGGTATAAAAAGCATTACAAGGCTGCGTTGAGTAATCAAAGACCCAGAAACTATGTTTCTTCGATCAATATCTCAGTGATTACATACCCACCGCAATTAAGTGTCAGCGAAGTTGTGAAGGCGATGCATGTGGGAAATGTTGCAGCCGAATACGAATGTCAAAGTGAATAAGTTTTCCTCTCCCTACCGACGGGCAGGAAACAAACGAATATGTCAGGGGAAAATATTAAAATGTCAGAAATTTTATTATTCCGCACATATTCCAGTTTAGCGCGCACAGTAGTCAGCCGCACGAAGCGACATATACAAATTTTGTACAGAGCGTTTCATATCTCAGGACACCAAGTATTCATATTCTTTCAGTCTTTCGCACGGCAAACTAAAAAAGCCCTAGAAAGCAGGGTTTGGGGGGTGGTAAACTTGGTGACATATTCAAGTTTTCACGTCAGTCGTTGTGTACACCCACAGCAAACCCGATCCCGGGCCCTCACCCTTCGACTGCCCGACATCGCAGTTCTGCCTTGTCTAAAACTGCGGCACAATTCAGCGTTGAGACTGTTCGGGGGAAATGTATGAATGCAGACATGGAAAATGAATTGAATTAGAAGCGACAACTTGTCATAAACAAGTTTTCTCATTTCCAAAGCTGAGGAAGGGCATAAAAGTCCCTGTCCTGGCATGTGACATTAACCATGAACGTCTCAGCGCTGGTAGGATTTGGGGGTAATAGGAGATTTAAAGCGCTTCTAGGTTGAAAACTTAAGGAAGCGGACAAGAAAACGGACATCCTAATTATGAAAAGGCTCCACTGGGGCAATGCCCCCTTGAAAACGAATCTGAAAGATTCAAATAAACATAAAAGAAGAAATAATATCGGGAAAATTTCATATAATACGTATCTTCTTGCTCAAATCTTACTGTTGCTGAACAAATGCCAAATATCAATTTTTATCCCGATGTTCTCTAAATCAAACACCAATCATTCACTGATTAACTTATAACGAAATCTCCAGGATATAAAGCCTACAAATTTTAAATTTGGCACGTATGTTTCACTTGACTCAACACAACTCAACCCTTGAGGGAGTAAAAGAGAGTGTAAAAGCTTTTATGCGAAAAATATATTTTTTTGGTTGGATTTACTTGAAACTTAGCACAAGTACTCTGCAGTACAAATAATGAATCACGTACTAGTATTTCAGCATCTCTCGAAACTTGGAAAAGTTTGTATGGAAAAGCAATTTTTTGGTTGTATTCACTCGAATTATTAGACGTGGGAAAAAATTCTAGTTTATATAATAAACATTATTATAAAAAGAAAAAACAAAATCGGTCCAGTCATAAAGACTACATAAGGAACTAAACAAATACACATGAATATAAACTTTAAAACCATTACACAGATTTTGCGCCCAGCCCTAGTTGCGTAGGCACCCACTGATAATTAAAAAGACTATTAAGCTGGCAAATTTTATAAATATTCGAATAAATAAATAATCAAACGCGTATTTTACCGACTAGCGAAATTTAACCCATAACGCGCAAAAAGGTTAATCTTAAATATTTTTTATATTGTTTCATTTATAGCATAACACTCTGTTAAAAATGAGGAAATTCTTAGGCTAGTCAAAGGTTGGATACCTCCTGAAGAAGAACATTTTTCGTTTCGTGGGTACACAATTTTCCCCATACCTAAATATATATAGACTTACATATGTGTATTTCTCGACTCGGTATACCTACTTGATTCAAATAAGTTATATCTTATTTAGACTTAATAATAGACTTATGTCACACTTCTCAGCATAAAGCTGGAAACATTCACCTAATTCAGTGCCTCCTGGGCATTGGAATTTAGGCTCTGTGGATCCAAATCCTATATAATCTAAAAGAAAAACTTGTTTTTTATTAAAGAAGTAATCTTAATTTGTGCGCCCCAGACAAATAGTATTTGGTATAAGGGGCACACATATGTATATACGTATGTATACAATTAATAATTAATAATATGACATTGCTTTTACATTTTAAATTTCCGTATTAACGTGAATTTAGACAAGCCTTTTAAATTCCAATATATTGCGAGCATTTCTAACATTAGCAGGTATATAACTTGGATTTGTCTATTTAAAACGACATTTTAAACCATTCAATTTTGGCGAAAGTGGATCAATGGTAAAACAAACATTAACTTACAACACGTCAGATCGTCAATCGTACCGAAACGAAACAATAAATTGGCGGAAGAAATTTAGATAAGTGAATAGCGCGCGGCAAATTCGCCTACTCGGTTCCAAGCGAGTAAACGTATTCGTTATTTTCGGAAATCCCTGAAAATGCGTTTCGTTTGGTTGCCATATGTGTTCAAAACAAAATCGATTAAAAATTTTGTAGAAAATCCGAAAAAGTAAAAAAATAAATACTGCTGACGTAATCATCATCCAGACCCCCCAACCCCCATGTCATCAAAAATAAGTAAGGCAAAGACCCCCCACCCCCTCTGTAGTGCTTACGTAATACTTGAATGGCCCCTAAACTATTATAATATTCCACTGCAGAATAAATTGGGTCATATTTTAAACGCTTCGTCCTTGGCGCCGCCGGCCGGCAGATTATAATTTCCCATTGCTGCATTCCTTGTGTTATATCCGTGGACTTCTGATCTCAAAGACAAGTTGATTGATGATTTTATGTGCTTTCTTGTAATGTTGTAGATGGCCTTAGCCATCTCAACCTCAGTTAGTTGTTTAAGGTTCAGTTTTCCTGTGTTTTTATATAACAATAAGGAAGGAGTATCTCGGGGAAGGCTACACACCGTTTTCAGGGCTCAATTTAACAGTATAGATATACATAATAAGTAGGTTCCGTTCAGACGTTTGTCTCCATACAATTAGGCCATAAGTTACCAAAGGCAATATATGAGCATTGTGTATTAAGTTCTTGATATTTTGTGATATGTAGCTATTTCTTTTCAGCACTCCAACAATTCCAGCCATCCTTCTCCTAATAGAATCCACATGCTTTGTCCATGTAAGTTGATCATCTATTACCAATCCGAGGTATTTGTATTCCGATATTTAAAACGCTCATATTTAATATTTAAAACGCTCATATTTTGATGAATATAAAGATAAAGAAATAAATAAAAAACTAATCTTTATCTTTTATTTATTTATGACAAATAATGAAAAGAAAATAAGAAATTTCTGACTAAATGTACTGTAGTGCTAGTCACCACATTTTAAAGAAACGAGTTTTAATTTTAAGTTAAGTATTTTAATACATTTCAGGAGAAATTAATATGCACAACATTACTGGTTGAGAAAACTAGCCAAACTGAAAATTAATTTCTTCTTTTATTTTCTTTATTAAAAACCAGGACTGCTTAGACGAGTAATTGCGTAATCACCAGTAGATTCGCCTACTGGTCCCTTCCGCCACAGTACCCAAAAATCGACAATTCGAAAACTTTAACCAGTGGCCATAATAAATTACGGCCACCTAATAAGGCCTGTAAAGTTAAATAAATTAATATCATTAAAAACGTATATTTATAAAACAAATGAATACATCTTCTCAAAAAATAATATTGTAGAATAAACAAAAGAATAAGTAAATAGGAATAATTATAATTATAAATATAAACAGCAAGCCCTTAAATTTGGTATACCGTAAACTAGATAAAGTTACAAATTTATAATTAATTCTAATATTCCAAATGAATGAAAGGGCATCATGGGCGTACGCAGGAATAGTCAGGGAGGGGGTAGTAACTGCTGGGAATTATTTAAGTATACATATTTATGAAGGTTATTCTAGACTGATTTCACCTTATTTCGTGTCATTGATTTATGGCGGCTGAAAATTCCCCAAAATGCACATGAGCTATTATTTAAATATAATTTTATTGTATAATAGTACAAGAATCTTTACAAGCTTGAACTTTCACTATTAATATACATATTTCATGCATCGATCTATTTCCTGCTTGCCAATAGATCATTCCCAACAAACCAAACGATTCGTAAATGAATCGTAATTTAATTATTTTAAGCGAACATGTCATTTATTAACGATATCGCAAAGAAATCGAAAATTAATGAGCTGTCAGACTATTTGGACTTTCGCAAGTAAATCATTTTAATAGTTAAATCCATTCTGCGCTGATGAGTGCCACCAACAAAATTCCTTTTTATTATTGTAATACTTGCTCACGAAAATTGCCTTAAAAACTTAGGGGATGTGGATCAGAGTCAACTTGTCGAGTTCAGAAAATGAACTAACTCTCCGAACCAGATATTTGTCCGACATTCACCCGACATTCACGATAAAATGATTGCCCAGTGTCCGATACCTAACTGATTATTGTATTATTTATTTTTATTAATAATTTCTTA
This sequence comes from Eutolmus rufibarbis, assembly GCA_963920795.1. Lineage (NCBI taxonomy): Eukaryota > Metazoa > Arthropoda > Insecta > Diptera > Asilidae > Eutolmus > Eutolmus rufibarbis. Next base: position 32,683,444 of record OY987207.1, read on the forward strand.
TTTTTCATTGAAAAAAAAACACGATTTTTGAGAGAAACCTTTATTTAATACGTCCGCCATTTTGTTTTTTTATTAATATAATGTCTAATTCTAAATAATATGATAGAGACAAATCTATGAAATAAAAAGTATATTGTTTGCATGAAGCAGGGAGACAACGGTTGCTTTCTTCATATTATGCTCGATGTTGTCGCGATGTTTAAAAAATTCGTGTGACTGTTTCTCAAGCAATGCGTCCAATTTTTTCTCCTCTTCTAAATCCTTTTCATCTTTCGGTTCCAACTTTGCTTTTTTCGGTTCTGGAATGTCTTCGGCTTCTATTGCTCTAAGAAAGAATTTTAAATTAAATCTGTAATGCTTAGAGGATTGCAAATACTCACGGAATGGACTTCTTCACTGCTTCCTTGTCCTCCTTCTTCAATGAACTGAATCCGGGTAATTTATCACCACTCCCAAACCAGCCAAGTTCATTTCGAACTTGGACAAAGCAGTCCATATGGTGCCAAAGGGGTTGACCTCCGTACTTCATTCCGACCTCAGTGTCAAAAACAACCTTTTTGATTCGCACCGAGTCTTTTAATATTTTTAGTTCACAACCACGGCAGGCCGATCGCGAAGACTTGGCATATTCGACGCCAAAATCTTTTAATGCCACGGACTCCTCCTTGGATCGTTTCTTACCTTTACCCTTTGTTGGGAGGACTACGTCTGCGCTGCTCTCTGTGAATTAGTTTTTATTTGTAAAGGTTTCAATTTGGTTAAAGTTAAGAGAAATATTACCTAGTTTTTCACGTAGTTCTTTTTGATCTTTGAATCTAAGATTTTCAAAGTTTCCGAAATCTCCCACCGACTGAGGACGTTGCTTTTTAAAAAAGCACTCTTTGTGGAACCAATTTGGCTGCTTTCCATCGTGAAAAGCTGACTGTGAACGATAGAAAAGTATTAACCTTTTGCGGTCCACTGTCCAGTGTTGAGACCTGACTACAAGCAGTCTAATAATATCAATGGACCGCAAAGGGTTAATGATGGATAAGGCAATATAAATTTTAAACCCCGTCTGTTTATGCGCCGTTAATACTGAAACGGATTTGGTACCGGTTTTCATTCGATGAGTTCAGAAAAAAAGCAAGTTTCGATGAGTTAATCTTCGCATACCTGCGCATAAATTAATGTTAAAAAACACAAAAGACCGTATATTAGCTTTTTTTTAAATTAAGTAGATAAAGAAAGCCTAAATCCTAATCTGTAAATATGAAATAATATCTATAAACCTTTCTCAACATCTTGGCGAACAAATTTTTCATGAGAGTTCATCTGCTGTAATCTGCTCACCATTTATTGCATGAAATAATTGGTTTGTGAAAAGAAGTTAAATTCACAGAATATTTCGAAAACTGATATTTTGCATTCTTATAAAATAGCTAAAAGTTTAAGCTTTCATAACAGACCGTAAATTTTGTATAATTGTTCACGAATGGTAACAATATTTTGTTTTCATAGCACTTATCATTTTTGTAGATATTACCTACCTATTCCTTGTTCAAAGGAAAATTAATTATTATATTGTTGCTGTTGAAATCGAATATAAAAAATTCCTATGAATTTTAAGCCGTCTGAAATCTGATATTGTATGTGCTAAAAATGATAAAAATAATAAACATTTATTTCAATATTGGAAGATAAAATTCAAAATCAATTGATAAGCAATCTTGTTTATTTCTTAATAAAAACAAAAAATAAAAGACAAAAAAAAATTTACTGCAAAACGTTAAGTTTTAATTTAAAACTTAGGGTTTTCTAACGAATTTCAAGTTGAAATGGCTCGAAGGAGGTGCTCATACAAAGGATGCCGGTCTATTCAAACGCCGGAGAATCTCAGCCGGGAGACTTTTTTTAAGTTCCCGAGGAATTAGACCAGGTACAACATTTGGATGACGAAGAGCCGCTGCGAGGACAAATCAAAGATAACAAAATACCTCTGCTCGAAGCACTTCGACCACAAGAACATGTCCTCGAATCCGCGCCGCAATCTCCTGGTAGCGAACGCCGAGCCTTTTACTTACCAATCCGACAACGAGGAGAGCGAGGACGAGGACGAGGAGGAGGAGATGGACCAACACCAGGACTTCGTCTCCACTCAGTACGGGGACGAGAACTCCGCCATCCGGGAGCGCATCGTAGACGAGACCGGGGCCGAGCAGGTTGTGAGGACGAGGCAAGCATAGGTGGGGTGCCAGCGGTCCAATGTCCTTTGAGGGCTTCTTTTTATCTCCTCTTATTTTACTTATAGAATTTCCGGAGTGCACCGACAGCCCACAAGTGGAGGTCGTCGATCAGAGCGACAAGACGCCGCACCAGCAGCCGGAACAGCGAAAATCCTCGAAGCCGAAGGTAGGTGAATATTCCCGCAAAAGGAAATTGCCCGAGACTGCACCCGAGGAGCCGTCGAATGTTGAAATCGTTTCTAAACTGCGCGCCGTTCAGAACCAGACAGTGAAAACCTGTCCGCGGTGTGAGGTCAGCAACATTTCGTCAAACAGCTCGAAGGGCGTCAAGGCGGAGAAGGCGGTCCAAGTGGCTGAGGAGGACCTTGTGATCGACCCGAGCGTTACGACGTTCATCTTCAAAGGTGAGAAGTACGTGCTGATGCCGGAAAAGTCCTACGTCGAGAAGCTGGAGTTAATGAGTTAATGCGGGAGCTTCAGTATTACAAGGATATCGCTGTTAACTTTAAAAATTCGTTAGAAAACCCTAAGTTTTAAAATAAAACTTAACGTTTTGTAGTAAATCTTTTTTTGTCTTTTATTTTTTGTTTTTATTAAGAAATAAACAAGATTGCTATCAATTGATTTTGAATTTTATCTTCCAATATTGAAATAAATGTTTATTATTTTTATCATTTTTAGCACATACAATATCAGATTTCAGACGGCTTAAAATTCATAGGAATTTTTTATATTCGATTTCAACAGCAACAATATAATAATTAATTTTCCTTTGAACAAGGAATAGGTAGGTAATATCTACAAAAATGATAAGTGCTATGAAAACAAAATATTGTTACCATTCGTGAACAATTATACAAAATTTACGGTCTGTTATGAAAGCTTAAACTTTTAGCTATTTTATAAGAATGCAAAATATCACTTTTCGAAATATTCTGTGAATTTAACTTCTTTTCACAAACCAATTATTTCATGCAATAAATGGTGAGCAGATTACAGCAGATGAACTCTCATGAAAAATTTGTTCGCCAAGATGTTTAGAAAGGTTTATGCACTACAGTAAAAGATGGACAAGTTATACACTACACTGTAGTGTAGTGGGTTGGCGGTGCGGAGAATTTGCCTGAAAACTCCCAGCGCTCCCGTTAAAATTTAATTTAATTATTGCTAAATGGTCTGTACTTTACTTTACAACTTGAAAATGTCAAATATTAGTTTGAGGGAGCTGTCAAAGTGAAAGGAGGTCCACGTAAGTAAACAATATAAATAATCCCATATTTTCGTTATTTTCAGGTTTAATAAGTGTAAAAAAAAATGTAGTTGTGATTAACGTGATGTACTTAAGTGTTGTGCGGAATTATAAGTGATATTTTGTAGGGATTTTCTGCAAAAAATGCAAAAATGTTTTGTTGGGAAAAAAAATTTTCCAAGTTAAATATCTCTGAAAATATAGCTTTCCGACAAAAAATTTTTGCATATTGGCTCGTTTGGGGTCTAAATGAAATTTCCTACAAAGTCGTTACGGGGGCGGGAGGAGGGTTCGAGCAACGCGTTACGTAACATTGTTTTTTTTATTTAAATAAAAAATTCTGGAACCCTCTTCGTCTGCTCTCCAGATGCCAGTAATGAAAGAGTCTGAGTGGCTGACAAACCCGTAGACAGAGGAGCAGTAAACTCCAATTGAATTGTTTTTTTTTTACATACCTATTTTATTGAATTGTGGCTGATTTTATTTCAAATTTTTTGTTAAGAATACGATTTTATTTTGACTAAAATGTTTTATTTCAGTTAGGCTTCATAATAACAAAGGAATTTTAGCGACATTCCGGTACTTTGCGCAACATAATTGTGACATTTAGGTAAAAATGGTCACTTGGGTGTTACGTAACGTTTAGAGTGGGGGTGGGGAGGGTACAGAGAAACGTTACGGCGCGTTACACGGGGGGGAGGGAGGGTCAAAAATCTTCACAAATTGCGTTACGTAATACTTGGACGCCCCCTAATAGGAGGGAAGGCTAAACTTAAATCGGTTCGGAAAAGCGTTCAGCGCAGTTTTCGCCGGCAAATAAATCATATTTTCCGGCACTCCGAGATAATCAATCACGGAAGTCAGTTGGTAGCACAGAATCATTTGGGCCGATTTATCTTGGGCGGCCAGTGCGGGAGCCGCCGAGAAACGAAAACCGACACGTCTTTGAATTGTGTGCTGGTTGAAAACTTGCTAGAGTTACGTTGCGCCAGAGAAATCATCATTTCCCTGGTCCTGTCGCTTGCGCACACGGGCAACTTCCACAGAAGAGCTGTCACTCAGAGGAAAATTGATCATCAACCAGCGGAATTGAAGCGTTCAAGTTTTTCCCTTGTTTCCAATAATAAAGGAAAGAAAAACCGAGGCAACACTCAATCACCGCCAAGTTGCGCCTATCTCCTTAATGGCTGATCTCCTTCTGATATCCATCAATCTTCGCCCCTGTTCCTCTGCGAGAACACTTGAGTAATTTCGCCCAACAATAGCGAACACAATGAGCGGTGGTGCCGGGAAACAGGAAGCTACCCGGGTCCCGGGTCCCGGGCGAGGCCCCTCCGGACCAAGGAAAAATACTTCCACGGAGCTTTTTCTCTTCCCGGCCTGACACTCTCACTAATTTTCCTGCTCGCCCACAGCGGAGTTTCCACATTTTTCCTGGCCTGGCTTCTTGCACGCTTCTGCACTCCGACTTCACCTAAACGCCCGTCCCGAAGGTTTTGACAAATGATCGAGGGGGAGCCATCAACATAACAAATAACGTCGACTAGCAAAATTGATTGCACGTCATTAATTTCCATCCGAGCACCCGTCTCGGGTAGGAGCCCCACGGGCCGGGCCGCGCCCCGCCCACGGGATTCGTGCAACTTTAACCTTTTTAGCATTTGACTGGCGATTAGACCTGACTGGGGCCGCTTTTTTGGTTTTGTTGCTAATTGTTGCACAGCCGGCCGAGGAAGGATACCTTGTGGCACTCGTCAAGTTGCATGGGCACCACTCACGTCTCACGTCTCAGCCGCTGTCGACGGGCTCAATCCATCAAGCCGCAGACGTCTGAGGCGGACTGGACGCGGACTCTGGCCTTTTTGCTGCTGCCGCCGCCGCCGCCGTCAGTTGCACTTTTGATCTGCTTAACGCGATGCACATCCACCTTGCATGTTTCTGGGTCATGCCGTCAATTAAAGAGTTCGGCGTAAGACAGAAAGCCGACCGAGGTGGGACGGACTGACGTTTAATGGAAGGCTAAGATATGCAGACCTCTCGAGCAATCGGCCCATTAATCCGAACATTTCGAGGCTCGTTTTCATATGATTAAATCGTGCCCTCGATGATGAGCTCTTTGATAGTCAGCTGTCTATGTCAATAGAGCAAAAGTATGCCGTCATTTCTGACTTAAAATCTTAGTTTCTTGAGAGATTGAATGATCAGGTACCTCACATTCAAAAGATTTGGATGTAGATTACATTGGGAGCTCTGAAAAGATAAATGGGCTTTTGTATATAAATATAAGCAAATTCAAAAAACATTTACATAAATTAATGCATAAGCACACTATTTTTGTATTCTTAGCTTTAACAGAGTGCCTTTATAGTCATTACATTGTTGAAAATTTCGGTTTCAATTTTAAATAACAAAAAAATTGGAATGGAATATTACTTACAAGGCAAATTTTCAAATTTTTAAAATGAGCAAATCCCATAAGATTAAAGCCTAAACTAAAAAAGTTTAAGAACTATAATTTTTTGAACACATTTTCTGTAAATAAATTAAATTACTTAAATAAAATTCTCAACGGATGTGAACAATACCTAAGTGAGTTGTTGGCGGAAAATGTTATAAAATGATATTTCCAATTTCGAGTAGGATGTAATTTATAAATTTCTTATTTATTGCATTGAGTTGACGCTGGCATTTTGACAGACGCATGTTCACATCAGAAGTTAAATCGACCTATTCGAGAGTCTGTCGGGGCCACCAGTTTGCAGGGTTTCCTAGAATCCAGAAGCTTTTGAAACTTCTTTCGAAATTTGTAGATTCCAGAGGGATTCCTACCGAAAATAAATGTTTAGTACTATAATAAAAATATGAAATTCAATTATTCAATATAATATTATAATGGCATTTTGTTTACTATGTTTATCCATTTGGGTTTTAATTATTTTGTTATAATAGGTTAGAAAAAGCAATGTATCAAATACCGTGATTAAATCGTAGCACTAAAATATCTTTATTTTATTATTCTGAGATGTATCAAATCAAATGTAGTTTCCACTGAAAATACGGCTGATTTCGCTCTATCAAGGAGTTTCTGGGTTTTTGTCTTGCGATACCAATTTATTTTAAATTAGTAGATATACAAATGTCTAAGTTTTAAACAATTTTATTAGAGTTAGGTGAACCACCGAAGTGAACAGAACAAATAAGCTAACTAAATAAAATCGAAAAGAACAATGGCAGTCAATGCCTACTATTGATAAAACTCCGAAGGCCTACCTACGCAAACACAAATTTAAAATACAAATTCAAATAACAAAGCCTACTACGATTAACTAATAACATAGATCCTAAACAAAATATGTACCTTGCATAATTCTTTAACACGTTGATGGCGGTGTGTATCAATGCTAACTAATTTTAAAAATTTTAAAATTCGATTAGCCAGCTTTCAGCAAACTTAAGTAATTTTGAGAAATGCCGCATTAACTTTCACACTGTGTCGGCATTGAAATACGACTCTGCTCTTGACAGTCGAATACCCGGCTAATTAGTTTCTAGAGCGGCAGTATTTCAATAAAGGCCTGCGAGAGGAACCATAAAATTTCCGAAAGTGGCCCACATATTAAAGATTTTAAATTATCTTTTCTCATGCAACACCGAAAGCCTTCGAAGCATAACTCCTGGTCGTAACAACTTCCTTGCCGACCCAAAAATCTGGCTTGGCCAACCCTTCCAGAACAAACGAACCGAAATGGGCAATAAATTAAAAGAAATGGCAAAACCAGAGGGAATTATTGTTTCCATTATTGCAGGTAATACATCACCCGATGTCATATGCTAATCTGAAGGTCTCAGCCTCTCTGGCCGGCTGGAACCACAAATTTTAATTAAGACCACGTCTTCCATTCAGAGCAACTCTGGCCGGACGAATTTACTTTTTACCCCTCAAGAGTTTCAATCTTTCCAAACGGTTTCATTTTTCGTTCGAAAGCCCCGCCTGAGCATAAAGGTGTCATAAATCATTTTCGAATTCGAAACGACTTGCCCGCGAAATGGCGGGGCAAAATCGCCAACTAACAATGAGCGGCAACAAACTCGTTGTAAAAACCAACGACTGACATCAGGCCCCATCGTGATCTCTGAGCCGGGCGCATATATCTTCGAAATTTATGATTATTGCAATTATTATCCAACGTTTATTACGGCAACATGACGAACGCGGCCCGGGATATGTTAATACGCCAATAAGCGGGTCTCGCGGGTCTCGCGGCCCCGGCCCCGGCCGTCAGACGGAGGGTATTAGTGGTATTAGTGTCTTGTAAGTAGTCCGCGACGACTGTGTTAGCCGTTCCGCCGGGCACCAATAAATTCCAGACTGGGATGGCCCGACGCGGCGCGGATACGTGCGATTGGCGTGGACCCCAGCCCCTCCGGATGGGTCCGGGAGCCCCGCTTCCGAGCGGAGCACCCCGCGCCCACCAGCCGGCTCTTTCGTTTTCGGTTCCGTCTTGTGAAAACGCGCAATAAATTTCATTGACGTTCGACTTAATACACGAGAGCTCGTAAATTCTGCTCTCGTATGCGAACAAATAGAGTTGACTCGATCGTTAAGTTAAACACACACATGTCACGTTGATTGCACTGCATAAATCACCGGAGTCGCCTAGGACTAGGCGAACGTCAGCCCCGAGCGCCGTTTGATTGTCTTTCATCACGAAGTGCGGATTACCGCGTTTTGGTTAGTTTACTCCCGAGGAAACGAATTAATGCCTCGACAGGATTACGGGCCTGCCTGCGCGATGCCAGTTTATTGCTGGATTAATTGCTTCCAGTGCGCTCGGGACTACAGCCGGGGATCAGCGCACGGACTAATTTCATAGAAACGGAGAAAACACTCCGACTTGGGTCTATGTTCTATGTTCTAGCCAACAAAGTATTCGGTCTGCGGAGAATTTAGGGCGATAAGAAGCAGCTGATGATCAATATTTCCTTCTTAAAACGCCACGAACCGGCTTAAGTCGCATAGAAAGTAGTTTGAATTTAAATAGCTCCATTTTTTCAGCTATCTAAGGCAGCATTCAGACATTTTGTAACTTTTAGTATAATGTCTTCCTTGCAAAATCTTTTAAGTTCAAGATTACTTTGTACGTTGCACACATACAGTGCAGACCTTTTGCTCTCCTTTTTGGAGTTTAAATAAACGTGTAGGCACTACTCCGAAGCAAAATAAGTTCGTCCATTGGGTTCAAAACTAGAATACAAAAGTTGAATCATATACAACACAAAAAGTAAGTAAAAAAAAATGTTTCTCATAATTAAACTTTTATTTATTTGTAATAAATTTGTTGGAACAGATTGAGTTTGAGGTCTCCTCACGAATTTTGTTAAAACTTTGTAGGATTATTCATTTGGAATTAAAAACACAAAAATGGAAAACAAAATTGTGGGTCACTTATACTTTGAAAGATACATATTTAACTTTAAAATTTCGCAAATTGACTTTTTGCCGACGTAAATTTTTGCATATTTCAACACTTGTATAGAATTTTTTACAGAAATCCGGTGGAAACATTTTTAATTTAAGGTTTTTTAAAATTTTTCTCGTAAAAATATTACAACTCAAATTCACAATAGTTCGCCTGCTTTAAGTCTCAGCTCACAAAAGGTGAAAATTAAAATTTAGTAACGTTATCTTTGTTTATAATTACTTGTCGCATTCTTTCTGTCATGTTGGCGACAAGATCTAAACATTCTTGGGGATCATTTGAGTGCCAATGTTTAAAAATGGCTGAAAATGATGAGCGTAACTTTGAAACGATTTTGAAGACGATAGTTTGGAATTAATTTAGACTAGTAATTATTTATTCCTTTTATTTTGATTGTGACTCGGGAATTGGTTATAAACATTTTTGAGTTGTATATAAATGAATCTTACAAATCCGATGTGTGACTTATATTGAATGAAAATAATAACGAACTTATTTTTCGTTGCCACAATAGTTTATGATGGTAAGACAGAGTGAGAGACGACAATGTTCCCAAATGATTCTCACGTGCACGGAATCGTTGGAATAGATCCTCTTAAGAAGCATGTCCGTATTTTTTTTTTGGACATCGGGGTCACCAATCTAAAGCTGAAGACTTCTATTATAAATTTTCTTCAACTCTATCTACTTTATAAATGTTCTTCAAGTTTGACTATAAAATAATGTCGTTTTATTATATTATACTTTTAATTATTGAAATTTAATTTATTAGTACACCTAGTATCCGGTATAAGTCGGTTCGTTATACGTCGATTCATAGATACGTCGCTTTTGTTTAAGGAAAATATATTCCGCATACCGTGAGTTTTGAACAAAACTGTCATTTATTTGACATCTGTCGGTACAAAATAAGGTAAAAATTGGCGATAAAGTGAGAAAAATTGCTAATTCTGTAAAAAATGCTCATTATTATCAATGTTCTTTTCACATCGGATCGGATTACAGGTTTTGCAGGAAATTTATCTTTGAATTAAAATTTTACAAACCGTCACGTATGTATATAAAGATTTTAAAATTTGCGAAAGGCGCCTCAAATTGCCATGATATTTACCCATCTAAACTTCACATTAATTATTTTATTTTATTTCAGTAGGAAGAATTTAAACGATTCGACTTGTCGAGAAAAATATCAAAACTAAATTTTTATTTCTTCTTTTCTTTTTATTCAAACGCCAGGACTGCTTAGACGATACTTCACAAGTGGGTTCGCCTACTAGACCCTTTCGCCACATATCTGTAACGTCGGGTGAGAACTCACTTGGAAATACTCACTTTCCTTTGGAATATTTGTTTGACAGTTAAACTGCTGATTGTTTGAATTTTTAAATACGTACGCGAAATTAATAATTTATGAGAATTTTGCCATTTCAATTAATGTTAGCGTCTATGCAATGCATGATCGGCGGAATATGTGGCGCGTTCAAAGACACTTTCTTCGCGATTTATCCCACTAAAGTTACCTCTTGCAAATTCAATATTTTTTAGCATAAACTCAACATGTTTGGTTTTTTGAATTTTTGTTACCCTTCCGCTGATATCTCGCTTTGTATATAAATTTAAATTTCATATACATATCGTAAAAAAAGAGGATTTATGATACTTACTTGTTTATTTGAGTTATTTCCAACCTGCTGTTAACTCTCCATTTTAATTCAATAAATCAGCTCAACCAACTCACTACCTAAATGTAACGTGAATGACATTTCACGATTTTTCAAATAAATACTCATACTCAGTTGTTACAAAATCGCGAATTTTTCTCACTTTCCAGTATGTGACGTTACATCTTTTCTGCCAGACTTATAGAAATTGAAATTGTGGGGGAAACTATTCACTGTGACGTTTTCGTGACTCACTGGTCACTGTGAGAGTTACAGGAACTTACAGCAGATGATTAAAAACCGAACTAAATTTTTCCAAACAAAATTTATTCAGATCAAAAATTAATTGATTGCTTTAAAAATATTTTTAAGTCTCGCTAAGTAGATGCAACTTGTGGAATTGAATAAATGCAACTTGTGGAATTGTAACCCCATATTAGTGATAAATTAAAATGTAATGGGCATTGAGTAGCTCCCCTCCATACCCATTTAAAGGCAATTAATTTCTTTTAAGTATGAAAAGCCATTCGAAAAATTTCATACCCAATTTCCCCAATTTCAGACAAATTAATTCAGAAGGCGCAGCGAAGGAATCTGCGTGGGTATGCCGCTGCTTCTGACAGCGACCGGGCGTAATTCACTTCAATTCCTCGGCATCCTCAATTCATCCTCAGACCGAGTGCTCAAGGAGTCAACTCAAATTAGTCAGGAGATCAAAAGCGGCGAGGTGCCTGACAGCACAAAGTGAAAACGACGTCCCAAGTATTTACCAAGAACTCAACAAGTTATTCATGCATGATATCCTCCAGAGGCCCTCTCGGCCGTCATTTTTTCTCCGCCTCCCTAAAACAAACGATCTCGCAGCCAAACATCCCGAAAACGTGTTTTTCCTCGAGTAATCAAACCATTTGCCACTTCGCCTTAATTCTTGAGTGACGAGGGCTAAATGGCCGGGCCCATCCCGGCGGGCGGCGCGGCGTGTTGGCGGCGGCGGCGGGCGGCGCGACGGTGGTTGTGTTGCCATCGACGACGTCAAGGGCCAAGGCGGAGGAGGCTCCACGGAGTGATGGAGATTATCGTGGCGACGACGGCGGCAGCGCTAAGATGTGCGGCGGCCTTCTTTGAAGTTCTTCATTTTCATCTCATTTACCACTTCACGCGGCGCGCTAGAGCCCATCGCGTTCATTTGTATTCACGGGCATTTGGGCCTGAGTACCGCGCCGCATTAGCGATAGCGACGACCGACGACCGACGACAACGACGACGACGAAGACGATGGCGCGGCATCTTGGCCTGCTCTAATAAAATTTTTATTGCACGTTAACAGACTTCACTCAAATCGACAATCCGCAGCTTGCGCAGGTCGCCAGGACGTGGTATTTAAAGTGGTCGGTCTATCGGTCGTCTTCGAACCTCTTCTGGGAGCCCGGTTGCCAACATCCTGCCAGCGCAGCCGGGGATTGGCGATATATCGCCGGGAGTGGCGGAAATAAAAAAGATAAATTAGGTAATTGTGAACCCCATGCAGTTAAATGGCGTTATATTATGATCCAAGACAATTCTGTGGGAAATTTATGGTACGCCTTAGTTAGAATGAATGGGATCGTTCCCTTCCGGGGCGCCTGGCTCCTCCGTCCGCCCCCTTAGACAACCCCGGCACACTTAAACTCTCTTATGATCCTTCGCCTCTGGGACGCACTGTTTTGCACTATTCGGGGGCTGAAAGTGCGCCCGCTGCTCCTGCATGGGGCCTTTATATTCAGCCCGGTCGGCGACTTCTTCGGTTTGTCTTCCACGAAAGTTATACTCATCGTTTATTGCTCCCAAGGACCACACCGGCGTAATATTTCAATTTGCTGGACGCTGTAATTTTGCCTTATTTATGCCTTCCTGCTCGGACTGTCTTTCGACTTTCCCTAGTCACGGCACACACTGTGGCAGGGTGTGGTACCCCGGTTCTTTGGGACTCCTGCTGAGAAAATTTCTTGCAAAGCCAAAAGCAAAATTGTTGGTCATTACTGGCCATGAATAAAATTAAATGAATTGGAAACGTTCACTTAATCCCGTCAAGGATTTGTGGGTTGACTCATTTATTGCCAACCTTTTAGGCGTTATAGCAAGAGGAAGGATACTTTCAGTCGACCATGAGCTTATAAGCCAAATATCTTCAGGATTTTTATGAATAAAACCTACAAATTTATGTTTATTGAATGAATTTTTCGACATTCCAAAGTCTTTTGTATATAGTGACTTTCTAATAATTTAAAATTGTTGTAAGCGTGTGAGTTTACACATTTTCTAAACTTTCCCGCAAAATAATTTTCAAATACTAAAATATAGTAAATAAAATGTAGGTATTAAAATTGGAAACAGCAAATGCTTTATACTGGCCAATTTGGCTTTATGTGCACGTACATCATAATAATTATATATGTACATACATATGTACTTAATTTGCAAAACAATAATAATTTTAAGTATAGTTGTGAAATTATATCTTTGCAGTTGTAAGCACTGGTGCATCATGCTCTCATTCGTCTTGTGAATTCCTTAACTACAAAAAATTTCGGAGGTCTCAAATTACTTAAGAAAAATTATAAAATTATTTTATAACCAATTTGTCTCATAAAGATCTCTCAACTAAAATTATGTTAAACTTAAATACTATTGTTTTCACTTGTGATATTTGTGAAAATTAGAAAACCTTCGAAATAAGTGAGCATTTTTATCGATCCTCATACGTACTTTTATCCAACTAATCAGATAAGAATTTACATACATACATACATATGTATGGTTGGTACATGCATTTTTATATATGTGATAATATAGCTTAATAGATAAGGTTTCAGAAGAAATAAAGTTTGTTTTTTTCTACTTGCTTTCTGTATTAATTTATAGGTTTTAGTATGAAAAATGCGCACTCAGAAATACCACCCACATGAATGTGCAGTTACTTAAAGTATTAAAATTCATAATTAAAAATAGTAAGTCATTATTATTCTAAAAAAAAAAAAACCAAATAGATTGATTAAAAGTATTTGATACGACCGAGTACGTTGGACGCGTCGCTACAATTATGTTAATTTAATCAAAATCGATTAATGACATGCCTTGTAAGTGTATTTTTAGATTAAAAGTGTAAGGGTTACCTATTTAGTTTTCAAAGTTATTTTGCAGCAATTATTGTAGTAAAATTAAATTCGTTTTAAAGGTTCCGTACCTCAAAAGGAAAAAAGGAATTCTTATAGGATCACTTCGCTGTCCGTCTGTCTGTCTATCTGACGGTCAATACCATTTTTCTCAGGAACGCGTAGAGGTATCAAATTGAAATTAATATCAAATACTCAGGTCTGCAATCCCTTGGAGCTGTGAAAAAACCAAACTTCTAAGTCAACGCAATCAAAAGATACGGCCGTTTATGCCGCATATGTTGACACTCGCAAGGGAATCAAAGCAAATAGGGTACTTCCCGTTGGCCTAGAATCATGAAATTTGGGCAGAAGCAATGTCTTATAGTACAAGTAAAGGGAAAAATCCGAAACCAATAAATTTCTAGTTGCATTACGAAAAAAATAATTTGTTTTTCTTCTATGGTTCAAATTTAATTGAAAATATATAATAACTACTAAAAACTAAACCTGATAAATTCGTTGTAAATGGCAATTCCTTTTTTCCATCAAGTCGGCTTTTCGGAAGGCGACGATCTGGTTTTGTTTTTTCATCAGTCTAATTTTCGAAGGAGGTTTACTCCCGAGACATCTAGACTTCGTAATTGCGTGTTGTGGTTGGGGCCGAAGAATTTTCGGCAGAAATATTTCGTCTCCGCCTATGTGCGAGCGCCTGCCGGATCCTCTAAATTTTGCCCAGAAATAGACGGCGCGGCGGATGTGTGAGCGAGTTGCACCAGGACTTGAATGTGGCGTGATCGGCGCGAAGGGCCGAGAAGGACTTGGAGGCACATATTTGTTATGAAGGGTGGTTCTCGAGGGCCCGGCTAAAGCACCTCGTCTGGTGGTTTGTGGCTGCGCGAGCTGTCAGGCTAGCTTTGCGGTAGTGTGGGGGGGTTTGCCGAAAGGCCACACTTCGCCACCTTTAGGATCTTCAGATTGCTCCTTTATATTAGATCTTGATACCTCAGTTTCATCATCTGGGCTGTCAACTATAGATCTCTTCTCCAGATTCTCTTTCTCCACATCTGGTATATCGTCATGTGAAGTACTATCTTCATCTTTCTCTGGATAATCAGAACCCGTACCTTCTTGGAAACCTTTCAGGAAGTCATCATCTTCTATATCAGTCTCTTTCTTAGATTCCAAGTCAACACTATGACTAGGAGAACTAACGTTAACACTCTCTGCTCCCTCTGCTAACTCGTGACTCATATCTGCTCCCTTAAGTTTATCATTCAACTTTGCAACCACCTTTTGTAATGCTTGTGGATCAGGAATTGCTTTCTCAATCTGTTCTCGATTATATTTGATCTCTCTTAATTGTTTTTGGATTTTCTCAACATCTAAATCATCAGCAGAATCAATAAGATAATTTTCTTCAAATGGCTCACGTTCCATCTGAATTTGTTTCTGATGGTAAGGTATATATAAAATATAATTATCGTAATTAAATAATAAGTGAAGAATTAAAACTACCCAGATTAGAGTAATCCCTATTGTTTACCAATTAACAATAACAGTAATTGGATAATCAATTGAAATTACAATAACAGAAAAGTAATATGAACTAATTCAGAATTATTCAAAACTTATTTATAATTCTACTATTGTTGTTAATGTATGATATATAACTCCTCCAGTTTAAGTAATGTTAAATTATATATTAATAAAAGTCACCTAATTATGTTTTTTAAAAAATACTTTAACGTATTGACTTGACTTTTTCTTAATAATAATTGTGGTTTAAAAAGATATTGTAACAAGGTGTATGAATGCAGGAATATGGTTATTTTATATTTATTCTACTTTATTAGGATAATATAATTTGAGTATATATGTTTGAGATTATTTTTGACTTGATAATATCACCTAATCTATTATATCATATATGAGAGGTTCATAAATGATATGATGTTAAGAGATTCATTATAGGAATAACAGTATATACATATGTTGTCATCTGCACTTATAGAAGATACATCAGAATATGCTTATAAAGCAACATGTTCACTTCGTATAATTTGTGTTTGCTCTGACTCCTTTTCACTCTCTTTAAGCATTTTTGGGATTGGTGCCATTATGTCATACAAGAACTTCTTTTCTATCTCCATAACTTTGGTGTAACAGCTGTTAGTAAGTCCAATAGCGCCTGTTTTCTCTCTAGAATTAAGATATGCAGTGATTACTTCTTCAATAAATGTATGTGCTTTGGTCACCACTTGTTTGTAGTTCCCAAATCTTTCATCTTCTCTCTTAGCTATGACTCTAGCTGCAGCACTGAGAAGTTCAAAGTGTCTTCTGTTCAAGGGCTCACACTCAACTTCATCCTTATAAAATCTAACGTATAAACGTTTATCTTCCGGTTGTGCGCTCAAAAATGCAATTGCTTTCTCCAATGGACCTTCCATGTCACGCAAACATCTCAAAGCAAGAATTTCCTGGTAACGTGTTAGAATGAAGGTATTAATCAATATGATATGGTTCATATCTATAGTTGAAAATAGCTGAATCACTATTTTAATGAGTTTTTGAAGTGGGGTCCTAGCAGATGCTGTAAATCGAACAAGTGTATCGAAATATAATCTACGAATATTAAAATCTGCATTGTGCGCAATATAATATTCTATGCATGATTCTGGTACTATGTTGACAACAGTTAGTCCATCAGGTTTCTGTTCACCCAGTCTTGAGTAAAGTGAGTTCCACCTATTAGTAAAGTAGTTTTGATAACCTTGCTCGTTGAGTCTCTTTCCTATAAAAAGACAAATTGTTGTAAGTAACACATAGCATATATTGATGTCCCCATTAATATGCATAGCCTTCAATATATCAAGGGTTTCATTAAATCCTGTGGTGGAACCTAACTCTTCTTCTATGTTATCTTCATTGATTGATACAATATTTGGTTCTATGTTATTGTCCTTATACAAGGCTATAAGCTCATTCTCTATATCTGAGCTGAACATAGTCAAGATAAGGGATGTCATACGAGAGTGGTATGTCCTTGACCTAACAGATGTCATGGATTGTTTGTTGAACATAGGAGAGACAATGTATGTAGTATATAGCACGAAAGATTTGATGGAAAACTTAGTGCTCTCAAATTTGAAGATGACCATAGGGTACATAGGCATATGAGTAGATAATTCTAGTGCTGTTTTATCAGATACCGGAATCCTTTTAATATTAAGATCATCAAAAGGCATAGGACTAATATAACTGTTTACACCTGCTATGCATGTTCTTCTATTAGTCCAGTCAAAATAGACATTTGACTTAGCCAAAATTCGCATAGAGCTGAAAATTGGCAGAGACGTTAAATACACCATTATAAATAAAATGCCAAAAATCCCCTTCGATCCTACTTCTGCAAAAAAATTTATCCAAGGTCAAACGTTTTTTTTATCCAAGGTCAAAGGTTTTTTCCATTTTTCTCGAAAACGGTAAATTTTATCGTGAAAATAAGTCATACAAAAGTTGTAGATCATACAATTCTCTACAAAAATGGTCCAGACACTTTTTCTCGTACGACTCACCGTTCGTGAGATATCGCGGTTTGTAAATGCTAAATGCGGATCATTATGAGTCGCACGTGTATTCCTTCGTAAAAATGTAACCTCTAAATATTGTAGCAGACGGCTAAGTTACTGAGCTCTCGAATTTGTGAACGGCGAAGGAGCCGGGCCGCCCAGTAACTTAGCTCTAAAATTTGTGAACGAAAATAGGAGCCGGGCCGCCCAGGAGTGACAGCGAAAAAAAACAAGAGAAATGAGAAGACGATTTCCCTGGAAAAAAGAAGGTGTTCGTCGACTGTTTTGCGAGGCGTATTATTGAATAAAAATTATTTGCGCGAGGCGTATTATTGAATAAAAGGTGTTGGTGTTCTGAGGATTTGTGTTTTCATCGAATAATTTCGTAATCGTATCCACAAAGATCGCGTAAATTAAATCGCGAGGCGTAACATTTCGTAACAATATGAAATACAAAATATCTCAGAACTTGATGTGAAATATAATTTAAATATAAAAATATTTTCCATAATAAATCGGAAACAATGGTTTGGCATTGTGTATTCCCTAATTGTGGAAATGCCATTGCATAGTCTTTAGAAAAAGATTCTATTTTATATATATATATTTATGTATGTAATATAGTTTGTACAGTACGAAGACCTTGTATAGTCTAAAAAAGATACATAAGTGCCATTTTATAATTTATCGTACACTATAAAAATTACTGTAAAAAGATCTGAATTAAATAAAATTTTTTGGGATCATGCACCGAATGACACTTATTACGAAATAACTTTGAATTTGTAAGCAAAAAGTTTGAGGAGTTATTACCAGAAATTCTACGAGTTTTGGCAGAGTTGTGGTGTACACTGATTTCAAAACGCGCGGGTACCTGGAACATCAACGCCTCTAAGCGGTGATTGAAAGTACTACCGGATTCTTTAGCATAGTGGAGGAGCTGAGTTGGTTCACCTTCTTATTTCACCCTGGTTAGATTTTGACACTGCCGACCGGCAGGAGACTCCCCGCAGGCGCCAACTTTGCGGCCAGCTGTTCGCCCGCCCATAACCTTGCCATTGCCATGTGGAGCTTAATTAATTAAATTTAGATATGACGAGCCAGAGACAGTGCCGGATTAAGACTACTCGATGCCCTAAGCAATCTACGCCTGTAGGCCCCCCTATCGACTAGTAAAATAGTATGGGTCTTTAAAATTTTTTTAACGTATTTATTATAACGAGATAGATCACTACGTACCTTAGATATTGTTTATGTCTTTGATATCAAAAAAATTCGCTGGTCCTCACTGGGTCCGACGACGGGCACACACGTCCCTAGGAAGGGTGATGTCGGGTAAAAAATCAAACTCACGATTTGCGCTTTACTATATTTTTATTAGCGCTTAAAAACTGAGGAAAAAGCCTTGGAGATGGCATAAAAAACCTCATTCAATTTACAAAATTACAAAATAAAGACTCTGTTGCGTCTTCAACGGCCGATCGAACAGTGATCGAAATTTTGAGTTTTTAAAAGAAACTGCAGGCCCCAGCGGGGTCATGACCCCAACGGTAACGCAACGACATCTCGCCCAACTAGAAATGGTAATCAGGCATGCCCTAAATCGATTCAGATCCTCATAAGAATTTCCAAAATTTAGAAAAGTCTAATTATTCCCTAAAGAGGTCCTTATGAGGATAGTCAAAATAAGGGGTGCCTGAATGATTTTAAATTAGATTGTCGTAAGTAATATTGAAGGCATTCCCTAACTGAGGCAAATTTTGGAGTTCTACTCTTGATGATATTTATAGATGTAATAAAAATATATAATTATGTAAACCCATATTTTTATCTAGAATAGAACTCAAGTAATAGAATAGCCGAGCGGGTTTAAGTCGTGTACGCGCTATCGGTCGTAGGTTCGACTCTCCTCTAAGTCAAAATTATTTATTTCAAAATCAAAGTTGAATTTATTTTATAAAAATTCTAACGAAGATCTTATAGGGTTATCACATTCAGACTTTATTAGGACTGAGTTCAAAAATCGGTTGTCCTAGTTAGAACTTTATGAAAAACAAACCTAAATTCCTAGTGGGATCATTGCTCTAGTCAGCGGGTTTTCAAACAGCCTTGCCTTTCATGTGCGAGCGAGAAAATATTTTTTCGGTGCTGTTTATGGTGCCCCCCGAGACGTGATGCCCTAAGCAATTGCTTAATTTGCTTATGGGCTAATCCGGAACTGGCCAGAGATTATTTTTAATATCCCCCAATTCCTGGAAAGGACCTAGCTTTAGTTTTACCCTATTCTATGAATAGCGTAAAAATCGCGATACCTAAAAAAAACGTCAAGTGCGAAACCGATCTAGCTCACTTTGTGGGGGTTAGCCACATTTATCGTTCACACTCTATTGCGGCAACACAGGGGCAAAGTAAATAAATTACGCAATTAAACATTTGACATTTGATGTCTGTCATTTCTGACATTTGATGTGAGTTCCCACAACTTTGTTAAACTTACGCCATCTGACGGAACTATTCATTTATTTATTTTCAGTTTAGGGATTAAATATGCCCAGATAGCACTCAATAAGGAAGAGGCAACGTGTAGTGGAGCTGCGGGCTAAAAACCTTTCATACAGAGAGATTAGTCTGCTTACCGGTGTGCCGTATACCAGTTGTAGGTACATTTGCGAAAAGTATCTGCGCACCGGTAAGGTAGAAAATCTTCACAGAGAACAAAACCGCAGCCCACAACCACCACCAGAACGAAGCCCTAAACCACAAAGTCCATGTCCAACACAGACAACCACGCCAAAGCCCAACGCCACGAAGAAGCCCACGACAGCAAGTTAGATACATTTAAAACTATAAACAATTACTATTATTATTATTAGTTTGTAAGGCAAATAAATAAAAATAATACAAAATACAAAATTTAAATTTAAATTCCTCTCCTCATTTTTGCGGGGCGGATTAATGCTGATGGTCGTGACCGGGCGAATTCGGTATTTTTCTGCCTAAAACAAAGAAAAACAACTTTTGAGTTCACATACGAATTGCTATAATACTGTGACTATTATTTCTACAAAAATGATGAGCGCTTTTCTTTTAAAAACAAAACAATTACATTTCGGAAGATCAGCTGTGTACACAAGTGCTAGGAGAAAACCATCGACAAGCACCTTGGATCAGATATGAATGAATGAAATGAATCTCGGTCGGAGGAAAAAACTTAAGAAATCCGTAAAATTCTCTTTATTAGCAAATCAATACCAAATAATGCGAAAATTAAAATGAGAGACCACCCTGCGGGTGTTTTTCAACTCAAAAGTAAACGAGCAAATTCAAAAATAAAACGCCGGTTCCGGCCCCCTTCGACTGCGAAGTGCGTTAAACGGAAAGTGTGTCTGAATTTGCATGCGAGGCTGGACTTATCTCTGCGTCGTCTTCAAACGCATAACGCACACCTGCCGTCCATACAGATGACTTTAGAAAGTCGGTGTCTTTACCTGCGCCGTTTTACCGAAATGCCGAGGCTCAATTACTCACCGGCTGCCTGACACCGCGCTAAGTGCTTTCTGCATTTCGCCCTCGAAGCCAACGCCGCGCCGGACAGAATGACGGATGCTCCCGATGGACTCGTGCATATCAATCGGCTTTGACAGATGCTGTACATTTATAAGAATGAATAATTATAACTCGTCCCCGGTTTTCATTTCGAACACAATAATACACACGGCGGTGATTAATTACCTGTCTGTCAGGAATTTTTCACTGCCGCGGTGCACATTACTCTGGTTGTCAGGGGGGCCGGGGAGCTGCGCCCACAGGCTTCCACAGCCGGGACCCGCACCACTACCACACCCGGTCCCGGCACCCATACACCGCTAATTTTGATTGCGAGGAGGCGATAGGGCTCGACTGTCCGCCCTCTAAGTACGAAGATCTCCTGAAGGAGTTCAGCCGAGTGGGAAGAGCCTGAAACCTGAAAAAAAGCCGACGAAGCAAAAGTTTCCTGCAAAAAGCAGAGGAAATGGGAGGTCATGCCTTTTAGATTACAAGGAGAGGAAGGTAAATTGATGGCGTGTTCATTTGAAGTCTTTTGTAAGCAATTTGTTGTTTGCCAGTGCCGGGGTGAAAACCCCTAACAAGAAACTCAGTTAGTGCTGGCAGGAAGAAGTATCCCGGGAGCAATGGCAGGATACATGAAACGGAGAAATGGAAAAGATAAACGGTGGCAAATTTTTCTTTTCGAACACTTCTTTGGGGTTCCTGTTTTCTTCTAATTTTCACTTTATTTGGCAATAAAGACAGATCTAAAGAGATTTATCTTCTGGTGAAAGTTTCCGTTATATTTAGTTTCTTAGGGTTTTCTTGTAGTAACCAAACCAACTGAGTTGAAATTTCAAATTGTAAACACTCTCCTACATAAAGAATTAATTTAACAATTTGTTACATGACCTTTTAGCATATTCATAAAAATACATAGCAGAGAGTGGGGTAAGACCGCCAACCCGCACCTGTCAGCGTTGTTAATGACATCGAAGTGCGAGGTTTCGTTCCTCTATGAGTTAGAAAAAACCTTTTTTCGCTGTTTTGATCTAATTTTTGCTTTGAATTTGCAGCGTGATAACTGAAGCCCTACATGCATAATAGTAAAATAAGAATTGATTTTTATAATACCTACTAACAGTTTTTTCAGGATATAAGTTTACGTGTAGAATCTCGTCTTTATCTACCTATTGGGTTGGGTTTTGCCGCTTCAGATCAGCCAACGCGAAAAATTAATGCTGATTATATTTTATACTAGAACCAGATCCAATTTGTTGGTTATTTCTAGCTGAATTTTACTCCATCCCCCGCTTTAGGGTGCCGGCGTTTAAAATTTATGCTCCGAAGATATTTTTTTTAAGGTTCCGTACCTCGAAAGGAAAAAACGGAACCCTTATAGGATCACTTTGTTGTCCGTCCGTCCGTCCGTCCGTCCGTCTGTCTGTCTGTCAAGACCCTTTTTCTCAGGAACGCGTGGAGGTATCAAGCTGGAATTTATATCAAGTATTCAGGTCTACTGTCCCTTGGAGCTGTGAAAAAATCAAACTTCTAAGCCAACGCAATCAAAAGATACAGCCGTTTATGCCGCAAATTTCCGCAAATTTTCGACATTCTCAAGGGAATCAAAACCTACAGGGTACTTCCCGTGAACTCAGAATCTTGAAATTTGGTACGAAGCAACGTCTTATAGCACAGATAAAGGAAAAATTGCGAAAACCGTAAATTTTTAGTTACATCATATAATAAAAATATTTTTAATAATTTTAAACTTACTACCCCTTTCCTCATGAACGCGTAGAGATATTAAATTGAAATTCATATCAAATACTCAGGTCTATAATACCTTTAAGCTGTAACAAAATCAAACTTCTACGTCAACGCAATCAAAAGAAACAGCAATTTAAGCCGCATATTTTCAAACTCGCAACTACTTGCAACTACTCGCAAGGGAATCAAAACCTAAAGGGTACTTCCAGTCGACCTAGAATCTTGAAATTTGGCATGAAGCAATGTTTTATAGCACATATAAAGGAAAAATTCCGAAAACCTTAAATTTTTAGTTACATCACATATTTTATTATAATTCAAATTTAATAGATAATTATAAAGTATAAAGATACGGAACCCTCAAGGCGTGAGTTCTACTCGCACTTGTCCGTCTTTTTTTAAAATATTTTTCCCTTAATCGCTGAAGGGTTTAATTTCTTTTAAAGCTAAAATTTTAAAACTCGCGGTTAATTTGGGAGCTCTGACGTGCTTCCGCGCGTTTCATTTCCCTCCGGTTCAGTTTTTGAATCGCATCAACCGTTCGTTCCCTGGAAGTCCTCACTACAGCAGAAATTCTTGCAGTTTTCGTTTCCGCTCGTTTCAAATTTGCAGTCTAATTTACCGTTATTCTAGAAGCGTTCTCGCAGTTTGCGAATTGTTTTCGGAGTGGGCAGACGGACTGCGGGCGTGCTTCGGTCATTTTAATTTTTAAAGTACCCTTTGAAATAGCGGCATTTTCGTTTATTCGGGATTTTTATTGTTAAATAACCTTAGAAAACCCTTTCAAATCGTGCTTTTATTCGCGAAAGTGAGCTGTAAAGGGATTTAAATTATTTAAAGTCCTCCATTGGTTCGAAATTCTCGAGTCGGCCAATTCGTGAATTTAAATGTCGGGTGTGAACTGTTTTTTGAACGAGGTGGCGTCGGCTTTCAGTTTCGGAAAATTTCAAAATTAGTTTCTCAGGTAAATTGCACCTGTTCAAGGCTTTCGGTTGTGATTTTTTTATGTTTTTATTATCGAATGAATAAATTAATATGAAAAATGTAAAATGATTTATTAATTAATTTTTATTTTATTTTTCTCTCTTGCAGGATGACCGCCACATTGGAAGAAAGTGAAGGTGATTTTGTGATTGTGTGCAACCGGCTGGTGAAAATTAAAATTTAATATAAAAACTTAAGAGCCGATGAAGTGAGAGTGTCGCTATTTTTTTAAATATTTATCGCGAGTTGTGTTTTCGAATTGAAGTGATTTTGTTTGTTGTTGTGTGTTTTACAGAAAAAAGGGCCTGTTAGAAAGTGAAATAAAAGTGGATGTGCCGTCATTTTTAAAGTGTTTCGCGGTTACAAGATGAAAAAGAACAGGACGAAGCAAAGGGTAAGCCAAAATTTTAATTGTAAACCATGGAGCTATTCCGCAGTGACGGTTTGTTTCCACTTTTTTACTCTAATAACCAGTGGCGTAGCGTGCCTTGGCGGGGCCCCGTATAAAAATTTGTTTGGGGGCCCTTAGGAAGAGTAAAGATTATTATTAATTTTTGCTTGCGCACGTTGGGGGCCCCGTATAATTGATACGGCAGATACGGCGGTAGCTACGCCCCTGCTAATAACCCTCAAAAAAATGCCTGCAAATGGGCTTTTGAAAAATCGTTGAATTAGGAAAGTTATAGGGCTTAGAAATTCGACGCGTAGAGGGGTGTAATTTGTAATCTAAAACTTTAAACCGGTTTTTTCTCAAAATCACATTTTTCAAATCGCTGTCCACGATATTTCAAATTTTAGTGAATCGATTCACCTGAAACGTTTACAACACCTTCAAATCGTACGTTTCACTTTGTATTGGTATAACTTTCGTAACTTTCAATATTATAATTTTTCGGTGATAGCAATTTGGAAATTTGTTTTTTCTTTTAGGATAGCACCGCGAACGTCTCAAATTTAACACTCCCTTGGATCAACAGTTTCTTTATTTTTTAAATAAATTTACTATATTTTTGTACAAAAGGATGTGCAAATATACACAAAAATAACAGCAAGCTCCCATTGTTTTGCTCAGGATGCTATAAATAATATAAAATAGGTACATCTTCCAAACGATCGCTTCTATTATGGTATATATTAATAGGTGATCAACCCGGTTTTACCCGGTGTATCATATACATACATACATATGTACGATTTTTGAAATGCTCAAATTTAATTTTAAAGCTTGAAAGTAAGTCGACAATTTGAAATTCTTTGTTGTTAATGGATTTATGGTCGTTTATTTTATAAAAATTTGACAAGCTATAAATCATTGTTATGACTCCTATGTATTTTCCTAATAGTCCGGGAGGTAGCATATCAATTTTTTTAGGAATTTTATACAGAATGAATTTTATTTAAAACAGTTGTTTAATGTTCAGAAATCAGTAAAATGAGCGTCAGTTGTCGCACTAGCGATGGAGCTAAAAGAGACAGCATGAAAAAGTCATTGGAAAAAAATCTGCTCCGATGATTTTTATACCAAGCGAAACTGTATTAAATTATTGTTTCAATCACATATTTTAAAAAACTAATCGTCAGCTGTATTGATGAGGGGGGATTAAATGTCAGTCACGTGCATAAACCTCATTTAAAATTTGACAAATTTTTTTTTTTTATACCTTATGAAATTTATACATCTCAATTTTTATACTTTTAAAATAATAAAGAAAATTGCCAGCTGTACTTTTGACGGGGGTAACACCGTCAGTCAGTGTGATAAACATTTTACGCGCTCAACGCATTCGAGCGTTGCATAGTCTCTTTGGAAAATAAACTGACGATCTTTACACCCACAGCTGACGATGATTTCTTGCTTTTTTAACATTTAAATTATCTTATACTTTAAATTCAATAAGTATAAGATTAATTTCATATAAATAACACCACAGTATATTTATTAATTATGATTTCTATTTTGTTATGGAATCCGTTGAAAGTATATCTATACAAATTTCATAATGATCAGTTGAGTACGCGAAACAAATAAACATCTACTTCAAAAAAAGATCGAAGAATTTGTATGCCGAACGTATGGTCTGAAAGCAATCGATAATGTCAATACAGCACGAGTAGCAACGTTCATGAAAGCATATAAAATGAATGACCAAAAAGACAAATTCACCCTTAAACACACAATTGACGGTGCAATATTCCCTCCATGTCAATCAGAGTTATACCAGCATGTACTACGTACATCCTATATAGTGCATTTTGGAGTCATGCTCATCGGTCAGTTCCATCAGTATCATCACCCTTAGACTACGGACGGAAGGAAGAAAATAATAAATACGCTTTCAAGTGGTTCGACGGTGACCAAGTTTCACCATCAGTAACTGGAATTACAATTATCGATGAGAATCCTGCAGGTATATACTGTGGTGTTATTTATATGAAATTAATACATATTATACTTATTGAATTTAAAGTATAAGATAATTTAAATGTTAAAAAAGCAAAAAATCATCGTCAGCTGTGGGTGTAAAGATCGTCAGTTTTTTTTCCAAAGAGACTATGCAATGCTCGAATGCGTTGAGCGCGCAAAATGTTTATCACGCTGACTGACGGTGCTACCCCCGTCAAAAGTACAGCTGACAATTTTCTTTATTATTTTAAAAGTATAAAAATTGAGATATGTATAAATTTCATAAGGTATAAAATAAATTTATTTGTCAAATTTTAAATGAGGTTTATGCACATGACTGACATTTAATCCCCCCTCATCCATACAGCTGACGATTATTTTTTTAAAAAATGTGATTGAAACAATAATTTAATACAGTTTCGCTTGGTATAAAAATCATCGGAGCAGATTTTTTTCCAATGTCTTTTTCATGCTGTCTCCTTTAGCTCCACCGCTATCGGAGCAACTGACGTTCGGAGCTGTTATGTGTTAGGGGAAAACTATTATTGTTATGATTTTCAGCCGGTATAAAATGACTCGTTTAACTATAGCGCTACCTCCCGGACTATGTATAAAGTAAAAATAGGTTTTTTACCAGCTTGTCATATTTTTATTCATTAACAAGAATAGTCAATACAATATACTCTTCATTTTGCGACAAATATCGGTATGTCATGCTACGTACGTCAAGTATAAAATCTAATTGAAAGTATGGAATTCAGTTTTGATCCCATATTTATTATTTTATTGTTCTTTCTAAATTTAGCTGAAATTTAAAATTTTATTATTTAATTAAAGGAGATATTTAAATAATTTTAAGAACCGATTCCTTTTAATAACAACCAAAGACTGCAATAAAAAACAATATTACTTTTTTATCTGTCATTGTAAAATATCACGGCAGACGTGATCAACCAGCTTGTTGGGGCACCAATTTGCAATTGACAAACTAAAATCCCAACGATGATGATTGTGTAGCGGTGAAAAAATAAGGAGCGTTAGTTTAAAATTCCTTTATTGAGGAACACCCAATTTACAATTAATTCAATAAATTCCAAAACCTATTTTCGCTACTATATAAATATTCACAATTCTTTCTAAAGTCTAATCGTAACAATTCAATCCAAAAATTCTAAGTCTAACCTTACTATACTTAATCAAAAAAATTCTAAGTCCAAGTTCATATGCCTCCGATTGCGTTTGTGAACACTGTCAACCATGATCATTCAAATTCAGAAAAAATGTTTAATTTTTTCAACTTGTTTCTATCTTTTCAGTTCATTTATTAAGTAAGTTTGAAAATTTTAACTTCACAATTTTTCAGTTTACGCAGTCGGGTTTTTTGTGTTTTTCAATAATATTTTTATTTTAAGTTTTTTAATTAGTTTTCGTAGTAAATAAATTTATCATTTAAATATCTGCACGTTATTGAATTTCCACAAAAGTTAGGTTAGGTAAAAAATAGGGTTTCTAAACTGATATTAAAACAAAATTAAATCTTGTGAAAGTTTCCTCATGTTAACTTTAAGGCTTTAAGTCATCAGTTCATAGGATCAATTCCCGTAAACGTTGAAGCTCATTCAACGAATTTTGATCATGTGTCCGAGTTAATAGTTTTTTAGGATCAAGAGTACTGGTAGCCAATCCAGCTAATGTTTTTACTCGACTAAGAGCTACATACGCTTGACCTTTTGCAAATATATGTGAGCCAAGGTCCACAACTTCCCGATCGAGTGTCGTACCTTGGAGTTTATGAACTGTTAGAACCCAACTAAGGATTAAAGGCAACATCCTGCGTTACGTCTTTCACTTTTTGTTGTCCAGGCTGATAAGTAAAAGCATTGTCTGTCATACACACTGAATCAACAATAGTAACGTTCGGATTTATTATTAGTAAGACAGTATTGTAATCTCTCTTTTCCACACATAAATATAATTTATGTTGCAACGTTGAATATTTTGTTGTTTTTTTTAGCATTTTCCATTCCAAATTACATGTAAACATAGAAGTTGCATAAATTTTTGCAAGCCATTTATGAAACCCTTTATTTTGATACCCCACTCGATAGGTTTTGAGAAAAAAAAATTTTTGAAGACATAATATGGCGCCAAAAATCGGCCATTTTAATTCTTTCCAATTTTGATATACCCAGTGTCACTCTCACAATTAAGACGAATCTAACGGCACCTCTCAAGCTGAAATCGATCAAGCCGTTTAGGCTACAGAGCGTGCCAAATAAATATACAGTCGGGTAAAAAGTACTTTGATTATTCACTTTAATATTTATAAAACTTACTATCTATGGAAAATTGTAATTTGGTCTAGATAGGTTGATTTAAAAAAATAAAAGATTGTGCAAAGAGATTTTTTAAAAAGTCACACACCGCAATAATAAAAAATAAAACTGTAAATAAAAATATTAAACAAATTAAATTAAAATATTTTAAAAATATATAAAAATGTTTTAAAAGATAATATCAATTTACTATGGTAATAATCTAAATATGGTAATATCAACTACTACAGTTCTATACCACATCCACAGAGTTTAGTAATACTTCTAAACTTCCTAATCTGGCTGAAGAACCAACATTTTAGAAGTATTTAGCTAAGTAGTATTTTTGATGCCCCGGGTGAAACTGGATTACTCAGCTAGTCATATGTATATTTTCCTCTATGCGAATTATGTCCATAGATCCTCAGTTTGGAGGAGCATTACATGATTCAATGGTGTGGAGATCTAGTGCCCTGTTCTAATTTTCGTACGAAATTGAAGAGAGCTTACAAAAACTCTTTTTGGATACAAATTTCTTAACAAGGTTCCTAAATTCTAACATATTCATTTTAGATGCCTTTGATTACTATTAGTTTTTCCGCATATAATGTCAAAATAATTTGACTGGATTTTTCTACCGAATTATTTTATCCACTTTGAATGAAAGAATTAATTGAAGTCAAAGGTAAATGAAATTGATTTTTTAAAAATTAGGAATTCTATTATGCAATTTGATTCAAAAAGGGATTTTGTAAGCTGTCTTCCATTCGTTTCGAACGAAAGTTAGAAAAGGGCCCTTAATTCTTCTTTATAAGCATAATTTCTGCACGAGGCTTGGCACTCATAATTGGGGATCGAGTCCAGGGCCGGGATTCTGATCAAAATCATGCAAGTCATTTCGACGTAAGTCGAAACAACCTTATGCACTTCAACTATTTAAGGTCGTTTCAACTTACGTCTAAATGACTTGCACGACTACTCCCCGGACTCTGGAGAACGACCATTGAACTTACTTTGCTAAATCCTTGGACATCCGCTTGATGGCCATCACCGTAATGAACGTTTTGCCCGCTCCAGTCGGGAGATAGATGATAACATTTTGATTCAAAGCCCTCTCCAGGATCTCCTCCTGGTAATCCCTGGCCTGCAGCATCTGCTCATCCTGCGTACAAAAAGTAATCACTAGCTTAGAACGATTTTGCTTGCAGAAAGTAGCCTTTTTACCTGCTCAGTCAAATCCAATGGCTCCACCATGCTGCTCAAAGCTAACGAATATTCCTTCTAGAAAGTAAAGACTTAATTGCGATTGCAAAATGCGCAGACTGCGCTCTGCAGTCCCGCGTAAGTGCAGGGCCGCGTCACCCCCTTTTGTTGTGTTGGAGGGATTCCGGGAAGAATCTAGCTAGCTGCCGGCAATTGATAATTTGATACTTCTTCTCACAAAACTCGGAATAATTATCTAAACAGCACATAATATTGACACAAGACTAAAACAAAATAAGACAATGCCTACTTCCTAATAAAACAACTAAGGTAACAAGGACGAGCCGCAATCAACTGAATCTTCCAAAGTTCCATACTTGTAGCAAAATACAAGCCCAGGAATTCAAAATAAGCAAGCCATGAAGTAGGCCAAGTCACTAACACATGTGTAGGCATAAACCGACCGACTTCTGACCCAGCAGGAAATTGAATTCATTTTGAATGAATTCTGAATGCGTTCATATCATTCTCAATTAATTCTACTTTGCATTACGCTCAAGCCAAAGAATTTATTACTTTAATATGGGGATGTCATAGGAAGTAATGAATTGCTTACCCTCTGCGTTGCAGGGAATTAGTACAGGAATTAATTTCGTGGAATTTATAACGATATATAATACTCTGAATTCATTCCAGAATTAATTTTTCAGAAGTAATTATATCACCAATAAAATCACAGAATTAGTTTCTGAAATTATAAGCATTATGTATAAGTGAGAAGAAATCAATCAGTTAAAATTGTCCGCTAAATTACTTTGCGAAGATATTGTTTTTGAAATTATTTCTTTAATAAAATTTAAGCTTTCAACAATTACAACTAGCAGATTCTATATGCAATACAAGCAGATGCTAAGAAATATAAAGTTATCAAATTACCATTAAAACTAGTATAGGAATAACTATTTTTCGTCAATTCACATAAAATATAATTAATTTTATGAAATTGATATGTAACTGAATTTTCTGGTTTTTTGAGCCCCAGAAAACAAGTCACCACTTTAAATAAAGAAATATGCGTGAGGAAGAGAAATACGTTAATTGATACCCCTCATTACTTTTTTTTTTCCGGCGTCTTCGATAAAAGTGTGTGTAATAGGAAGCTGACACCGGAATAATCTCACCATTAAAACCTTTTGACACATGGCAGCTGGACAGAGAATCCATTTAAACATGTGCCACTCGAATCATTTTTATCTTGATGAGCGGCTCAGACAAGAAATAAATCTCCATACAAATCCGAAATGTGTGGACGAGAGATGCGGGGATGCGTGCCGGGGAAGTTATTACCAGCAACCAACACTTGACCCATCGTCTTTCGCTGCCAACCGCCAAAGAGAGTGGAGAATTTCTGAAAAATGACACGCCAAGTGATGCTGCGAAGAGGGGCCCCATCAACAGATTAACTGACGCGATAAAACGAAGGAGCAAGAACATGTCTGTCTAATAAAACAGAAAATTAATTTGTCTTGCGAGGCTAAAAATTATCTCATAAATTTCGAGCCACAGCCGCACACTGAGATGCTTAGATGCGTCTGGCGATGATCGGCCATGAGCTAGGGATCCCGGCACTTGGCACCGATTCTTTGACTTCAGACGGAGGTGCGGTCAGTCCAGGTATGTGGGCCCCGGGAATCCTGCGGTGAGCCGGTTGCGCAGCTGCTGTGCAGATAAATTTTGTATGGAAATTGAATTAATTAGCTCGTCACATGTGCTAATCGTTAGGAGATAATCGTCGCTTTAAGTTATTCCCCTTATAATTTACCATGCGGTCGTATAATTCCTATCAGATCTGAAGCGCTCTTCACCTTAGTTTATTTATTGGACTATCGATCAGCAATAATACACAGTCTGCATATTTCGTCCAAATAAAACTGACCCACATGCATACATACATACATACACTATTAAGTAGGCTAGTTGTCAAAGCAAAACAACAAAATATTTATACCATGGCGATGGTTGACTAATTGAATGGCCTCATTACGGCATACCATTAAACCAATCAGCGGAAGGTATTGCAAAAAGACGAACAAGTGCGAGTAGAACTCACGCCTTGAGGGTTCCGTATCGTTATACTTAATAATTGTAGTATAGGTAAAGCAAGGCAGGTAACCCCGGTTAACATAGCAGGCTGATCGAAGCTTTGACAGCAGGGCTCCTTCTCTTTCCGGTGCAGCAGCCGAACTTAGCGGACAATAAATTATAACAAATGAATTTGAAGAATAAAATATAACATGGCGACGAGGTTATGCGAAAATATTGAGTGAAATTGGCAAAGCAGAAAATTTGAGTAAGCAGAAAAGTGCTGGAAGCTTATGGGAATCGTGAAAAAACAAAGACTAGGTGAGACCGAGAAAAGACCACGTGGGAGGCCGCCAAAGTTGCGAACAGTATACGTGCACGACATGGACTTTTTGAGAAAAGTAGAATCATTAAAACTAGATGGAAATGTGTGCGAGCACTGGCGTATATTCAAACAAAACAATGATAAAATGAGTGTCGATGTGATTCAAGGCTTGGATATCGGAAATTATTCAAAGGTTAAAGGACCTATGTGCGATCCACGGAATCCCGAGGACCATTATAGCCGATAATAACCCATTCGGCTCATACGCTTTCCGGCAATTTGCGGAGAATTTGGATATTGAACTGATCACAAGCAGCCCACGCTATCCACAGTCAAATGGACTAGCAGAAAGAACGGTGCAAACGGTCAAGCTACTACTTAAAAAAGCATACGATAGTAAAATTGAATTTTGGAAAATGCTACTAGCACTTCCGAACATTCCAATCAAAGGAGTAAATTGTTCACCAGCCGAGTTATTGTTTGGACGAAAAACAAGAACTCTATTACCACATCGAGAACCCGTCCATAATCAAAAGGAGAATACAATCGTGCGAGATAAAATAATGGAGAATGCAAGAAAATCGAAACGAACCATTAAAACTAGATGGAAATGTGTGCGAGCACTGGCGTATATTCAAACAAAACAATGATAAAATGAGTGTCGATGTGATTCAAGGCTTGGATATCGGAAATTATTCAAAGGTTAAAGGACCTATGTGCGATCCACGGAATCCCGAGGACCATTATAGCCGATAATAACCCATTCAGCTCATACGCTTTCCGGCAATTTGCGGAGAATTTGGATATTGAACTGATCACAAGCAGCCCACGCTATCCACAGTCAAATGGACTAGCAGAAAGAACGGTGGAAACGGTCAAGCTACTACTTAAAAAAGCATACGATAGTAAAACTGAATTTTGGAAAATTCTACTAGCACTTCCGAACACCCCAATCAAAGCAGTAAATTGTTCACCAGCCGAGTTATTGTTTGGACGAAAAACAAGAACTCTAATTACCACATCGAGAAGCCGTCGATAATTAAAAGGAGAATACAATCGTGCGAGATAAAATAATGGAGAATGCAAGAAAATCGAAACGAAACTACGACAAAACGGCGAAATTTAAAAAGAGTTTAAAGGTGGGAGAAGAGGTCTGGTATAAAGATGGGAAAAATTGGGTCAAAGCGGTAGTACCTATTGCCTCTAGCACCCAGAAGCTCATGCGCAATACACGTGTAAGATTTAATTTCAATCGGTGCAGTAGTTTCCGAGATTATCTCTTACATTGTCTCTCTTCATATATTAAAATAATTATGAAAATAATTATATTCACCTATTAAACAATTTTAGGTCGCCATCAAAAAAAAAATGAGGAGGCGAACTACTCCAGAGGAGCAAGCGGAAGTTATAGAATTGAAGCAAAAAAGACGGACAAGTGCGAGTAGAACTCACGCCTTGAGGGTTCCGTATCGTTATCGTTATACTTTATAATTGTAGTAAAGGTAAAGCAAGGCAGGTAACCCCGGTTAACATAGCAGGCTGATCGAAGCTTTGACAGCAGGGCTCCTTCTCTTTCCGGTGCAGCAGCCGAACTTAGCGGACAATAAATTATAACAATAATTATCTATTAAATTTGAATTATAGAAAAACAAGAACAAATTTAAAATTGTAGTTGAAAAACATTATCTCCCACAGATTTCAACTGCAAATGTAAGTTTGTTCGCACAATATTGAGAAATTTACCATGTCATTTTAAGACTTCTTATAGGTTTTCCTGTAATCTATAAGTAAAAACTATTTTCTGTATCTTTTTTAAAATTGCAGGCTCAGTAGTTTCGTTGATAGGGGTGGGGGGGGGGGGGGGGGGGGGGGGGGAATGGTAAATTTTATGGTAAATTTTCCGATCCATGTAAGTTAAACTTACTCTCATCGGTAAATAAAACCTATTAATTACAGGTAATTAAAATAATTAAAACTTTAAAACGATTAACAATCCATTTACGGTTTTCCAAACAAAATACTCGGGCTACTGTAAAGCATGGAGGGAGATCTGTGATGGTTTGGGGCTACATGTCAAGTACGGGAGTAGGCAATTTGCATTTTATTGACAGTAAAGTGGACAAATTTGTTTATCTTAACATTCTTAAAGCAAATGTTAAACAAATTGCAAAAAAAAATAGGCATTTTGCAAAACTTTGCTTTTTATCAAAATAATGATCCGAAGCATACTTCGGTGGTTGCAAAGCTTTGGCTTATACATAATTGCCCCAAACTATTGCAAACACCTGCCCAGTCACCAGACTTGAACGTTATTGAACATTTGTGGTAAGAACTTGCAAGGAGGCTGTACAGTAAAACGTTCAATAATTTAAATCAGTTAAAAGAGGCATTAAAACATGAATGGGATAATATTGAACCTCAATTTTGTCAAAATCTTGTAAAATCAATGCCAAATCAAATTAAAGCCGTAATAGAATCAAAAGGATTTGCAACCAAGTACTAAATTAGTATGCATCCTCACAACTTTTTTTTATTTTTTTTTATTTTTTCTAGTTTGTCCGATTATTTGTTTGACTTGAAATATGAATTTTTTTGCTGTTTTGTTTGAATTTTATCATATGATTCGAAAAATGTGTAATTTTTTTTATATATTTTCAAAATACAGGAAAAAAGAAGAAAAATGAGCTGCATATCAAAAATATCGTGCTATTACTTCTCTATATATCTTGTGTCTTATTTTAGTGTTACCCTTGTCCGATTATTCGTTTGAGCCACTGTATGTATATGTATAAAAAAAATCATTTTCTTATTGTGCAATGTGAATAACACTGATCAACAAATTTAATTCTTTTATCCAAAGAAGTGGCAGATTATTTCAATACGATTCTTTCCATAGATTCAGAATTCTTAAGTGAAAATGGTCGATCAGCTCCTATTTTCGGGAAAAAAATAAGTAAAAAATACAGAATCAATTAAAACTTATCTCTGTAGTCCTTAGTGATCAAGTTTTGCATGAGTATGCACTTGCCATGTTATGTTTTTTATTCATCATCTTTTGTATGATATGTGAGACGAATAAAAAAAGCGGAATCATCTATTGTAACAAATAATCAGTTATAATAGACACAATTAAAATATGTACATGGATTAATTCGAATTTTTAAAGCCTTGTAGCCCGGTATCTTGTATTTCGAGGTATTTAACTACAAAGTTTTGATAGATTTAATTTACAAGTTTTTTTCAAGGATATATAGAGATATTCTCCATAATTAAACTTTATATAAATTAAAAGATATTTATAATTATTTATTTGTATAGATGTTACACGGATCAATTCTAGTGCCGAACTAATAATTTATTTCTCTTGACATTTTATTTTTGTTTTCAAAGTTAACTAGATTCAAAAATTAGTTTTATTTAAAAAGATGAGTAGGTAGCTTGTTAGGTATACCGCCACAGATATTCAATTTTTATGAACAATTTTAAGAAAATCTCGAAAATTTCGAACGACAAATATGTTTTGCATATTCATCACTTTCAACCTCAAATAAATATTCCGACTAAGTTTCATTAAAATTGGTGAGAATACCTCAATTTTATGTCTCTATTAGCTGCATAGTTTAGTTTGTGATTACGAATATGTGTATACATATTACATTACATATTAGTTAGATTTTGCAGATATATAAATATATCTAGAAATTATAAATGAAAGACTTCATGCAACAAGCATGCAGCAAAAAGTGGCATTTTTGTTATGTAAAACGAGGTTATAAGTCTCCCATAAAAGTAAAGAAATCCACGAGGCCTATCCTCGAAAATAATTATCAAATAAATTTGCTGAAAATGCTTCCGTCTGTTAAGTCTTCGTGATCCGTCGTCACATTGTTCCCTGGAAGCTTATACAGCTGGAGTGTAATCATGCAAAGATCCCTGAAATGATATTGAATCTCATGAATATTCCAGCGGCTTGAGACAGCAGAAACCTCCTGATGAAATGAGCTTAACAATTTTCATCCCTTCGTCGCTTTCCCATAGAACAAGCAGGTCGTTCCGGCTGGAGTTACAGCCGAGGGCGCAGGGGGGCGCAGCCAGCAGTCGAGTTGCAACAATTCTAATTAACTACACACATGAGCTTAAGCACTCTCGAGATTTACAATATAAAGGATTTCAGTTCTCATCTCCTGTAATGTCTATTTACTTTTTAAGGGGCGCTGCGAAGAGCCCGGCTGCATCGAGGCGGTAAAAAAGGTTCTCCTGCTGATATCCTGCTGGAACCCGGCTGGGACCGGGAGACGGCCCCGGCAGGCAACCGAGAACTGGTTAAACACGCAAAGTACCCACGAGGTTAAAATACAATAAACCAACTCGAGAGTGAAATGACAGCAGCTTTTCACATTAGCAGCCTTTTGCGGTGGCACGGCGAATACGTGCAGCAGGGGGATTTTCTATGACACTTTAAACATGAAAAGGACACCGATCCGGCGAGGTTGTACCGCTCTGAAAAAGGGTTCCTGTTACGCATGGATGGGCTCGTTCAGAACACTTGAGTCCCGGCACTTATTGCTCCAGGGACGCTTTTTATTTCGCTTAATTCTGACGTGAATGGAGTGCGACAACAGGCAAACCAAAATGTGAATTTAACAATTGATTTGACTGACAGGAGGGCTGGAAAAGGTTACACTTTATTTACGTGCACGCCAAACCCTTCCGACTGCAACAGGATACGTGCACGGCTTATTTAGACCGGCCCGGTACCCTTCGGTTAAATCCTTCGTTGTTACAAAAGGATTCCCGCTTGTTTGATTTACTTTATGCCGAAAATTATTGCGCTCCAGTGTGAAAAGGGTTGTTAACGTTTTTAAAGTGCCGGAGGAATAGCCAAGGGCTCTGCATGTTTAATCTTAAAGTGAACGCATTTGCACACCACCTGAAGATTTTTATTGGGTCTTTTCACGTTCTCACGTGAGAAGACCTGGAATGAGTTGTTTGCTTCCGAACATCTTTAGCAGCGAGGAGATAAAAAATTGTTTTCGCAATATGTTTACCATTACCAAACAAAGTGCACTTGGGTAAACAAATGTCCACTATTATTATGCAGAGTATCCTAAAATGAGCACATGTTTTCACTTATTTCTTCCAAGCTATATACTAAAGAGTAACTATTGTTTCCAACACGATTTAAAATTGTTTGAATGTGCAAAACATTTCCGATGTGTTTTGTAATTTACACTATGTCGAAGGTTTTTGAGGAACAATAACAAACCGGAATTTATGCGTATTTCCAGCAAATTAATATTTATTTCAATTTTTGGTTCAATAACTTGTTTTTTTGGCAACTGCAAGACATGTTTGAAATTAAATTAGCAAGTAATATAAGTTTTTTGCACCACTCATCACTTAACGACATATTCTCGGTTGGATTTCAAGTCCGGGGATTTTGATCAGTTATTCCAAAACACAAATTATGTTTGCTTCAGTCCTCTTCTTCACTCCAAATTTTGAATCATATTTTAGGTCAATGCATGTACTTTTCGGATAGTTTTTTTTATTTTATTTTTTGTTTGATTAAACTTTTATTTAAATATTTAAATAAAAATATTTTACAAATTGACTTTCACTTCTGTTTACAATTCTCCCATCAACTGACTACATTTTATTTTTTCCCAAAACAATATCACTACACAGCCTACTAAGTAAAAAGCCGGCTAACTCGATTATTTAATTTCGACTGTTTTCAACTTTGCGTCAATCTATGTTATTCCGATTGTTACTATGACAACTACGAGACAAATACTAAACTACGTCTAAGTTAATTTTGTCTACAAGCATTTCTTTCCACACTCCTACCAAGTCGTTTGGGTCAAAAGATAGATTTTTGGATTTTTATATCTACTTTTAGTAGGTATAATATTTTAAGAGTTACATACATAGATATGTCGGTTTAAAGAAGAGACGTTACGTTATAGTGGTATCATATCAAAACTAAAACTTTAAACGTGATTTTTGCAAAATCATGAAAAGTACATATCTTTCTCATATAAAAAGGTAATTCGTAAACGAGTTATTAGACTATCAGTGCGATACTGTGTGTGCCAAAATAAAACATTGAGATGGGGTAATAATAACTTATTGATAGACATAATATAGGTACGAATATCACTGTATAATATTGTAGGTTCTATTATAATAAAACGCGACTTCGTTCAAGTGCACGTATTTATTTTATATTAAACATTTGTTTTTTAGGATAGTAATTGAATTGATATACAAAAAAGCCTATATTTTGATTTTGGCCCGTGGCTATAATTTTAGGTCACAATGACCAGATAATCATGATCCACCACCATCCATCACCTTGGATCTACTCAACGGATCAAAATGAAACTTGGCTATGTTTCTAAGTTAGACTAGGAGTTATGGATACACACAAAACTTTTTTCCAACTAGAATTCAACTAGAGTTGGCTTCCTAGAATTAGTGAAAATAAAGATACAAGAAATCTATTGACATATTTTAACTAGCATTCTACCTAAATATACTAGAACTGCAGATATAAAAGGTAAAATTCTATGGA
This sequence comes from Eutolmus rufibarbis, assembly GCA_963920795.1. Lineage (NCBI taxonomy): Eukaryota > Metazoa > Arthropoda > Insecta > Diptera > Asilidae > Eutolmus > Eutolmus rufibarbis. Next base: position 32,721,950 of record OY987207.1, read on the forward strand.
ATTCACTGGATTTCTGAATTAGTAAAGGTAAATATCTCTAATAGACATTTCACACAAGAGGTTTATTCAACAAAAAAAAATCGGAACAGCGATGTTTTCCTCAGAAGATATTTTGTAATGTTGAAATAATTGCGGAATAAAATGATAGACAATACCGAAAATTTTAATGTATTCATTTTCAGTTTTTAAAAATTTTCTGGAGACAACAACAAAGAATGCACTCCATTCTATATGAAAAACAGGCGAGAAATGACAAGTTTTATACCGAGAGCTACTTCTAGAATTCCAATGAATTTGCACAGAAGGACAGTTCAGTGCACTAGAATTTCAGCTTTTTTTCGCTAGATCTAGCGAAAATTTTGTTTTCTCTAGATTTCAATGAAATTTTAAAAGAAACTCAATCAGAATAACTTATTTTTTGGTGTACAGCACTATAAACCTAGAGAAACTCAACACTAGATACAGTTTAATAAAATTTTCCTAGGAATAAGATTTAGAGTGTACAATATCTAAAGAAAATTTCATTGAACTCTACCCAGCCGTTTCAACATAAAGCGCGATCAAACAGACAGACAGGCAAATAGACCAAAATTCCAAAAAATGTTGGTTTGGGTTCTACTCCAGGTAAAGATTCCCCAACATAAATTGTTCGAAAAATATTCATTGTACAAACTCAGCCCTCTTTACTGCTTTATTGTATGCAATAGACTAATTCTTCTTTCTTAAAAGCTTTTAGTAGAAAACGGAAATTTATGTAAAATGTATGTACAAACGGAATGAATGCAAACATTGCGATTAGAGTAAGCAATTGTGTGGTGTAAATTTCTTCTTCAATGAAGCAGCCCCAAATACATTCATTCGTCTGTAAATCCTTTCGATTCAGCCACGAATCCAAACTGAGACCGCACCTCCGGGATTTTCTTCAATAAAACACGCGTTCGTGCCGGGGTTTCATTAACTCCGTGTATGTGGGAGCGAAACTAAGTAAGGGAGTTTTGGTGGCGGAGTATCATTTTATAATTACGTCACTTGTTAAGTACGTCTGCAGCCGGTGGTAATTGATGGAGTCGTCTGCTTTGCTCGCGGCAGAAACTGTCGGGGCTTTCGAAGAGTAAACAATGAAAACGCTGACAGGCGCCTCCCTGCGTGAAAGACTCATGTTCACATGACGGGCCGTCAAGGTGTGCTGCATGTGCCGTGAATGGGGCACAACACCTGACACGCGGTGTACACGAATTATCCCAGCTGGGCTCGTTGTTCGGGCGGTAAAAGTGACGATTAACATGACACGATTTCCAATAAACCGTGGTCCGGGGAGCCCGTCCCGCGAGACGGTGCCGACTGGTGTTAATTACACCGTCGCACTTGATGGAGCCCTTCTGACGGATAGAAGCGCCCCATCATCCGAGCCCGTCCCTCCCAGGGCCCCATTGTCTTACCTCGGGCTCCAGCCTGCCCGTAATGAGGGCTGCCTGCCGCACACCTCGCGCGGTGTCGCCTCTTTGAACGGTCGCGCCATAAACGCCAGACTGTGGCCCAAAATGAGAGGCAACGGGCGGATATTGTTGCATTATAAAATCATAAAATAATTAACAATGCATTCACAATGAGCCATAAATTTTCCGTCTCCTCTGGTATTCATTGAGGAGAGGTCAACAGGGGCTCTGCGCTGTGTAGACTTTTCCCATCCATAAATATTAATTTAGGAACGCTCTGGGTGGTTCCGGCCCCGTTTTATGAGTGCATTACCAATTTACCATTCTCTCCAGGAATCTCTTAGAAATTTTATTGCTGAAAATTATGCAGCGAAGAAGAATTGAACAGGCACTGGGCGCAAGGGAAATACCTATCAATTTTTTTTGTTTTTTTTCTTTCTTCAGATTTTAACTACCCAACATTTGTGAAAGAAGTTGTTATGAGCTGTTTGGAAGTTTTATGGTTTATTAGGAGCAACACCATAAACACAAACGAGCTATCTAATCAACACAACGAAGAACCTCAGGCTATACACATAACACATCTCGAGTTTCGATCTAATAAAACAATAAAATAATTTGTATTTACATATTTATATAACTTCAGACAAAATTTTGCTTAAAATAGGTGCGTTTATTATTTCAAAATTTAAAAGTAAATTTCCACTCCTGTAACTTTGTAATAATTAAACTAAAACAGAGTACAAATATTCAACATTTGAAGTAAGGTCCTTACAACGGGCGTCCTTTCAAAAATTTGTTTAGACGTGCAGCGGTGAACATCATCAATTTTCCGGACAAACTCTGCAAACTCACAGATTTAATTGTAAAATATCTTGTTTCTGTCTTTTTAGTTATCTGAGATCACTGCAATCGGGTTTTCTGTTTCTAATAATTTTTTTATTATTATAATGCAATTATTTTCAATGTATCTTTACTCGAAGACTGACAAAAAATACCAAACGTACACATATGTATGTATGTATGTGCTAACATTCCTAATAAATAATTCATAAAAATCCAATAATCTAAATAAATAAATAAATAAATAAATAAATACATATTCTAAGGTATTTGTGAAAATTTTTAAATTGAAAAATATTTAAAATTCGCTGAAATTCAGCCACTCTCCGTTTATTTTTGGCATCGCTTGCGATGGTCACGATTACTCCTGAACGGATTAACTTATTATTATTATCTGAAATCAAAACCCAATTACACTAGTTTTTGTTTTTATCTTATGTAGGACCTGAACGAAGGATTTGTTAAAATTTCAATTTAAACAAAACATATGTGTACCTAAAACATTTTTAGCGAAAAGTTCAGTTTCTGAGTTGTTCAAATTTCAATTATTCTAGTGAAATCAAAAATTCTTCGTTCAGGTCCTTCTTGTTATCATAATGAACAATCCCCTAAATTTAAAATCGATCGCGTTATAGCTTTTAAATTATCGTGACCACGAAAATAGTACTTTTGCAAATATAATTTAGAAACATGTATTTACCTTTAAAGTTTTAGTTTAGCTTAGCCCTTCATTTCAGGTAGCACATGTTATATTCCTATAACTTTCGAACTAATGCTTCTATATCTGTGAAGTTTTGTAGAGATATTCTTAAGATGCTTAAGATGTTCTCACAATGTTTTGACGTTCTAAAAATGAAAATGTTTCCACTAATGATTCTATGCGTCCGTTGAAAATAAGAAACATTTTACTTCACTACGATTTGCCATTTCACAAGACAAATGCATGACAAATCAAAAAAGATTTTTAATTGGTTCATTCGAGGATTCTTTAAGAATTTTTTGAATAAAAGGTTTGAAACATCTTCATTTTAAGGTTAATGAATGTTTCTATTTAACACATATCTAAGCTATCAAATCTATCTATCTAAAATTGAGTAATTATAATAAGGAATATATATGTTTGTAAATCATAGGCATCATAATTAAACACATACGGAAATGCTTTTTCAGGAGAGGTAGAGTGTAAAGCTTGCTTTTTATTTTATAAACTCCGGACGCTGCAGAGTAAAATGAAAATACAAATTTTAATATTTTGTATAGAAGAAAATACACCTGTATACTATTATTTTTTTAAGGAAAAGAATATGAGAAAAAGTACGCGAGTAAGTTTGCTTTTGGGTTTTTCCCCGTATAACTATTATTATTATATTTTTCTCTTAGTTGGTAATACCTTTAGCATCATTTCAGTTAATAAATTCGTGTAAAAAATCTAAATAACATTTAGCATCATTTCAGTTAATAAATTCGTGTAAAAAATCTAAATAACATAATATTACATGTATTCACAGAAAACAGTGCCTTGACGTTGACAGACAATACGTTTTGCAATCTTCGTTCTTAATGTAAATAATAGTTCGATCAGAATGGTTATTTTATTGAATTTGAAAATTATATTATTGTTTTGGTTGATTCTATTTTCATTTCTATTTTTTTTTCTACCCTGGATATTTCTATTGAAATTTATACTATAGAAGTTATATATGATTGCAGTTGAATTTTGGATAAGGAAATAATAGAATTCAAATTAACAACCTCTTCCTCTAATGCCAATTGGTAAAAGAGAACTTTCGTTAACCAATTATACTATAGAGTTTGGTATTTATCGTGTAAAACCGAGATTACTTTAAAAAATCGTTCTAAACAAATTCAATTGAAACTTTTTACATACAATTAAAGTTAAATTTTAGTTTGAATTAATATTAATACTGATTGGAAGAAAAGTGAAGAATTTCAAATTTCTCGGCTAAACAGGTGAGCTTATTCGCTAAGTGCCATAAATTAACTATTCAACCACGATGAATTGCAGAAAATTTATGCTGTGAATCATGAAAAGCAATTGAAATGCATTGGAATCGCTTTGTGGACGCCTCGACCACCTACGAATCCATCCTGTTTCTTTTGACGCGCATGCAATTGGGTATGCAGTCCAGGCGCGTCGAAAGGTCGTATTTCCACTTGTTTGATCAGAAACAACAAATATTCAGACAAATGCAACACGACCAATTGTCGTTCCTGGGCGTCCTGAAGAATCCGTCAAGTGCCTTCAGTGTGCCAGCTTTAGCGCTATTTTGTCTGCACTTCTTGGTGCACTTAAAATCTTCATTTCGATATGCACCAGTGGCTGTCTAGTCGCTGGGTTCCACGCGGGGCACACTCATTCCATTAGCGCACCAATATGTCACCTGGTGCACAAAGCAAACATTCCGCCGCAAGAGCGTCCCATCGGGCCCGAGCATTTCCATATGAAAGGTTGAATGACAATTTTGACAGCCCCATGAAAATCAATTTGCAATGCGTCAATCCTCGAGGAGACATATCTCATAATGTGGCGTGTCTTGAGTTGCCTAAGCGGATGGAAACGGCACCGTGACAGCGACAATAACAACCAAGTCGTGGTTAAGAAAGTCGCTACCACTCCCCCTGGAGCGCCTCGCCTGCCTCGCCGGCCTCGGTTGCCTCGGTTGCCTCGGCTGCCTCGCTGCCTCGTCGCCTCGTCGCCGCGCCGCCCACCGCTGCGCCAGGAGTTTCTCGACGGCCTTAGGTGGTGTGTGGACACTTTTTCCGTCTTCGACTTCCACATCTCATCATCATTTAGGCTGAGATGTCGGTGGCCGGGACACATGTTTGCTTTCTGAGGAGTTGATTAGGCTTAGCTGGAGATGAGATGACTTCTTCGAGCGCAACCACTCCGGCCCTTGCGGAGGAGACCACGTATGGCTGTGGCATGTGTGATTGAGTGGTTTTTCTGGTTTCTGCGTTAATTGAAATGTGATTATAGTTTTCATATATGGCGTGGAAAGTTAATTGGATTCTTGTTCCGAACTAGTCACTTGATGGGCTGACGGGCTGCAGCTGAAACTGCGGCGAGACTACCAACATTACACTTTTTTAACCTTCCTGCGACAGCACACTCTATATTTTAGTCCTTCGCGAACTGAAAAGCATTCCTTTTCTTTTAACATATTATATTGATAGGGAATGCATCGATAATTTTCAGTATATTTGGACATATACCTCTAATATGTACATATGTATTATTCGCAAACTTTATACCGTTTTTGATGCTACTTCATAAAACTCCTAAAACAGCATTTCTTTTGTCCCCTATCGAAACGGACATTTTTCTTTCAATAAAGTATTTTGTTATATGAATAGACCTATAGAGGTAATCAAAAGGGGAAAAAAACCTCAATCTGAACACAGAGAATCAATAATAATAATAATAGTAATAATAATAATTTATTTAAAAAATCTATATAAAGGCTTCAAATAATGCACGTACACTATATTTAAAATTAAGTGAACACTAAAGATTAAATAAAACACAATTAAAGTATAGGCTAACTAAAGATACAACAATATATGTGAACACTAAGTAAAATAATAAAGTAATAGTAAAAACAAGGAAAAAGAGAAAGACGTTTACCATAAAATCACAATAATGTACTAAAATTATAGGATGCAAAATAATAAATTAATATCAAATCTATATACTTAAATATAATTGATTAACTATATTGATTGTTTATGTATTGATGCAAAATTCCTTGTACGTCAAATACTTGATTGATAATTACAAGTAACGTAATCGTGGTGCGATTTTTATATACAAAGGTCTTATTATTTTAGCCAAATATTTGACAGGTTCATATCAAATGTATGTATGCCGTATCATGTTTGAATATTATTAAGCTGCCAGTAAAATTTCGGCAACTTAACTCAAAAACATACCTACAACATATTTCTCACGCTCGATCTTTGGCTAAAATAATAAGAGCTGCTAAGATTTTAATTCACTTGTTTACAGATGATAAAGTTAATACTGTAGTGAATGAAGATAGTGGGGCGGATTAACTGACATTATTTAAAACAATTTTAACAATAAATTTCTCATATCATAATTAGTTAATTTTGTTTCATTACTTACCTATATTAAAGGAAAATCGATATATTTTATGTGAAATTATTTCATTCAATATAAATAATTGATAAGAACTTTTATTGAACCATATTTTATTGAATTATATTATTATAATATAACTTATAAAATTGGAAATTTTCTTTTATTATATTAACACTGAATAATTCCCAATAATATGAAGAAATTATATCAGATTTTTGATATATTTTTAAAAACAAAAAATATTTTCCCAGTAAATCGATTTTATTGTTTGTTTACTCTGTTGCATCAAATGGATCAAGTTGAAAATTTTACCGTGTATAAAAGAGCAAGAAAAGAGTTTTCTGAAAAATTCGTGACTGACGCCCGAAAGCAACATATTTAAATATAATGACAAACCTATTTTTTTTTTTTTTTTTAAGAACGGATTGTTAAAAGCTTACAAAATAATTAATTTTTAATGTCTCTTATCGGTAATTCTTACCAAACATATTTTAGTTAAAAAATACTCAGTTAGAATGGTTATAGTAAAGTAAATACTGAAAAATACGTTTAAAACTGAGATTTTCAGGAAATTATTTTTTTTTTTTTTCAATTATAAATCGATCAGCTCTATGGCTTTTTAAAAATCACTGGTGGCAGATTTTATATGCTTATACGACTATACCCTTTTTCGGAATTTTTTTATTGAAAATAAATGAAGAATAATGCGTTTCATTTATTACTACGTATTTAAACAATAGTTAAACACAATTTGTTTTTCCAAAGATTTGGTATTTTAGGTTGACGCCTCGGGACAGTTTCGTCTCAGTGGTGTAAGTGATAACTCAGCGGTGACAAATCCAAAATGGAAAAATACAAAAGAAAATATTAATCACAAAGAGTACTTCTATCGTACAAGCCTCTAAACCGAGGCTCATTCGATAGATAATATTTTACAGATAACATACAAATTTCAGCTCAAAATTGGATGCTTAGTTTGTGTGTTATCACTCATGCCACGCCTTTATTTGGAGAAAAACGAATTAAAAGTTCGGGTAAGGGCCCGGTTTACTTCCACCGTTCTGCCTTCATAAAGCTGAAACTCTTACTGAAAGACTGCACAGTTAATTTAGATTATGTGACTGATTTAAATTAAATTTGTATTCAATAAAATATTAAGATTTGGTTCTTAACTGGTTGAATTTAAACCACTTATGGCAATACCAAGGAAAGTATGCGTTGCTATAAAACTATTTCGTGTACCTATGTTTCCTTATCATTATACTCATTTTCTTACTGTTGATTTTCATCGCTTTCAAGTTTCAAGGCATTTTCTTAAACTTTTTCTAACAAATTGCCAAAAAAACATAAGAACGACGTCAACTACCAACTCTGATCTAAATTGACTATGATTTTTTTTTTTTAATATTCTTTTAGGGCTCTTAATTTACCTTAATCTCTTATTTGACAAGATTCCATACAATGCATTATTATAATACCCTTTTTATATATTGTAAGAAATTTCGCTCATATTTCAGGTCACAAATGGTTCTATTCTATTTCTAAAGTGCCCAAAATCCACCTCAAACTAAATAAGGACAAGTATCTACGACGGGACGAGTTCAAAATTGATTTAGCTTTTAATAAGTTCCGTTGTAGCAACATTTGTTGAGCATGTATTGTAGAAAAAGGGCTTGATTAATGGCGGTCTCTTAAAAAGTTTTAAACATTTCTTAATTAAGGAAGGGCGCCCGGCATCCAACATGATAAATGGTTCCGGATTAAGTTCCCCCGTTTCACCGAACAGCTGACCTGATTGTTTTTATATCTTTTCGGGCAGATTGGTATCTAGGACAGGCTGAGATCCATCCCCGAAGTGACTAGACACATCAGCGGCCTTACTCATTGGCTACGTGAACATATTTCGCAATTAGTTATGCTCGTACCGCCGAGCAGCTCATAAATTAGGATCTTCCCGGGGCTTAATTAGTGATTTCTGTTTGTCATGTTTGTGCCACCCCAGCCTGCCAAACAGCCAGAAAGTTGCCGCTCCGACAAGTCATTAGCACACTAGTTTGACTTAGAAAAGGCACTCTGGATGGAAAAAGTGGAAGACCGGAGACGGGATGATGTTCGGGATGGTCAAAGAAATCCCGCAGAACAGCTCACAAACAACATGTCGAAAGTCATGTCCTGGTCATTAGTTTTTATCGTCGTTAAATGAGAACGGTCCTTTGATCCTTCGCACACCACAGACGAAACCAAAAGGATGCGCCCCTTACCACTCGGGGAGTCCTCTAATGGTTTTGGGTTCTCCTCATGTGCGAGTTCGCGGGAAAACTAACAGACATTGGTCCGTTCGTTGGTCCGGCCGCCGAACCCAAGACGCTTTTATCAATATCCTGGTAAAACAAGAGAAAAGGCGAATTCATTTATCTTCGCCCTTGGGTTAAGTAAAACACCCAGGGACGGACCTTTCGCTAAAATCCTGTCATTCCGATCCGGGTTCATTCATTTTTTGACAAATGATACCAAAGTGACATCGTCAGAATAGACGAGCCCGCCGGAGGACCTTCACAGCTGGTGTATGTGAAATTACGTGCGCGTCAGAGATAATTTACAAAACAATATGACAGCGTTAGCGGGACATCCCCGGCCGCCCGGCAATAAATCACCCGCCGTCACCAGACCCACTGAAAATGTCATTAGGGCTGCGTACGACTGTCACGCTATATTGATTCGTAGGGGCCAACGAGACCCTCAATCCGCACCACCATCGGAACGAGCCCTCCTGATGCAGATGGGCTAGGGAAAACATTCCAAAAATTAATCACTGCGCTGGCCACCAGCGGCTCAGGTGGTACCGCAGCACCCCACTGGACCCCGGACCCAAAATCTGAGACACCCGGGGCTGGGCCTGCAGATGTCGCAAAGTTTCTGGCAGTCCAGGAACAAAAGGACTGTAAACCCAGCCGAAACCGAGGATTCGTTTCGTGTAATTTATTGTCCTGGCCACCATGAAATTGCCGAAGGGCTGTTTTCCTACCTGACGCCCCGGGCTCGGCTGGACATCCTAAGAAACGACACTCCTAATTTCTATGGCGCATAAGGACCTCATCCGGAGCACCTTTGTCCGACAGGATATCAATTGAATATTTAACGACGTTTCGTCTTTCTTCTTGCGTTTTTCCGCACTATCGAATCCTGTTCGCCCGGGGCACGCTTTTTCTTGAGATAGGCATTCTTTAGGTGATTTATTGAGCCATTGCGTGCTCCTTTGACTTTTCCTCTGACATATGATGACATTGAAATCCCCCTGAATGAGTCCTGACTGGTGTTTTCGTCCTTTTATCGACTTTTACAGCTGATACCATGTTTATTGTGGGACTCGAATGCCTCATGGCCGTGATGAATTATGGCCGTTATTGCAGTCGTTAGTTTGATAAATCGACTATGGTATTTGTTTGAAGGATTTAGGGGAAAGATCGCATAGTGCCGCTGAGATTTCGTTAATGGAATCAGAGGACCTGCTGATGACTGACGAATGTTCTTAATAAACGTGATTGCTATACGTAGCTGAGGATTCTAGTCGAGGAGGATGTGATATTTTTTTACGACTTCAGAAATCATTCTAAGGAGCCACGTATAGAACGATTGATTTAATAGATTTATATTTTTACTCAACTGTACCTACTCTCAGAGAAAAATGGAATTGTAAAATCATATCAAATCTATGTAACTTAAAACGTTCGATTCTTTATAAGATTTACATTTTAAATCATCATAACGACAATTTTCAATTCAAAGCTTCAAATTAATTTTACAAGTGTCATTCTGTATTTAAGTCTCTATTCGGATCTCTGAAATTACAATTTTGTACGTATTTTTTTTGAATATTTCAGACCAAAAGTTATAGAGTGGCATGCACAAATTTGCATAAAATTAATCGAACAATAACTTTTACTATTGATAAAAATTATAAGAGGTGATAGCTAACTCTTATCAGATATTAACAAAGAAAAATAAATTGTGAAATAATGGTTATTCGGTAACCAAAAAATAAAAATCGAGAAATAACTCATTATTGAGAATAATTATAAAAATTTATCGATAACTCTTATCCAATAATTAATAAAAATAAGTTGGAAATTAACTCTTATTATGAGATGATAATTATAAAAGTTGATTAATAACTATATAATTGATAAATTGATTAATAACAAATATAATTTCAAAAATATATGTATATCTGTTATTGTCTGATTTCTATCATAAAAGTTATAACCATTATGATGCCGGGTTAAAACCAATGTCTAATCATTCTATTGTCAAGTGTTCGATGTTCTTTGTTAGGGAGACCGAAAATAAGACAATTTATTTATTTTGTAAATGGGAAAATTATTAATCTATATCAGCTAACCATTGATCTGAAGTAAGCAAGTGTCCTCATGTAATTTTTAGATTCATAACTTTCAAGTTACAATCATTTTTAAACATTTTTTGCACAATACATTATGTTCTAATTCTGCAAAAAATCGCTAACATCCAAATTACGTGCTTCCGACCATTTACCCTTAAAATCCTATATTTTCATAAACCTTGAAGATGCCATTTGCTAAATACATTCTGAAGCATAATGATAAAACTCTTTCTAAATTACTCGGAAATAAAGATCTGATGAAAATTGGAAAAATATTGGCGGAAGATTAGATTGTTTCGCGAAATTGTTATTTCTATGAAGAAATGTTGTAGTAGCATCAGTTTGCTGAAAATTATTTTTGGGATAATATCTTTGGAGCTGGTAGTTTTACGTTTTCTTTAAAGAAGTAATCACTATTATTGGTCCAAATTTAAGTAACCAATTGATAGAAATTGGGAAAGTGGTTTCGTAGATCCAAAGAATTATAAGAAGAAGTAGACGCGTAGTGACAAACCTTATAAAAGGAAGAAACGCAGAGACAGATGTAATAAAATTTGCAACGACACCTGGGGACTGTGCTATTACAAAAAATGTCAGCTCCTCACGTACTTTTGTAGCATTGACACTGTACTTCACTTTAATAAGGTATAAAAAGCATCTAAAATTAATTTAAAAAACTATGTCAAATGTTTCAACTAATCCCAAAACCTGCAGAAGGTACTTGTAAAACTTACCAAATAAATCAAATAATTTGTAACAGATTTATGCAGAAAACAGAATACGGTCATAAAATGATATAGCATAAAATTAGAGTACAAAAGAATAACAACAACTCAAATATTTTTTTGTATCAAAGAAAATATGGCACGATTTAATTTTTCTGGAACGATTTAATTTTTCTGTCATATCTTAACAAATTAAATTAAAAAGTGACAATAGTCATAGTAATTTTCTGTTAGTATTTAAAAAATAAGCTAGGATTACAAAACTGCACATCCTCGAACACTTATTTCACTATATGTTAAGATAAATAAATTTAGATAGTAACTACTTCACGAAATCCATATCATCTGTATAAAAGCAAAAACAAAATTGTTTCGTTGTAAACTAAAAAGGACAATAGGCCTTAAATTATCCATTTGTAGTGGATAATCATAAATCTGGATAAGCTAGCCGAGGATGAAAGTTAACGCAAAGAAGAAATTATCCCCGTGCTTCTTCTAGTTTATGGCGAAACTGATTGCTGTAATCGCAACGAAATCCATAAGAAGGTGAATCGTTTAAGTGGGTAAGAGGCTTAGGATTCAGTTAATCCTTGCCGGGGCCGTAATCTTCTTTTGCAGCGCAGCGGGTAAACCGAATCTGCTCAAAGGAACATCACCGACGACACTTCCAAAGTGGCTGGCGCAGCAAACTACATTCGTCATTACGGGACGAGATGAGCAAGTTAATTCGGAGGTCCGTCAATAAACTCAGTCCTTAGAAGCGCACCTAATTACCCTGTCTAATCGGATAATTACGAAATCCTCTTATGCATCGAATTTGTCTTAAACAAAAAACTTCGGCTCGAAATTCGAGACCAACCAGCAGCAGACTGTGGCTCCTCTTCATCAACTTCCGCCCACTTCGGTTTCTGGGCGCTGACTTGTCCAAAATTCCTGCATGAATCGATTTTTAATTAGAAGGCTCGACGGGCTCGCCGGGCTCGCTTCCTGACAAGGTGCCAATTAAAAGTGAATTATTGACTTCAAGCGATGGCACGTAGTCAACAACAATCGCTGGCGGAGCGACGTGTGAACACCCGACGTGCAAATTAGGGAGAGGCACACGGATCACCTGAGGAATGGCTGCACGGGGTAAAATGATTGATATTTCGCGAAAGTGGGATTGAATAGGCTCGCACCTGTCGCTCTTGCGGCGAGTAACTTGGAATTAGTGAAATATGCGTGGCATTTGTAGCTAGGGTCAGCTGTGCAACTCCAAAACCGTCCTGTGCTTTTATCCTAAGATACGGACAGATTGATTCCACACATAAAACACTAAACCAAAAGTACTGCGACGAGCAATGTTCAAAATGGTTAAAAATAATAATAATAAAGAACTTCTACAAGAATTTTATATTTTTTACTATATGATGTAACAAAAGGGTTTAGTGAACGGGATGAACATGGAATTTTCGACAGATTTCATTTGAAATGAGAAAACCAAAGATTTTTTTATTAAGTGATATAATATTTATCATGTGTCGTAGCCGAATAAATTAGCAAATTTTTTAACGCAAATGCGAGCGATTTGATGAAAAAATATTGATTTCTTAAAAGAAATTCAAATGTTAAATTTATAAAAAATTTAATGGTACATCTTGTGAAAGTTTCCGGAATATTATGTACGCCAGTGTGGATAAAATTTCGAGAAAAACGCAAAAGAAAAGTGATGTATTTGAAATTACATTCTACTTAAGTTAATAATACTTATTGCAAATTTAATAGATCTTTATTTTCATACAAATCCACCTACAAAAATGTAAGTTTATCATCAACTACATAGGTACAAATCAGTGGCGCTGGGTTTCAAACACCCATTGAAATTTTTCAGTGACGACACCTACCCAACTGAATTTATTATTATATGTAGTTTAAATGACCGATATAGTCATTATTTAAGAGGCCATTCTATGAGAATCAATAAAACAATTATTTTACTTTATATGCGTAAAAATTCTTTGTTCTTTTCCACATAAATTGCCCCAATCCGCATGGCGAAATGCAAATCTTCGCGCACGCTAGAGTGTTAACCAGTATCATTTTTTATTTTTGTATACTTAACTGGTGAACTTTTGATCGATTAAAATCAAATTTTGGGAGTATATTGGTGATATTAGACTACTTGAGGGATTATACTCCCAGAGTGTACAACAACAATATTTTTGAAATTACAGCTTTTGGTTCAATAAATTTTTAAGGGAAAATTATGATTTTAATTTTAGCCAATTACTAATTTAATTTGTCTTTTTTCTGGAGCAAGCCACCAAATCAATTGAACCTATACCAATACATGCCTTCATTCACAATTTCATAATTACATTGTCGAATTTTTTCATGTAAATATTATTATAAATGTATACATACATATATTTTTGCTTTATTTTAGAGCGACTAATTATCGGAGGTGGCGTTGATATTTTGCTTGAGCTTAAAGCTCGCAAACTTCAATAGTTTTAAAAAGTAATTTAGACAACCTCTTTATTGACGAAATTAAGCATTTTAGGTTAGGAAACTTCTTTATCCCCTCTGTTGGTATGTTTATCCAACCAGGTTGTCAAAGTAAAGCTGAAATTTACTTGGTAGAAAAAAATTTTTGGGCAGAGAGGGAAAGGCCGCCTTAAGGGTCAGTTTCGGAGCCGGCGACGTTTAATAATATCTCTGTTCTGAAGGTTAAATTTTAGTACGTTTTCGCAGGGATAGTGATAGTGCGATTAAACAGTTTATAAAGAAATTATTGGTGGACTGCGAGTCGCAAAGTATGGAGATCCACTCGTCGTTTTCAAGAATTCCCACATTGTATGCACATATGAATTAGCATACAAGAATTGGCTCAATTTTCGTATATCCAGATCAATAGACAATTTTATATGGAATTGAAACTTAATTGTTTTCCAGAAAAAAAAGGTTTTTAAATTTGCATCAAAAATTTATTAAATTCTCATTAAGCTGAAAAATTTTCCGTTTAATTGTTGACGCAAAAGTGGATGAAAGTCATTGTAATTTTTAAAAAGTTCTGAATCCTTCCTATATAGTTACATAGATTATTTAAGATAAATTTCAAATGTCCTTTTGTTCTTGATAAACGAAAAAAAGCACAGCTAGTATAGGATAGTTTCGAATTATGAATTGATTAATTATAAATTATTGAAATAAGGAAAAACTTCGTTTTAAAGATTGTTCTCTGAAGGTGGTAAATTCGCACTTCGTTCAGTGCCGTAAACCACCACAGTCGTTATTACATTATCATCTCCCGGAGCATAACGACTGGCTACAGGGTGAGCGTCAAGAAACAACATCATGATAAACGTTCGAAACTAATCACACGCTGTCTCGCATGGCATTAGCATTAGTGCGGCCGGGGCTGGGCACATCCCCGCCTTACAGCCGGGTCCGGGGGAAATTCGAGCGTATCTGACCTCTGGGGAGTGATTCCCTCCTTTATTCATCATAGTTTTGCATTCATGAAGATAAATTACCACAGAATTGTGGTGGAAGTCACCAGCATCTGCTTTATCTTTTCTCATGGTTATAAATTTACTTCAGCTCATGCGAGAACACAATCAAACCTTTATAGCAGTAGCCTAATCTGTGTGCAGGGGAGCAGTTAGCAAAGTCATATAACATACCTTAGTTGGGAGTTCTCGGTGCCGGAGCCGGGAGCCGTCCCGGCCTGCATGGATACACATCCGAGAGGCACTATATTAACGACTGGAACCGTAAGCCGGCGTATAAGGAAGGAGAATTTATTGTAATGAACGTTCCCCGGATCTGGGACGGAGTTAACTTAAAGTCCGGGAGGCCGGAGGAGCACCACAGAATGGATGGGTCTATTTGTTCGGGCGAGGTCTATTTGTTTGTACGGAGTCATCGCATTTGGTGCTCGGGTGTTGACTTTTATATTCATCTCCGGACGAACAATGCGAAACGCGACAGGAAAGAATGGTCCACCTAGACGGTGATGTGTAAACCTCATTTGGGAACAATTGTACCAGTCGTGTACGCCAGATTTCCAGGCGCTGAATGAGCTGTCGCTGCCGTTCCTTTCGGGGCACTCGACTCGGCGCGGCCCTTTCCTGCCCTGCTCTCTATCTAATTGTATTCCTGAATGAGTTTAATTGAGTCATCTATTATGCGCTGAGAAAATGGAACGGACACTACGAGCGCTGTCCGCCTAAAAAGGCGGCTGCAAGGGTTTCGCTCTGCTCGTTACAATTTTACGTGATTTCAATGAATAGCTGCCGCTGCCTTATTTATTTTCAGTCGCAGTCAGACACGGACGCAATTTGCCCTAGTAGGAAGGTGCTTGCGTTACTTCAACAGCAGAAAATTTCGAAGCATTTCGAAGAAATTTTCAACTTCTCGTTTTGAAAGATCAAAAAGCTGTTAGTCTGTATTACTATAATTTTCTATACTTTCACCCTCAAAATATGATATTTTATTACAAAATACAATTGAATAATGTCTCAATAACGTCCATAAAGGCCGTTCTCCAATGCAGAGACCAACCAACCAAAATTGCTCCATCCCTTTCCATATTCTTATTTGTGTTATGTTCTCTTTCGCTTGTGTTTTGGTCAACCTGACTAACTTTTTACATGTGTGCGTTTTAATCAAAAGTAAGAGAGATCTTACGCATTTGGTGATGAATTAGCTACGTTATGAGGATCCTGATACATTCCAAAATTTTACTACAATGGAGGTGAAAACTTTTGAGAAATTATTAAAAAGAAATACTGTCTTGAGAGAAGCTATTTCAAGTAAGACGAGATTCCCACTCCTCTAAAAGTTTCAAAACAGCTTCTTTTGGCCACTCCACTATCTATAATTTCACAATAATAAACAAAACTACAGTAATGTATTAAAAAAATCCATCATTTTGCCGTATAAACGTGCAAGTCAGAAATTTAGCCTAGCCCCAATTAAATTGGGACTAGGCCTTATTTATTTTAATGTGTGTGTATGTCATAAAGTAAAAGTGGCGTCTGCTGTAGTAGTGAGGAAAGTTTTCTGGAGTCTCGAGGAGGTGGAAAAAATGTTAGTAATTGTGCGACATAGTAAAATAATTATATAGTGCAAATGTCGTAGTCAATTTAGTGCCGTTTATACCGGTAGGCCAGATTTTGGCCTACAACCGGTTTCTAGTCCTGATTTGGGAGTGTCGCATTGAACATGAAAAATTAGTGCCCTTAGTACATAAAACATTAAAAAATTAGTAGGTACTCTTTCCGAAATAATAACCCGATGATTACTAGTTCTCTGAATTTTGAATATACATAAATTTCAATTGAGTATGCCAATAACTCTTTAAAAGAAAAGGTCAATCTAGTAATTGGACCACAATTTAAAATTTGAATAATAGTCCCATCCTAAAAAATGTTTATCGCAATTACTCCTCCTTTTGACTTAGTTGAATACAAAGCAGAGTAAAACAGAAACATCCGAAGTGGGCGATCTCTGATCTTGGGAGCGTTCTCCTCGAGCGATACCAAGAAAGGTTTCCTGATCCTTAAGTCAATTCAAAACGCGATTCATAACATCCGCCCCGGCGAGTAGGAGTAACATTATCTATGCTATGAGATACCATCGTGAATGACCAGTCATTAAAGCTAGAGATTATCTGCGTGGCATTAACGAGGAAATTATTCCCAGAGGCCACCTACACCTTGTCTCCCATTCATGCGCTCCGCAGGAGGACCAGCACCACTCCGCGTCTAGCGCTTTATTAGCCATCTACGCCGGCCTTATCGCATTATTTTACGTCTGGGATCTCGGCCGGCATTGTTTACCAGCGCTCCTCCCGAGTCGTGTACTAAATCAGGGAATTTTTGACATATTTATCATTTGAGTGAATGACACGACACGGAGTGCTGGCACCCGTTTACGGCAGCCGGCGGCGGCTTCACCTTCCGCTCCTGCTCCACCTAGACATCCGCGGGCGCGGTCGGGGCTCCGGTTTTTAATTTGAATTTCTGCGCGGCTGCTGCCCGCGCCCGGGTCTCGCTTTACACCACATCGGCCAGACGATATGTCTTGACATGACCTGACAGATTGTACAAAAGTATTAACTTCAATCATTGAATATTATTATCGGGCCGTCAGGTGGAGTGACAGCTCCGATTTAACATGGAGTGACAGGTAATGCGGTTACATGCGGTCGGTCCGATATTATAACTCGTCGGCGGCACGGACGCGGACCGCGCGCGGCAGCCAGGGTGCCTCAGATGTTCTGCTTTTGTTACTATTTCAACGAGCCTCGGTTTGTCGGCGTGTCGCGGCCCGTGGCAGGGGCTTGGACAGCCGGACCCGGGAACGGGCGGCAGACCTCTGTCCAGCCGCGCTGTTGCCTTTTCCCCGGCCGACATCACGTTCTACAGGGTCTGACGTGAAAATAACATTCATCCGAGTTGATAGCAGAAGTTGTTGCAACTCTTGTCGCGGCCGCAGGTATTTAGCTTGACTGACGTTTGTCGTTTGGAATTACACGCGGGGCCGTCGCACCGAGCTTTGTTTGGTAGGACGCAGATGTAATTAGCGCTTTATGCCGCGTGATGGGCACTGATGATGTCTCACTACCAACTCCACTCGCCGCGAGGGCACGGACGTCTGGGCGCGGATTTTGTGATTGGTAGGACGCGATAAGGCCGGATTGCTGATCACGCCACTAGGCGCTGCGGATGTATCAAGTTATCCGAAACGGGCAGGTAGCAGCGAAATGAGATTACGCCGCTGATACCTGTCGCGGTTTAGAGCTTTCATTCGGATACCACAGACCCGCCATGATCTATGATACCTACGTACGTCGCTACAATATCTGATCTAATTATTCTTGTTAGTTGATGCTCAAGAAGCAAGCATGTTCCTTCAAGAAAATTCATAGGTAAGACAGATTCGAATCAGTAAGCCATCTTTCTCAAAACTAACAGGTATTTGTAAGAAAACTGGGCAAAGTACTGAGATTGATTCCCATGTCCGCCAAAAATGATATACATATGTATGTATGATGTACCTACATAAGTACATATGAGAAATTCGTTCTAAAAAGACTTATTTCGACCTTAAAAATTGTGTACAAAATTTGAAAAACTTCTAACAATACAGCAATATCAGATAAAATCGCTAAGTTTATCTCCCTAATAAGATAATTATTTAACCCTATCAGTACACACCTCTGTGCAGAATTTAGGAGCGCAGAACCTTTTCAAACTGGTGCACTGGTTTGAGGTCTAGGTGACCCTCTATGTAATTACACTGTTAATAGTAAGTCAATTATTTTATAGTTAATGTTTTTTTTAGGAAAATATGAAATTGTCAAGTTTGGAGTTAAGACATTTTGTGTGGGATTTAAAAAATAAGTCCTTCTGTTGCGGAATGTCTGGAAGTATGTAAGCTGTAAATCAAGCTGCGTTAATTAGAAAGTGCTTTATAATTTTTAGTTTCACAAGATTGTCTTTTTATCAAAATTATAATATAAGATTCGTAATGCAAAAAACAATGCTTGCAAATAAACCGATTTGTTGCAATGCAGATACATAGATTTATAACTTAAAATTAATCTTTTTGAAGAATGGAAATAGGAAAATGAAAAATTTTAAAGGCACAAAATTTCAAGTCCCAATAGGACGGAGGAGGTGAATAGAGTTCAAGACAACTGATTTCGTTTCCAAAACATAAAACTTTTAAATTCTCCACAGCTTTTTAAGTGCATATTTCATATGTGCGGAAAAGGGAAATATTTTAAGTCAGAGTAATTGCAATTTTAACTCTGTAAATTAAATACTTTAGTTATTTGAAAATTGAGTTCACTGAAACAATTTTGTGAAGTAGCTTAGTAAAAGATTGTTTCTGTTCGTAAGTCTTTCTGAAAATTTTGTTAGAAAAAGTTCTCTAATGATTGAGACATGAAAAATAAATTTCAATTTCTATTTTACAAAACATATGAATATAAAAGGTTAAATTCATCAAAATTTTCGTCAGTTTAAACAAGATTCATTATAGAAACTAATCTGTTGTGTGCTAAAGTGTACTATCAATATTTGTTAGGCAAAAAAATTTTTACAATTTTTTAGACACAAACCAAACACCAAGTACCATTGAATATTCAATAATTAAGAATTTATAAAGCATACCAAACAGTACGATGCAGGTATATTGTTTACACCATAAGTATGATTAAATTAAATACAGAAAGCCAGAGTAATATTTTCAAGGCCGGTAATTATTTAGTATGGTCAGTTACTTTGGCAGTAATTTTCCACACCATTATGCCCTTTAAAAGCATGTGCCGACTGCAAAAACATTTACAAAACACCTTTGTGCGCTTTATGTCTTGCAAACATAAATTACAAAGCAGAATTTCAATAAAAAGAGAAAATTGCCCACAAAGCGTTTCCCAGTGCACTTTTTTAGGGTCTCAACCCGCTGTCCAGCCCACATTGACAGCCTTCATTTGAAGTCCAACTGCGTCGCGAATGTGACGAACAAAGCGACACATTCAGCTCGATGTCATCAATCTTCTGTCAGAGAGTGGATTTGCAGATAGTTAGCTCACAGGAGTGGTTGGGTTTTGAGCTCTAAGCCGAAGCAGGTTTAGTTAGTTTTTTGCCCTTGCCGTCTTCCCGGGGATTAAATGTGGCTGTAGAGGATCATACATCACTTTGACAAGAATGTGTCATAAATTAGAGCAGAACTTAAGGGCAATTGCCATGTTTCACTTATTCGGGTGTAGGCTTCTCCAATTTGGAGCGAATAACAAATTACCCCTTGGTCAACTAGTTTTAAGGGGAGTCTCACCCGGTTTTGTAGAGTGTATAAAGTGAGACAAATAGTGATCCTATATTTAAATCGAGATAAATCGGTATTAGCTTTAATAGTTACCAAATTAAACAAAAAAGTATGTAAGCAGCTTGGAACTGGTTGAACTGTGTAAAAAAAATTGAAAATGCTCTGTTTTACGTACGCTATTCTTTAAATAGTTTTTCTCGCGTGCCTACTCCCGCTAGCGTGGAATTCTGGATGAAGAAAGAGTTATCTCATAGAAACCTGGAGGCGGGAGAACCCGAAAACTAAAATTTAAGTCGAGCTACACATAGAAAAAGTTCCTTTGAATTCTGTTCAGTGGCTTTTACATAATTCAATAAAAATAAACAGACAAAAGTTCAAAAAAATATTTTTTTTGATTTTTAAACAACCAAGGAAAGCATTTTGTAAAATACACTGATTATCGTGGAAGTCTTAATGTACATATAAGAAAAAGTGATATATATTATATACATATGTGGTATATATATTTGAACATTATCTATAGGATGACCCAAAAACTCCATAATAAATAACAATAATTAATACTATTTTTATTCCACCAAATCCCAAAATGTGCTGCATTTCAAGGTTACCTACCCAAAAAATTTATCAAAATACGATGCCTAGAAATTTAAACCGCATTCATTCTGAAAATTGTTCTTAAGAAGCTTGAATACTTTGATTTTTAAACTTTTGATTTTATTTAATTACAACGTAAAATTTAGAGTATAGAAAGAATTTCTGAAAAAAAAAATAAATTGTTTATTCTAATAAATCTAAAACAATTTTTTTTAAAGAGAGTCGCATTTTATTGGTATGGTGACCAATACCTTAACCTTGAATGTCGTTCTCAAGGTCCACTTCGTTTTTTAAATAGCAACGCCTATTTTCGACCTTGGATTCAGAAAGAGCGTGAAATTTCAGATATACAGCCATGTCATGGGTCAAAATGACCTTCAAAGGTCATTTAGAGGTCTAATTAATTTTTAGGATACAAGTTGTAAGGGGTCAGAGGGGGCTAACCAATGTTTCTTGTTTCTCAGTGTCTTATTTTAATCTCAATTACGAATTTAAAATGCTTTAAGTAAGTATTATTAAGAGAAAATTCTATAGTTAAATGATGAAGTTTGTTTTCATTAATATTAAAACTTAATGTTTTTCGTATATTTTTTAATAAATGTGTATTTTTAATACTAAACAATTTAAAATTTTACAATTTTCAATGTTTCAAGATTCTAAAAGTTTTTTAGTAGTGAAACATTATTACAATGAATAATATGAAAAAATTCAGAATCGATCTTGACACAACTTTTATATTTCGAGTAAGTATGTATAAATAAAAATGTTAATTTATTTTTCTTGCATCTAATTTTCAATAGGTACTAATTTAATTAAAGAAAATATATTATTATACATATTATTTTGAGGAGACACATTCCACTGAGTAATATTTTATAAATCTAGTCAAGCAGTTTTTTTTCGGAAAGTAATTAATTTTTGTTTTAAAAAAATCAGTTCTGGTCAAGATTTCAAATGGAAAATCAATTTAAAAATTTGTAAAGTTGTTTATTAAAAGATATAAAAAATGCTTTTCAAATAAACTTTCGTTTAACCTAATATAAAATAAATATTGTATATACATAGGTATATAATTTATGTTTGCTAGATAGGTTTGTCTTATCGAATAATACCTACTATTATACATTATTAAAAGATTGTTTATTGGTGAAATGCTTAAAAAAAAATTTTATAATTATTTCAGAAAAATGTTGTCTTGAGAAATATGGAATTCTTTAATTGCAAATAAAACAGATTTCCCCGTTGAACGCCACACATCTGAATACTTTTGAAATTCTTAAGTAATTAGAAATTAAGAGTTAATGCACGCTTGGGTAATGGGGTTTAATCAGAATAAAATTTTAAAATAACATTCCCCACTGCAAAATATGACAGAAAAATCCGAAACTACGTCAGACAACGAAAAATACGAGAAATATGGCAAAATTCCGCTGTTCCAAGCTCATTAATAATATCGTTGGACACCGCGGCGAAAAAGAAAAATCTGAATGAAAAAGCTGTGACAGCGTACAGCAGTAATAAAATTACAAAGTTGGACGCTTTTTTAATCAATCAACGGCCGTGTCAGTCGGCAATCAATCTAAAACTCTGGCGCAACAAAATTGTATTCGTACGTCAGGCGCTGGCCTCCGACACCCGACACCCATGCCCAGAATGGTGTGTATGTGTGTGTGCGCGCATAGGCCCCGCATCACCACCCTGCGAAACGAACAGCAGACATCCAATAATTAATCGACGTGAATGTTGATTGGACGATTTATTTTTTATTTATCACTCACCCGGGAACAGCGCAATAATAAAAATTGCTGCAATTTATTTGCCGGGAGATTTATTCGCATATATTCGTTAAGTGTCGGTGATAAATGTTCCCGCACGCCGTGTTTCGCAAGGAATCAAACTTTGAATGTCGATCGAGTTTTTCACTGGCTGGCGCGCTTTCCACGGGCTCAAGGGCGTTTGGGGTGAAAAGTTACAGGGCTGATAGGTGACATCTCAAGGACAACTTCCTGTCAAAAATTATAAAAAAGTAGGTATGAAATCTTATAATAAAGTATATATTTTAAACTTTCACTTATTCCTTCGTAATTGGACCATCTCTTGAGCAGAAAATTAATATTTTTTCTTATTTTTTCAATTTTTTTCTATACTATATTAAATTTAATGTTATTTAGGTAGAACAAGATTTATTTTTTAAGTGTACAGAGAAAAAATATATTATTGTAGTTGTAGAAAACTGGCTAGGATGATGTATTAGAAAAGTTTCAACGATTTTAAGCCCTACAGTCAAATTTATTATTTTACTGACACAGAATTCTGAATGATATTCAGAATTCGCTCTTTTGGAAAAACGAACAATGTTCCATTATATCACATTTCCTAATTTCATTTCGCAATCTTAAAAAAATAAATATATATATAGTGGGAATCGCTACCTCAACTGCCGTGTAATGTAACAAAGAATCAAATTAGGGAGATTAAATATTTATAAAGATCATATAATGTTTTCAAAAACCAAAAATTCGTGGTAAAAATATATGATTCTATGATTTTACAATTGTGAGACTAATCACAAAAGTATAACAATGTTTTTCGGAATCCATATTTTTATATTACGTTCTATCAATTGCCCATCAATTTTGATAAATGGTATACCTAAAGTCACTTTTCGGGAGAGCTTAAAGTCGCTCAATCTTATCATATACTTATGTATATGTATGTAGTTTAAATTCACCATTTTGATGTTATATTTTAGGATAAGGGAAACTTTTGATTTTTGAAGAAAAAGCATAGTAAAAGAATTAAAAAACCAATGTTTTGAAATTATTATAAGAAATGTTAAAATGGTTTAAATAAAACTTTTTAACCTTAAGCTACCTTAAGCATTAAATACAATATGTTTCGAAATTGAATGGAGTACTTAACATATTTTCCATAAAATATCAGACATCTTTAAATTGAACGGAAAATTACGAATCAAGTTTTATGGCTCACTTTACTTTGCTCTTATGTGAAACGAATTGATGTAGATCTCCTTATATTGCTCCCTTAGTTAGAACAAACAGATAAAAGATTCTAAATAGCTAGTGGAAGTACTTTTTTCCACGTTATTTAGAATTAACAGATTTGTTTTTCTTACGAAGATAAAAACTTACTTAAATAGGAGAGAGTCAGCTATGATGGGACGGCGGGCACGGTGAGAAAGTGAACTTTCCTAAAACTTTTCCATTGTCAACCATAATGTTTTGATGCTAAATATAAAATCTAATTATGTACTCACTTTTTATAGCCCAACATTCAAAACGCGTCCCTTACATATGCTACATTTTTTTTTGTAAAGATTTTTCTGAAAAAGTGTTTCTTTAGAGATTTTTTTCATTTGTGCCTAGTGATTTCCCAACGACCAACAAAGGTATTAGTTATTTTACCTTGTTATTTTGTTAGATAAAAAATATCCAATAATATTGTAAAAATAACGCAATTCTGAAATGATAAAATTTGGCTACAGTTGGACATTTTTTCTGTTAAAATTATTATTATAAAATAAATGAATTTTTGGTTGCAAAGTAATCATCGTGTATTTAGATGAAATCGAAATTTCATTTGATTTCAGTAAAATAAACAAGGAAGCAATGATTTCTTTCTTCAGTGTGTCGGGATGAAAATGTTTCAATAATTTGAATAAAGACAAAAATCAATCCGCGATACTTGTATTCACTACAATAAGTGTATCATGTTCGCGCATTTCACACATTAATTTTAATAATATACAAATAAATCGAGCTTTTTTTTTTTGTGAGGTTAAAAAGAAAGCTCTTCGAATAACTTTGTTCGGCAAATACATACACATATATGTATAATATGTATGTTGGTATGGATTGGATAATATTTTTAGAGCGATATATTGAAATCTCATATTTTTCTCATCTATGAAATTTTCTAATCCAAAACTAAAATACATACCTACATATGTTGCTTCGTGGCTGACTCTACCCTATTTGTTACAAAATCAAAAAATACTACAAACTTGTATTTCTTGACGTAAGTACACCCGATTCCCAACATCCTCAAATGGAATGTTAAAATTTTCTGATATCTACAGATTGATTTGCATATTAATATTTTTAAAGAGCAGTATAACTTGGACAAATTGCTCAACAAAATGTTCTGTACATAATCTATTTAATTTCCGAAAGGCAATTTATTTATCAAGCGTATAAATTATATGTAAGGTAAGAAATCACTGGCAGTAATAAATAATTTGCTGAAAGCTTGAAGGCGTCTAAAACGAGCTTAACAATTATTTTGTGCTCCATGATTGGAGAATAAATAGTTAACGAGAAGTGGAGGCAATAAATAAAATGAGTGCCATTAAGAGGCAATTCCAATAACTGCATTTGTAAGCAATATATTAATTTTCTAGTAATTTACGACTAGAAATCTTGGGCCACTTGCGGTGTTATAATTAACAAGCTCGATAAGGCGAACACGGAAGTTATGGCTGGATAGTAGTTAATTAACAGCGCCCTGAGCACGACCGCGGTTTTCTCACTGATCTGCAATTCAATTAAACAAATTAATTAAGAAGAGCTCTGTCAACGTCGAGTGAGCCGCGATAATTCACCGGCTTATGGTCTAATATGACTCAGATGGTTTTCACGTTTGCCTGGTATTTTTATTAATGGCATCTGTGCTACTGCACGCCAGTTACTTGCGATTCAATAAAACTTTTCAGCTCGCAAAACATTTTATTCATCGCTGACAACGGGCTTTTTCGCAATCAATTACGCTCGGTCGGCCTTTGTGCCGTCACTCGCGAATCGCTGTGGGGCCCACCGTGATTTATTTTAATTTTCAGTTCAATTAATTATGTGCCTGTCAAAAGTTTATTGAAATATATTTTTTCCTGCTCGGGGCGCTTTCATGTTGTCAAAAAATAATGACAAGCACAACTGCAAACAAGAGCGTGCCTAAGACATGGAGCGGACCAACTTCCCTGCCAGGGCCGCAGCGGTGCATGCACGGGGCCGCCGCCGCTGCGGGGCTGGGCTGCGGCCCAATTTGAATCGCGGGTCCCCCGCGAAAAAAAGTCATTTATTTCAGTTTTGCGTTTCGTTTCGCTGTCAGTTAATCAAAATATATAAAAGTTGACAGCGCTATTAATCATTTACTCAAAAGTCGTTAAAGTGCTCGCGGACTGCTGGTGCGCATTTCGGGCTCCCCCAATAGAACAGCACTCTCCGGGGCATTTTCTGTCTTTTTGTAGTACACCTCCTTCCCCCAGATAGACGTCGTGAATTCTAATTAATTAACTGATTTTGTCTTGTATTTCGTTTGTCAGCGAACATTTGTCTCTAATGAATCCGGAAAGTATGACAATAATTTGTTATCGTAACTTACTTAATTGACGGTCCATAACTCAACCCGGTTGACGGATACCATACCTCAGCGGTAGATGGTTTATGGCAGCCAATCGATAAACCAATGAAATGTACTCAAACGCGGAAATCAGGTATTTCGATTTTTATTCTTCATATTTCAAGGGGTCAAAACTATGAATTTATTGCAGTAGGTATCTAATCTATTGGCACTATATTTGAAATATTTGAGAACATGACGACCCCTAAATGGAATAAATCGTAAAATAAAGTCATATTTAAACTCTTTCTTGTACTTCGTTTCTTATATAAGTTTCATGTGTATGTGGATGATGTTCAATTATGTCTGTCATTCCACTTGACGAATAAAGATGATTTAATCCATAAAATAAACGATAACCTAGATTCAGCACACAAATGGACGGCACCAAACAAACTCATTATTATATCGCAGGTGTATTTAAACGAAATATTGGTCCCATATATCCTATATTTCAATAGTGTACAAAATTTAGGAATAATGTTGAACAGAACGTTATTCTGGCATGATTATATAATATATGCAATATGAAGCGACGCAATAGGTAATTATTATTTATGAACTATCTGATCATACAGAAGCGATACTTTTTTATGATTCTAAACTGGAATTAATCCTTTTCTTTATTACGAAATGATGAAGTAATCGTATATGATGGCTGTTTAAGTGCCAACTTGGATTCGATATTGAATATCAATTTACCCATTTTTATGAGAATATATATACATAAATGATTTTTGGGCAAACTGAATTAGCGAAAATTCAATTAATAATAATCTCTTTTAGTTCGACAAAGACTCATGTCTACTTATTGCCAAGGAAGTCTAATTCGGGAGATAACAATAAAAAGAATGACATAAAAATAAAATTAGCACCAAATCCAAAAAATTGCAATATCCTAAAAAGGAAAAACAATTTTTCTTAAAAATCTTCTGTTACTAATTTCAATATTTAAACCTAATATTTTACTAGATGTTTAAAATCGGTACGAAAACTTGACTGATACTGAAGATTGCTTTCATTATAATGAATTACTAAGTAACCGTCTTGATTAGATACTTAATAATTGGATTAATTGCAGCCAAGTTTTCGCGCCGACATCTATAATAGTAAAGTCCTAGAATTCAATATCGAAATTAGAAATATATGATTTTTAGGTAAATTTATTTTTGGCGTTTTAGGGCTTGAGTTTTTTTTCTTCTTTTATTAGTTTTTAATTATTTTCGGCATTCTTAGTTTTTCTTTGTTTTTTTTACTCGACTACGGCACAAAAGGAGGGTGTTGAGTTTGGCAGCCTATGTATGTATGTAAATGTATTAGTGTATGGATGTTCATCTGTTCCTTCGTAGCTCCTAAACTAGTCATCAGATTTAGACAAATGAGTTGTAATTGGATTTGTATGAGTGTTCCGCGTAACATAGGCTATATGACGTTACATTTAATCTAATATGATGGTTAATAAACACAAAATACCCAACGCAAAAAAATAAAAATATTTACAAATAGTCACACGTTTTATCTCAATTCAAATATTATAATTATTAATGTAGTGTGACTACGGCGTTTTTACTAATCCCAATATTTCATTACAATACTGAATGTAATAAATGTAGAGTGGTGTTTAAAACTGTTTTCTTAGTATTATTATTATAGTACAATTTGATGTTCCATCATAATAAACTTATGTAATCTCGTTTCAGGAAAAAAGTCCAATATTAGTTATGTATCAGTTTGTAAGAGTGGTTAAAATTGAGTTTATGATAATTTATTGTTAGTGGTTATATACATTTTAACATTTCATAATTATGTTAGTATCTTGGGGAACAGAAAATTAAAATATTTCTGAGAATTCGATGATATGTACATACATATATGTATGTTGCTTATAGGTATATAATGTAATAAAAAACCAACGGAATGTTTGTGGGTATTTAGGTGACCGGTTGAGCTTCAAAGCTAAATAAATAAAATAAAATTATAGCACTGTATGGCAGGTCAAAATTGGTGATTGTCGCTTCAAGGACATCCAAGGTGAAAACCCACTGGAGGTCGACAAGGAAAGTGTTGCAATCCGTTCGCATTTTAAAACAGTGCGGAGCGAAGGGCTCTGGGGGCCCAATGCCACCGAGAAGTTGTTCGGGTCCAAAAGCATTGTGCTCCATTTGCGGGATCCTGCTCGACCGTGGCAATTAATCACTTCTTGCTAAACGCGATCAGTGTTTATTGCCGCGGCTGATTAAGCGAACGTCGACTGCAAGTCATTCATTAAGAGGCATTCAGCCACATCATGCCCACCTTGCACCGAGCGTTGAACCCGCCACATGACAAATTGATTCCGAACCGTAACAAAACAGGCGAGTTTCAAACAAACCGAAAGAAAAGAAAGGCAGCCGTCAGGGCAATAATCACAGGAACAATCCGGCGGGCATTAATCATATGGGCATATGATGAGGCGTGACTTATCTGAAATATCCGATCTCGGATAAATATATCATGGGCCGGTGTCGCCACGCCACTCAACCGAGTCGGCCCCGACGAGGCTTAATCCTGCATGAGGTGAATTCTTAATTGAGCTGTAAACTTCTTATCAAGCGGCGGATCCCGCCGGGCGTGTACCCTTTCCTTGTCCTCGCTGCGTTCTCGGATCTCGGTGCGATTCTCATCCCACTCCGGGTCCGCGAGTCCGTGATTAATTCTTGGCGCGGCCGCATAATCAGCTGCTGTTGAGTGCATATCTACCTGCTGTAAGTTACCTGGGTGCCACACCGGGCGCTCGAATGTTCTCATCAGGCCCCGAGATGGAATTATCATTTCCATTCGAAACGCAAAAGGAGCTAAATTAATGTTCCTGTTGCTGGCGGCCACTAAATCCCCCCCGAAAGTGTCGGCTACAAACAGCAGAGATTTATGGAGGCCGCACTTTGGCCGGTGCTCGCCCTGCCCCGGTGCTCCCCGGTTTCAGTGGAACCCATTAAAATTAAAAATAAATTAAACAGCAGGTCGGCCGGGTCAGCCGGGCACACCGGGGAGAATCACTTTGCTTCGACATTTCCTCTGTGTCTTCTGGCCCGGTGACATATGGGCCAAGATCTGAGGCCGCGATAGTTCTGTGGCCTTCCCGGGGCCCCAATCAGTTCCCCGGAAAAGGGCCCGGCAACTACTGTGCGTCGTCCCAGATGCTTATCTGAAGCTGCAAGGATGTTGTAATTTACCGCCCCCCGGCCTATAGATTTGATACACTCAGTCGAGGCTATCAGGGAAATTTGTCACGTTTTACAATTCATTGTTGGCCCAGTCTTGGGTGTTTTATTGGTTCTGAGAAATTGGCAATGGTCCTCGTTTCCAAAGAAACCAATTTATCACGACGATAGGGTTAAGCTACCGGGAAACACACCGGGCATATCGATTGCTGCTGATGTTCGAACATACGGCCAAATTGGGTGTGTGGAATTAAAATTCATACCTTGTTTCGCCTCGGGAAGTAACCGCTCACGTTCAGTAGGCAAAAGTTATGAGCCCACCGCAGCACGCATCCAATCATTTCTCCCAAATGTTTAATAGTTACCAATTTTTTATTCGATACCTAAGGGTAGGCTCGTTTCGTTTGAACAGGGTTTCAACTGTGCGAGCTTCGTTTAATGTTACTTTTAAATTAACCTTTGTTATTTGTTTTATTTTTCGTAGACAGGTATAGGAATTTTTTTCTTTTTGAAAATTAATTAAAAATTGGACAATAACTTGTCGAAACACACATAAAGTAGAATTTCGTATACATAAATCGACTCAAGTAGGTAAATTCGCGAAACAGACTTTTAGGAAATACTAATCTAGTCCAACTAGGCTCGAAACGAATAGAAAAAAAATAATGGTAGAAGTTTTACTCATGTGATCAGAAATTATATCAACTTAGTGATCGATTACATAAAATTTCAATTCTTTATTTTAAAAAGAAATTTTGAATGTGTTCATAAACTATTAACAATTTTTTCTATTCTATAAAAAACAATTTTTAGTATATGTATTTGTTGTTTAAAAATACGTGTTAGCAATAATATTGTACCTATATAACTTACAGTTTCTCATATAAGGTCGTTATTGTGGTAGACCTAGTAACAAAATATGCCTAAAAACAATGATTTTGATGGCCCCCAAAGTTTAATAATAATAATTAAATTAATAATAACAAAACAATTTAAAATAAAAAAATATATTTGTACTCTGCTAGCAAAGCTCTTTCTAACGATACCCCACAAGCGTATATAGAAAATAAATCCATTAAATTGTAACTCCATCGGAAACTTAAGACATTTCTGACCAACATCCGTCTACCACAGCATTTACAACAGTTTTTCTATGTTATGAGACACACACACATATACCATAATTTGAAATATTTACAAACACTTAGGCCAGTAGTACTTTTATTTACCCGACTACAGCAAAGCCAAAAAGAAAGGGTTATGAATCTGACAGGCTATGTGTGGTACATATGTACGTATGTATATGTATGAAAGTTTGTTACCTCGTACAGCCCTAACTACTATACCGATTTCAACAAGTGCTGTATCGTTGGATTTGTCTTGATTCAGAATGAGTTCTGGACTATATGACGTCACAGTAAATTCAATATGGCGGACCCTCGATGTCATGATATGACTCATGTCCAAAAATCTTTTATAACAAAAGTGTCCTATAAAATTACTGGTTGTGAGCATGAGCTGCTTCCTTGAATCATGTCATTTTATTATCCGATATTAAAGAGTTATAAATAATAAATTAAAGTAAAAAAAAAAACTATAACTCGACCACGGAAAATACGAATTGAAAAGTATGAATCAAGAAAAAATTTCTGAACCTGAAATTTTCTTCTAGACAGGAAAATTAGTATTCTGAAAAACTACATTTAATAATTTGCCGTCTAAATAGGCAAATTACTGAATTAAAATCGATGCATATGTACGATGATGTTCAGAGTAAGGCCGTGGTCGCATACCATTTTGCCGTATGGATAAATACGTTATTTATTTTTATATTATTAGGTATTCTAAAATATATTTGAAACTCATAGTGTTTCAGGGGTACACTTATACTGAAAAAGGCATTAAATTCTGTTCCTGAATTTTGTGCATAGTAAAATTATATAATTAGTTTATTTGTTACTAATCCTTTCAAAAATTCTAGCTAGTTAATTCAAAGTGTCTGCTACTCGCTACATTAGTAATGTAGAAAATATAAGCATCAGTATAAATTTATGTTGGCAACAACATACTTTTTCAAGAGAAGACAAATAACAAATACATTTACATAAATTTATATATATTTTGATGAACCAAATCGACTGGGTTCGTTGGCTCAAATTAAAGGATTCTGAACGAGAATATATGTCTAGCACCCTTCTCTTAGCCTAATCCGAGTCTAGAGCGCTCTACTGCGGCGCAGCCGAAATCATAATAAAGCATATCATAATTTTCTGAATTTACAGCTTGGAGACATTCTCCTTCTCGGAAAGTTAAAGTCTATTTCATTTGTTGACATTAAATGCACTTTATGTCCTCTTGACTCAGACAGCGAGTAAGAGATAATGTTCATACATCCGACGATAGGGGGCGATTTCCTCCTTGGATTCGTTTTGTACTTAGACAACTGGCATCCAGCAGTGGCGGTGCTAAGGACTACGGTGGTGCCGCCTGAATCGATCGGGCTGTGAGTGTGCGAACGTAACGTGGATTCAGCATGAAATTATTATCGCACTATACGTAGAAATGAGCCCTTCCCGGGAGCGGGAACCTACAAGTGAATTTTATGTCCTCGTAAAGTGTCACATATTGTTCCAACGTCAGCAGAGGCAAGAAATGGGGCCGGCAATAATCAGATTTCCAACTTTTATTGGTCGCTATTAAGAACTATATTTCACTGCAGGGCCAGAGGTGGTTTTGTTATCGCACCGTGTGCGTTCTGAATTGATAAAGGACGGCTCTTGCCCAGCGTCCGTGGGTGATTTGGACCATTAGGAGAATCCTTGTGCTAAATATAAATCTGTCAATCACAATGTAGGGTTTGATAAAAACAAAAAATAAGCAAACAATGTCTAAACAAAAACTATACTTTGTTTAGTCCCTATATTAGAAACTGAGGATAAGTCTTTGATATATGAAATAATTTAATAAAGATGATTAGTTTCGGCTATATTTAATAATTCAAGAAAGATGTTCTTTTTTAAAAATTAAGTTTCATGAATTAAACTTTTTAAAACTCTCATAATTTTTGTTTTTAACAACGTTTTTTGATAATAAAAACTCAGGCAACTACTAAACTTTGAATGTAGTACATAATTTTTAAATTTTTAAAATCCGGTTCCTTTGACCTCAAAATTCACAAAGTTGGTTTTATTTGCTTCCACAGTCTCCAATAACAAATTATAACTTTATAACACTCGGCAACATGCTTTCCATCTTCGAAGCCTATTTTAAGATTGACTCACTTTTTCTAAACATATAAATTTGAAAAAAATTAGAAAACAAAAATATATTGCACTACAAAGTGAAAAATAATGCCATGTATTATCGCTGGCATTTTCCTTAAACTTGCTTCATTGCTTGACTCTGGATTGACTCTACTCTCTTAACTATATAGCGTTATAACGTTGTGGAAAGTTAAATGAGCTCCTATAGAAATTTAAGAGAAAACCATGAAAGTGAACTGACTGATAACAAATAGGTACAATAAAAAGGAGTTTAGAAAGGTATGGTAATAATGACATTTACCATGGTTAATTATGGGACAGTTAAAAGTTTAAATTTCCTTTTATTCAAGGAAAAACGTACTTTAATTGAACGAGCATACAAAATTTAGATGTTTAAAATAAAGGTACAATATGAGTATACATTGTTGTTCTAAAACAAATGTAAGAATAAATAGTTCATGATGCTTATCTGGAACAACGGCAGAATTTTTATTTACATATGTGTTTGTCTTTTTATTTTATGAAGAAATACGCCCGAAACAGGCATGAAAATGACCAAAAATATTTAAAATTATGCCCGTTTGCGCCTATGGCAGGCTACATTTTAACAACTTAAATTTTTGCTCCACCGCACTGTGCCTCATTTGGGTATACAACGGGCGTGCCGTGCCTGTTTTGGATCCGTAAAATTTTTATTCTAGTTTTAATCTTTAAATAAATGTCTGCTTTTCTTTTTAAATGAATAAACTCATTTATTTGTGGGACATATGATGGCAGTGCTAGCACAAATGTGAAAGAGCGTGTTTTTGTTTTAAGTATAAAAACCCATTTAAATCAAAAGTTAATAATCAGCTTCGAATTATTTTCATTTGTTATTAAAATATTGCAATTTATATAAACTCAAAGAGTTATTTCTTGTATTAAAGCTTCTGTCATTTAAAAGTACTAATTGCAACAATTGAAATTTAATTTTCTTGCAAATTATTTTATTATAGATTTACTGATCTTTCCCCATTAATAGTTTTACTAAAATCTGAATAAAAATTTATTTTATTTAGAAAGTATATATTGTTTCAAATTTAGCCTGAATTCCGCCCTTTGAGACAACCCTTACAAAATTTTCAGGTATGGCAGCTATGCCTTTGGTCTTCTTTGACAGTCAAATATTTTAACGATTGGAAATCTTGCTTAACAGGGGAGCTCTGTGGTATCATCCAATTTTATTATGTTGCGCTGATTGGCTTTTGTCCATACCACCAAATTGCCTTCGCAAGGGAACGAAGTTATAAATAAATTGCGAGTCGTCTCCGAGCGGTCGAGACAAGCACGCATCCCTGGGTCCGAGCGGAGAAAACAATGCTAACGACAGCATAAACTTCGTCATCAACAGCGACGACAATGGCAAATAAACAGCTGTCAATCAACGATCAAAACGTCTCCTGACTAAGAGTGATGTCACCGTTTTTGCGTTATTCCAATGCGGCCCAGAACGACCGATGATCGCGGTCCTCATCAATGTCTGGGCCCATAAAAACGTATCTTGGATTGACTCTAGGGAGACGACAGCAGTAGCCATCACTCCTCGGCACTCGATATAAATTGTCTCCGACATTTGCATCCAATTGATGTACAACCGACAACTCATTGATTGGAAAAGGCTGCTCAGCGAGCGCAGCAGCCTGCATAGATTATGCTGCAGGGCACCGAATGCATTTAGCCGGGGCCTCAGTCCCGGCGGCACTCAGTGGCGACTGCTTCGCAGATAGAAAATTTACATTTTAACAAGAACTCGCACATGAAGGGTTGCAGCAGCGCACTGGCACCGCAATTTACATATCAAACCCTGATAAGACGAGAGAAATTTTTGCCAAAGAAATAATTGGCTGACATTAAAGTCACTTCTCTTGGTCAGGGCTGCTTTGCATGGTTGCCTTTGTGCGCAAATTGCGAAGTGCTCGCTGCTGCTGCTGCTGCTGCTGCAACTGACTAACGAGCTGCGATGAGGGGAGTCGCAACGCTCCGCAGCAGTTAATAGTGGGACCCGAGAACGGATCCAATGAAGTCCCTGCTTAGCGCGAACAATAATAAATCATTCGGCTGGGTCCTTCCAACTGTCGCCTTATCTGCACACTGTTTTGCCGACAACATCCGCCTTGTCTTAAGGCAGTCGACATAAAGTGATTATGAAAATGACTAATTAACTTGCAGAACAAAACATGATTTACGTCCGCATGCAAGGCCACCCCAGCCAGCAACAGACGAGCACCCACCCGACGGCGGCGTCCCGCTGGGGCATCAACCTGCCAGCAACCCTTCCGCTGCTGCGCCCAGCATCCCGGCGTCCCGGCAACCCGACATCCGGGGCACCGGCAGCGTTTCTATAGCGAGCAGACAGACAAACAATCGCATTAGATAATGATTTGGCATCCGCCGAGAGTGTAATTAGTTACGTCACGGAGTTATAATAAATTCGTCTGTCTCCCGGCTGACGAGGGACAGAGGGTGAACGTGTCGGCCCTAGTTAAACCGAAGGGGCGCCCAGAAGGAAGCCCTCATTTTGATGAGAAAATTCGTCTACTTGTCGCTGCCGTCGCTGGGAAATGGATGGACAGCTATGAATACCCGGGAGACGGGGCCAAGTTTTCTATGTCTCATAATTTATGACTTCATTTTGTCACCGGGTTCCATTGTTGTCTTCAGCTTTGAGGATAAATTAGGAAAAGGAATTGGGGCTATAATGGACGGAATTTATCTCGGCCATTTGTCATATTTTTGGCGAATATCGTGGAATGGGGCCTGCTGCTGTGAACACGTCGCTATTTTGCAACAGTTATGCCGGATAATTATTTTAGCAGCAAATTTCATTCGGGACTGAAATTCGGGGGAGGGATGCATCATAATTCTTGGTCTTGGATGGATGGTGGGAGTATTTTGCTCTAAAAAATTTACATTGTACATTGTACTTGATTTACACAGTTTCTAAACTCATTTAAAAACACATTCCTTCGAAACCAAAAAACCCACACTAAAAAATGTTGGTGTAATTTTACTCTGTTTTTGGAAGGAAATTGAATACCTTCCATTATGTTAGTAACATAACACAAATTTCTGTAAAAAAATAAAGTTTTTGTGTAAATTATTAGACACACAGTGGCGCAAAATTATACCTACTTATTATAAAAGACGTGAAGTTTGCACAATACATGTGTATTTTTTACTTTTTCAAAGTAGGAAAATTTGCATATAGAAAATGTAAATTTTTTGACATATGTCAACCAATCGTTCAATTATTTCATTGTCATCTGCAATGTAAAATTAATACATTCGAATGAGTACTTAGTTATAATTCCGGAGAAATGCATTTGAAAAATGGAGATAATAAAAATATAGACTTTATAACGATTTTTTAAGTAAGAAACGAAAGGAATACTAGAAACAAGCAATAGGATAAAATGAAGGGGATAGTAGAAATATGGTTCTACTTTAATAGAGTTGCTATTAAAAAACCAAAATCTGCCAAAAAAGTTGACAACACGTTTTTGGTCGAATAAATACTGTCACAATAGGACTTCACTGACATTCGGTTTAATTATGAGAATTTCTAATGCGTCAGTTTACATATAGCAATTTGGTCTAATATCACACAAAATTTACTAAATTGATTGAATATCACATCAAAAGATTAAAAGTTATTCAAATATTCGTCGTACCTTGCGCTTAACTTAAATTCTCAGAACAGATGACTTTACAAGGAGATCGATTAAAACTTATAGACTTCTGGGCTTGTTGGTACAGAATCGAATTTTGTGTTGTTAGATAAAATAAATTAGTGCTATATCAATTCCTGTTACGTCGTAAAGAAATCACAAAAACTCAAGATAGTCAAACGAAGAAACGAATTTTAAAAATATGACAATTTGATTTTGTGAAGCAAATTTTCGCCAACTGAACAAACATTCGGTCCATGTAAATATTGGTTTTGAATCGATTTATTCTATGCATACAAAATAGGTTTTTTGTAAACTTTATAGGAATATTTTGTATTATGCCAGAATTGGCTTAAAAGTTTGTAAATAATGCATAAATGTTAATGTTATGAAGCCATAGAATTTTTTTATATTTTTCTAATTTAATGTTGTGTAAATTACGGACGTGTGTAAAGATCCCTGTAAATTATTG